>CM048747.1:371271274-372471274 GCA_026315105.1 Locusta migratoria | reverse complement strand
ACAACAAAGAGTATAAATGACATTTACCCTCAATATCACAACACATTTGCTCAAACGTCCAAATACATGTGGCAAGTGGCAACTAACAATACAAAAGTTACTGTTGTTCCCGTATCAGTAAAAAAAAAAAAAAAAAAAAAAAAAAAAAAAAAAAAAAAAAAAAAAAAAAAAAAAAAATTGAGATTTAAAAAAATGCATGCAGTCGGTCTCGAACCTACTACCTTCGATGGCGCAAAGGATGCCGCTAACCACACGGCTATGCTTGATAGGTGGATAGTAGTGACTTTATTATTATTAATTATCGGATATTCTGAATGCTTTTACATTTGATGCGCCTTTAATTTATAGTTAAAAGATCTTTTATCCATTATGGTGTGTTTTTGGCGAACTTTCAATGCACCAAAAACGAATATGAAGGGTGGGTGTTGCCTTAATGGAGGATTTGCGCGTGCGCAAGGTGAGGTGCGCAGAAGCCCCATTGTCCTTACTTCGGGACCATTCGTGCGTAACCGCCAGAGCTTGAGTAGACAGGAACAGGCGTCACTACCAGCTCCAACGCCAATATTAAAAGCGGCGTTTCTCTTCGCACCTACCTGCCAGGGAGTTCAGAAGAGAATCTTAACCCCTAGCAGCGCATGCGCCTTGCAACGCTGCGGCTACTGCTGCCTATAGCACGCGGCCACACTACGACTCGTATACGTGCTGTCTCCGCGACGTAAAACGTTTCTCATGCCATAAAAATACTTTGAATGTACATATAAAATGATGTGATAGAAGAACGAAACGAAGAATGATAGTTTAATAACACGCTGTATTTTATTTATTTACGGTAAATTACTTTTTTTCACGACGAGTCTTTTTCCGGGGGTTCACTGAACCAGTGAACACATAGGCCGCACCGCCACTGGTTCTGACACAACAAAACGCTGACCAACGCCACTTTTCATCCATATATAAACGCACAGAATGTGTTATCAGAGTCGAACATAAAAGTCAGGAAACTCTCAGTGAATTTCTGCAACTTCGCGACTGCAGCGCTACCAAGTAGCTGGGTCATATAAACATACCGCGAAGCGATTGAGTAATGAATGTGTATTTGGAGTGAAGCAGCACATTCAAAATACCTTCATATTTAGGAGTGTTTGTGTGGCGGTATAAATTTCAGCAACTATCAAAAATAGAATCCGGAAATTTCTCATTTGCAAAGTATGCACAGAAGTAACAGAATAATGTTATGAGTAACAAGTGTTCGCTTACGGTGGTTAGTTATACTTTTAGGCATAGAAGTAAATCCTTAACATCCACCCCGCGTGGCAGCAGGCACCACCGTTACGCTGTTTATTGTACCGGTCTGCTTCCAGGCTCGTCATTGCCGTTCCTGCTGCCGGGAAGCGTCCTGTCCGTGCTGCCCATCTCCTCCCCTCCCGCATGTACACCTGTGGCGGCCCCCACCCTACCTACTCCTAAGTACAAATCTGTCCCTGCTCCCACCAATCCAGAACTCTCCATCCCCGTTCTTTCCATCGACTCTCCCTTGCACCCCAAAAACTCCCTCTGTCCCTCTCCCACTGTCGAGAACGTCATCCGCTTCGTGACCACCGTCCCCCAAACATCCATCCCTTCCAGCGTCCCCATACCCTCCAGCAGATCGCCCTCACTGCCCGTTCCATATTTCAACTGGAGACTTTCGCCACCTCCTAAACCATTTTTTTCGACAGTATACTAGTTTTATGAATCGACGCTGCCAGATTGTGGCTAGCAAGGGTTTTAGTTCATCTGATGTGGTATTTTAAGGTCGGTTAAGATTATATTAAATTTTAAGTCGGATTGTGCTTTTAAGTTATATGCCCCCCCCCCCCCCCATTTCATTTATTTTCCAGACTCTCTAAGGATGCCCCAGAATGGTGAAACGCGTTAAAAAATCAATAAAAAACTTGCAACCACGACTGCCTTTCATTACTAAACAATCTAATTGGTTGCTGTACCAGCCGGCTCTAATAGAGTGGAGAGTATTTTAGACAAATTTATAATGATTTCGACTTTTGTTCAGCTTTTCAGACCATTCTGCTCCTGCAGCATGCGCTGGAGAGACGGGAGATAGCGTGCGTGACCCTCGTTTTGTTCCTCTCAACAATAGCATCCTGCCCTCGGGGCTCCCAGCAACCACGAGGAGCTGTTGTTCGACAGAGAATAGCGGGAAAATAGACGAGCAGAACACGGCAACAGACCGCGGGCCCTTCGAGGAAGGTGACTCGCGCCTGGAGGGTGGGCAGTTTTTGCCTCGCCACGTGTATGCGAGGCCACGAGTCAACGGCCTCCGCGGCCAGGACTTCGGCAGCACACGTGTCCGCCTGTGGCTCCTCCACCAGCTCCGCCCATTAACTATTTCAAAACATCGTGGGCCGCCGTTTCATCTAAATCTCCGGCGAAGAGTAAAATAGGCGGCTGGTGGCTGCAGTAGTTAAGCGCGGTAGGTGGATGCGGGCGATGCTCGCACGGCTAATTAATCACAGCTTCGAAGTGGTGTATCATGGACTCATTCCGTTTTGTTTTGTTGGATAGGCGAGTGGATACCAAATGGAGTCAATGCCCTATCGATTATTCAGTATGCAAGATCACGAGAGGTACGACAGGAAACGTAGTGACAAGTTACAAATTCAGAGATGACAGGAATGTTATCTCAAAGAACTGGCTTCCGTCGTTAGGAGCGTTGAGCTGAATAAATCAATTATTTTCATAAACGAATAAAAAAACCTTTAAATGGTTGTAAACCTAAGGAACTAAACTGCTGCGGTTATCGGTCCCTACACTACGTAATCTAAGGAAAACACACACACCCATGCCCGAGGGAGGAGTTGCGAACCTCCGGTGCGCCGGCCGCGGTGGCCAAGGGGACTGAGGCGCTCCAGTCATGGTCTGCACGGCCACTACGGTCGGGGGTTCTAATCCCCCCTCGGGCATGGATATTTGTGCCGTCCTTAGTATTAGTTAGTTCGTAAGTAGTTTGTAAGTTTAGGGACTGATGACCCCGTAGTTAAGTCCCATAAGCTACACAAACATTTGAACATTTTTGAACCTCCGGTGCGAGCGGCTGCGCGATCCGTACCGTGGCGCCTTAAACCCACGGCCATTGCCGCACGGCGATAGATGAACAATCAATGGGATTACTTTAGTAATTCAATTTTCAGGATGTAAAGAGAAATGAAAGTTTCCATAAAATACAATAATGTATTGAAATTTACGCATCATCATCATGTCAGACTTATCCCACGTCATCTGGAGTCGGCGTTACTTTGCTGGATCCTTCTCTTCTACAAATGTCCGTCCAGTGATTCTTCTCTGAGCCATCCTTTCTCCCGTAGGTCCCCTGCTACCCTGTCTTTCCATCTCAGTTTCGGTCTTCGTCTTCTTTGATCCTTCGATTTTCAGGTCTTCAACTCTTCTCCCCACATAGTACTCCATCTTAGCCTACTT
Source organism: Locusta migratoria (assembly GCA_026315105.1). NCBI lineage: Eukaryota > Metazoa > Arthropoda > Insecta > Orthoptera > Acrididae > Locusta > Locusta migratoria. Next base: position 372,467,800 of record CM048747.1, on the reverse strand, counting down.
TCTTGGATCCTCTTCACTACGAGTCTCAATTTTACTGTTCCCCTGATGTAAAGGTAAAGCAGTCAACAATCCGAAGAGGGTTTGAACACTACAGTGCTTTACTAGGCATGATTCTTTTTGGAGGTGGTATGCCGTTGCCTTCATCCGACCTTCGAACTGACTTACCCAGCCAGTTATAGGAGGACCTACAGTTTAACGTGGTTTCCGAACCACGGTGCTACTCGGTATTTTCCACATGAGCAATACTGCCAGAGGTTAAAGAAGTGGAAAGTGACAGATAAAAATCCTAGGAGCTGGCGGGGATCGAACCCGCGACCTCCGGAGTTGTAGTCTGACACTCTACCACTGTACAACCGAGGCGCACTGATACATTCATTCCTTATTCTATCCTTTCGTGTCACCCCACTCATTCACCTTAACATTCTCATTTCTGACACTTTCATCTTGTTCTTTGGGCTTTCGTAATTGGCCAAGTTCCTGCACTATACAGCATCGCAGGCCTCAGACTTGTAATGCTTTGCTTTCATTCTACAGCTAATCTTCTGACCACACAATATTTCGCTCACTTTCCTCCAGTTTATCCATCCACTATTTATCCTGTGCTTTATTTCAGCTTCCAGTCCCCCATCACTTTGCATGTAACAGCCCAGGTATTTTAATTTCTTGACCAGTGTAATTTGTTCTTCTTGCATGGTAATTTATAGATCTTTGGCAGCCTTTGTACACATTCTTTTCACCCTACTAATTCTCATTCCCCTTTCCTCCTAGAGCTATTCTCCACTGTTCAAACTTGTCTTGAAGTGCCTCCTGGGTGGGTTCACAGATTACATCATTGGCAAACATCATGCTCCAAGGTGCCTGTTTTTTCACATCTTTGACTAGTACATTCATGACAAGATCAAAGAGATAAGGGCTGAAAGCAGATCCCTGATTTAGTCCTGCTCACTGGGAATGCCTTTGTTGCACCTGCACCGCTCCTGACTTTTATCATTGCACCTTCGTACATGTCTTCTACCACCCTGATGTATATTTCTGACCCGTATTTACTTCTCAGACATCTCCATCGTTTCTAGAATGTTCTAAGTTTCTTATGTTCGCTTGTAATTTCTACCTGTTTCTTATGTTAACTATTCTTCTAATTTCTGGTACATTCTGTCTGTGTATAAGTAACAGAGCACTCTCCCCGAGAGACAGTCAGTGTTGCGTGTATGTTTGAGTTAACAATAAACCTGCTTTCAGTATAAGTGTTGTGTTCAGTTGACAACCCTGCCTTCGAAGTCAAGCCTCCTTCCATTTCAACGCGACATGATTGGTAGAGGCGCCGGGTATCCTGTGCAACAACTGCACCACCGTGGCTCCGATTAGGCAACGCAAAAGCCGTCGCTTACACGGCTTCTGAAAGTCCGTATCATCAGAAGAACCATGGACATAAAACCAGAGATAAGCCAGCTGCATATCAGACACCCGTCGGTGTTCTCTGGTGATGCTGGACAGGACCCCAACAAATGGCTAAAAGGGTTCGACCGAGTCGCCAACAGGTGGGATCATACAATGTGCTTGGCCGACGTTTCTACCTGGACGGAACAGCCCAGAAATGATTTGAAAACAACGAAGAGAAGCTGAATGACTGGGAAACGTTCCAGACGGAACTTAAGAAGAGGTTTGGAGACCGCCAGCGACAAATCCGCTCGGCGGAAGAACAACTGAAGAACCGGGCCCAACGACAAGGTGAGCCGAGACAGTCGTACATACAGAATGTTATGGCCCTGTGTAACATAGTCAATCCTAATATGACTGAGGCCAACAAAATCACGCACCTGATGAAGGGTATTGCAGAAGACATGTACCAAGCTCTTCTGATAAAAGACGTCACTATGACGGAATAGTTCATAAAGTGGTGCCAGCGTATTGGTGCCAGAGATGCAACAAAGGAGGGTTGGATGAAAGAAGTATGACAGACGCCAGAATGTATTCCCTATGCCTGTTGTGGAAGAGCAGCATGACTTCGCTTCTCTCATACGACAAATTGTGAGAGAAGAATTACAACAAATTATGGCAGCGGGGACTATTAAACCGGGCGAGTATCAGATTATGGCCATGGATGTAAGCCCTGTACGTCACGAGGGAGCCGACGCCGTTGAGGAAGAGGTATTTCAGACATTAGCGCCTAACTGCCTCGTCAATCGCACCCGACGTGAAGAATGGTGTCGCCCTGCTATGACTTACGCTGCAGCCGCCAAACGCCAGCCTATGAACCGACCGACGCGGCCACAACCAACTCCCCTGGCAAATATGACGCGCCGCCGAAGAAGAGACGCCTGGAGGACACAAGACAACCCACCACTGTTTCCACTGTGGGCGCCCTGGACATGTCGTCCGCTACAGCAGAGAAAGAAGGCGAGTATTGGACGATTATTCTGCTGCAAGACTTCAGCCACCAGAGCAGTTGTAACCCAGGCAGTCACCTGCTGATAAGTCGATCTATGGGAAGAAGCCCATCGCCGTACCTTGGACGAGGTCGCTCCCCGACGCGCCGTAGCCGTTCGCCGTCGCCGTACAGAGGTACCAGCCGCTCCCCTAGCCGCCGCGCCCAGGAAAACTAAGCGAGGCGACCATCTACGGAGGTGAGGCCGCCGCAGATGAGGATCATCCATGAACGACAGTCGCTAAGATGTCGGGAAATATCATCGACGTCATAATCGACGACCAACCTGTCCGGGCACTGGTTGATTCAGGAACTTCTTTTTCTGTATTGAAATTGTCATTTTAACAGAATATAGTCATAATGTCGTCCTCGGATGGGACTTCCTTCAGGCATCCCAAGCTTTAATTGACTGTGGATGATCTGAGCTGCAAACTGAGGAAATCGTTCCGACGGGTACACGTAATAAAGAATTTTCTGGGATTTGCCGTTGACAATGTGACGATCCCGTCAGTCACAAACACATATGACCGGTTAAACTGTGAAGTGCTTGTCGATAGTAAAAAGTTTATTAGGTTCACAAAAGAAATGTACATACCAGCAGCTATCATTAACATTACCGGTGGTCAAGGAGAGATTTGGATCACTAATTGTCACGATCAGTCACAACTTATCACCAAAGGAATGTGTATCGGGACAGCTGAACCTATCCAGGACGGTGAGCTCAACGTCATCAACGAAGACTCATGCTCTGCTGTTAGTACAGACAACATGCTGGAGGAAACAACTGTGGAACTGCCAATAAGGCCCGGACTGACCAAGGAACAACGCCAGCAGGTGTTAGCTACACTACGCAAATTTTCGGGTGCATTCACACCTCAGCAGGGGCAAGTCAGACGTACGGCCCACTATAAGGCACTGTATCAATACTGGGATCATCCACCAATTAGCCAGCGTTCGTAAAGAGTTTCACGATCTGAAAGACGGATAATTCGGGAGGAAGTGGAGATGATGTCGCACGATGACATTACTCAATCTTTGGAGATTCCTTGGTCGTCTCCGGTGGTTCTCATAAAGAAGATAGATGGCACGGGCGATTCTGTGTCGACTACCGGCGGATGAACAAAATCACAATGAAAGACGACATCTTAGACTGCTTGAAAAAAGCTAAGACTTCTCAACTATGGACATGCAGACAGGTTACTGGCAAATCGAGGTTGACGAAGCTGACAGGGAGAAGACGGCTTTTATTACACCTGACGGTCTCTATGAATTCAAAGCAACGCCATTTGGATTATGTAATGCTCCGGCCACATTTGAACGCATGAGGGACAACTGGCTTCGCCACCTCAAGTGGACGACGTGTCTTTGCTATTTAGATGACATTGACGTTTTCTCGAAAACCTTTCACCTGAGTCGCCTGTCAACTGTGTTGAAGTGTGTTCAGACTACAGGACTCCGCCTCGATCCAAAGAAGTGTCTCTTTGTAGCCAAAGAGATAAAAATCCTGGGGCACCTAGTCAACGGAGATGGTGTCCGTTCTGATACAGATAAAGTAAGGGCAGTTACAGAATTTCCAACTCCTCAGCACATTCGTGATATGAGAAGTTTTCTCGGGTTGTGCTCATACTACCGACGTTTCAAAAAAGGATTTTGTAACAAGGCACGTACATTACAAGAACTTCTGCAGGGAGACGCCAGATTTTACTGGGATGAGACAAAAGAAAGCGCTTTCCGGGCACTTAGGACGTTCTAACTTCCGGACCAGTTCTAGCCTTGTACGACGAGAATGTGGAAACTGAATTTCACACTGACGCTAGTGGTTATGGGATTGGTGCAGTGCTTGTACAAGTTTAGGAAGGTACTGCATCAAGTGTACTCTCAAGTCCGAGATAAACTACACGCTCAACTGAGAAAGAATGTCTCACAGTTATCTGGGATAGCAAAAAGTTCCGGCCGTATTTATTCGGCAAACCATTCACCGTCGTGACAGACCACCATTCTTTGTGTTGGCTGACTAGAATCCATCAGGTCGACTAGCAAGATGGGCAAAAGACTCCAAGAGTACACCGTCACAGTGGTATTCAAGAACGGGCCCAAACACAAAGATGCCGACTGCCTTTCGAGGAATCCATTAGTGGAACAATACAGCATGAATGAAATTTCAGCCCTCATTGTATTAGGTATGTTACAGCTGAACTATTAAAAACCATAGAGGCCTTGGAGAAAGGAGAACCGACCAATGGAAAGTTCCAACTTATAAATGGGACATTGTATAAGAGCAACTACGATCCACTGGTCCCCAAATGGCTACTGGTCGTTCCAGCCCGTCTCCAGCCAGTTATTCTCAAGTATTTCCACGATGCTCCAGTATCCGATCATCTGGAATATGTGAAGACCCTAGACAGAATCAGACACAGATATTACGAGAAAGGTCTCTACCGATCTGTCAAGCACTATGTGAGTCACAGTAAAGAGTGCCAGCGACGGAAGCATGTGCCGCAATAACCTCTAGGGCATCTCGGCCGATTCCACCTTCAGCAGCTCCATTCCTCCGAGTTGGGAACGATCTTTTTGGGTGGTTCCCAAAGTCTATAACCTGTGCCAACTGTAGAAGGTTGAGAGATCGCAAAATTCCTTGTAGAAGACAGTATTTTGAAGCACTGAGCACCACGTGTCATGATATCCGATCGTGGAAAAGTATTCCAGTCAAAACAAGTATCAGTTAATAACTGCATACCATCCTCAGACAAATTGTCTTACAGAACGTTTTATCAAGACATTAGCAGATGTGCTGTCGATGTACGTTGATGTTGAGCAGAAGGATTGGGATACAATACTGCCAGTCGTGACATATGCTTATAATACCGCAAGACAAGACACCACAGGTTTCACGCCGTTTTTCCTGCACCATGGCCGTGAAGCTGAGACAACAATCGATACGCTGTTCCTCTTCCAGCCGGACGACACTCAGGATGACTATGTGAAACAGCTCATCACCAGGGTCGAAGAAGCAAGACAGCTGGCTCGCATACGGACACTGGACGCCCAGGAGAAGGACCGTCAGCGGTATAACGACAAGCACCGACCTGTTGTGTACAGCTTAGGAGATCCGGTATGGATTTTTACCCCTGTACGGGAGGTTGGACTGTCAGAAAAGTTATTGAAGTGATACTTTGGTCCGTATCGTGTCATGCACCGCCTGTCAGACGTCACATACGAAGTCGAGGATTATGAGCCATTGTCGAAACGACAAAAACGAACAGACATTGTTCCCGTCCTCCGCATGCTGCCTTACTACGATCCTGAAGAGCAGAGAGGCGAAAATGGCTTCTTGTTCAAGGACTCTTAAGGACGATAATGATACTGATTAAGACACGACAGGAACGTCTGTCGTCGGTAATCGTGCAGAAGGGAAGGATTCTCCAGAACTGCCATACAGAGGACCCATAAAAAGATCAAGTCCAGGACATTGCAGCTGGCTCCAAAGGAAACCTAATAGCGGGTCGCTGTTTTTCCAGGACAGGGAACAATTCCGCGAGACCCCAAGTTAACCAAATGCTGACGTGGCGCAATGGATAGCGTCACCGATTGCCGTGCTGAAGGTTGCTGGTTGTCCCGTCCACCGGCAAAAATTTATTCTTTTGTATTTGTCATATCCAGTATGTTCATGTTTCTCATGTTCACTTGCAATTTCTACCCGTTTCTTATGATAACTATGCTTCTAATTTCTGGTACATTCTGTTAGTGTATAAATAGCAGAGTACTGCCTCCATTTCAACGCGACAGTATGAATGATGTGGAATGGTGTGCCCGAAAATCGTGGGGCTTGACGATGGCATGATTAAAATGCCGAAACTGGTTGCGTTATAAGGGCAAATCTTTAAAAAAACGGCTGTTGGGTGTTGTCCCACTTTCCATACCAGCAGATGAATTCACATAAATTATCATACGAGCTGTTAGTGGAGACAATGGGATCCCAACTGAGAATAAATGGGAGGAGATTACGAATTCCGTCACGTTCCTTAGAACCGATGAAAACCTCCCGAGGATCTTGATCGAAATCGGATATGTGAACCATTTTAATTTATTTCTGGGACCTTGTCCTATCGTAGAGAATGTCCCAGTCGGAAAAGTGATAATCGGGACAACGTGATTGTACTCACAACAGTCAAAAATCGGGCGCTCGAATCACTCGCATTACGAGTACTAACAGTGATCAGCTCGACTAGTGAAATGGTCGAGCCCCTCTTTGGAGAAAACGCCTTCGACCGGCAGAAGATCCGTTGTATCCTTTTGCTATTGATTAGGGAGCGAGGGGTGGGGGTGACGATTATAGGTAAATTTCCGTGTTGGCTCTAATCTAATTTTATCCTCGTGGTCTTTTCGCAAGATACAGAACAGCGTAAGCAATGTATTGGTTGACCTCTAGAAACGTACATTCTCACATATCCCCATGTCGTGATGCAGAATGCCTCTCTAACAACGTCTGTCACTGGTGTTGACCGATCATATCCGTGACGCTTTTTTAGCTTAGTAAATGAACTTGTAACGAACTGTAACGAAACGCGTTGCTCTCCTTTAGATCATTTCATCAATATTATCTGGTACTGATTCCAAACTGACGAGCAACATTGAAATTTTATGTTGAAAACACTGTTGAAGACTAGGGATGTGGATTTCGTCAAGGGGAATGTACTGTTTATCTTTACGATATAGCTAATATGGTACAAAAGTAATTAATTTGGGACTGATAAGCATCACCGCTTTATGAACTAAAGATCATATTAGTATTTGCAGAGGCGAGCTGTATATATCAATGGAAAAGTTTGAGATTCCCAATAAATCCACCGTCTTAGTGACAACTACTGCGAAACACTATCATGAATATTACGTCAAATTAAGGTAAATGATATGTTATGAAGTTCGGTAACCATAAAAAATAAGGAACATACTGTCACTACCTTACCTCCTATTTAATACAGTCTTAGAATACGTTTTAAATACTAAAGTTCAAGCGCTGGCATATGCCGATGATATTGATAAAAATGCGAAAAGCAACGAAAAAAGTCTTTACAAGCCTTTAAAGAGCTGTCGGAAGGTTGAACTTGCAGAAAATGAAGGGAGAGCTAGATATAAGCAGTAGTCATGCGAAGTTTCACCTAACTTGGATCAGCTTTAAATTGTAAGAACTCTCAAATCTAAAAACTACTATTATCACCAAACAAGTGCTTCTATGCTCTTAGGAAACATTTAGAATAGAAGCTGCTTTTCAGGTAAACTGACGTTGTGATGTATAAAGTTGCCATACGATGCTGCAACATAGACATAACGAAATTACACGAAAACCCACTATACATATCTATGGATATAATATCCTTCGACCAGGTGGTGACTAACAGACTTGAACTTTTCGACTCAGCGCAGAACAGGGAACCTGTGTTTGGAAGGGCGTTACAACATCACTAAATACGATTGTAAATAGGAATACGAAGAAAGGTAGGAAGATCATTTTGTTTAGCAAGATCTAGAGATTTCAGATTATCTAACAGTTTAATACTAAAATGTCATATGCAGCTCTGACTGTGTTGAGCATCAGTGGACGAAGTACAGGGAATTTCTACAATACGCCTTAAACAAGTACGCACTGAGTAAACTTGTGAGAGAAGGGAAAGTTCCGCCGTGGTTCAACAACCGAGTTAGGCAGCTGCTACGAAAGCAAAGAGAGCTTCACTGCAAATATAACGTTGCCAAAGCCTCCCAGGCAAGCATAAACTAAAAGATGCCGAAATTAGCGTTAGGAGGAGTATGCGTGATGACTACCAGGTATTCGAAAGCGAGGTTCTATGTACCAACTTGACAGAAATTCCAAAGAATTTTTTACGTTTAATCGGTATACGGATCGAAACCATATGAGCAGAAAAAATGTTTGTAAATCTGTGGGACTTAAATTCTTTGGTTATTAACCCCCAGGTTTACAAACATTTTAAACTAACCTAAGGACAACACACACACACACACACATACACACATGCCCACTGGAGGACTCGAATCTCCGACGGCGAGAAACCGTGTGCTTCACAGCAAGGCGCCTTAGACCGCTCGGCCACTCTACCGCTGCATATGCGTAGACACTCTGAGGCCATAATGACACTGGAACGAAGGATGACACGCAAAAGCGAGCAATGCTAAAAGTTTTAACACATATGATTCATATAGAAACATCGCACTATAGTTCCTTCTCTAAATAGTCGCACCAGCGACAAAATGGCAGATGCCGAAATAAATGGAGAGGAATGCCCATTGGCATACGTTGAGTATGCGAAACAACTTGATTCTATTCTGGCAGAGGTGCACCGTAAGTCCCTAGAGGAGTGAAGCGTTCCTTATGACTGAAAAAGGACAGGTAATTTCCTTTTTCAAGTGAGGTTCGAACAAATTCGCAAAACTATAGTCGTCTATCGCTGACGCCAGTCTGTTGTAATATTTTACAACATGTTTTACGTTCGTGTACTGCAGTAGATGTCCCAAATATTTCCACTGCGCCTAATATAGCTTTCCCTAGCTGCTATGCATGTCATCTATGAGAGTTCCTATAATGAGAAACTGTTATAGGCGTAAGGAGACATCAGAAGTAGAGAAAAGAACTGAATAAACTTCTACAGAAGTCCAAGGCGCACAATGGTTGTCGTGCTACTAATGATTGATAGATGAAGTTGATTAACCCAATGAGATTGCAACACAACTGCGCGTTGCCCTGTTAAATGTAACAGTAATCACACACCCAATTTAGCCTCAAGGCATCCTGATCCGTGATAAGTAAAATCAGTGGTCGAGGAAACAGCTGGCACGGATAATGGATCTGTGGTGTCATATTCGCTTCAGTCACGAGTACAGGAACTGTTAATCAGATGGTCTCTGTAGAAGAGTATGGAGGCTGGTTCCACCGCCCCCAGAGAGAGGAGAAAGACGAAGGTAAGAAGTAGGCATACAATGGGGGAAATGATGGGCAGAGAGTTTAGGGGAAGGAGTTTAGGAGGTATGACCAATATGTAGCAATTTCGAAGCATTGCTGGGTTTGCTAGTATTAGTCTATATTTCAATTTTTTTAAAGATCTCCATCTGATAGGATGGAGTATGCAGAAGGTCAGAAGTCACGGTATAGATATAAGCACATATGTAGATGGCGATAGTGTTGCACACAGGATGATGAATGGTAGTGCATTGGCAGAGCTGTCATTTGGTACTCTGCCGATTCACGTGAAAAGGTTTCAAACGTGATTAAGGTTGTAAGGGGACAGTTTCGTGAGGACACTTAAAGTCTTCAATTCTGTGGTAAATCGCGCACATGCGCAGGAATCGTGATGTGTTTTGACAGCTACCGAATCGCCGTAGTTCAGGGGTGAGTCAATAGATAGCAGCACCTCTCATCTGTCAAACGAGCGTCTGGACGCTCGCTTTGAGTATTGACACTTGACTGGAAAATCCAGACCGTTGTGAGAATGGCGAACTGTTTGGCCCTGGTGCCGAGAACACCACATTTCAACCATTATAACCACGGTCTGTACTTAATGACCGACTGGAGTAGAGTTGTCATTGCTAAGAGACAAGAAACAGTGCATACAATAACCAGTGGGGCGCAATTTGGCATTGATGGGCTATCACAGCAGACGATCGAGTGCATTTGTTAACTGCACGACATCGCCTGCAACGCTTCGCCTAAGCTCATGACCATGTCGGTTGGACTAAAGAGCACATCATCCCAAGAGCCACACCAACAAAGCTCTATCTGTTATTTATTTACTTTCTTAGCCGTTCAGAATGCAACCTGTGTTACTGGTTTAAACGCTGATATAGCTGCAGATATTTTAGATACTGTTCCCTAAAGGATGATAATGCGCCATATCACTGGACCACAATTGTTCAATATATATTCTGGACAATTCCACTTTATTATTTGGCCATCCAGATCGCCCAACATGAATTTGTCGATCATTTATACGACGTAATCGAGAGATCAGTTCTTGCACAAAATGCTACACAGGCAATACTTACCGCAGCAATAGACGGCTAGAGGCAAACTGCATGGCTCCGAGTATACTGCTGGTAAAAAAAAAATTACCACAACTTCTTAGAGTTATCCAATTCAGTATTTGTTGATGAAACAGTGTTGTGGAGTACATGAAATGATTATATTTACAGGTCAATACCTCAAGCGTTGCTGAGGTACCAGGTACCGATCCATGCAGAAATACCAAGATTAGTACGCGATGGAGCCTCCACGGGCGACAATGAAGGCGCTGATGTTAGCAGACGTTCTATTATTCAGATGGCGAATACTGGGATACATAACATCACAGCAAGAGCTGTGGATTGACGAGTCGCACGTGAAAAAGTTCAAATGTTTGTAGATCTAAGGGACATAACTACGTTGGTCATCAGACCACAGGCGTATAAATTATTTTAACTTACGCTAAGGACATCCCAAACAGCCATTTCCGAGGGAGAGCTCGAACTTCCGACGGCGTGCAACCGCGCTCTCTGCTGCAAGGCACCTTAGAACACTCGGCCACTTCACCACAGCCTCTTGTGTCAGTTGTCGTCCCATCCTATCCCAGACGTTCTCGATTGCAGACAAGTCTGCCGCCACGGAAGTATCTGCACGTCTCTCGGAGAGCACGTGCAGTTTGTGGACGAGCATTATCCTGTTCGAAGAATACACCTTCCTGCGCAAGAATGACAAAAAACGCGTTCACAATATTCTTCACTTACAGACCATAAGATCTAGGCGGATGCTAGCGTGTCTTGGACGAATGCACTCTACAAGACAGTGGTCGTCTGTTTTAATCGCTGAAGACCAACTAATTCAGTCCGACTGGATGTGTAATATTGGTAAGACTGAATTAGTTGTTTTGACCATATCCGCTGTCGAAACCTAGACGACATTATTATAATGCCATATGGACCTTGATTTTAATGTCATATCCCAACATTTTACCATGGACAATGTTGTTTAATATAAATACTGCTGAGATTACTTGTCAGTGCCCCTGCTTTGAACCTTGGAACATGCGGTATCAGTTTTTATTTGAAACTACAATTCCCAGTAAGTTTTTTATTCCAATCACCTGATGATGTGTCTATAAGACAAGAAACTGGTTGTGAAATCCTAAAAGGGCCACAATAGAAGAGCTGAAGCGGAGAACGGGACTTTAACACTCTCTGTACCAGCCCTATTTTATGCACCTGTCCAAATAAACCGAGCAATTTTGCACAATATTGAAAAAATAAATAAATAAACAAACACTGATTGAAATCTACTGTTAGGATTGTGGGAAATTTAGTGGTATTTTGAATCTGCACTTTTCTACTTCAATTAAGTGCGAAAGAAACGACTTTGGAATGCATTGGTTTAAGGTACAGTTATAGAAATTACTTAGATGTTTTTGAGAATTTACAAAAGTCATACAAATCAGATAATGGAATTGTGGTTTATTTTTAACCAGCAGTATGACTCTGCATTACTTTTTTGTATCAGTCTACAGTAACTGCATACAAATTTCACACACAATCATATTGCATTTTAATGTGGCAAATTTTCAATCAAGGGTGCCAGACAGAGTGCAACGCCGCACTGTTCACATTCGTACCATCTATGGACGCATTTTGTTACTAAACATCTGTAGAACATATAACGCTGACCAAACCCGTAGTGTTTTGCGTTAAATTAAATGTAGCGGCCCGTAAATTTCATGGTTCTGGTGATTTTCGCGCGATCATAGACCCGAAAATTTTACGGGTTTGGCGGTTAGAGTGTTAAATCAGTTTTCAACCTTACAATTATTTTATAAGATGTTAACTGCTTGACTATTCCTTTTAACATGAATCAGCTGTTTAGCTATGGATGCCCTAGGAATAAGGTTGTATGCGTCTTATCTGTGCTGTGGTAGCCGTAAAATCAGCCACTGCTGCTCTTACAACATTACGATGTTGGCGGACGTCCGCGCCGCGTGGACGTCCAGATTATCGTGTACAAGTGAGAGAAACCAGTGCAACTGGTGTCGTTGCATAAATGAAAGGACCATCCTTCCAATCCAAAGGCCTGAATTTGACCTGTTTGAAAGTCTCTCAGTTCGCTGTAGGATGCACCAGTGCGTCTCCATGGCATGGCGCCTAGTTGTTTCACATGGTGATATCAGGGCGAACCTACTGGCTGCAAACATTCCTTGTTGAAGGGCACACACATATGCGACCTGGAAGCTACGTCACTGCGCTGTCTGTTGGCAGACGACGTTGAATGTTACTAAAAATTTCCGGGCTACTATGCCCTCGTCTTATGGATTTATTATTTAAACCCAACGTTTCGTTCCCCAACTGCGGAGGACATGTTCAAGGCACTTTTGTATGCCCGATGCACACCCTGGCTCGCTACCGACTGAAACCAAACTCAGATTACGAAGGCTCGCGCGCAGAGGTGTGACGTCAGATGTTTTGTGTCTGCGCGCGCCATTCGTCGTTGCTGATTGCTGTCGTCCGTTGTTAATATCGTCCCATTGTGGAAAACTTACATTTCTTCTTCAGCACCGGAATCCAGATTTAATTTAGTTTCACGTTCTCCTCCATCCTACTGAAATTATTGGGGTGTTTCACAATTTCTATAGATCCTCTGTACAGTCTTTCTTGGTATCCATTTGTGGCTGCTAAAACCTGGGTCTTATCAAATTGAATAAGGTGGTCCCCCGGTTTAAAAACACGTTCAGCAACAGTTGGTCTGTCAGTCTCTCCCCTTCTACAGTTCCTCATGTGCTCTTCTAGTAGTTTTTTGTTATTTTGGTGGTACCCACGTATACATCTCCACAGCCACAAGGAATCCTATAAAGTCCTGATTTTTCCAGCGGTTTGCGAGCATCCTTCGCCGATTTCAGGTGATCCTGTATCTTTCGAGTAGGTTTGTAGATAAAGGAAACATTCCGTTTCCTCAAAATCTTACCGATGCGGTCGGTGACGTCCTTAATAAAAGGCAGAAAGACTTTAGATTTCACAGGAACCTTTGCATGTTTTTCAATTCTACGTGTCAAAGCTCTCCTTATCTCTGTGGACGAATTGCCATTCTTAAGCAAAGCATTACTCAGGTGTTTCAATTCCGCGTCGAATAATTCCGGTTCGCAGATGTTCCTTGCTCTGTCCGCCAACTTATTTTTAATGCCCCGCTTTTGCTGTGGATGGTGGTTTGAATCCTGGTGCAGATAACGGTCTGAGTGGTCAGAGCACGAAAAAAAATAAATAAAATAAAATAAAATAAATAAAGCATTAAGAGTGACGTGTGGTGTGAGATACTCCTTACTCAGCGCAAGTCCATCAATAGCTAACTGCTTAGGCTGCTCACGGAGGGAGTTATTCTGCTCCAGGATTGTGCGCATTCGAACGTCTCGACACTTAAACAAAATATACTGGTCAAGTTCAAAAGTTCAAGTGGGAGCAGCTTGAGTATCCATCCTACAGCCCACACGTCACCCTGTGATTACCATCTGTTTGGTGGCCTGCTAAAAAAAAAAAAATAATTAAAAAAATAGGTTTGCTCTTGGACGACGAACTGAAGGACACAGTAGAGAACTGGCTTTTGTCACAGCCACAGGAATTCTGGTAAAAGGAAATAAAAAATGTTCAAAAGTTTGTAAATTTTTGGGACTCAAGCACACAGCTTGGTTATTACTCCACAGCTTACAAACTACTTAACCTAAGGTAAACTAAACTAAGGACAACACAAACACACATGTCCGAGGGGGGAATCGAGCCCCCGACGGCGGAAGGCCGCGCGCACCGCAACACGGCGCTCCAGCACGCGCGGCTAATTCGCCGCGTCAAACAGGAAATCCTTCGGCTCGTTGAACAGTGGAATAGTTGTGCTCAGGTCTCTGGTGGTTACTTTTGAATAAAGACTTCAGTTATATCTTTATATCTATAGTGTGATTTCCATTTTGAACACCCTTCTTCTACCCCGAAGTGGGATCAAACTCGCCGACGTCTTTCCAGCTGTAAATGCGCGTGTCCACTAGCAAGTAAACTTTACTTCCTCAAGTCGCTTGCAGGAACTACTTCTGCAAGATTTTTTTAAATTTTTTTTTTTTTTTTTTTTTTTTTTTTTTTTTTTTTTTTTTTTTTTTTTTTTTAACCTGGAAACTCCTGCAGCAAGTCGACTTCCCCAATCCTCATCAACTTCCAGAAGTAGAATCCGCAAGTCAGTGGATTCAGTCTCTCGTGCGACTTGCAGCAACCATTTACCGAACTTTCCGGTTCCTGAAAATTTTTATTCGACTTCAAGAAGATGTCAGTAATAATGACGAAAATAGTGTGGAATTGCGAAAAAATTAATCTATTGACAGAGAAATTTGAGTGCATCCCAGAATTGTGGGATATAAAATACGGTAACCTTAAAAATGAATAAGAAAACAAATCGCTCCCGAAAATGTTGCGGCGATTTCTGAACAACAGATGGCGAAATAAGAAAAAAAAAAAAAAAAAAATCATAATTTACGCTCGCAATATGGACGAGGAACGAAACATTAACGAAGTGCAGACTGCATTTATACTAGGAAGTGAAGTATTTTGAGTCAATGAAATTCATTTTCCCCCTGATTTTTGATCATTCAAATAATCTGGTAAAACTGCCCTCACATAAAATAAATAAATAAACTTCTTTTTTTAACCTATGCCTAACCTAACTTTCACTTAAAATGATCACTGTTTCGTACAGATCACGAAATAAATAAGACATATACTTGCTCTATGGTCGACTGCTGTGCTTTTGCCAACATTTGCAGTGTGTGGGCAACAGCCTCTGCAGTTTAGCTAATAATCTTCTAGAAAAGTTAAACATGTACGTCTCTGTACCCATTTCTTCGACCAAACACTTCTTTTTTTCTTGAACATTTGTTTGTCACTTTTTTTTCTTTAATGATAATAAATGGAGCGACGGTTGAGGCTGCTCTTATTTTTGTACACGACATTGTAAAATTGCACTTCTTAATCTCAATGTGACCCTGGTGCAAATACTGCTGCAAGTACTTGCAGCAAGTCGACTTGCAGAAGAAAACTTGCGCAAGTTTTTGTTCTAAAAGCCCTTTCTATACCAGACGTGCAACACGCACAAGGAAGTCGTTGTCAGCTGCAGCGCCCCTTGCGAAAGACCGTCCAACTACGAAGAAGCGTTCAAACGTTTTTGTTGAGTCGTCTCCTTCACGCGTCTACTTCGTTTGTTGACCAGTTACAGCCCATGAATCGCCGCATTAACATGACTTTTCAAAACTGTATGATATATTGTGATGATTAAAACATTTATTTGTGTTTTAGACTGGCACTGTGAAACTGTATTTAATTGTTTTCGTGCAGTTCATGCGTAACTACGTCGCTCACATGTGTTAAGGTCTTCATTATAAAATGCGATTACATAATTGCAGCCCCTGCAGTTTTAGGCGCCTATGTATATGATGAACAAGCTCATGTGTCTTTACATAGACCTTTCACTTCGATAAAGCTTCAAATAATGCTCACCAAAAACAAATATTTCATCTGTTAACTACAGCATGTTTCAGGTAAAGTAGCAAATATTTTAGAAGATGGTAATAAAGACGATTTGCAGTTAAAATGTCATATAACGTGTGTCCAATTTTTATTGGGTACAGAGATACAGCTCTTGGTATGTACAACAAACTAATTTGGATATTTTGACTGACTCTTTCGTCGGTTCTTGGTAGATCAACATATTGACTTTTATTTATAGAGCTGAAGCATTGAATTAAAATTTGTGGTGCGGCCGGGAATCGAACCCGGACCTCCATGCTTACTAGGCAGACGTCTTAACCGTTAGACTACCACACCACTAACGATTAAAGCGCCTCGGAATAGTCTATGTACGATTTCCCTCCACAACACAAACTTTAATTCAGCTTCTTTGTTCCAAAGATAAGTGCCACTACTGCCAAGGCTCTCCATGCAGCGGAATAGCACCTCAGCAATGGACATGGTGGAACAATCCTGTTATGGTGATATAAATATCAATTAAATACAATGAAAGAATCCCTGAGACCGATTTTCGTCTCAAATATGTCAAAGAGATTATTTATAGAGCTGAAGCATTGAATTAAAATTTGTGGTGCGGCCGGGAATCGAACCCGGACCTCCATGCTTACTAGGCAGACGTCTTAACCGTTTTTTTTTTTTTTTTTTTTTTTTTTTTTTTTTTTTTTTTTTTTTTTTTTTTTTTTTTTGGGTAGTTCTGTTGATTGCGGACGCTGATCGTATTTGTTCGTTGATGTTCGAAGTGTTGTTGACTCAGCTTTTTTTATTACAGTGGGCGTTGAGCCCCCTGACCGGGCGCGCTGAAACCGTTAGTCTACCACACCACTAACGAATAAGGCGCCTCGGAATACTCTATGTACGATTTCCCTCCACAACACAAATTATCTTTGGAACAAAGAAGCTGAATTAAAGTTTGTGTTGTGGAGGGAAATCGTACATAGACTATTCCGAGGCGCCTTAATCGTTAGTGGTGTGGTAGTGTAACGGTTAAGACGTCTGCCTAGTAAGCATGGAGGTCCGGGTTCGATTCCCGGCCGCACCACAAATTTTAATTCAATGCTTCATCTCTATAAATAATCTCTTTGACATATTTGAGTAAATAACCGTTTTTCGACGTAGCTTGAAGTCTGAATATGTCACAGTAAGCTGAAAACCGGGTAACTAAGTGGGAATGAACGTGCAGAAGATACACAAAATTCTACTTTTAAGTAAGTGTGGTGCTGTACTACCCAGCACCGACGGATAAATCAGTGGAAATTTCTTGATTTATATTTGCTCTAAGTTCCTTTGGATTTCATATTAACAGATATATCTCTGTATTCAATAAAATTGTACACATGTTATATGAAATTTTTAATACAATTCCTCTATAGTATCACCTACTAAAATACTAACGACTGAGTCGAAAACCTATGTTCCTCTGAGCAGGAGACAGGTACACATTTTCAAATCAATTCCCGACTTGGCTTCGTTTGTCAGCTGCGTTCCCCATTCGGTCGTCTGCGCATGCGCGAAGCACTTCCATACGCGTGAGAATAGGATCCATCCTACGTTCGTTCCAGCAGCTGCTAGACTGCTTGTCGCGCATGCGCAACGCTGAAATTGTGTTCCAGTAGCGCCTTCTCCCGCTTCCGGCTACTTGAAGTGTGTCTGTTTGGTGTTCCAGCAGTTGCCGCAAGCAGCCAGACGTTACCCGGAAAAATATTTCTGGCGCGGTCAACTGCCAATTTGCGCATGCGCAGAAAGGTCTGAGTAAAAGTAGGGGTAGCCATCACGTGATACGTGTGTGTTTGTAGCTGTTTTTTCGATGATTTCGAAGTCACTGCAATCCCGTTTGAGATCAGATATTTCTTGTTTACACTTCTTCGTTATCAGGAAGGAAAGTATTTTAATTATTCCTTTCAACTCACCTTCGCCTGCAGCCAGAAACAGTGCAAAAAGCGTTCCAGCAGTGCAAGTATCAAACAAGGGATTTTACGTTATAATAGCTGCGCATGGGTAGTAACACCTGTTTCTTAGCGCTTGAAAGTAGCTGTCTGGCAGCTGCTGGAACGATCCTCCTATTCTGTCTACTAGTGATCGTATGCGTGCATCTTGTGCAAGTGGACACACGCGGACGGCATGACCGGTGCATCATGGGTAATCTCGTAAGCTCTCACTTCTCGTGTAGAAAGGGCTTAATGTAAATACATCGGCAAGTACTTGCAGAAGTTACTTGCGGAAGTTACTTGCTAGTGGACACACGCCTAAATAATTTCTTTCCGAAAGCGTATTCCCGCAGAGGATTTTGAAAGACTTGAGTGCATTCCACGTCGAGTTGCTGCAGTTCGCTGGGCAAAAGGAGGTCCGATCCTATACAACTGAGTATTCTATGATTTTTGGCGCTTCGTGAGTGTATGTGCTCTTAATGGGCCATGTGTTCCACTGCCGCGGTGGAGTAGCCGAACGGTCTAAAGCGTCTCGCTGCGGAGCGCTCGGTTGCTCGCCGTGGAGGTTCTACATCTACATGGGATACTCTGCAAATCACATTTAAGTGCCTGGCAGAGGGTTCATCGAACCAAAATTACGGTATTTATCTCCCATTCCATTGTCGAATAGCGCGCGGGAAGAAAGAACACCTGAATCTCTCTGTTCGAGCTCTTCTCGTATTTTATTCTGACGATCATTTCTACCTATGTAAGTGGGAGTCAACAATATATTTTCGAATTCGGAGGAGAATGTTGGAGATTGGAGTTTCGTAAGTAGCCCACGCCGCAGCGAAAAGCACCGTTGTTGTAATGATTCCCATCCCAGATCCTGTATCATTTCCGTAACGCTGTCTCACCAGTATCGTGACAATACGAAACGAGCTGCCCTTCCCTGGACTCTTTTGATGTCGTCCGTCAAATCCACCTGATAAGGATCCCACACTGGGCTGCCATACTCCAAAAATGGACGGACAAGCGTAGTGTATGCAGTTTCTTTTGTAGTTCTGTTGCATATTTTAAGGGTTCTGTCAATAAAACGCAGTCTCTGGTTCGCCTTTCCCACGATATTATGTACGTGTTCTTTCCAATTTAAGTCTGAAGTAATAGTAATTCCTAGGTATTTTGTGGAGTTTACGACCTTCAAGTCTGATTGATTTATCTTATAAACAAAGTTTATCGGATTTCTTTTCGTACTCATGTGGACGACTTCACAATTCTCACTATTCAGAGTCAATTGCCAATTTTTATACCATACTGATATCTTATTGAGATCGTTCTGCAGTCGGTTTTGATCTTCAGGTGATTTTACTAGACGGTAAATGACAGCGTCGTCTGCAAAAAAGGCCCGAGTCCTCCCTGGGAATGGGTGTGCCTGTTGTCCAGGGTCGGCCGCGGTGGCCGCGGGGACTGAGGCGCTTCAGTCACGGTCTGCATGGCCACTACAGTCGGGGGTTCGAATCCCCCCTCGGGCATGGATATTTGTGCCGTCCTAGTTCATAAGTAGTTCATAAGTAGTTTGTAAGTTTAGGGACTGATGACCCCGTAGTTAAAAGTCCCATAGACTATACGGACATTAAGTGTTGTCCAGGTTAGTTCACCTAGGTTTAAGTAGTTTGTAAGCTACGGACTGATGACCACGCAGTTTGGTCCGATAGATTTACAAACACTTGAACATTTTTTTGTGTTCCACTGAATTGGGTGGGGCCTGGACGCTGCTTCGTCCAGCAGTAGTCGGTGCTGCTGCCTCGGCGCGCGCCGCGCGGCCGGAAGGCAGGGCTGAGCCACGCCAGACTTCCTCGAGGCGAGGCGAGGCTAGGCCTCCATTAGCCGACACCGATGCCCGACAAGGAGCGTCCGCCGGCTCTCCGGGAAGGGACGTGAGCTCGCCAGAGCCACCCACGCCGCCGGCCTTGGCTGCCTTGTCGCCGCCAAGGCCAGGGAACGCCTCACCAGTGGCCCGGTAGCGCGCCCTACCTGCCACCTACACACGCTTTCTTCTCACTCAAGCACCACTGGGCTATGCCCGTCTGATTTCTAGTATGACTGAATGCTGAGCGAAGAAATTAGCTTCTTAATTTACTCATCTTCTACATAAAACATTTTAGAGTGACCTTCTCTCTCTCTCTCTCCCTTTTTTGACAAGATCTTGAACTCAAGTTTTGTCTCGTTATTAGCTTTATTTGATGAATAAATAGACACTAAATATATAAATAAATGTAAAAATAAAGCATCAGAGGCGAAATGTTCAAATGTTTGTTAAGCTTAAGGGACTTAACTGCGGGGTCATCAGTCCCTAAACTTACAAACTACTTATGAACTACTTACGAACTAGTACGGCACAAATATCCATGCCCGAGGGGGGATTCGAACCCCCGACCGTAGTGGCCGTGCAGACCGTGACCGGAGCGCCTCAGTCCCCTCGGCCACCGCGGCTGACATCAGAAGCGTAAGACGTGTCTATTTATTTATTAAATAAAGCCAATAACGAGATAAAACGTGACTTCTAGATCTTGTAACAAAAAAAGACACGGACTCTAAAACTGCTTAATGCACGTCAGGTCAGGTAGACGTCCACTTGATAATGGCAATAGCTGAAACAAGCTTGTACTGGAAACAGCCAGAACAAGCTGAATAAATCGTATTGCAGCAAACTTGGATTCATTCTCTGTTACAATATTTATAATCTTTCCAAAGCTTACAATATAGCCTAAATTTTCAAAAAATTGTTAATGACAATGGTACTAAACGCTTCAATCTAGCTCTTTTAATTGTACAATGCATTTGGAATTAGTTGTATTGTAATTAGCTGCAACCGTCACTTCGTAAAGAAACAGTACTTTATGACGCAGTTGATCATATTTTGTCATTAATTTTAAATTGTTATAATTTATAGAACAAATAATAAAAATAAAATATCCCACCACATAAGATCACTCTGGCACACTACTGCCTGAGCTATTTCGACATAGTGCATCAAGTCTTACAATGACTAGTATACAGGGTGTTACAAAAGGTACGGCCAAACTTTCAGGAAACATTCCTCGCACACAAAGAAAGAAAATATGTTATGTGGACATGTATCCCGAAACGCTTAATTTCCATGTAAGAGCTCATTTTAGTATTCCTCTTTAAATGTAGATTGAAGTAATTCGTGCAGACAATTACGCTAGTTGGCCCAATTTTCTGTGAACGTTTGGGCAGGAATTGTTGGTGATGTCTTCAATAGCTGCTCGCTCTGGTGTTAAGAGGAGTCATACATCCATCTGAGGCCAATGGTCTTGTCTCACTGTGTACCAAAGTCACCATAAACTAAAAAGCTAGTCACAACTCTTAACCTATATAGCTACCAAATCTACAATTGGTCAATATGCAGGGTGTTACAAAAAGGTACGGCCAAACTTTCAGGAAACAGTCCTCACGCACAAAGAAAGAAAATATGTTATGTGGACATGTGTCCGGAAACGCTTAATTTCCATGTTAGAGCTCATTTTATTACTTGTCTTCAAATCACATTAATCATGGAATGAAAACACACAGCAACAGAACGTACCAGCGTGACTTCAAACACTATGTTACAGGAAATGTTCGAAATGTCCTCCGTTAGCGAGGATACGTGCATCCACCCTCCGTCGCATGGAATCCGTGATGCGCTGATGCAGCCCTGAATAATGGCGTATTGTATCACAGCCGTCCACAAATACGAGCACAAAGAGTCTCCACATTTGGTACCGAGGCTGTGTAGACAAGAGCTTTCAAATGCCCCCATAAATGAAAGTCAAGAGGGTTGAGGTCAGGAGAGCGTGGAGTCCATGGAATTGGTCCGCCTCTACCAGTCCATCGGTCACCGAATCTGTTGTTGAGAAGCCTACGAACACGCCGACAGAAATGTGCAGGAGCTCCATCGTGCATGAACCACATGTTGTGTCGTACTTGTAAAGGCACATGTTCTAGCAGCACAGGTAGAGTATCCCGTATGAAATCATGATAACGTAATGTGGACATGTGTCCGGAAACGCTTAATTTCCATGTTAGAGCTCATTTTGTATTCCTCTTTAAATGTAAATTGAAGTAATTCGTGCAGACAATTGTCAAAATACCCAATTGTTTCGTTAGTATGTACTGTACTTCCTCGATTCACCGCCAGTTGGCCCAATTGAAGGAAGGTGATGTTGACTTCAGTGGTTGTGATGTCTTGATTGGGCGTCATGTTCTTCCACCTACGCTCACTGGAGCACGTTATCATGATTTCATACGGGATACTCTACCAGTGCTGATAGAACATGTGCCTTTACAAGTACGACACAACATGTGGTTCACGCACGATGGAGCTCCTGCACATTTCAGTCGACGTGTTCGTACGCTTCTCAACAACAGATTCGGTGACCGATGGATTGGTAGAGGCGGACCAATTCCATGGCCTCCACGCTCTCCTGACCTCAACCCTCTTGAATTTCATTTATGGGGGCATTTGAAGGCTCTTGTCTACGCAACCCCGGTACCACATGTAGAGACTCTTCGAGCTCGTATTGTGGACGGCTGTGATACTATACGCCATTCTTCAGGGCTGCATCAGCGCATAAGGGATTCCACGCGACGGAGGGTGCATGCATGTATCCTCGCTAACGGAGGACATTTTGAACATTTCCTGTAACGAAGTGTTTGAAGTCACGCATGTACTTTCTGTTGCTGTGTGTTTTCGTTCCATGATTAATGCGATTTGAAGAGAAGTAATAAAATGAGCTCTAACATGGAAATTAAGCGTTTCCGGACACATGCCTCATAACATATTTTCTTTCTTTGTGTGTCAGGAATGTTTCCTGAACGTTTGGCCGTAACTTTTTGTAACATCCTGTATACTTCGCAATCCACCGTAAAGCGCGTGGCGGAGGGTACCCCGGAGGGTACACTGTACCACTACTGGACATTTCCTTACCTATGTAATAAGAAAGAAGTTAGAAAAGCTGATTGGCTGCTGACAATAAAACCATGCAGGTAACGGAAAAATCTTTATTCCTTTTGTACTGACGCGTTTCGGGCATAGCCTATCTTCAGAGTACCTGGTAAGTGTAAAAAAAGAGCGGTGGAGTAGCCGAGCGGTCTAAGGCGCCTCGCTGCGGAGCGCGCGGTTGCTCGTCGTCGGAGGTTCGAGTCCTCCCTGGGGCATGGGTGTGTGTGTTGTCCTTAGGTTAGTTTAACTTAGTTTAAGTAGTTTGTAAGCTACGGACTGATGGCCACGCAGTTTGTGCCGCTAGATTTACACACTTTTGAACATTGTTTTGAAAAACTAAGATAATACATTTACAGTCAAACAGTTAAAGGTAAACGTGATACAAAAAGAGAAATGACACAAGCTTGAATTTATACGTACCATAACAGTACCCATTTAAGTATAGACAAAACGCAATGGCCAGTAGAGTCTGGCCACTCATCAAACACTGGTAACATTAATATGTGTGTACAAAACTTAGTACATTAATCGAAAGCTGAAAGTAAACTGAAATCAAATTTTTTCAGTGCCGTAAGGGGGTATACTAACCACGTAGGGGTAGCACCTCACGTAAGACATCATAAAGATATATGAATATAACAGTCCATGTATACAAACAAAATAAAATATTTAGTCTTGTACAAACATTTGCGGAATATTAACATGGACAGAATTAAGAATTTCCTCGAATCAGGTCTTAACATAAATGTGACAGGCGCAGAGTATGAGAGCCGTTCGCCATAGGGCAGCTGCTGCTGAGTGGCGGAAAGAAGTTTACAAACATGGTATTAAAACTTAAAAAAGGCAATCAGGTACACGGGTACAGTGAGACAAGGGAAACGGGGAGCCAGTCCATCCATACTTCTTTCTTATGACATTGATAATTATGGCTACACACCTCCATGAAGAATTCGAGTCTCACCTGCAATTTCCTTACCTATTCCACTCCCAAATAGAACGAGGAAAAAAAGAATGTCTATATGCCTCCGGACGAGCCCTAACTTCTCTTATCTTGTCTTTATCATAATTACACGAACTGTATGTAGATGACAGGTAGATTGTTCTACACTAAGCTTTAAATTCCGGCACTCCAAATTTCCTCATAAGAATTTCTGGAAAAGAACGTCGTCTTTCGTTCAACGATCCCCATTTGCGTTCCCGTAACATTTCCACGAGATTCGCGCATTGTTCGAACCCACCACTAACGAATCTAGCTGCTCGCCTCTGAAATTCTTCTATGTCTTCTTTTAAACTGATCTACGAGTCCCAAACACCTGACCAATACTCAAGACGAGGCTGTACAAGCGTTTTATATGTGGTCTCCTTTACAGATCAACTACGTCTTCCCAAAATTCTCCCAATAAACCGCAGTCAGCTGTCTGCCTTACTCACAACTGTCCTTACATGTTCGTTCCAGTTCATATCGCTCTGCAATGTTGCGCTTATATATTTGAATGACAGGACTGCATCAAGAAGCTCACTACTAATGCTGTATTCGAACATTATGGGATTGTTTTTCCTACTCAATGTGCATCACCTTACATTTTTCTACATTGAGAACTAGCTGCCATTTTCGCACCAACTAGAAATTTTGTCTAAGTCATCCTGTATCTCATTACAGTCAATTAAAGACGACACCCTCAGAGAAAAACCACCACAGCATCATCAGCAAACAGCCGCAAATGACAACTTATTCTGTCCATCAGATCTTTTATATAGATAGAAAATAATAGCGGTCGTATCATTCTTCCATGAGGCACGCCTGACGATACAGTCTCTGATGAACACTCGCCGTCGAGAACAACGTACTGCGTTCTATTTCTTAGGAAGTCTTCCAGGTAGTCACATATCTGTCAACCTATTCCATATGCCCGTATTTACGTTAGCTGTCTGCAGCGCGGGCACCGCGTAAAATGCCTTTTTGAAATCGAAAAAACACTGCCTGCTGCTCCTTCATCCTTATGGAGCGATTATATTGTACAAATGGAAGGATAGGTGCCAAGATCACAATTTTTCTTTTATTTATTCTAGACGCCCGGTTTCGACACTCTGTGGTGTCTTCATCTGACATTAAACTGCTTATTATAGTGCCCCACATAAACTGTGGTAGGTGTATTGGATGATAGTAATATATAAAATCACGTGCTGGTGGATGGTCAGGAATAAAATGAAAGGCTGGTCAAAATTGAAACAGTAAAGTATACATAAAACCTGCGTAGGTGCTCAACCAGACATGTACACTAGGGTGGTTATTATTTTACGTATATTTTACTGTTTCAATTTTGACCAGTCATCCATTTTATTTCTATCCACCAGTATTTTATATATAACTGCCATCCAATACACCTACCAGAGTTTATGTGGGGCACTATAATACGCAGTTTAATGTCAATGAGACCACATGATGACACCATAGAGTGTCGAAACCGGTCGTCTTGAATAAATAGAATAAAAATTGCGACCTTGGCATCTATACTTCCATTTAAGGGCCCCTTCAGACACGGCCACTTTGTAGCTCCGGTCGCAGCGCGTTTGTGGAGCTGCTGCAGCGCTGCAAACTCCGATCGCCTTGTGTACGAAATCCTTTTGTATTGCGGTTGACATGGACACATAAACAGGTTTGATGCTGGTTATGATTCTTATTCAGAGGAAGAATAAACACAAAAGAAGAAGATTCTGGGTGCATCCATTGGTTTTAGAAAGATGCAGTCGCGGACAGTTTCACACATTATATGACGATTTGCAACAAGATGAAGCATTTTTTTTCTTATTTTCATTCATTTCATGAAGTATGAGACAGGCCATTCCGCCAGAAAAGAGACTAGCCTTGACACTAAGGTAAGTAAGAAAAATGAACATTTAAAATATGTTATTTCTCACTATTTATTAGGTGCAAGGAAAATAGGCAAGATACGCTAACATACATATTCAAATAATGATTAAGAAAATAGCCAAGATACATATTCAAATAATTATTAACAAAACAGTGTAGTCGAAACGTCGCTTGCTAACTCTGATGCGTCACTGGCTTCAGATGTCGTTCCATCAGGACTCTGAACGAAACGCCGATTTGGGTTTCTCTTCGTTTTGTGTACCAAGTTTGTCCTGGTATGGCAACGCAGCGAGCCCCCGATCGAACATTGTTTGTTGCTAGTTAAACTGCAGAGGTGATTGTTGATGGTGAACTGGTGGTGGATGCCCATATTGTTGTTGGGTCTAAAACTGCGGACATGTAGAGGTAGGCGCATGAGAATAGGCAGATTGTTTCGCCGAAGAGAGCACTCCAAGTATTTGACTTTTTACAGACAGCTTCGTGTGTTCAAGGATTGTCTTTAACCCGCGAGGACTCGCGCGTGAGCATTTTGCTCACAGTAAGCTTAAGACGATCGATGCCGCGGTGGAGTAGCCAAGCGGTCTAAGGGTACGGCCATAGTGAACGGCTTCCCGCTAGCTGCTCGGCCGCTTAACCTGCAGCGGTCGGACCGCGCGCGCAGCAACGGCGCGATGGCAGCTGGTGGCGGCCACAGTGCGCAGCCAACCGCGCGCCGGCTGATGCCGATACATGACCAAAATTACTTTTCGATTTTCTTGCTGAAAAAAATACTGTATGTGTAAAAAACAATTCTAAATCGCATTCTGGTATCAGTTTTTCTATAAAAAATCTCCTTCTCCTGTAAAAAAAAAAAAAAAAAAAAAAAAAAAAAAAAAAAAAAAAAAAAAAAAAAAAACCAGCTCTTCCGGTTTTGTGCGTTTTCCTTGACGTAGGACACTTCTCACTTGATTCTGAGGAAACTAATTGTCGTACATCACCGAGTTTTGCACATCTTGCAGGCTAACATAACAGCTTCATAACAGAGTGTCTGTTTTTTCGATATTCGCCATAGTTATTACGATACGTAATTTCTAATTAACCTATCGCATAAAATTTGAAGCTTTTAAAGTGAAATATATAATCGCTGACTACTTTTCGTTTTAACTTTGGGTTATACATTACTGCGTACGAAATGTAGCCAACATTGTGAAATTGTTTTTAAAGTTGAAAAGGATAGCCAACGGGGCTGAAATTTGAGGGCGCTAACGCCGCGCGCTCTCCTTCGGCGCGCCATGTGCACAACTACTGAGCCTCTAGCCTGCATCTCAGTCAACCTTGGTAATAAAGCATATGCCCGAGCCAACAGAAAATGATTTTAAAAATAGCAAAGTTTATCTGGGACAGATGCCAGTTCTCTACCTCGTTTTGGCATGCAAGTTTGCATAAAAAAGGACATTAAATCTGGTTCTTTGTATTATAGTTACAAATATTGGATTGCTAGCTTTCACTGACGGAAAATTACAAGTTCATAATGGGGACTGTAGGTTCTAAGGAAAAGAGAATGCTAGCTAGTGTTTTTGTTGAATGTCCCTTCCGACATGCAATAGAAATGGGAAGACTAAAATTACCAGAAGAATTTTTGACAGGATCCAATAGCAAGCGTCTAAATGTTATCCAAGGCGCTGCAGCATTTTTCCACTGAATCAATATTTAATTAGACTTTCTCCAGAAAGAACAAAAGCAGGGGACACTACAGATGTTTACAACGGCTCTGTTAAGTTGGAATATGCAGTTCGTATGTGCAGCTTAAGTGCATCTTCTTTCTAGTTGAGTTTAATCCAAGTAAATCAGTGGCGCTATAATGAAACTGCTGTTATAACTTGGCACCATCCACGGATGATGATAAGGGAAAAAAAATGTTTTGATCGCAAATTGCATAAAATGCGAAAACTGGACTTACTAGTTGCAGGCATGGGGTAGTAACCGTTACATCACGACAGGGAAAAAAATTGTAACTGTTGTTCTTTAATCTCAATACACATACGATGTAACTATATAAGACTTTCTATAGTCCATGGTGTGGCCATACAGCAACCAGTCAAATTTTAATTTCAAGTAAAAACAGTTTTGGTTGCAAAGTGGTTTTATTAATTACCAATGACGCATTTCACCCTCACAGCAGGGTATCATCACATTATCTGCATAACAAACGTTACGCAAATTACTACAACATGCCCTGTTTCACTATTTTAAATGTTGTGGTAATTCTTGTGTAACGTTTGTCATGCAGGTAAGATGATGGCCTGCTGTGAGGGTGGAACGCGTCATTGGTAATTTGCAACCAAGACTGTTTTTACTTGAAATTACATTGTAACTAACAGTGTACAGTCTGTCACAGTGTGTGTATTTTGATAGTGGGACAGCAGTTACAATTATTTCACTATTAAGGTTCCTAATCACATACCGACATTTTATACTGTTCACGAACAAAAACAAATTTTGGTAAGGTTATTTGACATGGAATGGCAGCAAAGTAATTATGAATAAAGTAGCCTCGTGACATTGGCTCACAAAAAAGCCAATTTCACGTGCAACCATTTCATATTCTGAGCTAAGTAACCTATCTACACGTAAATTACCTTGAATGAGTAGCCGGCCCCGGTGGTCGAGGGGACTGCAGCGCTTCAGTCACGGTCTGCACGGCCACTATGGTCGGGGGTTCGAATGCCCCCTCGGACATGGATATTTGTGCCGTCCTTAGTTGTAGCTATTTCATAAGTAGTTTGTAAGTTTAGGGACTGATGACCCTGTAGTTAAGTCCCATAATCTCTACTAACATTTGAACATTTTGAATGTTTAGTTGTTTGCTATATTAAAGTACTGGTACTCTTGCACTAATATGAACAATAAGATGCAATTAAATACACTGCAAAACCGGTTGTGCGAGTCTACAAAAGTTCAATAAAAGTCAGCTACAGTGAATTAACAGCCTTATATTCAACACTTTTGAGATAAACGCGTCTTGAACAGTTCCCATTAAACACGACGCGCAGCGCACAGCATTGAAACATCGGAACCCGCGAGCTGAGAGCGGCACAAGAAACATAAATTCTTTCTTGCACTCGCGAGTGAAAGTGATGTGAGCGAGCTGAGGCGGCCGCGCGGGTGCACTATGGCCACCCCAATGGGATCACCCACTGGGTTTTCCAGCCGCCTCCCTGCCGCCGCGAAGCAGCAAGCGTAGAGCAACTCACTATGGCCGTACCCGATCGGAGCGCGCGGTTGCTCGCCCTGGAGGATCGAGTGCTCCCTGGGGCATGAGTATGTGTGTTGTACTTAGGTTAGTTTACCTTAGTTTTAATAGTTTGTAAGCTACGGACTGATGACCACGTAGTTTGGTCCGATAGATTTGCAAAGATTTGAACATTTGAAAACAATCGGCATTTAACCAATTTTAAAGAGTCAAATATGTGTGGTTTCTTATAAACGTATCTAGAAATACTTATTTAAACATATTAAGTACATTATAAAATGTTCTTTGACTGTCAGAAAATGCTGTAAACGCGATCTATCGCGTAACATTTAAAGGCGCTAGTTCTCGCGGATTCAGTCATTATGAAATGATAGTAAAAATAGTTTATCATAATCATCACATGCTTCCTTTTCTTGCCGCAATTACTTTGCCTTAAGGATCTTTAGCAGCTCCTCATTTTCACCCACTCTATTTCTTCTCCGCACCCTTTCGTGGTTTCTCCTTGTACGTCGTTTTGTCCATGTCTCCTTCCTCGTCACTTACTGGCAGACTGTCTTCTGTTTCTGTTGTAATATTATCCAAAAATCTTAACTGTTCATAAAATATTTACTGTCTTCTGTAGTTTGCTGCAAAACCTGATGTAACATCTTTTTTCTGCTTGCCTCTTTTACTTCTGTATGAATCACGTAGACTTTTCCATTTCCGTTAGTAATAATTAACTTGAAAAGAAACACAATGTGCTTGATTTATGTCCAGCATAGTTGTCACACCACATGTCTCTACATAAAAGGCAACGCCCTGACTGATTCATTCACTGACATTATCGCCCAGCCAGATATGTAGCAAAGGGAAAAGATTTAAATGTACATCAATTTAAAAATCATGATTCACATGCAGCCGAGATACTTTCTTGAATGACTTTGCATGTAATACCTGAATTTGTAAAGTATTTTTGGATTGGAATAGTATTTATTGTATTACTGATACCTGGTGGAAATAGACATTAATTTACTTGCCAATTACATTTTTCTCTGCTGTGAACATGTTAGTGAAAGTTTCTTCGAATTTCCCTATCACAGACTCCTATACATTTCTCTTTGCTATAATATTCGTGCTTGATATCCCATATAGCATGCCAGTTTTCAATTTCAGTAATAAGATCTTGTGTGTTGATATTAGCCATTGTCTGCAAAAGCTTCCGCTTTACTGCAGCTGCTACACGTCAGGAACAAAGCGACTCACGACCCGTTGGCAGCGCTGCACTTGCGCGTTCAAACAGTGGCGCGGCTGTGTCTCACGTCTGAACGCTACCATTAAGTTGCTTGCATAGACCAACACCACCTGAAGGCCTGCGCGCTGCCGTGCCACGTCACGCAGAGTAGGTCGCGATCGCATAGCTCACTGGCTAGCCGCTATGAGACAGTGGGCTGTGCCCCATCGGCCAGCCAGTGAGCTACGCGATCACGAACTACTCTGCGTGACGAGGCACGGCAGCGCGCAGGCCTTCTCTTCAGACGGTGTTGCATAGATACGAGTGGAGCCACCAACACCTAGAGAGAAGGCCGTGGCGATCTCGTGTGACGTCAGGCAGAGTAGGTTGCGCGCGCATAGCTGACTGGCTCGCTGCTTCGGCATAGTGGGCCGTGCCACAGTGGCTACCCAGTCAGCTATGCGCGCGCAACCTGCTCTGCCTGACGTCACACGAGAGCGACGCGGCCTTCTCTCTAGATGGTGTTGGTGGAGCCACTTGTCGCCACCAGCGTCGATGCAGACCACCGAGACCGGCAGCACCGCTACCGTTCAGCGGCTGTGGTCGCGTCTGAAGGCGCCCATTTACCTCCAGCATTTGACATCGGCCGAGCTGCTAAGTGGAGCTACTAAGTGGCCGTGTCTGAAGCGGCCCTAAATTAGCTTCTGTGATTTATCTAAATGACGTTTATGTCTGCGACTGTGTGTTTGTGATCTTTTATTCAGTAACAGGGAGACCTTGAGACCTCTGAAATTCAGTTTGCGATGAGACTTCGCATGTTAGTAGTATACATCAAGGCTGTCCACTCATAGAAGTTTTAAAGCGCACAATCCAGAAAATTCTGACGAAAAGGGCTCCACAGTTCAAGCGCAACTCAGATACATCGTATAGAGGGTGTTACAAAAAGGTACGGCCAAACTTTCAGGAAACATTCCTCACACACAAAGAAAGAAAATATGTTATGTGGACATGTGTCCGGAAACGCTTAATTCCCATGTTACAGCTCATTTTATTACTTATCTTCAAATCACATTAATCATGGAAGGCCGGCCGCGGTGGCCGAGGGGACTGCGGCGCACCAGTCACGGTCTACACGGCAACTACGGTCGGGGGTTCGAATTCCCCCCTCGGGCATGGATATTTGTGCCGTCCTTAGTGTTAGCTAGTTCATAAGTAGTTTGTAAGTTTAGGGACTGTGTAGTCCCATAAGCTATACAAACATTTGAACATTTGAATCATGGAATGGAAACACACAGCAACAGAACGTACCTGCGTAACTTCAAACACTTTGTTACAGGAAATATTCAAAATGTCCTCCGTTAGCGAGGATACATGCATCCACCCTCCATCGCATGGAATTCCTGATGCGCTGATGCAGCCCTGGAGACTGGCGTATTGTATCACAGCCGTCCACAATACGAGCATGAAGGGTCTCTACATTTGGTACCGGGGTTGCGTAGACAACAGCTTTCAATGCCCCCATAAATGAAAGTCAAGAGGGTTGAGGTCAGGAAAGCGTGGAGTCCATGGAATTGGTCCGCCTCTACCAATCCATCGGTCACCGTATCTGTTGTTGAGAGGCGTACGAACACGTCGACTGAAATATGCAGGAGCTCCATCGTGCATGAACCACATGTTGTGTCGTACTTGTAAAGGCACATGTTCAAGCAGCACAGGTAGAGTATCCCGTATGAAATCATGATAACGTGCTCCAGTGAGCGTAGGTGGAAGAACATGATGCCCAATCAAGACATCACAAACAATTCCTGCCCAAACGTTCACAGAAAATCTGTGTTGATGACGTGGATCGAGGAAGTACAGTACATACTAACGAAATAATCGGGTATTTTTCACGAATTATTTCAATTTACATTTAACGAGAAATACTAAAAATTAGCTCTAACATGGAAATTAAGCGTTTCCGGACACATGTCCACATAATATATTTTCTTTCTTTGTGTGTGAGGAATGTTTCCTGAAAGTTTGGGCGTACCGTTTTGAAACACCCTGTATACTAGTCATTGTAAGTCTTGATGCACTCTTTCGAAATAGCTCTGGCAGTAGTGTGCCAGAGTGTCATCGGTGTTTGATCTTACGTGGGAGGATATTTTATTTTCATTATCTGTTCTATAAATTAGAAAAATTGAAAATTAATGGCATAAAATATTATCATCTGCATCATAAAGTACTGTTGTTTATTTACGAGGTGACGGTTGCAGCTAATTTCAATACTAAGTCAACTAAATCCAAACGCGATACAATTAAAATAGCTAGATTGAAGCGTTAAGTATCATTATCATTAAAATTTTTTTGCAAATTTAGGCGATATTGTAAGCTTTGGAAAGATTATAAATACTTTAACAGAGAATAAATCCAAGTTTGCTGCAATACTATTTATTCAGTTTGTTCTGGCTGATTCCAGTACAAGCTTGTTTCAGGTATTGCCATTATCAAGTGGACGTCTACCTGGCCTGACATGCATAAAGCATTTTAGAGTCCGTGTCCTTTTTTGTTACAAGATCTTGAAGTCACGTTTTATCTCGTTATTGGCTTTATTTGATATATACACAGACACTTTTTATGCATTTGATGCTTTATGTTTACATTTATTTATTTATTTAGTGTCTATTTATTCATCAAGTAAAGCCAATAACGAGATACACGTGACATCAAGATCTTGTCACAAAAAATAGACACTTACTCTAAAATGTTTTATGCACGTTAGGCCAACTAGACGTCCATTTGATAATGGCAATACTGAAACAAGCTTGTAATGGAGACAACCAGCACGAGCTTATATTCAAAAGTAGAAAGCCAAGATAGCAATATAATTATTTATTTTATCAGGAGTCTCTTATGAGGCTTATATTTCGACTATTAAGATAATGTCATATTTTGACCTTGTGTATGCTGCGAGCCCAGTAAAGAAGAAATTATTATACATATTCGTTGTACATTCGTAGAACCGGTTGCTTCGTGGAAAAGCGGAGTGTAGCTGCTGTCATATTGTTTGTATACAGACAAGTAGACAGTCAGGAATAGCCAAGACTTTATATAAATAAAATCTATAGTCCATCAGCAGCTGTCATCAACAATTTTGATAATCCGATATGCGTGGCTCACTACTAGCCATTCTAACGAAAGAGATGTTTTCGGAAATGTTAACGAAGTATGTTTTACCTCATATATTTTGAAAAAAACGTTGTTCCTGTAAACAATCGTCCTTCAATAATAGTGCAAGATTTTTTGTTTTAAATGTTTTTATTGCAATATCATTGTGGTTCTTGCACATAAGATACAAAATAGACAAATGAACATAATATTGCGAATAATTTTATTTAATTGAAACTCCATCCGGAATCTTATGACAGAGATAATTTACGCACATTAAAATGTATTTGAAATTATTCAACTTGAAAACATTAGTGTAATTATTTTTAGTAGCTGTGACAGCCATTTCAAAAAACAAACTACATTATTTATTATTTAATCGATAATAGTTTAGGTGATAAACTTTACTTAAAAATCATTGTAGGATTTGAAACTAATATTTATGTATATGCTTCTTGAGGGTAGGTTCAAACACGCATCGTTCACGTAACAAGTGATGACGATACCACTTTTTTTCCAGGTAGATGGATGCTTTGCGGTCGTTTGTTCATGTTAGTTGTGGGTTGTTCGTTGAGTAGGAGGAGACCACATGGGTAGCGGATTTCAGAATTTTTTTATATTTATGTAACGTGAAGTTCAGAACTTACGGTAAATAACAATCAGCCAAAGCCATTCGACGTAACTCTCTAAAATTCTCGAGAAAACCGACTTTGAAGTTTTGCAAGTAAATGTAATTAGCAATAATTAAAACAGTTGCAGCATCTGTTATTGTACCTCAGGCGGTAGTGTTCAGGCTTCTCAACTCTGTAGTCTGTGGTGCGAATCCCGCCATGACCGATAGTTTTTTTTCCGTTGTTTTCGATTTCAGTTATATAATACATTTTGGTATCTCTAATTCCAGTTGTTGTGTCAGTTTTTTTATGTGTATGTAGACGAGAAGCATACCTTGTCGTCACCTAAAATATGAGTGAATAGGTTAACTGCCTGTAAAAACAGCGTCATAGCTTTACACAAACTGAACAATCAAAGACAACCGTCGTTAACTAATAGTGAAGCCAATACTGTGAAAAAATTAACTTGTTATGTTTTTTATTGAAACCATCATTATTGATAACCTTTTATTAAATATACGAAATTAGGAATAAAACAAAATTCTTGCATTTTTCATAAAAATTACTATTAGATTTTGAAATTGTGTATGTACTCGAACCCAACGAAAGAAAAAAATCTGTTATGGCGTGATTCGAATTCCAGGCCTTATGCTTGTAAGGCTAAAACGATACCGACTGAGCTACTGCGACAGATGAAGCAAGAGTTTGAATTATTGGTACTAGCGTCTACTTGCAAAACTTCGAAGTCGAGTTTCTCGAGTATTCGTTTTTGTTGTGCGGTAATGTAAACACGTAATGTTCAAGTGTGAATACAAACAAATGTGCTTAAATAATGTTTTTTAATTGTTTCCTATTAATTTTACTGCGTCACACCTAACTCAGTTCCTCAGGCAGGAGTGGATGAACTAAGCATCTGAATTGATACCATAATAGAACGGAAACACGGAAACGTTGTGTTTCCGGACATGGGTTCCTAATCAACATACCGTGAGCTCACTTCCCTCTTAAATCCCCAGAAGTGTGTAAGAGAATTACAGAACACCCGGTATACTTAGGAGGAAGCAGTGTATTTGTTAGTCTCTTGGAGAAACATATGGCCGCTACGGTCGGGGGTTCGAGTCCCCCCTAGGGCATGGATGTTTGTCTCGTCTTTAGTATAAGGTAGTTCATAAGTAGTTTGTAAGTTTAGGGACTGATGACCCCGTAGTTAAGTCCCTTAAGCTTAACAAACATTTGAACATTTACTACTTTTATCGTCTCATTACCTAAACAAATTCCTTCAGCATCACCAGATTTTCTAACACTACATTCCATTACCCTCGCTTTACTCTTGTTGATTTTCATTTTATGTCTTCCTTTCACGACACTGTCATCCATTTAATTGCTCTTCCAGGTCCTTTTCTGTCTCTAAGAGAATTAAATTACTATATCATCACCAAACCGCAAGGTTTTTATTCCCTCTCCCTGGACTATAATTCCCTCTCCAAATTTCTCCTTGTATTCCTTCACAGCTTACTCAATGTACAAACTGAACAAGATTGAGTAAAGGCTACAACCCTGTCTCACTCCCTTCCCTCGCCGCGCTGGGGTAGCCGAGCGGTCTAAGGCGCCTCGCTGCGGAGCGCGCGGCTACTCGCCGTCGGAGGTTCCTCCCTGGGGCATGGATGTGTGTATTGTCCTTAGGTTAGTATACGCCTACCTTAGTTTAACTAGTTTGTAAGCTACGGACTGATGACCAAGCAGTTTCGTCCGATCGATTTACAAACATTTGAACATTTGTACTCCCTTCCCAACCACTGCGACCCTTTCATGCCCTTCGACTCTAATAATTGCTGTCTGGCTTTTGTATAAGTTGAATATAACTCGCTCCCTGCTACCTTCAGAATTTGAAAGAGTGTATTCTCGTCCACATTGAAAAAGCTTTCTCCAGATCCACAAATGCTAAAAACATAGGTTTCCCTTTCCTTCTAGGATATTCAGCTGTTTTAATTTTTGAAAAGAAGGCACGAGATTGTAACATACTAACGCGAATACGAACGTGGTGCTTTTAACAACTCTTCCGTCTCTCTGAATCAAATTCTGTGGTTGTAATACTGTGTGCGGCACGTGTACGAAACCTTTTTAAAAGCGAGAAACACGTCGGTACAATTCTTGATAGCATAAAGAGATTAAAATCGGGACTTCTTAGCTGGTGTCTGCAACTTGCGTGTAAACGATCTGGTGTCAAAAATCACAGTTTTCAGCCTTAGTGTCCAGCACAGAAGCAGCAGCAGTGTACAGTTTGTGCTTCGTGTTTGACGATTGGCTTTGTAATATCGAGTCATTCATGTGTAACTTTAATCGACAATAGTCGAAGACAAGACGTCACCCCACATTTCCGTGGAAACTGAGCACAGCATTGTTGTGCGTCTATATAAGGAGAGACGCTGCGACGACACAGCAGACCTCCCGCGCACAGAGCCAGTCAAATTAGCTCTGTACGCGAACGACACGGCCGTCTATGACAGCAGCGCGAACGCTCGCGAGCTGCATCGCAGACTGCAAACGGCAACGGCGGCCCTAGAACAATGGGCGAAGAAATGGCGCCTGGCCTACAACGCCGACAAAAGCCAGGCAATCATCGTCACGCTGCGACGTATCCCACAGGACATGCCACAGCTGACAGTACGTGGACAACCCGTCCAATGGAGCAGAAGTGCAAAATATCTTGGCGTCACGTTGGATCAAAGATTAACTTGGCGCCAACATATAGAGGATGTGCGGAGGAAAGCACTGGGTCGGCTGAAGATGCTTTACCCAGTAATAAACCCCACTTCATCACTCCCGGAACATCTAGGGCTCACGTTGTACAAAACCACAATACGACCGCTGTTTGAATATGCAGCGGTAGTATGGGGAAACGCAGCGGAAACCCACATCCGACGGCTCCAAACCGTCGAAAATCGTGCTCTGAGGATGGCGCTTCATCTGCCTAGGGACTTCCCATCAGAGCAACTGCACGAACTAGCGGACGTACCCTACCTCAGGAAGCGGTTCAAGGATACCGCAGCAAAGTTCTACGAAAAGGCCAGGAATTCGCGCAATCCATTACTGCGCGATCTCGGCCGAAAACCGCACTGGCGCGCAACTCTGCGCTGGCCAGACCTGTTAAGGCAGCAACAATAATGCGCCTGAACAAGAATGATACATGATGTCGACTGCAACGACAGAAATTAAAACAAAAAAGAAGACCTAACAAGAACTCCTGAAGATAGAAGGAAGAATGACAACCATCATTGCAGACTTCTCCGCCATGCAGGCGCAAAATAACTTTGCGACGCATAAGGATGCAGCACGCCGGGTAGGCAGTGTTCCAGAGACAGTCGCTAGGAGCAGACAGCGTGCAGCAGGAGAACGCATCTGGACGACGCCGCCGCCATGTTGAAGAAGCTGAAAGTCAACAGCTGAGGAGGTGGCGGCGTCGAAGCCATTTTCTGAACGACCGAAAGGTATGCGCTTGTATTTTATGAGCTCTTCACTACTCGCAGTAAACACTTCGTCATGTACTGTTTTATTATTATTATTATTTGTTTCAGAGCTCAAAGTTTAAGAATTAGACGACGATGCCGCCGCCATATATAAACCGTCGCTGAAATCGCATGAGCATAGGAGGTGGCGGTGTCGAAGCTGTTTATGAACGACTGAAAGGTTAGCCTCTGGTGTTTCAGTACTTACGATCTCTTCACTACTCGCAGTAAACTCTTCCCCATTTACTATAACATTATTATTATTTGTTTCAGAACACAAAGTTTTATGAATTTGACGACGATGCCGCCGCTTTATAAACCGTCGCTGAAATCACAAGCGTAGGAGGTGGCGGTGTCGAAGATATTTGCGGACGACTCAAAGGTAAGCGCCTGGTGTTCAAGCAGGTAAGAACTCTTCACTGATCGCAGCGAACGTTTCCTTATTTACTATTTTTTCTGTTTTTTGTTTCAGGCTCCATCGTTTTAAAAAGCGGGCTATGACGACGACGTCATGTAAAAGACACCGTGAACGCAGAAAATGAGGAGGCAGTGCTATCGTAGCTGTTTGATAATTGATCGGGTTTTGCTGATGTTCGAAATTGTAGAATCTCTTTAAACTAACACTTAACTCGTATTCATTTACGCTATTTTTTCAGATCCTAAGATTTTATTGGAGTGCTGCTACTGCTACTACGACTAGGACGACGAAGCGTGTAAAACACGCTGAAAAAGGACAAACTGAGGAGGTGGCGATGGCGTCGTAAATGTTTGCGACTGACTGAAAGGTAAGATTTGGAAATTGAGCTCTTACAAATTCTCGTGATTCACAGCAAACCAATTATTATCATCATCATTATTATTATTGTTTTCGTTTCAGTGTACAACGTTGGAAAAATTAGATGACGATGCCGTTGCCGTGTAAAATTTCGTTGACAGCTGAAAGGCTGAGATGGCAGAGGCGTCGAAGCATTTTCTGAATCACTGAGAGGTAAGTCCGTTATTTGTGCACTTAACTATCTTTCACGTCTTGTAGTAAATTCTCCCTCACTGATTAATTTTTATTCTTTCAGACTCCAACATTTGAGAAACAAGTTGACGCCGAAAAGCTGAGGAGGTGACGGCATCGAAGCTTTTTGTGAACGGCTGAAAGGTATACCCGTAGTGTTTGAGCACGTTCGAACTGTGACTCCCAGTTAAATCTGTCTCATTAATTCATTTTTGCTTTACAGATACAAACGTTTGAAGAATGCGATGAGTCACCGCCGTGTAGAATCACTGAAAGCGCAAACGCTGCGGAGGCGTCTTCCGAATAACTGAACAGGCTTAAGTGGTGTTTGAAATCTTACGATATTTTTAGCCTCGCATTTAACTCTTGCTCATTTAAATTGTTTTTGTTTCAGTCTGTCATTTAGCGGAGAACGGCGACGACGATACTGCCGTGCAAATGTCGCTGAAATCTCAAAGGAAAAAATGCTGAAAGTACGCCGCGGTGTCTTTAACAACTTACGGGTTTCCAGACCAATTAGTGAAGTGTATCTATGCCTAACGTCACGTTCTGGTTTCAGATGCTGCTGTTGCTGAGGCCATTA
The DNA here is from genome assembly GCA_026315105.1 of Locusta migratoria. Lineage (NCBI taxonomy): Eukaryota > Metazoa > Arthropoda > Insecta > Orthoptera > Acrididae > Locusta > Locusta migratoria. Next base: position 372,428,715 of record CM048747.1, on the reverse strand, counting down.
CAAGACACACGCGGGAGGACGTCGGAGGGGCTTCCAAACCGGGCTGTCTCTGAATAATACATAAAAGACTTCGTGACTGTAATATTAAAACAAATTTAAAAATAACAAAATTGAAATAAAACTGAAGTAAAAGATAACTGATCCTGATCGTTGTAGATATAAACAAAAATAAGAAAAAAAAATTGTTCTACATCCTACCTTAGAGGACATGGGAGTTAAATAAAATTGAAATAAGAAAACTGATCTTTCACCTCATGCCATAGTGGACAGATTGGAGTTTAAAAAGACTGAAATAAGAAGAAAAAGAGAATAAAAAAACTTTTTAGAAAACAGATCTGAACTACTATGGTAGTAGACGTAGGGGAAAAAACTGGAAAAAAAGGAGAATAAAAACAAATAAGAAAACTGATCTGAATCTTGTGTAGTAAACACATGAAATGTATATCTATAACTTCCACTCGAGTCGCAAACCTAGTTAGGCCTACAGAAACGCTCGGCCTGTACAAAATAATGTATTATAAAGTTGAAAGTTTGTTCTGATATCGTGGTAGTAGTGTTTTGTATATATACACTGATTCCTAAGCTTATGAAAAACGAATGTATTTTTTACGCAGAGGCGTGTGTGCTTTGATTAGGCCCTACGTCTTACGCTAATTAACGTATCGTTTCAAACGCTTCGCTTAAGAATGTACTAAGATTCCAATTACTCAGTTCCACGCGGTTACAGATACACACAACCTGTACAAAAGAATGTATTATAAATTTGAAAATTTATTCTATGCGGTAGAAGAGTGGTATACGCATACTGATTCTAAACCTTATAAAAGCCTGCACCCGTATATAAGTACGCATTTTTTAAATGCAGACATGTATGAGCTCTAATTACATCTCTCACTATTTAAAGTCTCGTTTTCAACGCTTCGCTTAAGAGTATACAAAGCTTCCAGTTACTCGGAAGCGCGAGTTCCTATAGACATGTTCCTGTGAGTCGTCTTTACATATGCCTCACTCACAGAGCACCAAGCTAACCCCATAGTTCCTAGACAGACTGACGCTGTATTAACCTGGTGGCCTAGGTAACTCACAAAAAAATCAATTCAAATGTTTATAAACCTTATAGCGTTGCTCACTCGATTTTTGCTTGCATTTTGCATGATACCGCAGGACGGGCTGAATTTCACTATTGGCTTCCAACAGACAGCGAGGCTGCGTTAGGTTGGTAACACTAGGGAGAATACTTTTATTATTGGCGCTCCGCACGTCGCGCCGCAGCGCGAGCAGTTGGTAGCACAAATATTGCTCAGCGTATCGTGGAGAGAGATTTAATTCCCAAAAATTTGCAACTGAACTTGCATAATGAAATTTTGAAGAGAAATACACTGTTAACTTTAATCCGAAATGTAGAAACTGATGCGCCGTTATTAGTAGAACAATATTTATTGCGAGAAATTTCACAGATAATATTTGGCTAACAAAAAATGAGAAAGCAACCTGTACTATTTTTTTACAAGTTGGTGGAGGCCGGCCAGCAACACTATTATTGGCGAAATGTTACCTATTGTTTTCTTTTCTGTAATTTAGAATTAATATATCCATCGATGAAGGTAAATTTCGCCTACTATGATAGATATTTCAAACTATTTCGTCTTAAAAGTAATCTATGTTTTCACTAAAGTCCAAAAACAAAAAATAATTTAAATAAAATATTTTTTTTTCAATTTGTTATCTGACAAGTATGAGAAGGATATCCCTGATAATTAATGAAATTATCAGAAGTGAATATTATTATAGGTATAGTCACACTTCATTACATCACTTTCTAAAGGCCATGGTCCACGTAATGGTGACCAACAATGGTGTCTGAAATGATTACCTAGAATTACTAAAAATGTATATAATTACAATAAATAATTAACATGATGAAAAAATAATTGATATAATTATAAAATGAAAATATGTGCTCTTTTTATTTGTAATGTGAAAGCTTGCTTCTTGGCGAAATTCATGAGTCTAGGCAACAGTAAGAACCATGTAGGTTATGATGAGTGAATTTACGAGTAATAAAATGTGGCAGATATTGTCGTGTCTTCTGATTGTATTAACGTCTAAGTTTAACATTTTTTTAGATTACCTATAGATCTCAGAGTTAGTATCTGATAAATTTCAACTAGCTATATCTTAACGTCAATAAGAAGAAAGGGTCTTTACTGTACAGATGGAGAGATAGGCGAGTAAAAAATGAGAGAAAAATATATTTTTCATTTTCTTGTAAAGTGAAACCCAGCTTCTTTTGAAAGTCATGATTCTAGGTCAACGAGAAGTAGCGTAAAGATTTTTATGAGTGTGTTTGCGAGTGTCAAAATATGCAGCATAACTCGTTAAACCTAATTACATTGACGTATAACTGAATTTTTTTTTCAGTATCAAGCGACTGTATGTTTCATTATTTGATATAGTTTTCACCTCCATTCTCTACCTATTCTTGACAGAAAGTTGTCTTAGCAGTCATTCAGAGAGACATTCAGATGGACAACAAAGTGATCCTATAAGGGTTACGTTTTCACCGACTGAGGTATGTAACACCAAATATTGTGCCCATTTGAAAAGTAGCAAGCCATTCTGATTTGTCACGTTTGCATTTAATTCTGTTAAGCAAATCCGACTCGACTTCAATTACAGTTATACAAACGTAATAAGTGCACTTTTATGCAAATATAAATTAATACATGGGATGATAGAGGAAATATCATGTCTTTGTCCTCTTTTCAATACAATTAATTACATGCACTAGTAGGGTAACACCAAAAATTGGTGCCGGCAGGATAAATTTTTCAATGCCCTCTGGTGTGCAGAAGGGCCGATTTCACTTTTGCCAGCATTCTCAAAACGCGGGGGAGGGGGCGGGGGTGCCTTCACACAACAAAAGACCTCGCTACGAACCAAAGTCCCAATCCCTTAATGGCTGACAATACGCACAAACGGAGAGGCTTTCGTTGTTTTTACAGAAATACCTACTTTCACAAATATATTGGTATGCACTAACACATAAATTACACCTATTTATATAGAATGCGTTTATAATAATCGTCAATGAGAAATTCTTCCTTTTTCTTTAACATATATAGGGTAAGAGGACTGCAATTCGTCTGGGTCAGCTTATTGAAAACTCCGATTTTTCCAACTTTTAGTTTTTTAACGATAACTAGAAATCTATTGGACCTATGGACTTCGTACTGTACTTATATTAAAGCTAAATAACTACTCTATAACTTTTGGCCCACTTTAGGTTACGGTAATAACACTAAAAGTGGGCCTTTGCGATCGTCTTTTGACAGCTCGAAATTTAAATAAAAATAACGGATTAACCATTCACCTGACACGAAAAATGAATAACCGAATTTGTAGAGGAGAAAATTTTCTACAACTTTGCTCTCTTATGTTTTTTTCATATCTCGTATCATTTCAAAGAAATTTGCAAAAATAACGGCGATTTTGAGATGTCTGTCTGTCTGTCCGTAACGTGTTCCCCGTTTTCAAGACGAACCGTTCAACCCATCAACACCAAATTTTACAGACATAATTGTAGGCCGACAGAGATCAGAACCTCCCTTTTCCAAATTTTTCGGACAAAAAATACGGTAGTAATACCAAAAAAAGCCTTTTGTAATATAATTGTAATTGAAAACGAACCGTTCATCTGACACGAAAATTGAATAACATAATTGGTAGAGGGGAAAATTCTCTACAACTTCACTCTATTATGTTTTTTTTTTTTCATATCTTGCATCTTTGCAGAGATGTTTGCAAAAACAGCGGCAATTTGACGATGTCTTGTGGCTATAACGTGTTACCACTTTTTAGGTCGAACTGTTCAACCGATCGGCAGCAAATTTTACAGACATAATTGTTGGCTACCAGAGACCAGAACCTCGCTTTTTCAAATATTTCGGACAAGAAATACATTAGTAATACAAAAAAAAGCCGGTGGAATGTAATTTTAATTGCATATAAACCGTTCATCTGACGCTAAAATTGAATAACCGAATTTGTAGAGGAGAAGATTCTCTATAGCTTTGTCCCCTTATGTTTTTTTCATATCTCGTATCGTTTGAGAGAAATTTGCAAAAATAACAAGAGTTTTGACACCCTACACTGAATTAACGAAAACCAGCCGTTCGCAGATGTCACGTGACATTCCTCGACCAGAACTCTCTCTGGCATAAGCCATCTTGCGTTGTGTATTTGATGATTTCTTATTTTAACTTACACGTTGTCATGCAAAGCAATGGCGCACTGAAGAATTAACAAAAACACGTCGTTCTTCGTACGATAAATGATAATCTAGTGTCTACAAATGCCATATTAGCAGCAGTTAACAACGGCCAACAATAGCGTAATGGGCTATCCGTTGGACTGTGATGCTGATGGTCAGTGGTTCGAATCCTGCCACTATCTAAAAATTTTTTTCCTAACAGGGTTTCAGACACTATTATTAATTAATTTGTTATTGTTTACATTATTATTTTGGTCCAAAATGTTTGCAAAAACTTATAAAACTACAAATACAAAGTGGGCCGTAAAACACGTCAGTGCGATTTTTTGTATGACTTTCCCCATGGGATGATCATTAGAGCCAATATTGTAGCCGAAAGTTAACTAAAATCGAAAATTTGACCTTTTTGGAGAAATAAGTCGATTTTTGAAGTCCAATATCTCGGGAACTATTGGACTTACAGAGCTGCGGTTGGGCTTAAATTTTAGAATATTGTATCTACATTAATAGTGGTGTGAGTGACTTTTCGTCAAAAAACCACCCTTCACGAGCTATATGACAAAACCAGAAAAAAGTCCGAAAATTTCGAGGTTTTTTGGCTCTTAAAAGTTAAGCTAAAGGATTTTGAAGCTGCAAACTTGGTTTATTACTAGTGTAATATATGATAACAACATACCAAAAATTCTGCTTCCTGCAGTTGTTTTGGACCTAAGGCCATTTTTTGTCTACGACGACTGGCCTAACAAGAGAAATTAAGCGTCTTGCGGAGGTTTATATAAATTATTCCCTCCGTGGAATTGGGGTTGGAAATGACTAGTAGTAGTACCAGGTACCATACACCGTACGACCGATTGCGGATTATGTATGTAAGAGTAGAATAAGGCGGTCAACTTTTTCAAAACTCAGTGCGGGAAATTTCGAGGACTAAGATCACGTGACTCATTGTGCCAGTTATTCTGAAACCAGAAAAGAAATTTAATCGAGCAGGGTAGGCCTACTCATTTACTTTTAAAGTAACATATATAGCATGAGTGATATTTTATTCTTAATTTTCAATTCATAGATATTTTCTCAGGCTCCTATTTTGAATATTAGAGCCTGACAATTTTTACATATTCTTTCTCCGTTACGTTTTTACGATTACCTTCGTTATCTGCGCTGCTTTTATTTGTTCCAGCTCTTAGAGCATCGTGCTTCACACATTTTGATAAATGGCTTACTCCGCCCAGAGAATTATGTTTTGCAATTACCTCAAATTACAGTTGATAAAAAGTACATTTTAAAAGCATTTGAACTACTCTATTATAGAAGTTCTTTCCATGAAGTACAGAGTTTAATTCTGCCTCACTACATGCAATGCCCACTCACTTTCGTTGTTGCATTTCATAATTTCACCACCTTTTTATTCCTGAAGGAATTAATATGAGTGCTTCGTAAAGGAAGTAAGATGAATCCTGATATTGTATTTGCATGTCAGATTTTAAATACATTTATACAGACTGTGATAATATTACGTCATGTTTGCTACCTTGAGCACCGAAAAATATTCCATTACACTTATTGAAACGTACTCAAGAAGGCACAGACAATATGCCAAAAACAGAAATATTTTTTAATATGTCATCCTATCACAAAATGCAGTACAAGCGCAAAATAAAAACAACTTCCACAGCAAGCGAATTTGTCATTTTGAAATAGATATATTTTGAATTTAATGTGAGAAACTGTCATCTATTCGTATATGATGGACTGTGAAGTTGAATTGCAAGCAGTATCATACACCGTGCCGTACAGAAATAGTTTCGACTTTTGCTTTTAGACCAACAATTTTGAAATTAGTGGAAGGCGGGACTCTTTTGCCATTTTGCGGAACATTTTCAGTCATTATACAAATGCGGGACGAGTCCAAATGCGGGACTGTCCCACATTTTTCGGGACGGTTGGCCGCCTTAAAATAGAAGATCGGAATTTATTTTGTATTTGTCAGATATCTTTTGGATAACAGCTTGTTATGGTAGTTCTTGAGGACTCACCTCACTTCCCTGATAAGTAAATGCAATGCTTACGATATAGGATAGCCCTGGTGGGACAGAGCCTATAAGCGTATTTCGACACAACGCGCCTGCGGAGGCCAACCTCACATCTCGGTCACGACATCATAATCAGCGCGGTGCCTGCGAAGTGGCCTGGCCGAAACACAGCGTTGCGCCACGGCACACAGTGGGCCATTGTTGAGGCGCGAGGCATACTTCCCTCCCGCAGGTATCGCCCATTGTCGCTCATGTGTTGCGTCCTTCGGCGGCAATTACGTTTTTCACACGACCCTGGCGGCCGAAAACGAGGTTGCAACGGCACCTTGTGGCTCCGCATTCTCAGAGATATCGCCAGTGCGGGGAATAATGGAGTCTTATGATCCATTGAAGTCGAAGTAAATTTAGATCGTCTTTGACAAGGATAGCGGAAGAAATTGGCCATGGAATTTGAGAAACCATCAAAGTACCTTCTTGAAACCATCTGCGGAAATCGTGACAAAAGTCAAGGGAATTCGATATGCGTAGACACAGACTGCAGTAGGGCTAATATCGCGTACACGAGTTGTAAAAGAGTGGTACATTGTCAGAACTGTAACTTTTGTTCTGCGATTTGTGTGAAACGGCTTCCGAATGATAGTGGCCACGCAATGGGAACTAACAGACTGTGATCGCGGAATGGTGGTGGGACCATTTAGGAAATCGTGAAGTAATTACAGTAATCTGAGATCCACACTGTCAAGAATGTGCTGAGAATACTAGATTTAACATATTACCTCTCACCACAGCCAATGCAGTGGCACGCACTTAATGAATAGCAGCAGCGCCGCTTCGGTAGTCACTCCTAACACAGAAACAAAAATGCGTGAGGTGACTGCAGAAAATAATAGGAAAAAGTTAAAATAAAACCCAATAAAAACAATAATAGTAATATAAACAAAGAAAGAACAATATATTCTAATCTTAATAAAAACTATTAATAAGTGTTTACATTAAGAAAAAAAGACGTGAACACCAGAAAGGTAAATTAATGAAGAAGTAAATAAAAAAATATAGACATTAGCTGTAATAGTTAAAAAAAAAAAACATTCGTCTTGTAAACCAAAATTAAGAAAAACACTTTTGTAGTCAGAATCTTATGTTATTTATTTGTGGGAATGCTATATCTGGTGCTCCAGTTATTAATGGAACTCGTCAATTTCCAAATCCTCCAATTGTAATTGATATAAGGAAAATTATAATGATTGCATGAGTTGTAATGATTACATAATAAATTTAGTCATCTCCAATGATTGATCCTGGTTGTCCTACTACTGCTCGAATAATTATTCTCATCAATGTTCCCACTATCCAAGCTCATGCACCAAATATAAAATATTAGGTACCAATGTCCTTATGATTTGTTGAGAATAGTCATTTTTGCGGTAAGGTGTCTGAATTTATAGGCGATAGATTCTAAACGAGAGTGCAAGGAAATAGCAGCTCTAACATTGACAATATTTTTGTTCATTCTTCATTATTAGAGGGGCACTCTGTCAGCAGACCACGATGCCCAACTTTTAATTCTAAAAAGTATTTGTTCTCAAACAAATGTTAAACATAAATATCAACTACTCAGAAAAGTTAATCCAGTTGCAATTGAGACCTTTTTAAACTAAATTAAGGAACAAGAATGGCAGGTTGTTTATAGTGCCGATAATGCAGATGATAAATATAATGCTTTTCTGAACACATTTCTTATGCTGTTTGAAAGTTGCTTTCCGCTGGAACAATCAAAACAGGGTACTTTCAGTAACAGACAGCCAGGGTGGCTGACAAAGGGGATAAGAGTATCATGTAGAACTAAGCGGGAGTTGTATCAAAATGTTAGAAGCAGTCAGAATGAAGATGCAGTAGCTCATTACAAACAGTACTGTAAGGTTCTGAAAAATGTCATTAAGAATGCAAAGAGTATGTGGTATGCAAAAAGAATAGCAAACTCTCAGGATAAAATTAAAACTATCTGGTCAGTCGTGAAGGAAGTATCTGGTCAGCAACAGCAGGTAGAAGATATAACGTCAGTGCGTAGTAGGAATGTTTCTGTTACTGACAAGTTAGATATATGTGCAATATTCAATAATCACTTTCTGAATATAGTAGGGGAACTAAACAAAACTCTAGTTGCTACAGGTAATCATATAACGTTTTTAGAAAATGCCTTTCCGAGGCTGTTACCTGAAATGGTCCTTCATGATACTTCCATAGGTGAGATTGAGTCAATAATTAAATCAGTAACGACTAAGGACTCTTGTGGATATGATCGGGTATCTAGCAGAATTCTAAAGTACTGTTCTCCATATGTTAGCCCAGTACAAAGCCATATTTGTAATTTTTCCTTTCAGAATGGTCAGTTTCCTAACAGATTAAAGTACTCAGTAGTGAAACCACTTTATAAAAAAGGAGAAAGGGATAATGTAGACAACTATAGACCTATTTCTATGCCATCGGTTTTTTCCAAAGTTATTGAAAAGGCTGTATATTCAAGATTAATTGATCATTTCAGTTCACATAATTTATTGTCAAACGTGCAGTTTGGTTTTAGAAGCGGTTTAACGACTGAAAATGCTATATTTTTGTTTCTCTGTGAGGCACTTGATGGGTTAAATAAGAGGCTACGGACATTAGGCGTCTTCTTTGATTTAATCAAAGCGTTTGATTGTGTTGATCACAAAATATTGTTGCAGAAGTTGGAACTTTATGGAATACGGGGAGTAGCCCACAACTAGTTCACTTCTTACTTTAATAATAGACAACAGAAGGTAATTCTCCGCAGTGTAGAAAATAGCTATGACCTGCAATCCCAATGGGGCACAATTAAGTATGGGGTGCCCCAGGGGTCTGTTTTGGGACCATTGCTGTTTCTTATTTATATAAATGATATGCCTTCGAGTATAACAGGTGACTGTAAAATATTTTTGTTTGCTGATGATACCAGCTTGGTAGTGAAGGATGTTGCTCGTAATATTGTCACAATATCAAATAATGCAGTTCAAGAGATAAAATCATGGCTTGTAGAAAACAAGTTGATGTTAAATCACAATAAAACTCATTTTTTACAATTTCTAACACATAATTTGACGAAAGCTGACATTCTGATTACACATAATGGGCATGTGATAAGTGAGACCGAACAGTTCAAATTTCTAGGTGTTCATATAGATAGTAAGCTGTCATGGAAAGCCCATGTTCAGAATCTTGTTCCAAAACTAAATTCTGCTATATTTACCATTAGAACAATATCTGAGATAAGTGATTTTTCAAGTAGTCTATTACGCTTACTTTCACTCACTTATGACGTACGGCATTGTTTTTTGGGGTAACTCGCCTGATGCAAAAAGGATATTTCTGCCTCAAAAACGGGCGGTTCGGGCAATATGTGGTGTAAGTTCGCGAACGTCATGTCGACCCCTTTTCAGTAGTCTGGGAATTTTGACTCTGGCGTCACAATACGTTTTTTCTTTAATGTCGTTTGTTGTTAATAATATCAGCTTATTCCCACGAGTTAGTGGCTTTCACTCGGTGAATACTAGACAGAAGTCGAATCTGCATTTGCATCACACCACCTTAACACTTGTGCAGAATGGGGTACAATATTCTGCGGCATCCATTTTCAGTAAGCTGCCACAAGAACTAAAGAATGTTAGCACTAATCCAAATGCTTTCAAATCTAAATTGAAGAGTTACCTCATGGCTCACTCCTTTTATTCTGTCGAGGAACTCCTAGAAAAGTTAAACAATGAAGCTAATTCATTTTTTTCTTTATTGATTCTTTTCACTTTGTCTTAAGATTGTCGTGTGCAAAGGACTGCTTAAAAATTTTCTATTAACATTCTTGTGTAACAATTAATGTATTGACTTGTTCCATGACCATGGAGTCTCACTCCTCAATTGGGTCCTATGGAACAGAAAAACCAATAAATAAAAAAAAAGGCCTAAACGGTAACTTTCAATTATAATTTTGAAGGTATTAACTTAAGGCCTTAGTAAAAATAATATAAAGTTTGATGTACAAATTAAACCAAGTATTGATATTGTTGATATAATGGGTAATATTACTACAATTTTGAACATGGCTGATTAACAGCAACTGTAATCCAACGTTTTAACAGTTTTGTATACCAGCCAACTGGTTATACAACTGGTTGGCTGGTATACAAAATTGTTAAAAAAGGTAATATTATTCTTGATTTATTTTGTTTAATTTTTGTTAATAATGAGTTTTTGGTATGTGATAGAATCATTGCTGAAAATATAATTCGTATATAGTAATATAATGTGATGGTGGTGAATGTTTCTATAAAATACTATGACTGTTATTTCGTTGTCAATAAGTATTTGAACAACAATTCATTTTGGTAACAATCCTAAAGACAAACGTGATATTATTATAAATTTGACTTATCTTTTTATACCTCCTATTAAATAAGCTTAATTTAGGAATAATAAATTAATTATTGTTCTAAATATTGAATATATAATTGTATTCAATATAGAGTAAATGCAAAAGTATAAAATAGTAGTTATTGATCTAATTAGTCATCCTAGGTGTGAATTTGATGAGTATGCTATAATCTTCCGAAATGATGTATAATTTAACTCTACTATTGCCCCAAAAATAAGTCTTTGTATAATTACTGTAAAGATGAAATTCATTATTTTAATACAATGAGGTAATGTTGACATTGGGGCGAGTTTCTGGCAGATTAGGAAAATGAAATAATTTACTAATCTTGTTGATGATATTACTTGTGGTAATCAGAAGTGAAATTCAGCAGCTCATATTATTATTATTATTATTATTGATATAATTATCATTGATGGAATATAGTCTTTTTCTCATTTTATTGTATATTTTATTTGAATAAGCAACATTAAAATTAATAATATTGTTTATTAGATTGGAAAACATGGTTTCCTTATTTGAAAAAAAACAGCGAACTTATAATTATTTAAAGATAAAAATAACAGTCTAGTTCGGAAAATTTTACAATTTATTATTACAGGTAACCGGTTTCGATCTAAGATTAGATCATCTACAGCGAGATGACTGAAGATGATCTAATCTTAGATCGAAACCGGTTACCTGTAATAATAAATTGTAAAATTTTCCGAAATAGACTGTTATTTTTATCTTTAAATAATATTGTTGATGCTAATGCTTGAGTAATAAAATACGTAACTGCTGGTTCTTCTTCTTCTTTCGTTTCGGCCATCTTAGAAGTACATTAATTCATATCAACTTCATTTCTTTCTGTTCTTCCTCTTTTTGCAATATTCTTTCATTCTCATACTTTAATTCTTCTTCGCTCTTCTGTCAACGATGACTTCGTTATTGGTCGAGTTCTATCGCCGAAACCTTCAAAGGCCTGAATTTTTTATTTAAAAGTCACCCTGTTGTGTATTTCTGGTTCCTGTATTCCTATTTCTTCCAGATATCTTTGAAGTTCTTGGAACCACCGTATTTTGCTTCTCTTGTACAACAAAAATTGTGTAGTTTGCTGCGGTAACCTCCCATAGTCCATTCTGTGAATGTTTAAAAAGAACATGCTCCTTGTTTTCCTGATGACATTGGATATTTCTTCTATCTTGGAAATCTGTTCCTGGTTGGATCGCTATCTAAATTGACCATCTGTTCTTCGAGGTCCTAATATTTTCCTGAGATTCTTCCGTTCCACTAGTTCTAGTCTCCTGATCACTCCAGTTCGTACTAAGTCTAGTGTTTCTACTGCATATGAAGCTTCAGGGTGCGTTACTGTCTCGTAATGTTCCAGTTTTGCATTGATAGAAATACTATTCTTATTATAGATGTTCTTCGTCATTTTATATGTTAAATTAATTTTGTTTAGTCGCGCACTTAATGAACAAGAGCAGTGCCGCTTTTGCAGTCACTCCTAACACAGATACAAAAGTGCGCGAAATGACTGCAGACATCAATGTGGGAGCAAAAGACGAACGTATCCGTTTTGCTGGTAATGCGCTGTGGCAACAGACGACCGACTCGAGTGCCTTTGCGGACAGCACGACATCGTCTTTCATGGGTTCGTGACAATATCGGTTGGGCTCCAGACTAATGTCAAACTGTGGCCTGGACAGATGAGTCCCGATTTCATTTGGTACGGGTTCATGGCAGAGTTCAAATGTGGTACAGACGCCACCCAAGCTGTCAATAAGGCATTGTGTAAGCTGGTGGGTGGTTGCTGGATAATGGTGTGGGCCGACTGAAACGGTAATTACCTATAAATGGTTATATTCGGCTACCTGGAAACCGTTTGAAAGCAATTCACAGTTTCATGTTCCCAAATAACGGTGGAATTTTTGTGGATGAGAAAGCGTCATTCATTGAGATACTTATGCTCTCGATTGATCTGAAGAACATTCTGGACAATTGCAGCGAATAAACTGGCTACCCTCATCGTGTGACAAAGGATCCATTGAACATTTATGGGACATAATATAGGAGCCACTCCGTGCACAGAATCCGGCAACGACAACAATCTCGCAACTGTGGTCGGTTACAGAAACAGTATGATTCAATACACCTCTCGGGGACTTCCAACGGCGTGTTGATTCCCTGGCACGTGCAGTTTTAGCTGCTTCGCCGAGAGAAAGGAGGTGCGATACGACGTTAGGAGGTATCCCGCGACATTTTTCACCTCAATGAAAATCGGGCTTCACTGTTGGCGAATGGGAGGTCAACTGACCAACCGTGGTTTCTAGCTACCTTCTAAAACAAATTCTAAAAGTCTTCCCATTACCTCTTACGTGGTGTGGTACAGCAACCATGTTAAGTCGAATTCTAGAATAAAACAAATTCTAGGGAACGCATTTCAACCGTCCTCCCCCCCCCCCTTAGTAACAAAGAGACATGCCCATTATCTACTGAGTCATCTCCCGAGGAATGTGGAGATCATGTGTTACCTGGCGACTAAAATTTACAGGAGCCCGCCATTCAGGAAGAACAGACGCATTCTTGTAGCCGAAGGTATGTTTTCCAATGAGGCTACAGGTCCATTTCAAGAAAGTGTAGAGAACGGGGTCCTGTGAGACGGTACGGTAAAAGGACAGGCCCAATAAACTGATTATCTGTCAATTACCACACACTTGCTGAGTATCGTTCTTGAAAATGTGTTTCACGCAATGGCGTGTAGTTTTCCTTCCGAACACTTATTTGAATTACAAGTGTTATTGATGTTGTTACGAGTAAAAGTAGTTTCATCAGTGAAGACAAGAAATAGGATTACCTAGCGGTTTTCCAGTATCCAATAACAAAATTTTAATCGTCTATCTTCATCTCCTTCTCGGAGGAGTTGATTGAGCTGTAAATAAAACGGATGAAACCCATGCGTCGGTAATGTCGTCAATACTCTTGTATGTGGAACACCATGTCCTCTCTCGGGCATGGATGTTTGTGTTGTCCTTAACATACGTTACTTATCTTAAGTAGTTTGTAAACCTAGGGACTGATGACCAGTGTAGTTAACATTTTATTTTTGTTCACGTCCATGTTCAGATCCAATATGAGTGCTGGGCGGTGTACCAGTGTCACGCAGTATAATGGTCGCTCGAGTAAACACACTTGAATCTAGCAGTCTGTGGTTAGGGAATGTATGCCGCATTCTTACAAGCTCTAGAGACGCTTCCCACAAAACCCATACACAAATAGGGGAAAGTGGGTGGGGTAAATTAGGGAATGGCTATAAGCTACAGTTAAAGTGCTGCCATCTGTGGATAGCTACGTCATCTTCATCAATACACAGCTACCATTCTTTTGACATTCTTACACCTACTTGTCGCAGCGGGTTCTGCGAACAAAGTAGGAGGGTATATATCACTGAATAGTAAGTCTTATTAACAACAGTCTGATGTCTCAGTAATCAAAAGTGAATACAATTTTTCATGTAGGCTTAACATAACTTCACAGAATGCTTGGGGGCAAGATGGGGCGCTTCCTCGTCTTGCTCCTACTAATTGTCCAACCATTACGTACTTATCCTCCCGTGTGTTTACCTTCCTGCTGTTATTGAACAAGTACATTATATGTCGAATACAATTTTAAATAGAATGGTACTGGACTTGGCATTTATGAAAACTCTCAGTAAATTTTAACGAAGATGACGTAAGATCGTGGCTTCACACCAGTCCTGGAAAAGTCGTTACGCTGCATCAGATCTCAAGTCTATTCGGAAAGCTTACATTCCTTCAGCTACAATGATCGCAGCAGTGAATGGGCATAAGAAAACAGGAATTTGGCCTGTAAACAGTAATGTGATTACCTTCCCTGTTCAATTACAGACTTTCATCAATCTCTGGAATCAAAATTTACAGAAACTGAAGAACACATAGCAAATACCTTGTCTAAAACACCTGAAAAATTAACAACTTAAGATAAAAGCCTTTGTTTCTTCTAACTTTCAAGTTATCAGCCCTGAAATGGTTTTAACTATTGCAAAAGTGAATAAAAGAAACAACAGATAAGCATCCAACAGACATGGAAAAACTGTTGTTTTAACTGAACCTCCTTATAATACTGAAGTATCTGAAGAAATTACATGAAAATAATCCCAAAAAAATATCTGCATCCAAACGAAAACTTTTCCCATAGAAGTTACATGAACCTAGTATTAAAAAATTAATTAATTAATTAAAAGAAAAGAAAAAAAGAACTTAATGTTAAAGAAAAAGTGGTGAGCGTTGCGGATTTACTAAACAATCCTTCATGCTCAAGAGACAATAAACTGAGGTCGAATGAAAACGAGGAAGAGAGTGAAGTCCGTTTACAATGCTACGACTTCTCTGAAAGAGGCTGAATATGATGTCTTGGCTGCGGACGCTGGGCCCACAACACTTGTGCAGGGATAGAATTTGGTGATGAGGCTGTTCACACTTATGTACTATGTGAAAGTAATAGGCGTAAAAAAATAAAAAAAAAACCTTGGTTCTACAATTCACAATGTCATGTTTTGAAACCTTATCTTCTCCTTATTCCGTTATTCCAATCTTTATTTAAGCTTTAGAGATGAATTCATGCTAGTTCCCCGTCTTGCTCCATATGCGGGGTAGTTTATTTTTCAAATCGAGATATATTGAACTAAATGTAACAAGTTCGTAGGTTTCTTTGTCTGTTATTGTAATTCAATAGTAAAATAGTTATAATCAAAATTGTTTTGATTTATTTCTGTCCCTTCTGTGAGGGGTTAAAGTTAGCTTCCCCATCTTGCCTCGCCTTTCCCCACCATATAGGCATTCTCAGCGTGTGCAAATACGTTCGGCATGTTTTGACGCTACAGAACAGTAGCCTTAGCCAACAAATCATAATGAAGACTTCAGTGTAAACTAGGGTGACCAGATACCCCGTAATTTACGAGATCCTCCCGTATTTGGCTTAAGTGTCCCGTTGTTCCGACAAAACACGTATGTACTTTGTCCTGTTTTTCGTTAACCGTCCCGTATTTTTGAAACATTGTGTTTTCAAGTAACACGTACCATAATAAAATGGAGATCTTGATATGTAATCTTAACCAAAGGATGAAGAAAAGTACACTTTTTGATTCAAGCAAAGTGTACGAACTTCTTTGTTTCGTACTATGTAATGCGTTCACATGGCGAGCAGTTCCGCATTGGTTATTGCTTCAGTACGTATCACGTAGATCTTTATACAATTGTCACCAGCTGCGTTACTTTCTCATACAAATACCAAAAGGAACTAAGATTATCTTTCATTTCCGAAATTGCAACAGGAAAGCGAGAAATTAAAATTGAACAGAAGTACTTTTTTGGTTGACACTGGAAATTGGTTTGACGTGCAACACAAACGGCCTGGCTCTTTAGAGCAAAACTTCGTCATAAAGTATGATGTCTTTTGTTTGAAAAGGTGAGAAAAGTGTCATCATAAATGATGAAGTAAGTGGCTTTGTGCAGAGGAAGGCTTCTTTGCTTCCCATGCAACGAAATATACTGTTCCCTCAAGTATTTGGATTGCACCAAAAGAATTATGTTAAAAATGTTGCCGAGCGCATTGAGGCGTTAAGCTCCTATGCGTGAGGCCGTTCCCTGTCGGGAGTTCGAATCCTCCTTTGGGCATGGTTGTTTGTGTTGTCTTTAGTATAATTTGGTTTATAAGTAGTTTGTAAGTTTAGGGACTGAGGACCTCGCAGTTAAGTCCTATAAGCTTAACAAACATTTTAACATTTTTAAAAATGTATATGTAGCGGTAAAGCACGAATTTAGAAATCATTTCTCGATGGAAAATATTATTTTATCTTATGTCCCATCAACGTTCAGTGAAAATGTCAGGCGATCTGGGTCGGTGAATTATTCGCTGTAATCGAATTGAAGAATTATGGTTTAGTGGCATAGCACATTGCCATGCATACAAAATTCCATCGTAGTTTGGCAACACGAATCTATGAATGGCTTCTTAAAGTCCGAGTGTTAACAAAAAGGACTGGTGATGTAAGTAACTATATTATGGTCCGAATATTTGACTTCAAATCTGTTTCACTTATTCAGTATTTCCGAATTGTTTCACAAAATATGGCTTCACTTCAACTTCTAATTTGTGTCCTGTATTTTGATTTTGAAAATCTGGTGACCCCAGTGCAAACTTCAGGACAAGTCCAAAACTTGAACTGCTGACAAGCGATAAATACGCCAACAGCAACCGCTGAACCAACACATGAAACCAAACTGTTTTCAGGTCAGCTGTATCTCTGTACTTATAAAATATTGGACTCCCAAAATAATTACTCCTCCTCGTGAAACACACCGTATTGCATGGGGTAATGGATCGCTCTGACACATCACGAACCATGTGGGTGGGTAACAACATTGATAGGGATCAGGTCTACAGGACTGAGTGTGACCTGGTAAAAATAGCTTCTGCAACGTTCCAGACAAATGTTGGATTGTTGCCTGCTTTCGTGCGTTATGACCGTACCCAATTCAACCTCGTTCTCAGGAAAGGGAAGGGGAAACTGGCTAGGTTGATAGCATTCATGGAAGTAATTCTTTTTTAGGCTAAGTTCAGTTTCCAGTGAGGAGCTCAGGTATGCAGGTGCTAAAGATGTTGAAAAATCAAATGTTCCTCACAAAAGTAAAATATAATGTCAGAATTTTTCACCAGAATATTGGGGGCCTAAAGAATAAAATATCTACAACTACGTCTACATGGAATACTCTGCAAATCACATTTAAGTGCCTGGCAGAGGGTTCATCGAACCACCGTTATACTATTTATCTCCCATTCCATTCTCGAATAGCACGCGGGAAGAAAGAACGCCTGAATCTCTCCGTTCGAGCTTTCATTTCTTGTATTTTATTATGATGATCATTTCTACCTTTGTAAGTGGGAGTCAACAATATATTTTCGCATTCGGAGGAAAATGTTGGCGATTGTAGTTTCGTAAGTAGCCCACGCCGCAGCTAAACCGCCGTTGTTGTTATGATTACCATTCCAGATCCTGTATCATTTCCATAACGCTGTCTCCCCTGTATCGTGAGAATACGAAACGAGCTGCTCTTCTTGGACTCTTTCGATGTCCTCCGTCAAACCCATCTGATAAGGATCCCACACTGGACAGCAACACTCCAAAAAAGGACGGACAAGCGTAGTGTATGCAGCCTCTTTAGTAGTTCTGTTGCATCTTTTAAGGGTTCTGCCAATAAAACGCAGTCTTTGGTTCGCCTTTCCCACGACATATCTAAGTATTCTTTCCAGTTTAAGTCTGAAGTAGTAGTAAATCCTAGGTGTTTTGTGGAGTTTACGGCCTTCACTTGTGATTGATTTATCTTGCAAACACAAAGTTCAACAGATTTCTTTTCGTAATCATTGTGAACGACTTCACACTTCTCATTATTTAGACTCAATTGCCAATTTTTACAGCATAGTGATATCTTATTCAGATCGTTCTGCAGTTCGTTTTGATCTTCAGATGATTTTACCAGACGGTAAATGACGGACTCATCTGCAAACACCCTAAGAGAGCTACTTAGTTACGCCCCTAAATCGTTTATGTAAATAAGGAACAGCAGAGGACCAATAACACTACCCTGTGGAACGCCTGATTTGACCTCTGTTTTAGTCGATGCCTTACCATCGATTACTACGACCTATGTCCTCTCTGACAGGCAATCCCCTATCCAGTCGCAAATTTGGGGCGATATACCATAACCACGCAATTTGATTAAAAGCCGTTTGTGAGCTTTTGGTTTTTTTAGATGATATCGAAACTGATACTGTAATGTAATATACTATGCCCGTATGAGCATCACATTGCCACTGGTATGGAAAATGTGAATGTCAGTGGATATAAATTAGCTGCAAATGTAAGTAGAGATAATAAGGTAAGAGGAGGAGTTGCCATATATGCTAAAAGCTATCACAGAGTAAAAAATTTAGAAACAAAAACGTTTTGTGTAGAGCAACATACTGATGCATGTGCCTGTCAGCTTAAACTCAATGATGACTCTCTTATAATTGTCACAGTATATAGGTCACCTTTTGGAAACTACCAGTTGTTTCTGGAAAACAGAGGCAGATACGGGCAGAGAGAGATGGTAAGAAAAGAAGTTTTGACTGGGATAAATTAATACACGGATAACGCTGGGCCACGCGGGAATGGCCGTGCTATCTAAGGCGTCTTGCCACTGAGTGCGTCGCGGCTACCCATAGTTCGAGTCCTCTCTCGGAAATGGGTACGTCTGTTGTTCTTAGCCCGTCAAGCGTGACGCTGCTTTCTACATGAGAGCACCTGCAAGTGTCACTTACTGCACGTTTCCCACCAGTGCTGCAAATGGGATATAAAGTACTGGAAACAACATTCTGAAAAAAATAGCGTGAACACTTAAAGTGATAAGGATTTAATAGCCGAATCACTTTAGCCACAAAGAGTTTTAATCAAGCTATAAAAATTAATTGCTTCCAAGATTTTTTTGAGAATGAGAAAGCTCAAAGCTTGGTATAATACCCAATACATCAGAACACAATAAAAACTCGTCTTTCTCATTATAAACACCCATCAAAAGTCACAGAACTTCATCTTCAATCAGCCCAACTTTCGAAAATCGGTACGCACAGGAAGACAAACGTTCGTAAAATTGCGGCCTATGCAAATAATTTAATGTAAACTCTGCCAAGCTGAAGCTAAGGAATGCAGAACACTGCCATCTAGAGGCCGTCCTTCAAACTGCATCCGCAGAAATGAAGTATGGAATAAAAAAGTACGGTTGGCATATGCCATCGCTCACACTTGCAGGGTTGGATTAAGTTACTTTAAGTAGTTTGTAAGTCTAGAAACCGATAATCCCAGCAGTTTGCTCCCTTATGATTACAAACATATGAATTTTTTATTTTGAGGAACCCTCGGTTTTGAGTTAGTAAATAAATAAAGAACACATTACAAGCCTCTCTGATCAACGCCTTGGCGTGTAGCAGCGGCTATAGCCACCAATGGCTTCAACTATCTTTACTTCACATGGGGCTGTATTTTCAGTCACGTGACCTACAATCTCTGACAATTAAGTTCGGTGAATGGCCCTGTAACATTAATGTAGATGAACTGTGAATTTCAATTACCTTATTGTCCTTCGAAATAGTCACCTCCTATAATTATGCAACGCTGAACTCTACGATACATCTCTTGGAAACTTTGCACGACGTCTTCCTTTGGGATGGTGTTCAAAAGCCTCGCAACAGTTCGTTGGATGTCAGGAATATCGTCAAAGCTCTTTCTAATAGAGTTGGAGTCGAGCGAATAGGAAATAGTCTGGAGGATCTACATGAGTCGAGTATGGTCGATGTTCAAGCTGCACCGCCCCCTCCTCCTCTTTTTTTTTTTTTTTTTTTTTTTTTTTTTTTTGAGGAACTGTTCGACGATATTGGCTGTGTGTGGGCGAACTTTGTTGTGCAACTTAAACATCCACCATACTCGTTTGATCTCAATCCTACAGACTTCTTCATATACCCTCGACTCAAACTCGCTTTGAAAGCAAAGAGATTAGACGATATTCCTGTCATCCAACGCAATGTTGTGAGGCTTTTGAACACCATCCCAAAGGAAGATGTCGTGTAAGGTGTAAAATGTAATGTGCTGCGAATACAAAGAAAGAAAGATCGCCGGCCGCGGTGGCCGAGGTGACTGAGGCGCTCCAGTCACGGTCAGCACGGCCACTACGGTCGGGGGTTCGAATCCCCCCTCGGGCATGGATATTTGTGCCGTCCTAATTCGTAAGTAGTTTGTAAGTATAGGGACTGATAACCCCGTAGGTAAGTCCCATAAGCTTAACAAACATTTGAACATTTGATTTGAAAGAAAGATCCTGTATCATTTAGCTATACTATAGCAAGTCAGCAACTGGAAGCAGTTAATTCCATAAATTATCTAGGAGTAGGCATTAGGAGTGATTTCAAATGGAACGAACATATAAAATCAATCGTCCGTAAACCAGATGCCAGACTTAGATTCATTGGAAGAATCCTAAGGAAATGCAGTCCGAAAACAAAGGAAGTAGGTTACAGTACACTTGTTCGCCCACAGCTTGAATACTATTCAGCGGTGTGGGATCCGTACCAGGTGGGGTTGATAAAGGAAGTAGAAAAGATCCAACGGAGAGCAGCGCGCTTCGTTACAGGATCATTTGGTAATCGAGAAAGCGTTACGGAGATGATCGATAAACTCCAGTGGAAGACTCTGCAGGAGAGACGCTCTGTCGCTCGGTACGGGCTTTTTTCGAAGTTTCGAGAACATACCTTTACAGAGGAAAAAAATGTTCAAATGTTTGTATAGTCTATAGGACTTAACTACGTGGCCATCAGTCCCTAAACTTCCAAACTACTTATGAACTACTTACGAACTAGGACGGCACAAATATCCATGCCCGAGGGGGGATTCGAACCCCCGACCGTAGTGGCCGGGCAGACCGTGACTGGAGCGCCTTAGTCTCCTCGGCCACCGCGGCCGGCTTTACAGAGGAGTCTAGCAGTATATTGCTCCCTCCTACGTATGTCTCTCGAAGAGATCATGAGGATAAAATCAGAGAGATTAGAGCCCTCACAGAGGCATACCGATAATCATTCTTTCCGCGAACAATACGTGAGTGGAATAGGAGGGAGAACCGATAGTGGTACTCAAGGTACCTTCTGCCACACAACGTCGGGTGGCTTGCGGAGTATGGATGTAGATGTAGATATCGAAACGTGACGAAGCTGTTGAACACAATCCCAATGGAAGACTGTGCACAAAGTTTCCAGGACATGTTTCGCAGAGCTGAGAGCTGGATAGTTATGGGAGGTGACTATTTCGAAGGAAAATAAGGTAACTACATAGAATTTTAAACATGGCTGCAGTTCAGCAACGGTGGAACACGATCCAAAAGTCAACACAGTTTCAGCCGACCTGTTGCATAAAAATGGTTTACATGCATAAACCTTGACCTAGGTTTCGACAAAAGTAATTTTGCTTTCTTCAGAAGTATTACATAAAGCTCACATTAATATAGTTGTTAAATAAAATGTGGCTGACTCCATGTCATAGAATAAAAAGTAAAATTTAAAACAATTCACTACACTGCAGGCAGTGCTCACTCGACCTTTGTGTGGACGTGCTCCACAATTTTATGATGTAGACATTGTTTTAAATTTTACTTTTTATTCTATGACATGGAGTCAGCCACATTTTATTTAATAACTATTTTAATGTGAGCTAAATGTAAGTACATTCTCAAATGCTGTAATTTTAATTACTTATTTTAGAAACACTTTTGTATTTTACTCTTATTCATATGATTTGTGTATTATATTTTATTAGGTATTAGGTATTTATTGGGTTCAGGAGAAATGTAGGAACACGGGAGGCAATATTCACTTTACGACTTATCCTAGAAGATACATTAAGAAAAGGCAAACCTACATTTCTAGGTTTTGTAGATTTGGAGAAGGCTTTTGACAATGTTGATTGGAATAAACTCTTTCAAGTTCGGCAGCAAGCAGGAGTAAAATATAGGGAGCGTAAGGTTATTTACAACTTGTACAAAAACCAGACAGCGGTTGTCAGAGCTCAAGGGCATGAAAGGGATGCAGTGGTTGGAAAGGGAGTAAGACAGGGTTGTAGACTTTCTCCATTGTTATTCAATTTGTACATTGAGAAAGCTATAAAGGAAAGCGAGGAGAAATTTGGAGAAGGAATTAAAGTTCAGGGTGAAGAATTAAAAACATTGCGTTTTGCCGACGACATAGTAATTCTGTCAGATACAGCATAGAACCTGGAAGAGCAATTGAACGGAATGGACAGTGTTCTGAAAGGTGCATATAAGATGAACATTAACAAGAGCAAAACTAGGGTAATGGAGTGCAGTCTAAGAAAATCAGGTGATGCTGAAGGAATTAGATTGGGAAACGAAGAAATAAAGGAGGTAGATGAGTTTTGTTACTTGGGCAGTAAGATAACAAATGATGGTCGCAGTACAGACGATATAAAATGCAGAATGGCAATGGGTAGAAAAGCGTTCTTGAAAAAGAGAAATTTGTTAACATCGAATATTGATTTAAGCCTAAGGAAGACCTTTCTGAAGGCATTTGTATGGAGTGTTGCGTTGTATGGGAGTGAGACATGGACTATAAACAGTGCGGACAGAAAGCGGATTGAGGCTTTTGAAATATGGTGCTACAGAAGAATGCTGAAGATTAGGTGGGTGGATCGCGTTACTAATGAGGAGGTACTGAACAGAATTGTGGAAAACAGAAATTTGTGGCATAGCTTAACGAAAAGAAGGGATAGATTGGTAGGACACATTCTTAGACATCAAGGAATTGTGAATTTAGCGTTAGAGGGAAGTGTATGGAGTAACAATCGCAGAGGAATACCAAGAGGTGGATACAGTAAGCAGATTGAGACAGATGTAGGTTGCCGTTCTTATGTGAAGATGAAGAGGCTCGCTCAGGATAGGGTATTGTGGAGAGCTGCATCAAACCAGTCTCCGGACTGAAGACCACAACAACAACACAACTTCTGAAGAAGGCAAAAGTACTTTTGCCGAACCCTAGGTCAAGGTTTATGCATGTAAACTATTTTTATGCAACTGGTCGGCTGAAACTGTGTTGACTTTTGGATTGTAACTACATAGTAAGAGGTAGCAGATACAACGTGTTATCTCCCGACTAAATTTGGCTGTGTCATTTCCGGTCCTTACCGTGGTTGCGTATGAAGCAGAACGCACTCTTGGCGTAGCCCGTGTGTCGAGGTGCGACCCTAGTTGCGCCAGCACACGGCTGCCCGCACCTTTAGAGGGGCCAGCCACTAGCACAGACAAGTTACTCTGTGCCACTAGCCAACGATGAGCCAGGCACGTCCTTGTCGTGACTGGGACTCCTCGACCGCTGAAAGCGGCGCGCGCCACACACCCAGCACCTGTTCTTTCATATTCTAACTAGCCGCTTAGCAACGGGCCTAAGGACGACAGCTCTCTACAGACGATTAGTCCGTGAAGGCCGGAGAGCTGTTTTCCACCAGAGTCCTATGACTAAACTGTATTAGTGTGTCTGAGTGTGTCTGTGTGTGTGTTTCTTGTGTTCTGTTGCTTTTTTTTTAAATTTTATTTAATTTTCTCATTACATGAATAGCCCGAAATGCTTGTAATTAAATGAACAACAGAGCTGCGGCGTTCCACAGGGAAGCGTTATAGGTCCCCTACTCTTCCTCGTGTTTATAAACGATTTAGGAGACAATCTCAACAGCTCCCTTACACTGTTAGCGGATGATGCTGTCGTTTATCGGTTAGTAAAGTCAACAGAGGATCAAAAGCAACTGCAAAGCGATTTAGACAAAATTTCTACATGGTGCGAAAATTGGCAATTGACACTAAATAAAGAAAAGTGTGAAGTAATACACATGACCACTAAAAGAAATCCGCTGAACTTAAATTACGCGATAAATCAGTCAAACCTTAAGGTCGTAGATTCTACCAAATACCTAGGAGTTACAATTACGAACAACTTTGACTGGAGAGAACACATAGAAATTATTGTGGGGAAGGCGAACCAAAGATTACGTTTCATTGGCAGAACGCTTCGAAGATGCTTCAGCTCGGTTTGTTTTATCACGTTACGGGGGGGGGGGGGGGGCACGGAAATGTTGCACGAATTGGGATGGAAATTATTAAAAGAGAGACGTTATTCATTGCGGCGTGATCTATTTGCGAAGTTTCAATCACCGACTTCTACTTCTGAATGTGAAAATATTTTGCTAGCACCCACCTACTTAGGGAGACATGACCATCGCAATAAAATAAGAGAAATCAGATCGAAAACGGAACGATTTAGGTGTTCTTTCTTCCCGAGCGCTATTAGAGAATGGAACGGTAGAGAAAATTTATGAAAGTGGTTAAATGAACCCTCTGCCAGGCACTTTAATGTGATTTGCAGAGTATCTATGTAGATGTAGATGTTTCGAAAGTTGTCATTTTTTGAGCGGTACCTATAAACAAGCTGTAATCATGCACAAATCTATGTCAAATATACAAAAATGCGATTATTATAGTTATTGCTTACGCACCAGGATAACAAATCATATATGAGTTTGAATTTATGAGAAATGTAGGAACACGAGAGGCAATACATTTCGACTTATCTTACAAGATGATTAAGGAAAGGTAAACGTACATTTCTAGCTTTTGAAAACGTTAACTGCGATACACTCTTCCAATTCTGAAATAATCGGGAGTAAAATATGGGGAATCTTACGTCATTTACAACTTGTACAAAAGCCAGATAGCCGTTATTAGAGTAGAAGGCCATGAAAGGGACGCAATGTTTCCGAAGGAGTAAGACAGGGTAGTAGCCTTTCTCCAATGTTATTCAGTTCATACACTGAGCAAGCTGTGAAGGAAAGCAAGGAGAAATTTGGAGAAGAATGAGGAAATGAAACTATTGCGGTTGGCTGATGATAATTCAGAGACTGCAAAGGACCTAGAAGAGCAATTGAATGGAATGGACAGTTTGTTAAAAGGAGCGTATAAGATGAACATTAACAAGAGAAAAACAATGGTACTGGAATGTAGTCTAAGAAAATCAGATGATGCTGAAGGAATTAGATTAGGTAAGGAAACATTAAAAATCATAGATGAGTTTTCTTTACTGGGAAGTAAAATAATACATGATGGTCGCAATATAGAGGATACAAAAATGCATAACGGCAATGGGAAGAAAAGCGTTTTTGTAAAAGAAATTTGCTAATATCGAATATTCATTTAAGAGTAAGGAAATCTTTTCTGAAGACATTTGTGTTGAGAGTTGCCTTGAACGGGTGTGAAACATGAGCTATAATAATTCATACTGGAAGAGGATAGACGCTGTTGAAATGTACTCTTATAGACGAATACTCAGGAAGCGGCTACATGGTTAGCGGGGGCTGTGTGGCGTGGACTGGGCGGTTTTTTAGGTTAGAGGGCCTCGGGAATACACACAATGGGTTTTAGTCTCAAAGGGGGCAGGTCAGACACAGGAAGAAAGCAGATCTAGAAGTCATTGGTATAACAATTGTAAATTGTCGTACCTGTATTTGGAAAGTTCCAGAGCTCCAAGCGCTGATAGAAAGTACTGAGGCACATATCGTTCTAGGTTCTGAAAGCTGGCTGACGCCTGAGATAAGTTCGGCCGAAATTTTTTCAAAGGGTCAAATGGTCTTCAGAAAGGATAGAATAAATAAAAAAGGGGGTGGCGTGTTTATTGCTGTTACTAACGGTCTATCCTGCAGCGAAATTGAGACAGATACTTCCTGTGAGTTGGTCTGGGTAGAGGTTATACCTGACAACCGAAATAAATTAATAATTGGATCTTTTTATCGGCCCCCTAACTCAGACGATGCGGTTGCCGAAATGTTCAAAGAACGCTTGAATCACATTTCAAATAGGTATCCGAAGCATACTGTTATAATCGGTGGCGACTTTAATTTACCCTCGATATGTTGGCATAATTACGAATTCAAAACCGGCGGCAAATATAAAACATCGTCCGAACTAGTTCTGAATGCTTTTTCTGAAAACTACTTCGAACAGTTAGTTCATGAACCCACTAAAATAGTAAATGGTTACGAAAATACCCTTGATCTCCTAGCAACAAATAATCCTGAGCTAGTAAAGAGCATCAAAACAGATACAGGGATTAGCGAACATCGAGTTGTAGTAGCGAGACTGAATGTCGAAATGCCCAAATGCACCAAAAATAAACGAAAAATATATCTATTCAATAAAGCAGATAAAAATTCGCTTCACGCCTTCCTGAGTGATAGTCTCCAGTCTTTCAAAACTAAAAATGCGAATGTAGATCAGTTGTGGCTTACTTTCAAAGATATAATATCAGTAGCAATCGAGAGATTTGTACCAAATAAATTAATAAAAGAGGGGGCTGACCCCCCGTGGTACACAAAACAGGTCAGATCACTGTTGCAGAAACAAAGAAAAACGCATGCAAAATTTAAAAAGACACAGAATCCACAAGACGCAATCTTTTACTAAAACTCGCAACCTAGCGCGGACTTCAATGCGAGAAGCCTATAGTAGTTACCACAACGAAATCCTGTCCCGTAATCTTGCAGAAAATCCAAAGAAATTCTGGTCATATGTGAAGTACACTAGCGGCAAAACACAAACAATACCTTCACTACGCGATAGCAATGGTAATACTACCGATGACAGTACTGCTAAGGCAGAATTACTAATCACAGCTTTCCGAAATTCGTTCACCAAAGAAGACGAAGTGAACACTCCAGTATTCAATCCACGAACAGCTGCCAGCATGCGAAACTTAGAAGTAGATGTTCCTTGAGTAGTAAAACAACTTAAGTCACTAAACAAAAATAAATCTTCAGGGCCAGATTGTATACCAACTAGATTCCTCTCAGAGTATGCTGATGCAATAGCTCCGTACTTAGCTATCATTTACAACCGATCACTCAGCGAAAGATCCGTATCCAAAGACTGGAAAGTTGCCCAAGTTACTCCAATATTCAAGAAAGGCAATAGGAGTGATCCCCAAAATTACAGGCCTATCTCATGACGTCGATTTGCAGTAGGATTTTGGAACATATACTTTGTTCGAATATTATGTACTACCTCGAAGAGAATGACCTATTAACCATTAGTCAACACGGATTCAGAAAGTATCACTCTTGCGAAACACAGCTTGCCTTTATTCACATGAAGTGTTGAGTGCCATCGACAAGGGATCTCAAATAGATTCCATATTTCTGGATTTCAGGAAGGCTTTTGACACTGTACCCCACAAGCGGCTTCTTATAAAATTGCGTGCTTATGGAATATCTCCCCAATTGTGCGGTTGGATTCAAGATTTCCTATCAGAAAGAACACAGTTCGTTGTAATTGACGGTAAGTCATCGAGTAAAACAGAAGTGATATCTGGTGTTCTACAGGGAAGCGTTATAGGTCCCCTACTCTTCCTCGTGTTTATAAACGATTTAGAGACAATCTGAATAGCTCCCTTAGACCGTTCGCGGATCATGCTGTCGTTTATCGGTTAGTGAAGTCAACAAAGGATCAAATGCAACTGCATAGCGATTTAGACAAAATTTCTGCATGGTGCGAAAATTGGCAATTGACACTAAATAAAGAAAAGTGTGAAGTAATACACATGACCACTAAAAGAAATCCGCTGAACTTAAATTACGCGATAAATCAGTCAAACCTTAAGGTCGTAGATTCTACCAAATACCTAGGAGCTACAATTACGAACAACTTTGACTGGAGAGAACACATAGAAAATATTGCGGGGAAGGCGAACCAAAGGTTACGTTTCATCGGCAGAACGCATCAAAGATGCACCAGCTCCACCAAAGAGACTGCCTACATCACTTGTGCGTCCTCTCCTGGAGTACTGTTGCCCCTTGTGCGCCCCTCACCAGGTGGGATTGACGGAGGACATTGAGAAGGTTCAGAGAAGGGCAGCTCGTTTTGTTCTATCACATTACGGGGGGGAAAGCGACACTGAAATGTCGCACGAATTGGGGTGGAAATCATTAAAAGAAAGACGTTATTCATTGTGGCGTGATCTGTTTGCGAAGTTTCAATCACCGACTTTTAGTTCTGAATGTGAAAATATTTTGCTAGCACCCACCTACTTAGGGAGACATGACCATCCCGATAAAATAAGAGAAATCAGATCGAAAACGGAACGATTTAGCTGTTCTTTCTTCCCGCGCGCTATTAGAGAATGGAACGGTAGAGAAAAGTTATGAAAGTGCTTAATAATCCCTCTGTCAGGCACTTGAATGTGATTTGCAGAGTATCTATGTAGATGTAGGTTTAGAAAATTAGCTGTGTACATCGCGTAACTAATGGGGAGGTACTACACAGAATTGGGGAGAAAAGGAATTTCTGGCATGTTGTTGTTGTGGTCTTCAGTCCGCAGACTGGTTTTATGCAGCTCTCCACGCTACCCTGTCCTGTGCAAGTATTTTCATCTGAGAATACGTTCGGCAACATACATCCTTTTGAATCTGCTTACTGTATTCGTCCCTCGGTCTTCCTCTACGATTTTTACCCCATACACTTCCTTTTAATGTTAAGTTGACAATTCCTTGATGTCTCAGAATGTGTCCTACTAATATATCCCTTCTCTTAGTCAGGATATGCCAGAAACTAATTTTTTTCCCAATTCGGTTAAACACTTCCTTATTAGTCACGTGATCTACCCATCTAATCTTCATCATTCGTCTGTAGCACCACATTTCAAAGGCTTCTATCTTTTTTTTTCTTTCTGAACGCCTTATCGTTTATCGTCCACGTTTCACCCCCATACAATGTTACACTCCAGAAAAATGCTAACCATTTTCGATTCTTTCCATACGCTTTTCTTCCCATAGCCATTCTACTTTTTATATCTTCTCTACTTCGACCATCAGAAATTATTTTGCTACCCAAATAACAAAACTCATCTACTGCTTTTATTGTATTATTACCTAATCTAATTCCTTCAGCATCGCCTTATTTACTAACATCCTACACTTGCTCTATTCTTGTTGATGTTCATCTTATATCTTTAAGACACTGTACATTCCAATCAATTGCTCTGCCAGATCCTGTGCAGTCTCTGACAAAATTATGTCATCGGTAATCCACAAAGTTTTTATTTATTCTCCCTGAACTTTAATTCTCTCTCAAAATTTCGCCTTGCATTCCTTCACAGCTTACTCAATTCACAGATTAAACAACATTGGAGAAAGCCTACAACCCTGTCTTACTCCCTTTCCAAACTCTGCGTCCCTTTCTTGCCCTTCGACTCTAATAACCGCAGTCTGGTTTTTGTATAGGTTGAATATAACTCTTCGCTCCCTATATTTTATCCCTGATTCCTTCAGAATTTGAAAGAGTGTTTTGCAAAGTACACGTAAGTACCAGAACGGATGCAGCATCTGTCACTGAAGCTCAGGTGATAGCGTTCTGGCATCACAACCACACAGTCGGTGGTTCGAATTCCATTGTAACATCTGTTTTCTCGTTTCCGAATTCAGTTGTATAAAACATTTTGGGATCTCTAATTCCACGTGCTGTGTCAGGTTTTGTTTATGTGTATGTAGACGAGCTGAAAACGTCGTCGTCACGTAAAACGATGGTTGATTACGTTAGTCGCTTGGAAAGCCATTAGTAGCTGTGGAGACGACTTAAAAAAAATAATAAAAAAAACAAAAAAAACAGTGCTGTAGCTCTTCTCAAACGGAACGATCAGAGGCTACCGTCGTCAAATGTGATGCCAATACTGTAAAAAATGTAACATGATTTTTGATTGAAACCATCTTTATTAACAACTTTCTATAAAATATAGAAAATTACGAACAAACAAAAATACGTACGCTTTTCGTAGAAATTACCATTACATATCAAAATTGTGTAAGTATTCGAACACAATGAAAAAAATAAAAAAAAAATAAAAAAATCTGTCACGATAGGATCCCAACCACCGACCCCAGGGTTGTAAGACCAGAACGCTACCACCTGAGGCACACCGACAGAAGCTACAACTATTTTTATTAGTAGTACTTAACTGTACTTTTCAAAACTTCAAAGTCGATTTTCTCAAGAATTTTTGAGTTGCGTCGAATGGCTTTGGCTGATTGTTATTTGAGTTCTGAACTTCAGGTACCATCAACATCAAAAAATTATAAAATCCGATACCCATGTGGTCTCCTTATGAGCGATTGTGTAAATGTATCTGTTTCTTTCTCTGATGAAGGCAATGGAGGAAAATTTAAGTTGTCTGAAAGTAATTGTCTATATTTTGTGTCTCTCTGCAGATAAGAGATCTTCTTTACGATGAGCTGTTTTGATCGATAATTTATGATCATAACATTAAGTTACTTTAGGGATAACAGCGAAATTGATTTAAGAGCTCGTATCGGCATTACAGATTGTGACCTCGATGCTGGAATGTAATTTTGGGTGTAGAATCTCAATAATTAGGTCTGATTTGAGTTCAGACCGGCGCAAGCTGGGTCGCTTTCTGTCCTCTATTATTAATCATTACAAAGAGTTTGATAAACAGTAAAATGTCAGTAATATAAGATTTACAATCTCATTGCCATTCACAAAGAAACTTATGATTGCATTTGGGAAAGAATACAGACAAACCGAATTTGTTACAATTTACACGTCAGCTTTAATGAATTCAACAGAACATATGTTTCTTACATCAGGCCACTCATATATTTTATAATTCACTAGCTGTAAACCCGCCGTTGTCCGGGTGTTTATTTATCCTACTCTTGTAGTCTACATCCCTTTCCCCTTCTCTCTCTGCATCTACCTCTTTCTCTCCCATCTCTCTCTTCGTTTCCACCTTTCCCTCTCTCAGCAAAGTTTTTATCATGTACCATACAAACATTTATGCACCTAGTGATCTCCATCTTGGTTTAATGGTTGGCTGTTTATGCAAAAATTCTTAAAGATTGGAACAAAACTATGCATTTTTAAAATTCCGTAAGTTAAGTACCGTCCACCATGTACCGAACGAAATTTTATACAGACAGTGACATTCCTCTCGTTTTTAAGGTAGAGTGTACAGAATTTCATTTCTATGTGATAGAAACGCAGGGTCACAATGAAAAACGCACTTTGTTGTTCTCAAATATTCCAGTTTTATTTCATACAACCCTTGTTCTGAAAATAACGAAAACAATAAAAAAAGAATCTGTGAAATCGGTCGATCCGTTCTCAAGTTATGGCGCGACCAAGGTATTTAGGGATCCCATTTTAAGGTTGCAAAGTACCCTCCCCCAAGCATCGTATGAAACCTAAGGTAGACAGTGTCCTTCCTCTTATTTTAATGGTCAAGTGTGCGAAATTTCGTGAAGATCGGAATGAAACTGTAGAATTCGTTTTGGAGAAGTTTGCTCCGCTATGCACCTATCACAAAATACTTTCTTAGCTGACGTTTTCTACCTATAAGCTATATTCTTGACAAATTTTAGCTTCTTAGGTGAAGTAGTTTACGAAATTTCGTGTTTAGTCAGTGAGCGTCCGTTCGCTTTTATATACATAGAAATTAAAAAAAAAAAATAAAAAAAAAATAAAAAAGAAAAAGAAAAAGAAAGAAAACAGATTGCTTAATTTTGGATGCGAGAGAATTAAGGGAGACTTGCAGACAAAAATAAATAGTAACATGCAAATCTGTAATGCTAACTTTATTTGATACAAGGTCACGCCTGATGCAACAGTTTTACGGCATCTACAGAGAAACTGTTGTGAGCGGGGGGGGGGGGGGGGGGGCACAGTTACAAAATGCTTCGTAAAGGTCCGAAATTACATGCTATGTTTGTTGCAGGTCTCTAACTACTCCCATTTTTCAATAATTCACGTATAAATCTGGGTATTCTCACGCGATGGCTTTTCATTCTTTATGACGTCATATCTCCTGAGCTATGAGTCGTGCTCTTTTGTTTTTGGGCCAGGAACCTTCGTTGGCGTACGGTGAACAGTTCACCAAAGTTTCATTGCAATCGAATGAATGGTTTATGAACACATAGAGGTCATACAGACAAACATTCATTTTATATACGTAGATACTACGTTTAGTTATTAGTTCCTAGGACATTCATAACAAAATAAACGATTTTTTTACATATTTTGTATAAGAATTGCCCCACAACTTGCACAAAGCTGTGTATCTTCGAAGGCTAGAGATGAACTAACAAGGGAACTCCACGAACCCGAGGCGGCAAAACTTTTTGAAAAGTTGGGTTTAGGAAGTCCTTACCATGATAAAATTTATGGCGCATTGAAAATCTGCGGAATTTTATTTTAACCCTGCGGAATTAAGCGTTAAAAATTGAACAACATCGGACTATCTCAAAAACTATCAAATATAAAAATTTCAAACCACTTTTTTCGTATGAAACCGGTAAAAGTAGAGCCTTTGGCGAAAATTTCGAGCATTTTGCGATATCTCCAGCCGTTTGTGAAAAAACTTGAAATTTGTGCATTTTCAACCTCTTTTTGCTTGTAAAAATTATAATTAGGCAGTAATAAGCAGTGAAACGCATAACGACGTCTGAAGTGATCATTTTAAATATATACCTTCCGGTTGGTATGGTAACTGCACCGATTGAAAACAGAATTTAGGCTTTGAAACAATTTGCGCTTGGCCCCCGGAGTAGGCAATAGGCAATCCACGTCCGCGGTCATAATCTATCTGGACTGTGAGAGACACGCAGCCCAATGGTCCGCTGTGGCCGACGGTTCATCATTCCTCCTTTGGGACCAGCGTGTCGAGTTGATGCGTGGTTCGAACTCATCCCGCTCTAAATTCCCCCCCGCTCCCCACTAATGTTATAAAACTGCAATCGCTAGTTTTTAACCTTTTATGTTCTCCAAGGTTCAAAGAAATGTTTACGTATGGCTGGGACGAAGCTGGATACATCCTGATGCACCCTGCACCTTTCGTCACTCCGGTAGAGTACTGCTTCAAAACGAATATGGGCACCTGTGAAAATGAAGACTGCCAAGAAAGGAGCTTCATTCGATGCAGTTGGTGTACCCAACTACTGTGCTTTGAGCACTTCGTGGAGCAATACCACCTGTGTAACAACTTTAATGAGTAGGGGTGGCTCTGCCTGTCATTCTGCCTTTGTGGTTGTATGTATCTTCTCGCTTCTTCCTCCAAAGTAAAACGTAGTCTACATGAAATGCATACACATTGTTTAAAATCTAGTACAGTTTGTTTCAGAGACTCGCGTTGGGTATTGGTGATACTACGTGATGCGAAACTAACCTTCTACGGACGTTTTCTGTTTAAAACAGTTATTAACTAAAAAGTGACAACAAAATGACTGTCTGGTTTTTGAATGACCTCTGAAAACTAACGTTTTTTTTTTTTTTTGGGGGGGGGGGGGGCAGGTGTAGTTGTAATTACTATAATCATTTTTTTTTTTAAACTAAATTTAACCTTTTAATTGTCCCAATTCACGTTAAAATAATCCTTCGATGTTGTATATCCTGTATATGGTATGCAACGTGTATAACTGAGAAGTAGCTAGGTATTACGCTACTATGATAAGATATGGCTATCACATTTCCGAGATAACCTTTTTAAATATCACTCCAAATGAGCTATAAGAGTTGCATGTTAGAGGGGTCCGGGAAACGCGGACCAGTGCGCGTGTGCTCAAGCTGGCTCACCGAGTAGAGTACGACTACGAGCGAGGCTCGACTCCATTCCCCTCCCCTGCCCTGCCCTGCCCTGCCCTAACAGTTCCATTCGTCGCCCGGCGAACGCGCATCGCCTTTTGCCTACTCCGGGGGGGGGGGGGCAAGCGCAATTTGTTGCAAAGTGTAAATTCTGGTTTCAGTCGGTGCAGTTACCATAAAAACCGGAAGTTATATATTTAAAATGATCACTTCAGTCGTCGTTATGCGTTTCACTGCATATTACTGCCTAATTATAATTTTTACAAGCAAAAAGAGGTTGAAAATGCACAGATTTCAAGTTTTTTCACAAACGGCTGGAGATATCGCAAAATGCTCGAAATTTTCGCCAAAGGTTCTACTTTTACCGGTTCATACGAAAAAAGTGGTTTGAAATTTTTATCTTTGATAGTTTTTGAGATAGTCCGATTTTGTTCAATTTTTAACGCTTAATTCCGCAGGGTTAAAATAAAATTCCGCAGATTTTCAATGCGCCATAAATTTTATCATGGTAAGGACTTCCTAAACCCAACTTTTCAAAAAGTTTTGCCGCCTCGGGTTCGTGGAGTTCCCTTGTAAGTTGACTAGTCGAGAATATGTGTGAATTCAGGGAAGAATATGTTTGGTAATGGCTTTCGGTATATTTAATCTCACTCGTCTGAATAATTTTTAAACATGGACGCTGAGGCATAATACTGGACCATTCCCAGCTATATTATTTCTGTTTGAAGTTATTCCTGCCAACATGTCTGTTGTATTGGTACAAGTTCGACACTTGGTGCAATTTTTTTGACTAAAGAAACGAAAACTGTTCCCGTTTATTTGTAAAAGGAACGCTCTCCTCCCATATATTAAGACGGCCTTGTCAAAGGCTGATCTACGATACTTCTGCACTGCGCATAGCACATCAGCGTCAACTTTTATGGGCTGGCATGTTACCACTTATGAAAGCAAATTAGCAAGGTAGCGTGTTGCAAGTGCCATTTCAGATGCATAGTATGTCATCGACACGTAAAGACTTCAGTACTTCCGCTTCGGAGAGGTGTTACACCGTCTATGTTTTAGTGGATTGAGAAGCACATATCAATTCCTTTCCGAAAGATACTCTTCTGCCCAGTACAATCTCGATTAGCTTCTGGACTAAATTCGTTGTCCTGTGAAATTGGTTGGATCGAGGATGACGTTTAATCTCATCATTTTTTCAGGTCTCCTGTTTAAAAGGTCCGGGCAAACCAAAGAAGCCGCATGGAGTGGCCGAGCGTTCTAAGGCGCCTTGCTGCGGAGCGGACGGTTGCTCGCCGTCGGTGCTTCGAGTTCTCCCTTGCGCATGAGTGTGTGTTTGTGTTGTCCTTAGTTTAGTTTAACTTATATAATTACGTAGGCTTCCGCGGCCAGAGTCAGATGACATAAAATTTTTCTGGGTGTTGTACCACGTCATGATGTAAGAAGGCTATTACTTAAATAACTGACGTTTCGGCCAACGTTACAGTGGCCTTCATCTGGGTATAATGATGTGAGCTGGTTGTTACTACACTTTATATTACTTTCATTTAGACATTACGTCATAATTTTTAAAAATAAGCAATGTTATTGGTGAATTTTAGGCGGAAGAATGGAACTTTATTATGATAAGGATGCTGAGGTGGAGGGAGTGGGGATCAGCTGTTGCCTATTGCTTCTTGCATAGCGAGACATGATTGGTGTTCATCGGCGAATGGGGTAAGGGCTTTCGTTTCTCTCCTGCTGGCCGTGGGCCGCGCGGCGGCAGTTGCTTACTAGTGACAATCGCGTGTTGTGTTGTCAGTGAGGCCTATTTCGCTGTGATGGCTGGTAGCCAAGAGGGGGCAAGCCTGAGTCCATCTTCTCTATTCATGTTATTAGGGTGTTTTACAATTTCGATGGCTTCCCTTATCTTGCGTTTAACCATCCCTGGTTGCTTGGCGAGTATTCTGGCATCGCTAAATTTTATCTTTGTGCTGCAATCTTGCTGGTGTTCGGCTACTGCAGATTTATTGTGTTGGCCTAATCGAATGTGGCGTTCATGTTCGATTTTGTTTGTATAGTCTATGGGACTTAACTACGGGGTCATCAGTCCCTAAACTTACAAACTACTTATGAACTACTTATAACTAGGACGGCACAAATATCCATGCCCGAGAGGGGATTCGAACCCCCGACCGTAGTGGCCGTGCAGACCTTGACTGGAGCGCCTTAGTCCCCTCGGCCACCGCGGCCGCCTCATGTTCGCGTATGCGTGTTGCCACTGCCCTCCCTGTCTCACCTATGTATACTTCCCCAGACTCGCATTCCACATTGTATACTCCTGATGCGTGTAGTGCCTCTATGTTGTCCTTTGTGCAACCAAGTACATCCTTGATCTTCTGACTACTATAGAAGACAAGCTGGACACCAACCCGGCGAAGATGTTTAGCAATCCGATCTATGGCGTTTTTTACATACGGTAAGCGTGCTGCTGGCTGCTTTTTATTGACTTCCTGCCTGCTGCTGTTTCTTTCATTTGTGTCCATGGCGGTGTGAATCACTCTATGGTTGTAGCTATTGGTCAGAAATGTTTCTAGTTTGTTGAGCTCAGCTGTTTTGTTGTCTTCATCACTAGCCGCTGCGCGCGAATCGTCAATGAGCGGATAACAGAGTTCTTCTGTGCTATGCTTTGCAGCGACGGCAAGAAGGAACCCACATCCGGAAACGCTCGTCTTCGGCGCTGGAGAGCATTCAAGGCTGAGGACGAATTGTTGTGATTCGATCCGTTTTGGTGCCTGTATATTGAAGGTACGCAATCCTTCAGACATCTGTGTATTGCGGATGGACGTTCTGATGCTAAGCTCCACGCCATTAAAATTGCTACACTACGAAGATGACGCGCTACAGACGCGAAATTTAACCGACAGGAAGAAGATGCTGTGATATGCAAATGATTAGCTTTTCAGGTAATTCACACAAGATTGCCGCCGGTGGCGACACCTACAACGTGCTTATATGAGGAAACTTTCCAACCGATTTCTCATACACAAACAGCAGATGACCGGCGTTGCCTGGTGAAACGTTGTTGTGATGCCTCGTGTAAGGAGAAGCAATGCGTATCTACACGTTTCCGACTTTGATAAAGGTCGGATTGTAGCCTATCGTGATTGCGGTTTATCGTATCCCGACACTGCTGCTCGCGTTGGACGCGATCCAATGACTGTTAGCAGAATATAGAATCGATGGGTTCATGAGAGCAATACGGAACGCCGTGCTGGATCTCAACGACTTCGTATCATTAGCAGTCGAGATGACAGGCATCTTGTTCGCATGGCTGTAACAGATCGTGCAGCCACGTCTCGATCCCTGAGTCAACAGATGCGGACGTTTGCAAGGCAACAACCATCTGCACGAACAGTTCGACGACGTTTGCAGCAGCATGGACTATCAGCTCGGAGATCATGGCTGCGGTTACACTTGACGCTACATCACAGGCAGGAGCGCCTGCGATGGTGTACGCAACGACGAACCTGGGTGCACGAATGGCGAACGTCATTTTTTCGGATGAATCCAGGTTCTGTTTACAGCATCATGATGGTCGCATCCGTGTTTGGCGACATCGCGGTGAACGCACATTGGAAGAATGTATTCGTCATCGCCATACTGGCGTATCACTCGGCGTGATGGTATGCGGTGCCATTGGTTACACGTCTCGGTCACCTCTCGTACGCATCGAAGGCACTTTGAACAGTGGCCGTTACATTTCAGATATGTTACGACCCGTTACTCTACCCTTCATTTGATTCCTCCGTGAAACCCTGCATTTCAGCAGGATAATGCACGACTGGATGTTGCAGGTTCGGTACGGGCCTTTCTCGATACGGAAAATGTTCGACTGCTGCCCTGGCCAGCACATTCTCCAGATCTCTCACCAACTGAAAAGGTCTGGTCAATGGTGGCCGAGCAACTGGCTCGTCACAATACGCCAGTCACTAGTCTTGATGAACTGTGGTATCGTGTTGAAGCTGCACGGGTATCTGTACCCGTACTCGCCATCCAAGCTCTGTTTGAATCAATGCCCAGGCGTATCAAGGCCGTTATTACGGCCAGAGGTGGTTGTTCTGGGTACTAATTTCTCAGGATGTATGCACCCAAATTGATTGAAAATGTAATCACATGTCAGTTCTAGTATAATATATTTGTCCAATGAATACCCGTTTATCGTCTGCATTTCGGTTTGGTGTAGCAATTGTAATGGCCAGTCGTGTAATAACATTCCTTCGCAAGCACTGCAGTATTCCTCCACACAACCAATGAGACCGTCCAGCTGCAGACCTTGTACGCCAGTGCAGTAACGCTATTGACAGCGGTTCGACATGAATCAATGCACAACTGCGGAAATGACGTACATGGTGCTTGCAATGGGAGAGCTGCTGCACGATTGTATGCAGAACGTTTCCCAAACAGACGTATCCTACATTCTTCCATCTTCACGGCCATTGAAAGACGCCTAAGAGAAGACGGGACGTTTCAAGTAGGTATTTTCTGCCTGAGGTTCGTCCATTGTACAGCGAAGTAGGACTACGTCGTGCTTGGTACCTGAGAATACTATCCTCTGTCTATCGTTTGTACTCTGATAGGTACCGAAAAGTGATGCGGGTTGTCCGCGCTCGACTCGAACACATCTATGGGAGCGGAAAGTGCAGAGAATGGTCGAAGAGGTCCCAGCCAACCAGCATCCGGCAGGTGGCGCTGGCACTTGTCCATGATTACCAGCTCCATCCGTACCATCTGCAGAGAGTCCAGGCATTACGGGAGGAGAAGTATCCACGATGGGTGCTATTCACATTTACTGGAGATGAAACGATAAATGTGCACAATTTGCATGTTTGGACGGACGAATATCCGCATGCACAGGTGGTTCACAATCACCAACAGAGGTTCGGTATTAACATCTGGGTCTGAATAACTGGTGACCATATCGTTGTGCCATACTTATAGACCGCGTTGGAGTAGCCGAGCGGTCTAAGGCGCCTCTCTGCGGAGCGCGCGGTTGCTCGCCGTCGAGGTTTGAGTCCCCCCTGAGGCTTGTGTGTGTGTGTGTGTGTGTGTGTGTGTGTGTGTGTGTGTGTGTGTGTGTGTGTTGTCCTTAGGTTTACCTTTAAGTAGTTTGTAAGCTACGGACTGATGACCACTCAGTTTGGTCCGATAGATTTACAAATATTTGAACATTTTGAACATACTTTCAGCCAAACAGACAGTACCGTTCTACCTCGCATTTCTTCAAGATGTTTTGCGTACCCTGTTGGACACAGTGCCACCAAATGTTAGGATGGAAATGTGGCTGCAACAACGGAGCTGTAGGTCAGTTTGACGTCGCTGTGTAGAATCACCTCAACGTCGCATATCCCAATCGATCGATTGATAGAGGTGGAACAGTCCGTGGCCAGCACGGTAGCCAGATTTGACACCTCTTGACTATTTTATGTGGGGTAGCATTAAGAATAAGGTGTATGGCACTCCTGCAACGTCTGTGGAGGACCTTAATGCCCGACTACGTGGAGCGACTGAAACAGTTCAAAACCAACCGCACGTTTCTGCTCATCTGCGTGCGTCTCAGCAACGTCGATAGTGTTCCTCGAAAAGAAAGTCCCATCCAGCGACTCCAAAAAAATGTTCAAATGTTTGTACAACTTATGGGACTTAACTACGGGGTCATTAGTCCCTAAGCTTACAAACTACTTATGAACTAGCTAAGACTAAAGACGGCACAAATATCCATGCCCGAGGGGGGATTCGAACCCCCGACCGTAGTGGCTGTGCTGACCTTGACTGGAGCGCCTCAGTCACCTCGGCCACCGCGGCCGGCCCAGCGATTCCCATTTGATTTCGTGAAGCATCTCAGTAACACTCGCGCATAGATCGAACCTACCAGTTACAAACCTAGACTCTGAATTGTATCTATGTCTTTATTTAAACCGATCTGATGGGATTCCCAAACACTTGAGCAATACTCAAGACTGCGTTGCACAAGCGTTTTATATTCGGTCTCCTTTAGGGACAGTCTCCTCAAAATTCTCCCAACAAAGTCGACCATTTGCCTTCCCCACGACTGTCGTAATATGCTCGTTCCATTTCATACCGCTGTGCAGCGTTACGTGACTCTGTTAAGCAGCACACTACTAACGCAGAATTCGATTATTACGGGATTGTTTCTCCTACTCATCTGCATCACATTACATTTTTCCAAATTTAGAGCTAGCTGCCATTCGTCACACCGCCTAGAAATTTGGTCGTAGTCATCCTGCGTCCTACTACAGTGTCCAATAACGACATCTTCTTGTACACCACAGCATCATCAGCAAACAGCCGCAGTTTGTAACTCACTCTGTCCGTCACATCATTTATATAGATAGAAAATAATAGCGGTTCTATCACTCTTTCCTAGGGCACTCCAGACGATACCCTACTCTCTTGATGAACACTCACCATCGAGGACAACGTACTGGGTTATATTACTTATCTTCGAACCACTTATATATCAGTATACCTATTCCATAAACTCGCTCCTTCGTTAGAAGGTTGTAGTGAAGTACCGTGTCGAACACCTTTCGAAAATTGAGAAATATCCAGTCCGGCTGTTGCCCTTTATCCATGGCTCACAAGCTGTCATGAGATAAAAAGGGCAAACTGCGTTTCGCTCGATCGAGGCTTCCTAAACACGTGCTGACACATGAACAGAAGCTTTTCCGACTCAAGGAAATTTACTATATTAGAACTGATAGATAGACTCTGACCATAACTTGTTAGTTATGAACTGTAGGCTGAAGCTGAAAAAACTGCAGAAAGGTAGGAAAATAAGGAGATGGGACTTAGATAAATTGAAGGAAAGTGAAGTTCTGGAGAATTTCAGAGGGAGATTTAGGCAACAATTGACACAAACAGGGGGAAATACAACAGTAGAAGAGGAATGGGAAGCATTGAGAGATGAAATAGTGAAGGCAGCAGAGGAAAATATAGGTAGAAAGGCAAGACCTACAAAAAATCCTTGGATATCACAGAAAATACTAAATTTAATTGATGAAAGGAGAAAATATAAAAATGCAGTAAATGAAACAGGCAAAAGGGAGTACAGACGACTAAAAATTGATATTGACAGGAAGTGCAAAATGGCTAAGCAGGAGTGGCTAGAAGCCAAATGCAAATATGTAGAAGAATGTATAGCAAGGGGAAAAGTAGATACCGCCTACAGGAAAATAAAAGAGACATTTGGGGACAGGAAAAGCAGCTCTATGAATATCAAGAACTCAGATGGGAAACCAGTTCTCAGCAAAGATGGGAAAGCTGAAAGGTAGAAAGAGTACATAGAGCAGCTCTACAAAGGAATTGAACTTAGAGACGATGTTGTAGGAAGGGAAGAGGAAGTAGATCAAGATGAAATAGGAGATACTATACTGAGAGATGAATTTGACAGAGCCTTGAAAGACCTAGGTCAGAACAAGGCCCCAGGAGTAGATGACATACCCTCAGAGCTACTAAGTCTCTGGGAGAGCCAGCCATGACAAGACTATTTGAACTGGTGTGTAAGATGTATGAGACAGGCGAAATGCCCTCAGACTTTAAGAAAAATGTAATAATCCCCATTCCAAAGAAATCAGGCGCAGACAGGTCTGAAAATTACAGAACCATCAGTTTGATAAGTCATGGTTGCAAAATTTTAACACGAATTATCTACAGGAGAATGGAAAAGCTGGTAGAAGCTGACCTCGGGGAAGATCAGTTTGGATTTAGAAGGAATGTTGGAACCCGGGAGGCAATACTCACTTTACGTCTTATCTTAGAAGATAGATTAAGGAAAGGCAAACCTACATTTTTAGCTTTTGTAGATTTGGAGAAAGCATTTGACAATGTTGACTGGAATACACTCTTTCAAATTCTGAAGTCAGCAGGGGTAAAATATAGGGAAAGGAGAG
The DNA here is from genome assembly GCA_026315105.1 of Locusta migratoria. NCBI lineage: Eukaryota > Metazoa > Arthropoda > Insecta > Orthoptera > Acrididae > Locusta > Locusta migratoria. The sequence continues at coordinate 372,386,737 of CM048747.1, read as the reverse complement.
TTATTTACAACTTGTACAAAAGCCAGACTGCAGTTATTAGACTCGAAGGGCATGAAAGGGAAGCATCAGTTGGGAAGGGAGTAAGACAGGGTTGTTGCCTTTCTCCGATGTTATTCAATTTGTACATCGAGCAGGCGGTGAAGGAAAGCAAGGAAAAATTTGGAATAGGGATTAAAGTTCAGGGGGAAGAAATAAAAACATTGCGTTTTGCTGATGACATTGTAATTCTGTCAGAGACAGCAAAGGACCTGGAAGAGCAGTTGAATGGAATGGACAGTGTGTTGAAGAGAGTGTATAAAATGAACATTAACAAGAGCAAAACAAAAATAATGGGATGCGGTCTTAGAAAATCAGGCGATGCTGAAGGAATTAGATTAGGTAACGAAACAATGAAGGTGGTAGATGAGTTTTGTTACTTGGGTAGTAAAATAACATGCGATGGTCGCAGTACAACGGATATAAAATGCAGAATGACAATGGGAAGAAAAGCATTTTTGAAAAAGAGAAATTTGCTAACATCGAATATTAATTTAAGGATAAAGAAGTCTTTTCTGAAGGCATTTGTGTGGAGTGTTGCCTTGTACGGGAGTGAAACGTGGACGATAAGCAGTGCGGACAGGAAGAGAATAGAGCTTTTGAAATGTGGTGTTACAGAAGAATGCTGAAGATTAGGTGGGTAGATCGCATAACTAATGATGAGGTACTGAACAGAATTGGAGAGAAAAGGAATTTTTGGCATACCTTGACTAAAAGAAGGGATCGCTTGGTAGGACACATTCTTAGACATCGGGGAATCGTAAATTTAGCATTGGAGGGAAGTGTCTGGGGTAAAAATCACAGAGGGAGACCACGAGACGCGTATAGTAAGCAGATTCAAGTGGATGTGGGTTGCCGGTCTTATGAGGAGATGAAAAGGTTTGCTCAGGATAGAGTAGGGTGCAGAGCTGCATCAAACCAGTCTCCGGACTGAAGACCATAACAACAACAGAACTGAGAATACGTTCAGGAATTCTACAGCAATCTGATGTTATTAATGTTAGCCTGTAACTATGTGGGTCCCTTCTTTTGCTTTTCTTATGCGTAGAAGTCACCTCCGCCTTTTTCCAGTGGCTTGGAACTTTGCGTTGGATGGAAAATTCGCAATAAATGCAAACTAAGTAAGGGTCGAGTGCCGCAGCGTACTCTCCCTAAAACAATTGTTAGCTACTTGTTTGTTTTCAGCTCTGTCAGCTGTTTCTCTACACTGGCTATGCCTATTTCTATGTCTTCCATTTGGCAATTGGTGCGATCATCAAAGGGAGGTATGTTTACGTGGTCTATGGTGGGTTTTCTTATTTAGGTAGCAAGATAACTTCTGATGGCCGAAATACAGAAGATATAAATTCAGAATGGCTATAGGTTCAAATGTTTGTAAATCTATCGGACCAAACTGCGTGGTTATCAGTCCGTAGCTTACAAACTACTTAAACCTAGGTAAACTAACGTAAGGACAACACACACACACACCCATGCCCCAGGGAGGACTCGAACCTCCGACGGCAATGGCTATAGGAAGAAAAGCGTTTCTGAAGAAGCGAATGTTAGGAAGTCCTTTCTGAAAGCATTTGTCTGGAGTGTAGCATTGTATGGAATTGAAACATATAGATAAGGAGTTCAGACAGAAAGGTGATAGAAGCTTTCGAAATGTGGTACTACAGACGAATGATGAAGATTAGATGGGCAGATCACGTAACTAATGAGGAGGTGCTCAACAGAATTGGGGAGAAAAGGAGTTTCTGGCATGTCCTGACTAAGAGAAAGGATAGGTTCGTGGAAAACATTCTGAGACATCAAGGAATCGTCAACTTAGAATTAGAAGGAAGTGTGTGGGGTAAAACTAGTAGAGGGACGAATATAGTAAGCAGATTCAAAAGCTGTAGGTTGCTTAAGTATTCTCAGATGAAGAGGCTTGCTCAGGACAGGTTAGCGTGGAGAGCTGCATCAGACCAGTCTGCGGACTGAAGACCACAACAACAACTGTCCGTAGTACCGGCTGATCAAAAAGTCAGTATAAATTTGAAAACTTAATAAACCACCAAATAATGTAGATAGAGGGGTAAAAATTGACACACGTAATTTGAATGACATGGGGTTTCATTAGAACCAAAAAAGAAAAGTCAGAAAAATTCAAATGTTTGTATAGCTTATGGGACTCAACTATGGGGTCATCAGTCCCTAAACTTACAAACTACTTATGAACTAGCTAACACTAAGGACGGAACAAATATCGCCGCGGTGGAGTAGCCGAGCGGTCTAAAGCTTCTCGCAGCGGAGCGCGCGGTTGCTCGCCGTGGAGGTTCGAGTCCTCCCTGGGGCATGGGTGTGTGTGTGTTGTCCTTACGTTAGTTTACCAAGGTTTAAGTAGTTTGTAAGCTACGAACTGATGACCACGCAGTTTGGTCCGATAGATTTACAAACATTTGAACATCTGAACATTTTTTGGCACAAATATCCATGCCCGAGGGGGGATTTGAACCCCCGAGCGTAGTGGCCGTGCAGACTGTGACTGGCACACCGCAATCCCCTCGGCCACCGCGGCCGGCAAAAGTCAGAAAATGTCCGACGGATGGCGCTGAACAGCAAAACGTCAGTGACTACTACCGTAACGGGTGAGAGGTAAGCCGATATTTTACAGAATCGCATCATCCCCAGCCTGGCTGATAAACACCTGCTGGAACGTACGATTTTTATGCAGGATGGCGCTCCACCCCATATTGCTAGACGCGTGAAAAATCTCTTGCGCGCGTTGTTTGGTGATGATCGTGTGCTCAGCCGCCACTTTCGTCATGCTTGGCCTCCCCGGTCCCCAGACCTCAGTCCGTGCGATTGTTAGCTTTGGGGTTACCTGAAGTCGCGAGTGTATCGTGATCGACCGACATCTCTAGGGATGCTGAAAGATAACATCCGACGCCAATGCTTCACCCTAACTCCGAACTTGCTTTACAGTGCTGTTCACAACATTATTCCTCGACTACAGCTATTGTTAAGGAATGATGGTGAACATATTGAGCATTTCCTGTAAAGAACATCTGATTTATCTTGTTATGCTAATTATTGCTTTTCTGATCAGATGAAGCGCCATCTGTCAGACATTTTTTGACCCTTTTTTGGGCACTAATAAAACCCCATGCCATTCTCAGCAAGGGTGTAAATTTTTACCTCTCTATTCGGTAGCACAGTGGCAGAGGGCCAGACTACAAATCCAAAGGTCGCGGGTTCGATTCCCGCCAGGTCCTAAGATTTTTATCTGTCACTTTCCACTTGTTTCACCTCTGGCGGTGTTGCTGATGTGAAAAATATCGAGTAGTACTGTGGTTCGGAACCCACGTTAAACTGTAGGTCCACCTATAACTGTCTGGGTAAGTCCATTCGAAGGTCGGAAGAAGGCGACGGCATACCACCGCCAAACAGGGATATACCTAGTAAAGCACTGTGGTGTTCAAACCAATCTTCTGATTGTTGACTGCTTTACCTTTTATCTACATTATTCCGTGATTTATTAAGTTTTCAAATTTAGACTGACTTTTTGATCACCCGGTATTTTAGGGTGAGAAACTGAATGTGATTGAACCCGAAAAGCCGGCCGCGGTGGCCGAGGGAACTGAGGCGCTCCAGTCACGGTCTGCACGGCCGCTACGGTCGGGGGTTCGAATCCCCCCTCGGGCATGGATATTTGTGCCGTCCTTAGTTGTAAGTAGTTCATAAGTAGTTTGTAAGTTTAGGGACTGATGACCCCGTAGTTAAGTCCCATAGACTCTACAAACATTTGAACATTTGAACCCGAAAAGGAGTGCAACGTCATAAAACAGACACCTGCCGTTCGGGTGGACGCGTCCACCTCGGGGTTCGGGAGTGTGTTGCAGCTACTGCCGGTACAGGCTGTGGCGCGGTGTGGCGCAACGGATGCGGGGCGAGGCAGGGAGCAAGAAACAGGGTTATAATGAGCGGGGGCTGGCAGGGTGGCGAGGTGTGCCCGCTGTCCGGCAGCCTTGAGCCTCCTGGAGGCCACGGCGCGCGTGTCCAGCGGCCAGCAGGAGGGGCGGCCGAGCCGGCCGTATATAAGCAGCGCGCCGACCGCACTCCGCACCCGACGCTCGACGACGCACGACGCACGCCGCGCTGCACACATCAGACATGACGACCGCCGTGAGTACCGCGCGCCAAGCCAGCGCTCCTCTGCCTCGCTTACACACGTCACAGACCACGTCGAAATATACACTCTGCAAGTAGCGATGGTCGAAACAGTTTAGCCGCAGTGGAGTAGCCGAGCGGTCTAAAGCAGCTCGCTGCGGAACGCGCGGTTGCTCGCCGTAGAGGTTCGAGTCCTCCCTGGGGCATGGGTGTGTGTGTTGTCCTTAGGTTAGTTTACATAGGTTTAAGTAGTCTGTAAGCTACGGACTGATGACCACGCAGTTTGGTCCGATAGATTTACAAACACTTGAACTTGAAACAGTTTATTGATGGCAACTAATTCATACTGCGAAGCGTTCAAACGAAGTAGTTCGTTCACGTCTAGCCACGCCGCTGTCCGTGCCGCCTGGCTCTATCAGGTGATTTGATCGACGAGGGCGGTTGTCGCCTTGATGTTTTGTGTGAAGTGTTCTGACAGCCGGGGTTGTTGTTGATTGTATTGGCGTGCCCCTTGTTTTATGTTTTAACTATATTTGACCCGAAGATGCGAAAACCGTTGTCTTTTTTAAAAAAGTAAAACAGCTGAAGCGGACCTTTTTATTAAAGATGTATCATATTAGCTCTGGATGTCCGTCAACGAAGGTTTTATGTTCGTTCATAAAATTCTGAAGCCCGATGAAACAGCTGATTTTGTCAATAATTTAATATGCATCCCTAGTACTCCCTCGTGCTTTCTATAGTGATCCCAGACGTCCCGCTTTTAGCGGGACAGTACCGGTTTTGAAACCTAAATCCTATCCGTCTTGTGGGACCTACATTTGTAAGCGCTTTCTAATAGTGTTGTGTAGTTCGCGAACGAATTAGTTCGGAAGAGATCTCCCACAGGTGAACTATGCGAACTAGTTCGCAGATCCCTGGCCCACATCGAAATCTACACTCTGCAAGTAGCGATGGTCGAAACTATTGATGTCAACTAATTCATACTGCGAAGCGTTCAAACGAAGTAGTTCCTTCATAAAATTCTGAAGCATTAAGAAACTGCTGATTTTGTTAATAACTGAGTATGCATCCCTAGTACTCCCTCGTGCTTTCTATGGTGATCCCAGACGTCTCGCTTTTAGCGGGACAGTACCGGTTTTGAAACCTAAATCCTATCCGTCTTGCGCTTTCTAATAGTCTTGTGTAGTTCGCGTACGAACTATTTCGGAAGAGCGGAAGTAGTTCCTTTATAAAATTCTGAAACACGAAGAAACTGCTGATTTTGTTAATAACTGAGTATGCATCCCTAGTACTCCCTCGTGCTTTCTATAGTGATCCCAGACGTCTCGCTTTTAGCGGGACAGTACCGGTTTTGAAACCTAAATCCTATCCGTCTTGCGGGACCTACATTAGTAAGCGCTTTCTAATAGTCTTGTGTAGTTCGCGTACGAAGTATTTCGGAAGAGCGCTGCCACAGGTGAACTATGCGAACTAGTTCGCAGATCCCTCGCCCACATCGAAATCTACACTCTGCAAGTAGCGATGGTCGAAACTATTGATGTCAACTAATTCATACTGCGAAGCGTTCAAACGAAGTAGTTCGTTCATAAAATTCTGAAGCCCGATTAAACTGCTTATTTTGTCAGTAACTGAATATGCAACCCTACTACTCTCTCGTGCTTTCTATAGTGATCCCAGACGTCCCGCTTTCAGCGGGACAGTACCGGTTTTGAAACCTATATCCTATCTGTCTTGCAGGACCTACATTTGTAAGCGCTTTCTAATAGTCTTGTGTAGTTCGCGAATGAACCATTTCGGAAGAGCGCTCCCACAGGCGAACTGCGCGAACTAGTTCGCAGATCCCTCGCCTCTTAGTTCGTCTGCTCCTTTTCCGAAGGAACAGCGAGAGGACGCGAGAGCGCGCAGAATCGCCTGTTTCCCTTCTGCAAGTAACCTTCATTTCGAGCTGAGATACAGCTCAGATGTAGTTTCATAGTTCACTGCCAAAAGAAATCTATTTTAAAAATAAAATACTTAATACTCTGTATGCAAAATAGTTGAATACCATTGTATCACCCATTCGTGTAAATAACTGGTTTATTTGCCCAAGTATTTGATGTCAAATTGTCCAAAAATACGGGTAATAGCACACGCTTTGGCAACACTGATTCATTATATAAAAAAGCTGTTATAAAAAAAGAGTTCTTTTAGTAGCGGTAGCAAAATCCAAAAAGAGGGGACGAACTACAAGGAGCGGAAGAACTAGGAGCAGAGGACGAACTAGGAGCAGCGGCCGAACTAGGAGCAGCGGACGATTATGCCAAACGTATCTCGCTTCATAGTTCGTTGGATTCTTTTCCGAAGACCGACGGGCAATGGCGAGAGGGCGCGTAGCAGAATTAAAAATCACGTGTGTACCTTCTGCTGATGAGTTGAGGTGAGCGTCTGCCTGCTAGATTACATAGTTCAGTGCTACAAAATTTCTATTTAGATGTGTTCTGCACTCTGTAATATCTGACTAATAAATTCCATTATGCCAATATATAGAGATAACTCTAAACTTAAACGCGAGAAATGATCCACAAACTGTTTCTTTTGGTTTGCGTGATATCGTTAGCGGCTCAAGCAGCAAGTAAATGAATCAGCTAGGTGGGGGAACTTCTCCCTCCACATGCATGTGCAGACCACGCCGCTCAGCCGTCACTGGGAGCGGACGAACTAAAAGAGCTCTCCCAATCGCGAACTATTATGCGCAAGTCTACTTTCTAATGGTGTTTTTCTACTAAATTATTGTTTTGCGTTACTCCTTTACTAGCTGAGTGTAGTTTCCTGGAGTGAATTTGAGAAATTGGTGCTTCGAGTGTTGTCCTTAGCATAATTTAAGTAGTTTGTGAGCCTAGGAACATAACCACAGAAGTTAAGTCCCTTAGATTTACAAACATTTGAACATTTGACCAAGCAGGAAGACCATACAAACATACCTTCATTTGATGTTTGTATTAACTGTCAAATGGAGAATATAGTAATAGGTATAGCCAGTGTGGAGAAACAGCTGAGAGAGTTGGAAACAAACAAGTTCCAGATGGAGTACCAATTAGGTTTTAAAGAGAGTACTTTGCGGTATTGGCTCCTTACTTAGTTTGAATTTATCGGAAATCTTTGATCCAGCGCGAAGTTCCAAGTGACTGGCAAAAGGCACAGGTAACTGCCGTGTATAAGAAAGGCAAAAGAACGGACCTACGAAATTAAAGACCTATGTCATAGAAATCGGTTTGTTGTTGAATTCTTGAACATATTCTTAGTTCTAATATAGTAAATTTCCTTGAGACGGAAAAGTTTCTGCCCATGCATGAGCACGACTTTAGGAAGCATCGTTCGTGCCAAACCCAGCTTGCCCTTTTCTCTCATTACATCTTGCGTGCTATGGATGAAGGGCAACAGGCAGACTACATTTTTCTTGATTTTTCGAAAGGCGTTTGACACGGTACCCCATTACAGACTGCTAACAAAGGTACGAGTATATGGACTAGTTAACCAATTATGTCAGTGGATCGAAGACTACTAAAGTAATAGAACGTAGTACGTTGTCCTCGATGGCGAGTGTTCATCAGAGATTAGGGTGTCGTCTGGGGTCCCCCATGGATGTGTCACAGGACCGCTATTATTTTCTATCTATATAAATGATCTGACGAACAGAATGAGTTGCAATCCAGACTGTTTGCTGATGATGCTGTGGTGTACAAAAAATGATTGTACTAGGATGCAGGATAACTTGGACAAAATTTCTAGGTGGTGCGAGGTATGGCAACTTGTGATAAATATAGAAAAATGTAATGTGATGCACATGAGTTGGAGAAACAATCCCGTAATGTTCGATTACAGCATTAGTAGTGTGCTGCTTCACAAAGTCGCGTCAATTAAATATCTTCGAGTAACGCTGCAGAGCGATATGAATAGGAAAGAGCATATAAAGACAGTCGTGGGGAAGGCGAATGGTCGACTTCGGTATATTGGAAGAGTTTTGGGAAGGTGTGATTCGACTGTAAAGGAGACCGCATATAAAACGCTTGTACGACCCCGTCTTGAGTATTGCTCAAGTGTTTGGGATACCCACCAGATCGGTTTCAAGTAAGATAGGGTAAATCCGGGAGAGATGGCGCACTTTTTCAAAATTATTCATAAAAAATCTCATAATGCATTTAAGTCAAAATAATTTCTTTCACAAGTAAACAAACCAGTTTTCCTTAAAATATATATTTTTTGAGAATTTTACATGCACTTATTCGTCATGACATTTGAACATCCAGAAAACCTTACAGTGCGGCATCTATCCCTTAGGCTAAGGGTGAGATACCGCGCCCTTGTGTGTGACATGCCGCACGATATTTGTTGAAATTCATAATATTTTAAACAAAATATGTTAAAATTATAGTTTATGACTGCAACAATTGAGGAATAAAAATAAACGCTGAAGAATTGGCAAACAAACCCTTTATTTTTGTTATATCAAAACAAATTAAATTTCAGATTATTTTTAAAGATTAACCTTAGACCTATCAGAGTTTTTAAAAGAAATCCTCTCCATCATTAGCTTTTATTCCTAATTTCCCTGCCTCAGTCAACACAATAAGTATGAAAGACTGCGGCATGTATCCTGATCTATCAGGGATAGACGCCACACCCTATGACTCTGTGACCGTAGCTGCCTAGTTAGCCGGACTAGAATCAAAAGGCACACAACAGAAGTCACTGTTAGCTACTCAGATATTTAAAAATATGTCACTATTTAGCACCCTCTAACAATTAACTGTAACACTAAAAAGATTTCCATGCAGGATGCAGAGACTTACCTTGTTTATTAACACTACCTCGGTTAAAACTACCACCATTGAAACAAAAGCAGTTGCCCCGCAGGCCAGCGTCTACTGCGCAACTGCAAAGCGCCTACGCACACTCTGTGGCGGCTTTTACCAAAACTAGGGGGGTGCGCATTCTGTACTGCATGCGGAAATTCTCCCGGACGTACTATATAGAAGCAGTTCAGAAGCGGGCGGCTAGGTTTGTAACTGATAGATTCGATCGATGCGCGAGTGTTACCGAAATGCTTCGGGAACTCAAACGGGAGTCGCTGGAGGGAAGGCGACGTTCTTTTCGAGAAACAAAGAAATTTAGAGGGCCGGGATTTGAGGCGTACTGCAGAAATTCTGCTGCCGCTAACCTACATTTCGCTTGAAAGCCACAAAGATAAGATCATAGAGATCAGGGCCCTGTACAGATATTCGCTATTCCCTCGTTCTATATGGGAGTGGAACAGGAAAGCTAATGTTCAAATGTTTGTAAATCTATCGGACCAAACTACGTGGTCATCAGTCTGTAGCTTACAAACTACTTAAACTAACCTAAGGACAACACACACACACCCATGCCCCAGGGAGGACTCGAACCTCCACGGCGAGCAACCGCGCGCTCTGCGACGAGACGCTTTAGACCGCTCGGCTACTACACCGCGGCCAGAAAAGCAAGTAACCAGTAGTGGTACTGAGTACCCTCCACTACGCACCTTTGGATGGATTTCGGAAAAGTATGTAGAAGTATATATGTAGATGTGGATACTGAACTAGAGTTGAGGGCATACTGGTAAGAATGGAGCGCTACAACATTCTGTGGCTGCAGTCGGAGACTGGTTTGTCATGAAGCAACGATGTGTTCGCAGAATTGTCTGTCGTAAAGCTACCAGAATGGCGTTTACATTTGCCACTGTCTTTCACAAGACGCAACCAGATGCAAAGGGGTCGCCACGTGAAATTACATCACTACCGCCGTTCTTATCTTTCGTTTCTGAAACGTGACTGCTGAGTCTTTTCACGTGGGGTGTTTCGTGTGGTTCTGAAGTCCCTATTTAAACAGCCGAACTACATTGATTTGATATTGCGATTTTGTCTCTGCCATCCTGTTCCATTCGCAAACTGTAGGTCGAAAGAAAAACTGTCGTTTGACCTTTGATTTCGTTCAAAAATGTTCATATGTTTGTAAATCTATCGGACTCAACTGCGTGGTCATTAGTCCGTAGCTTAGAAACTACTTAAACTAACCTATGGACAACACAAACACCAATGTCCGAGGGGGACTCGAACCCCCGACGGCCATCGGCCACGCGCACCGCAGCATGGTGCCCCAGTGCGCACGGCTAATGCGCCGCGGTCCTTTGATTTTGTCCTGGTGATTATTTCTCTATTTGTATGGCTAGAGGGGGGCAAGAGGGGGGGCAGAGAAAATATGTCGCCCAACTCGTGGTGACGTAGAATGATTGTTACAGCGTCTGCAACTTTACGCTCTAGCTCTTTCGGAACGACCGAGCGAGATGGCGCAGTGGTAGCACACTGTACTCGCATTTGGGAGGACGGTAGTTCAAATCCACGTCGGGCATCCAGATTAAGGTTTACCGTAAATTCCGTAAATTACTCCAGGTAAATGCCGGGATGGTTCCTTGTGAGGGGGCACGGACGATTTCGTTCCCCATCTTACCGTTGGACGGGACGATCCTAAGCTTCCTTTCTTCCGACTGAACGATCCCGTGGTGATAGGCGTAGAAGTTTGTTGCCAGTTTTCATCAAAACTAGATGTCATCTTATGGATTTTAAAGCTTTGTATGGCCTATAAGCATTGATGAGGATGTAAGCTGATGTATTCGCTTAATCAGTTTGTTTAGCCTTCAGTCCGCGATGATGGTTTAAAACCGAAACCGTTCGATTTATATAAACAAAATAAACAGCTGATGGTTAATAACATGTACCGAGTGATCCAAAAGTCAGCATAAATTTGAAAACTTAATAAATCACGGAATAATGTAGATAGAGAGGTAAAAATTGACATGATTGGAATGACATGGGATTTTATTTGAACACAAAAAACGGTTCAAATATGTCCAAAGGATGGCGCTTCATCTGATCAGAAAAGCAATAATTAGCATAACAAATTAAGACAAAGCAAATATGATGTTCTTTACAGGAAATTCTCAATATGTTCACCATTATTCCTCAACAATAGCTGTAGTCGAGGTATAACGTTGTGAACAGCACTGTAAAGCATGTTCGGAGTTATGGTGAGGCATTGGCGTCGGATGTTGTGTTTCAGCATACCTAGAGATGTCGGCTGATCACTATACACTTGCAACTTCAGGTAACACAAAAGCCAATAATCGCACGGACTGAGGTCTGGGGACCTGGGAGGCAAAGCATGACGAAAGTGGCGGCTGAGCACACGATCATCACCAACCGTCGCTCGCAAGAGATCTTTTAAGCGTCTAGCAAAATGAGGTGGAGCGCATCCTGCATAAAAATCGTACGTTCCAACAGGTGTTTATCAGCCAGGCTGTAACATATCGGCGTACCTCTCACCCGTCACGGTAGCAGTTACAAAACCAGAATCACGCGCCATCTGTCGGGCAGTTTTGAACTCTTTTTTTTTTTTTTCCTTCCTTATAAAACCCCATGTCATTCCAAGCATGTGTGTCAATTTTTACCTCGCTATCTACTTTATTCCGTGATTTATTAAGTTTTCAAATTTATGCTGACTTCTTAAAACTAATGAATATCTTTCAAAACGGTGCCGTTTTTACACACTTCGACACTTTCACAGCCCAGTGAAATCGTCAAGTTATCGGGGGCACACAGTACGATTGACTGCCCGCTGAATAAGGAATTAATAATTTAGAAGGAATAAAAATCCGAAATTTTAAATCTTTCGCGAACGATATTTGATGTCTTTCGGAGTACTGCTGGTCCGCGGAGCCAGGGTGGGAGCCATTGCGCTAAAGAGAAGAAGGGAGCGTGCTTGAAATAAGTGTCCACCCTCACTGTTGATACCTTTGTTTTGGAACAAGTTGTAGGTAGCACTTGCGATGAATCACAGCTGGTTTACTATTCATGCCAAAACCACTCACAACCACTGCGTTGTACCAACACGAAATGATCGTCTCGCCTGCCACTGGAACCAACGTATTAATGCGTGGAACGATTCCATTCTCCCCTTATGGAGGGTGTTCGGTTTACATTTTACTGCCCCTTATGTGATTGCGCCACGAATAGATTGAATACTAGCGTGTCGGCTACTGTCGCAGAGAACGTACATGAAGCTAATTGACACACTTCGCTGACTGGAAGACTAACGTCCTGTAGTTAAATCTGGAGAGTTTACGGGCCATGTACTTCCATTATGATCTAACTTAGCCAGGACTCGATAGCATCCGTATGGTCTATCCATACTCTGTGTATTACGCCAGCGACGCTGCACAAAATGTTCAAGTGTCCTTCCTTCTTCTGTTTAAGTTGCAGAATTCCTTTAAGGCTGCGGAAGTTAGCACCATTTTTGTTTACAATACTGAAGTTTTGTAGCAGCTGATTTATTATGGAAATCATATTCTTCATTGGAGAAGTCTTTCTTTATTCCTGTATACATTGAAGAGGAAATATTTCTTTGCTACAAACTTTTCATTTATTTCTTTATTTATGTTTATTTCTGAAACAGAGGTCACGCCAATTGTAGCAGCTTTCAGCCAATTGTAGGCACTAAAGTTACAGACCACTGACAGTACGGAGCTCTCAGCGGGTTCTACTCTCAGAGTTAAGAGCAGAGGAACTAAATATATCCATAATTAAACATAGGCTTCGGGAAACTGAAGAAAATGTTGACAGATACGACACGGAAACCTAGAACTTCGAGAAGACGAACTCTGAGCCCTGACGTCGCTTCTAAGGCACCGTACTGCGGAGATCGTACGACTCAACTGGAAATATTCGTATATTTTATGGCACCAGGATAGAAGATACCACTTTCATTTACATATTTGGCGAAAATAGATAAGGGAAAACAATTTGTTGTAAAAGGCATTGAAGTCGACGCCGCAGAAAAAAAAATTAGCAAACAAAATTTAAAAAAAAAAAACCGTGGTAAAAAAAGTGGGAAAAAACGGTAAAAAGAAAAGCGCATTGCGAATAAAAAAAATTTAAAAAAACGAAAGAAAAAAAAAAAAAATAACACAGTGGCAGAGTGCCAGACTACGAGTCCAAAGATCGCGGGTTCGATCCTCGACAGGTGCTTGGATTTTTATTTGTCACTTTCCACTTCTTTCACCTCTGGCAGTATTGCTAATGTGAAAAATATCGAGTAGCACCGTGGTTCGGAACCCACGTTAAACCCACTATAACTGGCTGGGTGTCAGTTCGAAGGTCGGAGGAAGGCAACGGCATATCACCTCCAAACAGGACCATGCCTAGTAAAGCACTGTGGTGTTCAAACCAATCTTCGGATTGTTGACTGCTGTACCTTTTTTACTTAGCGAGGAGAATTCGGATGCCCCGTCAGAGGTTCGAGTCCTCCTACAGACATGGTGTGTACGTGTTGTCCTTAGCATAAGTGAGTTTAACTAGTTTGCAAGTCTACGGACTGATGACCAAAGCAGTTTGGTCACATAGCTTTACAAACAATACGGACGGCCTCTTCGCTGAATTCCAACAAGCGCCTGAGGCTCAGGCAACCTGCCGAACAAAGTTGTCAAAATGTCCTGATACACGGCAGTGAGGACTATTAAGAATTGTCTGTTCTTTCGGACATGTCCTAGCAGAAAACGCTATGTTGTGCTGCAGCTATTCTAAATATGGATTTACTGGGAGTATTTTCGTCTCAGCTGCTGCTAGGTATTGTAGTCAAACAATGTGGATACGTGTAAATTTGTGTCGGGTCTGGGACTCGATCCCAGGTCTCTTACTTACGAGACAGTTTTCTAACCCTTGCACCACCCAGTCACACGGGATTCACACGCCTACACGGACTACTCAAGCACGTGCCCCGTAGGACCCAAATATCTTCTCCTAATTTGAACATTTAAGCAGAGATTCAAACCAAATGTTTATTAAGCTTAAAGGGATTTAACTGCGGGGTCATCAGTCCCTAAACTTACAAACTGATTAAAAACTGACTTATATTAAAGGCGCCACAAACATACATGCCCGAGGGAGGATTCGAACCCCCGATGGGGAACGGCCTCGCTCATCGGCCCATAGCGCCTCTATGCGCTCGGCCGCTTCGCCGCGCCCTCTAAGCAGAGAATTTCATATGAAGGGCAACCATAGCTAAAGTATTCATACACGATTAAAGGAACTTTCAAACAGTTACAATTGTTGATATTAAAATAACTGAAATTCTAAAATTAAAAAAACTGAGAGTAAGGTCGTTGATCCACGTTAGCTGTATTTTTAAGTCTTGGAGTTCTGCACAACCGGTTTCGCAACAAATTATAGTTGCATCTTCAGCTGTTTTAAATCGTTTTTACATTTGAATTTTATGTTGGCTAACGGGGATGACTGGTTAAGTCCATCGCCTACTTTTCTCCCTTAGCTCATCAGATAAACTGACTTCACTGTCCGCTTCAGGTTATGTACATAAAATTATTTAAAAAAGCCGGCCATGTCTGTTCTGGGTAGTTTGGTTGCTGTTGCTGTAATGGGGATCAACAGCAATCTGGCATCCATCACGTCCGTCAAATGACAAACGAGCCAAATTACATAGAAACAGGCAAGGCCGGATTTTTTAATAATTTTATGTACATGATCCGAACCGGACGGTCAAGCCATTTTATCTCTGATGAGCTGAGGGAAAAACGATTTAAAACACCTGAAGATGCAACTATGTTGCGAAACCGATTGTGCAGGTCTCCAAGATTTGAAATAAAAAAAAAAAGAAAATCGCACGGACGTGATTTACGGCCCACTTTAAATTTGTAGTTTTATAATTTTTGCAAACATTTCGGAGAAAAATAATAATGTAAATAATAAAAAATTATAGTGATATGATTACGACTCTACTATTGTAATAATATCTATGCACCCAACACTTAACCCTTTTAGGAAAAAAGGAGAAAAATTTTTTTTTGTAGTGACGGGTCTCGAACCACGGACCATATGTATCACAATCCAACAAGCTGCCTACTACACTATGAAGAAAAATTACGGAATTCGCCCATAATTTTCGTACTATTGATGGCAGTTGTTAACTGATGCTAATGTGGCATTTTTAGGCACTAGATTATCATTTTTCGTACAAAGAACGATGTGTTTTTGTTAATTCTTCAGTGCGCCATTGCTTTGAAATAACAACGTGTAAGTTATTATAAGAAAATCATTAAATACGCAACACAAGATGACGTATGTCAGAGAGAGTTTTGGGCGTTGATTGTCACGTGACATCTGCGAACGGCTGGTTTTCGTAAAATCAATGGATGGTGTCAAATCTCCGTTATTTTTGCAAATATCTCTGCAATGATGCAAGATATGAAAAAAACATAATAGAGCGAAGTTGTACAGAATTTTCTCCTCTACTAATTCGGTTATTCAATTTTCGTGTCAGATGAATGGTTAAGCCGTTATTTTCATTTAAATTTCGAGCTGTCAAAAAACGATCGTAACGGCCCACTTTTAGTGTTACTACCGTTACCTAAAGTGAGCCAATACATTTAACGGGGATCAATGATCTGTCTCTCGATTACTTTAATTTTAGAATTTCAGTTATTTTAACATCAACAATTGTAACTGTTAGAAAGTTCCTTTAATCAGGTATTGTACTCTAAGTCTCGCAGGCAGGTAGTCCTATACTCGAGACAGCGAACATCAAACGTAAACCTGTGTGCCGGAGTGGCAAGTCGCCCATGTGGCGTCATTTAAAGACTTGCACCAGGCAGGCCGAACACGATCCCAGCTGTGGTCTAACGGACAAAAATGCCACACGAATTCATCTGTATATACTCCGTCAGCCCCACTTGGTGTTATCCCACAATGCGCAGCAGTACTCCAAAATAGGACGCAAAAGTGTTGTCAGGCATTTTCGTTAGTACAACTGTTTCATCCTTCAAGTGCTCTGCCAATGAAACACAGCCTTTGGTTCGCAAATGTTCAAATGTTTGTAGAGCTTATGGGACTTAACTACGGGGTCATCAGTCCCTAAACTACTTATGAACTAGCTAATACTAAGGATGGCACAAATATCCATGCCCTAGGGGGTGTTCGAACCCCCGACCGTAGGGGACGTGCAGACTGAGACTGGCGCGACGCAGAACACTCGGCCACCGCGCCCGGCCTTGGTTCGCCTTCCCTGCAATGTTTTCTGTGTTTTCTTTCCAATTACGTATTTAATTGAATTTGCGGCGCTTAGATTTGACTGATTTATCGTGTAAGTGAAGTTAAACGAATTTATTTTAGTACTTATAGGGACTACTTCACTCTTATCATTAGACTCTAAATCGTTTTACAGCTGCTTTTGATCTTCGAGTGACTTTACTAATCGATAAACGACAGCATCATCCGGGAGCATACTAAGAGAGCCGTTAACTTTGACTCCTAAATTGTTTATAAATATAAGGAACAGTACAGGCCCAATAATACTTCCCTGAAGGACGCCAGATATCACTTCTGTTTTAGTCGATGACTTGCTGTCAGTTACAACATACTGTGTCTTTCTGACAGGAAGTCACGAATCCAATCGCATGATTGTGTCGATATACCATAAGCACGCAATTTCATTACAGCTACAACTACATTTACATCTATACTCTGCAAGCCACCCGATGATGTGTGGCGGAGGGTACCTTGAGTGCCACTATCGGTTCTCCCTCATATTCCAGTCACGTATTGTTCGCGGAAAGAAAGATTGTCGGTATGCCACTGTGTGGGCTCTAATTTCTCTGATTTTATCCTCATGATCTCTTCGCGAGATATACGTAGGAGCAAGCAATATACTGGTAGACTCCTGGGTAGAGGTATGTTCTCGAAACTTCGACAAAAGCCCGTACCGAGCGACAGAGCGTCTCTCCTGCAGAGTCTTCCACTGGAGTTAATCGATCGTCTCCGTAACGCTTTCACGATTACTAAATGATCCTGTAACGGAGTGCGCTGCTCTCCGTAGGATCTTTTCTACTTCCTCTATCAACCCCACCTGGTAAGAATCCCACAGTGGTGAGCAGTATTCAAGCTGTGGGCGAACAAGTGTACTGTAACCTACTTCCTTCCTTTTTGGACTATATTTCCTTAGGAGTCTTCCAATGAATCTAAGTCTGGAATCTGCTTTACCGACGATTGATTTTATATGGCCGTTCCATTTTAAATCACTCCTAATGCCTACTCTCCGATAATTTATGGAATTAACAGCTTCCAGTTGCTGACCTGCTGTAGTGTAGCTAAATGATACAGGATCTTTCTTTCTATGTATTTGCAGCACATGGCACATGTCTACATTGAGATTCAGTTGCCATTCCCTGCACCATGCGTCAATTCGATGCAGATCCTCCTGCATTTCAATACAATTTTCCATAGTTACAACCTCTCTATATACTACAGCATCATCCGCAAAAAGCCTCAGTGAACTTCCGATGTTATCCGCAAGGTTATTAGAAGACGCTTGTGAGGTACAGTGTGAGCCTTTCGAAAATATAGAAATATGGAATCGATTTGAATTATTTCGGCAGCTTCTCCGCGCACCGTCTCTCTCGTTGGCTGTGGCGCGGTGAACCACGCGGACGTGCGCCGTGTGGAGATGTGTGTAACAGGAATGTGCCTCATACGGGTGCAGGCGGCGCTCCGTCTGCCCTCTCTGCGGTCGGTCTGGGGACGGCGTGATCCGAATCGTGGACGTCGGCCAAACCGCGGCGTCTGACCGCCGCCGCGGGGCAGTCGACCTCTGCGTCGACCAATTCAGAGTCAGCATCGACCTCGCATTACGTCACGATGTGCTCTCAGAGAGCGCCACCAAAGTGTAACTCGGGCCCAACGACATGTAAGGCACGAATACTCCGTCGCGATGTTTAACGTCGTTAACAGAGGAAAGGGGCAGAGAACGAAAGACGGACACCAGGCCGTTAACTGGCGTGGTGAGTTGACTGCACCCTGATGTAACCTTAATACACAGTAAACTAGAAAATCATAATTCCACTGTTTAAAAAAAGGAGACCGAAATTCATCCATTGACATTGAGTATGACGACAGTGTTTGTGGTGAGGTTGGAAAGACAGAAAGTGGTAACACTGTCGTCGATGAGAAGACTGAACTCACCCTCAGTGTACGGGCGTAAATTACAGGAATCAAAGGAGAAATACTATGTGATCTTTGTGATAAACAGAGAAGCATCAATTTCTAAAGAAAATGTTCATTTCGTCACGTTAGCTATACCAGAAAGTCGTCTTACCCTCCCTCTGGGATATATTGATGAATGGTACTATCATCATCATCAAATCAATGCGTTGCAGCAGAGGCTACACCACTTACTAATATGGCTTTTTAGCTTGAGTGATTGATCTGAAATCATTTCATGTACTCCATATGCACTGTTTGAGTTGAGTGAACTGGAGAACTCTTAAAGGGTGTACAGTCAAACCTCGATATATCGAACCTCGATATATCGAAGACCTGTCTATATCGAATGTTATTCCCTACCCCTGGAAGCCCAAAACCTTGATACTTCGAATAAAACCATCAATTTATCGAAGTTTCTGGGGGGGGGGGTCTTGAAGGGCACATTTTACCTTTGTATATTGAAGTTCATTGGGGAAAAACTCTTTATATCGAAGCCACCTCTACATATCGAAGTCTTTTTGTGCTACCTCTGTATAAGTGCGCGCAGTCCCAGTAGCTTCCCTCGCTGCCCTTGTGTATAGCTGATATCTGGATTGCTGTGCACTTCCCACGACTTTAGGTAGTGTTTGTTTTGATTCAATGTGATCTGCGAGTGCTAGCCATGTCTGTCAACTGCTGAAAAGCGAAAGTTAATTGAGGAAGTGAGAGAAGGAGTAAATAAAAAAAAAGGACCTAGCAGCTGGAGTTTGGGATTCCGGCAAGCACACTGTCAACAACAATGAAGAATTAAGACCACGGGATAATTGCACGTCAAGGGACCGATCGGAAACGACAACAAAAGGCTGATTTTTCAGATTTAGAAGAGCGTGTAGTGCAGTTGTTCCGGCAACAGAGGAATAACAATGTCAACATTGGTGGGCTCATTTTGAAAGAAAAGACAGATTATTTTTCAGCTGCGCTGGGATACGATACTTTTCGTGTGAGTAATGGATGGCTTGAAATTTTCAGGAAAAGGCATGGCATTATTTTTCGAAAAATGACTGGGGGAAAGTGACTGTGTAAATAACAAAGGTTGTGATGAGTGGAAGTTAAAACAGCAGAGCTTATGGGACTTAACTACGGAGTCATCAGTCTCTAAACCTACAAACTACTTATGAACTAGCTTATACTAAAGGCGGCACAAACATCCATGCCCAAGGGGGATTTGAACCCCTGAACGTAGCGGCCGTGCAGACCGTGACTGGCACGCCGCAGACCGCTCGGCCACCGCGGCCGGCGCAAAGGATCCTTCACATTAAGTATAGTAATAAAAAAATCATGACTTTGTTCTGGCCCAACTCGTTATATCGAACCCTCGATATATCAAATTCATTTTGTCTTCCCTAAAAATTAGATATATCGAGGTTTGACTGTACTAGTTTTTATTTCCGGCAGTGTATTTGTTAAGGATACCGTTGAAACGCGTACTGATTTAAGGCGTGATTAATCGAAGGTCGAACTACAATTTCTCGAACATTTTCGCACTGCTACCCTCTTTTGGTTACACTTCGACTCGATTTGGAAGCCCATTAGTTCTGATGGCTCATTGTGTGCCATATTTATCTGAGTGAGGACAAGGACCACATATAGAGTCCATAGCTGTGATTGAATGTTTGATATATTGTTGATGGCGGCTTAAAAGAACCCGCTTATGGCTTAACAATCTTCGCAATCTTTCTTACGCTTATTCGCTTATCTGGGATGCAACGACCATTGTAATGACTGTTCCGTTAAAAATTCGCGTATATAAACGAAGTGTCTCAGGAAGTAACAGTAAATATCTGAGGATATGGTACTATATACTAATTAGAATAGGAAATCCCACGTGTGTCCAAGTGTTACTGATTAAAAAAGTCAAGCTTCATAAATAGGTTGTTATTCCGCGTGCTGGTAACTTACTCCTGTTGGATTTTATTTATCGAGAGCCACTTTCGCTTAGAAATTGTAAATCTGTGCTTGAGTTTACACAGTTGAATTTGTCAGCTGCGACAGTGGTGAGCCGGGCAACTTTATTGAATCACCGAGCGAGGCGGAGCAGTGATTAGTATAACTGAGCTCGCATTCCGGGAGACAGTGGTTCAAATCCAACTTTGGCCATCCAATTTAAGTTTTCCGTGATTTCCATAAATCACTCCAGGCAAATGCCGGGATGGTTCCTTTGAAAGGATACGGGTGGTTTCCTTTCCCAACCTTACCCAACAATCCGTGTGCGAGCTCCGTCTCTAATGACCACGCTGCCGACGGGGCGTTAAACCCTAAGCTTTCTTCCTTCATTTTTGCTGAATCGTTTAAGCAAGCCGCTGGTGATTACAAATGCTGAACATACTGCTCAGGCCGTTTTGAACATTTTTATAGCGATTAGAAATTTTTTGAAGAAAAACCGTCTAGTCTAAAATTTTAGCACAGTGCTAGGATGAATATACACTGCTCAGAACAATTATCGGATCAGGTGAGACATCATACACAGTATACATATTGTTACGTATTTTATTTTAAGATATTGTTTACAACTGTAATTTGTGTTTGATACAGTACGATATTTTGCTCTCTCAAGACTTTACTTGAGGTATACATGACATTTAGTTAGAGCGAGGCACCAGGGGCTACCTGATCACCTCAGATGGCCAGTACAGTTGCTGACTTTCATGGCATGAGCAGTATGAGGTTAAAGGTAAGCAATCAACAATCTGAAGATTGGTTTGAACACTACAGTGCTTTAATAGGCACGGTCCTGTTTGGAGGTGGTATGCCGTTGCCTTCCTCCGACCTTCGCACTGACTTACCAGCCAGTTATAGAGGGACCTACAGTTTAACGTGGGTTCCGAAGCATGGTGCTACTCGGTATTTTTTCACTTGAGTAATACTGCCAGAGGGGAAAGAAGTGGAAAGTGACATAAAAATCCTAGTACCTGGCGGGGATTGAGCCTGCGACCTTTGGATTCATAGTGTGGCACTCTTCCACTGTGTAACCGTTATCAATCAGCTATTGAGGGAATTTGTCCAATCTGCAATATCCAGCTCTGCAACCATTATGGCAGGTGTTGGTCTGGCTTTAATGCGTCTGCCAAATGCATCTCAGACATGCTCAACAGAACCCGGTGGCATTCGTTACGACTCCAATCGTGATGTATCAGCGTCCAGTTTCTATGGGCTAAACGGTGTCGTGGTTTTAATGGGACACACAATATAGACCCCGTGAGTAGAGACCACATTTCCTAATGCGATTTCGAATTGTTTGTGTTGATACTCTGTATCCTGTTGCTGCCTAGAGAGTAAGTTGCAGCTGAGTTGCATTCAGGCTCCTGTCTCGATGGGCTGTAAACCGGAGATAAAGTTCATCTCTTGCTGATGTTACCCTCGGACGACCTTGGCCTTGCCTTCTTTTAACAGTTCCTGTTGTCTGAAATCGCATCCAGGTCCTGAAGATTACGCTTTGGGACGGTTGAATAGCTGCAGCCAGCTCCCTTTCACTACGTTTACGTGCAACACATCTTCCGGAAGACGAAAACCGAATTTCGTAAACCGTTTTTCGCTGTCGTGTTTACATGTTAACTTGTAGCCTGAATCGGATTTCCTAGCCCACTTCATATGGAGGCTGAAAATGAAAACTGATTCACTTCCTTATTTAGTCAGCACAAGTCGCTATTTCTCTTTACTTAGACACCACCCCGGGCCTCTCAGTCTTGGGGGCCCTCCAAATACCTGGAAATAAGTTTTTTTTAGAGGCCTGGATCTCTTGATCTGCGGGCTCCAAATCTGGAAAGCTATTTTTTCAGTTTCTTCCGTGCCTCTCGTCCTAGGACGGAGGCCTCCAAATCTCAAAAGCTACTTTTTTATAGTAATACATGTATTTCCAAGTGGACGGGGGGGCCTCATTTTGTTTTGCCTCTGCCCTAGCCTTAGTCTGCCACTGACTACCCTGTACTTTGACTGGAGAGAACACATAGAAAATATTGTGGGGAAGGCGAACCAAAGGTTACGTTTCATTGGCAGAAAGCTTAGACGATGCACCAGCTCCACCAAAGAGACTGCCTACATCACACTTGTGCGTCCTCTCTTGGAGTACTGTTGCCCCTTGTGGGACCCTCACCAGGTGGGACTGACGGAAGATATTGAGAAGGTTCAGAGAAGGGCAGCTCGTTTTGTTTTATCACGTTACGGGGGGGGGGGGGGGGGAGCGTCACGGAAATGTTGCACGAATTGGGGTGGAAATCATTAAAAGAAAGACTTATTCATTGCGGCGTGATCTGTTTGCGAAGTTTCAATCACCGACTTTTAGTTCTGAATGTGAAAATATTTTGCTAGCACCCACCTACTTAGGGAGACATGACCATCCCAATAAAATAAGAGAAATCAGATCGAAAACGGAACGATTTAGGTGTTCTTTCTTCCCACGCGCTATTAGAGAATGGAACGGTAGAGAAAAGTTATGAAGGTGGTTAATGAACCTTCTGTCAGGCACTTAAATGTGATTTGCAGAGTATCTATGTAGATGTAGATGTACAAATCGTAGAAGGTTGTAACGGGAATTTCCGACCACCAAGTATAGAAGTGTGATGAGATAGCGTATACGTGTAGCACCGCGGCTGACCGTGTGTGGTGTCTTGACGTCCAGGTGAGGCTGCTGTTGGCGTTGCTGCTGGTGGGCAGCGCGATGTGCGCGCCCGCGCCGTCGCCCTCGCTGCCGCTGGTGTACGGCTACTCGTCGCCGCTGCAGTACGCCGCCGCCCTCGGCTACACCGGGCCCATCGTCAAGCCAGCCACCACCATTTACACCGGCTACTCCGCACTGCCCTACACCTATGGTAAGTGTGTCGTGTGTCACCGCCGACACTCCGCGGTCACGTGCATCACACTATAGTCGGGCCGAAACATGATGATCCATGCTCCACCTACTGGGCTGGGAGAACGCCCCTGCCATAAAAACTAAATGCCACTATGTTGCCATGTAGTTGGTTCGCTGCCGGACAATGTAGCTAACGGCACAGACAAATATATACAGGCGGGAAACCTACGTAAGGGCCTGGTCCCACACTCAGGGGTGCGGGGCGTGGGGGGGTGCTGAAGCAGTTCTGTAAGATGTCCCATGATGGCGTTGCGGTCAGAAGCTGCCCTTTAAATTGGCCAGAGCAGGCGGCAGGTAGCAGCTGCCCCCACCACCACCTCCCCTCAAACGCCAGCAAGCCGGACACAGCCGTGGCCTCGTGGCAGGCGGCACGAGCTCTCCCCTCAGCCTCCCCTCCACGCTACCCTCTGACGTGCGAGAGGCACCCTCAGAAGTGCCTCTAGTGTGGTTTACAGGTATTAAGCCAGGGAACCGCCTGACACCTGCTAGCATCTTACGGAACTACGTGGGGAGCGTAGGACAGTGGTTTAGGAGGGGCTGCTTCTCTGTATATGTTACTCTCTGCTAACGGTCACTGTTGTCTGACAAAATTGGCAAAAGTGCACAGCGCAGCCGAACGCGCGCATGCGCAGAGCAAAGCTCGCGTTAGACTTACTCCAATGGTCTGCTGACGCAGCCGGCGCTCAAAACCGACTGGCACATGCACCAGGGATCATCGTATTTCGGCTCGAGTATATTCTACCAGTGCAATACCAGAGGCAATTCGTGACTTATCTTCCAGGCAGATTAAAAGCCGATTCACACTGTTCGTCACCTAAGGAGGTCAGATCACGTCACGTTCTGTCAGAACATTCCACAATGCTTTTACAATGGCAGCATTCACACTGTCTGTCACCGGACCGTCACGTCACGTCATGTCATGTGAAGGATTTTCGGGAATCCATTTTTAACGGGACGACCGTCTGCTAACATCGGACGTTACCGATAACCTATTTTCGTCACTCTCACTCATGTTACTATAGGCGATTATACGGATTATGGGCAACTGTGATGTCTTAATCTTTATTTTATTATTAAATTTTCTTTTAGCAGTAAATTTCGAATGGTTCATGACGTTTTGCACCTTTTCATCTGAACAACCTTCGTATGTGTATTATTAATTTGAAATCTTTTGTATCCTGTTTCAATGTTTACAGAGTGGGGTAAATTATTTCAGTTTTTATTTTATTTTAGACGAAAGATTGGCCCTGTACTACTTGTTGCCCATTTGAGTTACTTTGATGTGTCCTATGATATCTAGTGGATTTTATTTGATATTACTGTCATGTCATCAGCATCCAGTATATTGTCACATGACGTGTTAATTTGGGAAGTCATTGCTGTAAGACTCAAGAACTGAGCATTGTGAGATTCTTCTTGCTACTTTCATGGGTGTTGACTTTTCACTCTTTGGTCTTCCCAATTGTACCCTGTTGCGTACAGGTCACGCACCCCAGTGTCGCCAGCTTTACGGCCTATTGCTTACAAGTTTGGTTTTTAAAAAAAAAAAAGCGGCACAGATGGAACACGAAATTAAATATAACTTTAATGTTTGAGTAATAGAAAGCTGGAACGTATATCTACGAAATATTAATATTTTTAAGGGACTTATTAAGCGGGTGGAGCAACGCTTTCTGCCTCTTTTTATTGTCGTAATTGAATAACAATCGGAATTAATGTTACTCACACCACTGTCAAGGACAGCTTCCTTTTTCTGAAAGAAGTCGTCGGGATATGTGGACTTATTTTAGCATATAACAAAGTGGAAGACAACACCAAACAAGTATCAACAATACATCGACAATGTCTAGATTGTCTACGGTGTGTAATGCTGTTACGAGGTACGGTTGGTAGAGAGCATAAACATTCCGTAGACACACGAACTTAGCCGACTTCTGCCGATCACAGAGTGCGTGACCTGTAAGTACGACCGAAATAGTTGTAGTGGGTTATCGACAATGCTATAATATTGTAACTTTTTAAAACATTATTTCACGTGCGAGTCAAAGGCTTTGCTTAAGCCCAACAGTGTTGCACTGGTTAGTGTCTTGCTCTCATACCCTTCAAATATACTACCGAGGAGACAATGGATTGCTTTTCTTATCGATAATTAAAATCGAAAGCCCATCTGGTTATTAGACAATAATTTATTATTTTCAGAGTAGATGCAAATTTGCGTTTGTATGCTGTTCGTATGCATTGTATAGTACACCAAAAATAAACAATAGATGACGGCTCTCTTTATACAAAGGTTACAAAGTTACCACTTTGTCGTAGAGCTGTCATACTGCGCAAATTAGCAGCGAAAATAAATAAATATTCAAAGATTAATTGGGTTCTGAAGTAACCACGCGAACATAACTTACCCAAGGCTACATTACAAAAACGGGAAAGAATTTTTTCGAAACAAGGAACATATAAAATATAGAAAATATGTAAGTCCAAGTAAATAATAAAAACACGGAAAATTATAGAACTACAGCACCTCTAGAAGTTGGCACAAAAACTGTTTTTGACGGCGCTAAGTTGAAATACGTGCGCGTCATATCACACGCAGAAACACACGAGCTTGCGTACATCACACGAGCACTGCATTGCGTAGTACTGCACAAAAGCGTCGCTCCAAACTGGTAGAAGTCACCGTTAGTCTTTTTAACTCACAATCAGTGGCAGTAGTGTTATTGATAGTTTATGTTAGTGGCAGAATTAAGTGGCACAAACTTGTCTTAACGAATGTAAACTAACATTGAACTGACTTGACTAGAATGTACTGATTTCGCTTGTTGTTGTGGTCTCCGGTCCGGAAACTTCGATGCAACTCTCCACCCTACTCTATCCTGAGCAAGCCTCTTCATCTCTGGATAAGAACAGCCACCAACATCGATTTGAACCTGCATAATATATATGTCTCTCAGTCTCCCTCTGTGATGTTTACACAGCACACTTCCCTCCAATCCTAAATTGACAATTCCTTGACGTCTAAGAATGTTGCCTACTAATTGATCCCTTCTTTTGGTGAAGGTACGCCAGAAATTTCTATTCTCCCCTATTCTGTTCAGTAACTCCTCATTACTTAGTCAGAAAAGACTTCCTAACACTTAATATTAGATGTTGATAAATTACTCTTTTTCAGAAACGCTTCTCTTCCCATTCCCATTCTGCGTTTTATATAAGCTGTACTGCGACCGTCATACGTTATATTATTGCCTAAGTAATGAACACTTCTACTACTTTTATTGACTCGTTACCTACTGTAATTGTTTAAACATCGACTTTTTCTTACACTACATTCGAGTGCTCTTGTTAATGTTCATCTTGAAGGCTCCTTTCAAGACACTGCCCAGTCCATTCAATTGCTCTTCCAGGTCCTAGTTGTCTCCGACAGAATTACAATGTCATCGGTAAAGTGCAGTTTTCATTCCTTCACACTGAAATTTCATTCCTTCTCGAAATTTCTCGTTGCTTTACTTCACACATTGCTCAATGTACAAATTGAATAACTTGTATATAAAAACTTAAAGAAATTGCTTTGCTTCTTTCTAAAGGTTTTATTTATATTTCACTTTTGATAAAGTGATCCGATAAGGGTTCAGACATTATGCAAAGGCACTTCCTTAACTTCCGTGGCGAAACGCGTCCGTGTTGTCAGCGGGTACATAAAGCTACGGTCGCAAAAGTTTCTTTCCGCAATTTCTAGGACGATATGCGTTTGCAGACACCACACTTTATGTTGAAAAATGCTCTGTTTTCATCTATCTGTCGATCCTGTCACGTATCTGAGCCGATTACGCGCCATGGACTTCGTGCGTGGTTCTGTTCTGTCCACCGTTCACTCAGCTTGCAGTCCATCACGCTATGAGTCACCGAGTCAACCGAAAACAGCGTTCTGGCGCGTGCAGGTCCTTGAGCGGGCGACGGCAGGATACACGTCCACTGGTGTTGCATAATACACTTCCGCGGTACTACTCAGGTGTCCGCCGTAAAATCCGACTGAGTCATTTCTCTGTGAGGCAACACCCTCTCTCCAATTACACGAGACTCTGGAGAAAGCACGACGCAAAAGAATTACAGAATTGAAAAGTGCACTAAAATTGTTATTCGAACTCTCATCAGGTAATCATTGAATGTAGGCTTTCATTCTTTGACTATTGCCAATATTAATTTTATGGGAATAAGGCCTTGGTCCACGGTATAATTCTCTGCCTGGCGTTTTGTCTACCACTGCTGGTGATATCTTGGAGCTTTCCAATCAAAGAAGGCTGGTTTACACTCAAACTAGCTTAGCAAAACGAAAAACTGCATAGAAATTTATGCCATTACCAGAGCCTTTTCCATGAAACTAATTTCAGCAATAAACCTTCATGTAAGTTTCAGCGATGACTTATCAGCTGGGAGGGGGGTGGGGGAGTACTCACACACTACTGTAACTTCAAAATTGAGGGAGAAAAATGGTGCAAGACACACAGATTGTGGATACCTACTTGTTCTCACTCACTCACTCACCCCCCCCCCCCCACACCTCTCCAAAAGAGAACAGTGCTGTTTGGTTACTCATAGCCAAACAGAACTCTTCTCTTTTGGAGAGCCAAACAGCACTCTTCTCTTTTGGAGAGGGGGGGGGGGGGAGCCCATATCAGAGCACACATCACACAGATGTGCATGCCCATTGAACCTGCACAGCTTCTGTCAGCATAGTGTTATGGATATAAATACCACATAACAATGTAGTTTATATTAAATGTTCAAACTGGCAACCTCACACTCAATGTATTATATGTTTAGAGTGAGTACAATATCCATACCATCCACATGGGTGGCCACTGGCAATACATGGGTGGATATCATCTTAGGGCCTTATTGCTGCCTCCCTTTTTGACTGGTCCATATCACCTGTTGCTCCTGCCACATGTGCTGCCAAAATTCTTAGGGATTGTACCCTTTGTGTGGTAAATAGACGAAGAGCTGCTTGCTAGGGCCTAGTCTGCCTGCCTCCTGGTACAACAGACACCAGGGATCTTGGAGAGTGTGTGGCAGAAAGTCATGCAGCATTGACATGCCTTTATTGAGACTTATAGACATCACTTTGAACAATTACTATGAGCTACATTACTTTTATGCAATAAATAACCCAATAAATATGCATTTATGATCACTGGTTCCCTGGCTGAACACAATCAATGGTGGAACCAAAAGGTTTGGGATTTCCTGTAGAAAAATGTTCCTCTACAGCCCACTCAGAGAATTACTTCTTCACATTCTGTGCTTCCTAATGAAAATACACTGCACCATGTTGTTAATCAATCATTGTGGCAACTGCTTCCTTGGAGCATGTTCTGAGCACATTAAATAGTACATCCTTGATCACCTACCTGAGTGATATTATATGTAAAGAAGAGTGTCAATTTGTTTGTTTGTAACTCATACAAATCTACAATTTAATTTCAATGTTAATGAAATTTTGCACACTTGACTTTCAAAGTAAAGAGAAATATCACTGTTTTCATAAGGTTTCGTATGGTGTATGATGGAAGGTACTTTACAACAGAGTTCAGTAACTATCTACAGTTTTACTCCAATCTTAATGAAATTTTGCACAGCCGATAAAATTTCGTATGGTCGAGAGTACATTACAACAGACATTGACACCAATCTATCATTTTCTTCAACTTTTGCCCACCTTTCAAAATAAGAGGCAAATAATAGTTACATAATTTCATACAGTGCATGGCAGAGGGTACCTTACAACTGACTTCAACATTGTTTGACTGATCACAATGAAAGTTGGTAAATACATGTAATTTTTCATAGACAATGGGAAATGGAGACAGCAGAAGAGATGGTGGCAGACAGGGGAGGAAGGAGTTTGGCTAAGAGAGGGGGAGGAGATGAACACAGAGAAGAGAGAGGATGAGATTGAGAAGGGGATGAAGGACAAGTGAGAGGAGCAGAGAGAGGGGAGCAGCAGCTGAACAGGGAGAAGGAAGAGATACATAATGTAGATGTTATTATGAATTACATGTACCATCTTTTGTATCAGAAGGAAGGGAGGAAGAAATGAAAAGAGGTAAGGCGAAGGAGAGAGAAGGGAGGAGGAGATGGACAGAGGTGAGGGATGGGGACATGGGCTGATAAAAGATAGGAATAGACAAATGCCTGTGCAATTGTGGTCTTTCAACTAGTATTAAAATAGGTCATTGCATATCTTTGGTATCTTCACAAACTTTATGAACAATTTCGTCATTAATTAATAAGACAGTCAGTGATCATTTTTTTTTAACTGAAAACCTGTTTCAGCCTACTTGGTGGCCAGAGCCATGTGGCTGTAGCTGAAGGTCATGCAGCAGAACGGTAAAAATCGGAATTATTGAGACACTGTGCACCTGCTGTGAAATCATACAGCCACATAAATCTGAAGATGGCCACCAAGGAGGCTGAACTCGTTATCTTTTGAAATAAATGATTAATACAATCATGTGCTGTGTTATTAATTAATGATTAACAACAGGTCATTGCTCTCACCAACCATGTTGTCTAAAAATGTTCGATTTAAGCATTAATTTTGTGGGGTTTTATTTTCCCTGTTCAGCAATTATTCATAAATGAAAATTTATGTGTTGAGTTTAGTAGAACTGCAGTCAAATGCAGTAATTATTATGCAAACATAAGCTATATGGTTGAAGCTCATCTCAATTGTTTTTGGATGCGTGGCCATTTCAGGCATGACAGTGACATATCATGCTCTGTCTTATTACATAATACTAACAATTGTTCTCTTTTTATGGAAGCGTTATGAAAAGAATGAAGCTGCTGGGTAAATTAGGATAAAATGTAGCTTATTTATGTCAATATAAATTTGGTACAGTGAGACTAATTATTTGTTTCTTTTCAACAGGTTATGGCTATGGATATCCAAACTACTACTACTGGTGACAGGACATCAACTACTAACCCGCCAGAAAAGAATGAACACATTATCTACAAAGCACCTGAAAATGTTTAAAATTTATTTATATATATGAAATTGTAAACAAACTATGCTTAATAAATGTTAATCACTTTTCTTATAAATTATCACTTTTCTATGGATGTTTCCTTAAAGAAAAAAAAAGTGAGAAAAGCATATTCATAAATGGAATGGTAACCAACACAGATATCATAGCAGTAACATCAATGAGAGTAGTTTAAACACCTTATATTTTATTGAGCTTCTTTTTACATCTACAACACATGTGAAAAAATGTGAAAATAGCATTATAATTATAAAAGGAATGGTAACCAACACAGATGACATAGCAGTAACATAAAAGAGAGTAGTTTGAACATTTTACATCTTATTGAGCTTTTTTCAATGACTACTACACATGTAAAAAATGTTGTAGTAAAAATAACAATATAATTAGAATAGTTTGCAACTCACCAAAAAGATGTTCGTCAAGCCAAGAGAGGCAGATAAAATAGATGACACTCATACAAACACAGCTTCCTGCCACAGCTTTCATCAGAAAAAGTGTGCTTTATTCATAAAGGCACACTTCATAGACACACAACCATCATCTCTCGATCCAAATAACTCACTGAAATGACAGGACAAGGGGAGCAGGATATTGCAAGGGGTTGGTGAGAATATATACAGCATAGTGGGTGGAAAGAGATGCAGCTCTCTCTCTGTGTGTGTGCAGTTCTGAATAGCTGGTAATAGCAGGGGGTGGGGGTTCAAGATGGCAGATAGTCCGGATTGTGAAGCAGCTGTTGAAATCATCAAGCTTACGCTCAGCAGCATGTTCTTACACACGGTGGTCTATCTTAAGGCCTCGCTGTATCGATTCCCACCATTGCTTTGCAACATTTCTGTTTCTTTCCTCTCCTCTCCCATCTCCTATCATCCCATAACCACAGAGCATTACTTGGAATGCAGCAACAAGAGATGACACTTTTGTATCTGTGAAGAGTAATAAAAGGTAAAGCAGTCAACAATCCGAAGATTGGTATGAACACCACAGTGCTTTACTAGGCATTGCAGTGCTGAATTCCAATATGGACTTTCCATTTTTATAGTAAAATTACTCATTTTCAAACCAAAGTTAAAAACTGAAATTCGCTGAGTACCATATAACGCAAAAGACATTGTACCACTTTTCAGTAAGAATTTAGCCTTCTTAAAGGTAAGCTTCCTTACTACACTAGGTATGCTTTCATTCACATATCAGTAGTTTCCATGTTCAATAATATTTTAACAAAATGAACTATTTTTTAATGCCATGACATATATTTAATGCCAGTTCTGTCACAAGCTTATCCTATCCAATCAAAATCTAGGCCACCTGTGAAATCAGCCATTGCTTTACCAATTGTGCTGCAATCACTGCATTTTTCTATATTGGCACAACCACTAACCAGCTGTCCATTAGGGTGAATGGCCACCACCAAACTGGCAAAAAACAAAGCAGACAACTTCCCTGTGGCACAACATGCAGCAGAGCATATACTTGATTTCAATGGCTGCTTCACAACTAGGGCCATCAGTATACTCCCACCCAACACCAGCTTTTCTGAACTGCACAGATGGGAGTTATTCTTACAGTACATTCTCTGATCCCAAAATTATCCAGGCCTTTTGATAACTATCATTTATATGGCGTCTGCTTGTTTTGGACATGTCCAAAAGAACAGACACCTTTTATTGACATTAACAGCCATAATTTTACAAATTCTAAATATTTAAACATTTTGACCATTTCAGGGGAATTAAAATAAATCCAATAGCAAATATGAAAATTTGTGCTGGACTGGGATTCAAACCCGGATTTTACCGTTTTGGGCCAGCTGTTGCCTTAACCAATTGAGTTATTCAGTCACACTTCCCTTCCAACCCAAATTCTCATATTATAGCATACTACTACTAAAATGTCCCCTGCCCATTTGATTCCACTTGCTCGCAGCTTATACTGCATTCCCACAAGGGATCGAGCTTATTAATACATCCGCATTGAAATTATTGATTGCCTGTTGGGGCAGATATACAATTATTTATATGGTGTACTTTCTTTTCGGACGTCTCCTCCCCTCACTTTCTCCTCCCCCCCCCCCTCTTTCCCAAATGCATTCCACCCATCTAATATGTACATGCTGTCCCCCCACTGTGACACAATCCTCCTACCCCCCTCCCTCTTCCCTCCCTTTCCCTACTCCCTCACCGCAGAGCATGAGACCGAGTGCAGCAGTTGGAGATAACAGTTGTAGGACTGCAAAGTGTGCCTGTGTGAATGAGCTTTACTCTGGGGAAGGCCATGGACAACAGCGTGTTTCCTTCTGTCCTCCAGATATCTGTCCTCTTGCAAGGAATCATAGTTCTGGGGGAGTTGGTTGTGGCCACGTCAGTTAGTTCCTAGGCTGCTGTTTGGCAGCTGCAGCATAAGTCATAGGAGGGCAAGGTCATTCTTCGTGTTGGGTGTGACCAGCGGAGCAGAGAGGCGCTAATGTTCGAAATGCCTCTTCCTCAGCAAGTGTCAGTTCCCTCATGATGTACAGGACTGACTTCCATGGCCAAACTCTGTTGCTTGTTCGGCCCAACAGTCACAACTGCTATGAACTGTTGTTATTCATCTCTCACAATTGTCGTATGAGAGAAGCAAAATCATGCTGGTCTTCCACAATGGCCATAGGAAGTACATTTTGGAGTCTGTCATACTTCTTTCATTCAATCCTCCTCTGCTGCATCTCTTCAATTTTCTAGCACCACTTGATAAACTCTTGTGTCATTGAAACGTCTTTTAACAAAAGAGCTTGATACACATCTTCTGCAATGCCCTTCATCAGGTGTGAAATTTCATATCTGGTTTAATTACGTGACATAGCAACAAAACATTCTGTATATACAACTGCACTGACTCACCATGTCATTGGGCCCTGTTCTTCAGTTTCTCTTCTGATAAATAGACTTGTTGCTGGTGGTCTCCAAACATCTTCGTACGTTCCGTCTGGAATTTGTCCCAGCTATCAAGCTTGTCAAGTGATGTGTATCTTAACATGTTTGCTAAGAATGCTGAGTTATGTGCAAACTACATGTTGGGGATCCTTTCCGAACAGGCAGAGGAATATCAAGCATGTCAGATATTCTGAACATTCACCAACAAGGTGGGAGAATGCCACCCATTTCACATGCAGGTTATCTGGGCCTGAGCTTCTTCAGTATAAGGATGGAGATGCCATATAGGCTGTCAGTAGACATATGTATTTATAACTTAGGTCTTATGAATATATACTGTTTCAAAAGAGGGTAGAGTAACTGAGGGACCCTTGAAGACCAATTACTTTGGTAGGCCAACTATTTATTGTGATAAAATATCTGCAAAGTCTTATTGCTTGTTAAACAATTTTCTAATTATGAAAATTTGACATTTCAGGGTCACAGAACATTGCAAAAACCATCAAAACACATTGCTCTTGATACAATATGTTGAAATTAAATGTTAGTTAACAATTTAGTTATGATTTATATATTCAGCAGATAGTAACACACAAGACAAAGACCAATTTTATAGCCAACTGTTGTAGTGTAGGGGTTAGAGGGATTTGTTAATAAACAAAAATACTGCTACCAGTCACAATGTGTAATTTATTTAGCACAGACAAATTTCAGAAAATATTTCCCATTTCCCATTTCTGTGAATGACATTTTATTTGTGATGCTTTAGATGTGCGAGTTCCTGTCCTGCTTCACTTTGCTGTCCTTATGGTTCCTTGTCATCCATTTGCGGCAATTTGTGTGAAATTTGCCAAAAACGAACTACAGGGAAACTTCAAGACAGAAGAGTGAAGCAGGAACACACTCATCTAAAACATAACAAAGAAAATGGCATTCACAGAAAAGCACACTTGAAAATGGGATTTATTTCCTGAAATGTGTTGTGCTAAGGGAATTAAAAAAATAAGGGGTAAAGTTATAGAATACAAAACTGAAGGAGGTAGGTTGTGCTTGTCCATGCCTCAGTATGAATGCTCCTTATTTGCAGTAAAATATGTAGCACTTCATTGTTTCAAGCCTCATATTTTATATCTTCTAAAGTTTCTACTACTAAATAATAACAGTAATCAAGAAAGAATGGCCTTATAGTTTTACAGCTTCACTGCAACTGATTATAAGCACTTCCTCAATCAACAAGCCAGTGCAGGTAACGCTTTATAAGTGGCATGTTTGTTAGCTGAGTATTCTGTTTAGTTTTTTGGCTGTACATTTGTGTTGGTACAAGCAACCAATGAAATATCACGTAACATTATCCTGTTTGCAGTTGTGTGTTTTCATCTTTAGTCATCTGTGTTGTACATAGTTTGCAATGGCAACCGATACTGGGGCCTTCTAACCCAAAAAAGAGTACAAAGAGTGAACAATATACTAACCATGAGTTACTGAGCGTGTTAGTGATGTTAAGTTCAGAGGGGACGAACCAAAAGAGGGTGGCTGGGATTTGGAGACTGCAGAAACATACCACGGTGATGACACTGTGGAAGCAGAACTGTCAAATATGTTTCACAACAGAAGTAAGCAAACCAGGTGTGACTTGGCTTGAATAACCACATGGGACGCAGTATCAACTGTTTACAAAATCAGATTGTTTGCAGATAAATCCTGTTGGCAATATGCCAATGGTTTTCTTTTGGGTACTGGTTACAGATTACATACTGCAGATCTTAGTTGAAATGAACGTTAATGCACACAATATTGTCGCGTTGAAATGGAAACAGGCGTGACTTCGAAGGCAACTAAACACAGCACTTATACTGAAAGCACGTTTATTACGAACTCAACATACACGCAGCACTGACTGCCTCTCTGGCAGAGTGCTCTGCTATTTATACACAGACAGAATTTACCAGAAATTAGAAGAACAGTTGACATAAGAAACAAGTAGAATTTAAAAGTGAACATAAGAAAGATGTAGAGCCTTCTGGAATTGTTAATTACAAAGAAATAAATTTTTGCCGGTGGGCAGGATTGAACCGGCGACCTTCTGCACCGCAGTCCGTTACGCTACCCCTGCGCCACGCCGCCAGTCGGTGTTCATGGTGTCTCGCGGCATTGCTCCCTCTCCTGGAGAAACAGCGACCCGTTGTTATGATCCCTGTGGAGCCAGCTGCAATGTCCTGGATCTTGACTGTGTCATGGGTCCTCTGTATGACAGTTCAAAAGAATCCTTCCCTTCTCCGTGATTATCGACGACAGACGTTCCTGTCGTGGCTTCATCAGGAACATTACCGTCCTTAAAGTCCTTGAACAAGAAGCCATTGTCGTCTACCTGCTCTTCAGGATCGTAGTAAGGCTTCATGCGCAGGACATGAACAATGTCTCTTCGTTTTTGACGTTTCGACGACGGCTCATAATCCTCAACTTCATATGTGATGTCTAACAGGCGGCGTATGACACGATACGGACCAAAGTATCGCTTCAATAACTTTTCTGACAGTCCAACCTTCCATACAGGGGTAAAAATACATACCAGATCTCCTGGGCTGTACACAACAGGTTGTTATACCGCTGATGATCCTTCTCCTGGGCATCCAGTGTCCGTAAGCGAGCCAGCTGTCTTACTTCTTCGACCCTGGTGATGAGCTGTTTAACATAGTCATCCTGAGTGTCGTCCGGTTGGAACGGGAACAGCGTATCCATTGTCGTCTCAGCTTCATGGCCATGGTGCAGGAAAAACGGAGTGAAGCCTGTGGTGTCTTGTCTTGCGGTATTGTAAGCGAATGTCACGACTGGCAGAATTCTATCCCAATCCTTCTGCTCAACATCGACGTACATCAACAGCGTGTCAGCTAACGTCTTGTTAAAACGTTCCATAAGACCATTTGTCTAAGGATGGTATGCAGTTGTCATCCTGTGGACAATGTTGCACCGTGACATTACCTCTGATACTAGTTTTGACTGGAATACTTTTCCACGATCGGATATCATGACACGTGGTGCTCCATGCTTCAAAATAATGTCTTCTACAAGGAATTTTGCGATCTCTGGAGCTTCTGCAGTTGGCACACGTTTGGTGACAGTGTAGCGTGTGAGGTAGTCAGTGCAGACTATTATCCAACGGTTACCGGTTGTCGACTTCAGGGACCTCCCTAAAAGATCGATCCCAACTCGGTGGAATGGAGCTGCTGCCGGCGGAATCGGTATGAGATGTCCTGGAGGTAATTGCGACACATGCTTCCATCGCTGGCACTCTTTACAGTACTCACATAGTGCTTGACAGATCTGTAGAGACCTTTCCAGTAATACCTGCGTCTGAGTCTGTCTAGGGTCTTCACGAATCCCAGATGACCGGATATTGGAGCATCGTGGAAATATTTGAGAATAGCTGGCTGGAGATGAGCTGGAATAACCAGTAGCCATTTGGGGCCCAGTGGATCGTAGTTGCTCTTATACAATGTTCCGTGCTGGATCTTTCCTCTGTTCAGCTGTAACGTCATCTAATTCAGTGAGGGCTGAAATTTCATTAATGCTGTTGTGTTCCACTAATGGATTCCTCGAAAGGCAGTCGGCATCCTTGTGTTTGCGCCTGTTCTTGAATACCACTGTGACATCGTACTCTTGGAGTCTTAGTGCCCATCTTGCTAGTCGGCCTGATGGATCCTTCAAGCTAGTCAGCCAACACAAAGAATGGTGGTCTGTCACGACGGTGAATGGTTTGCCGAATAAATACGGCTGGAACTTGTTGATAGCCCAGATAACCGCGAGACATTCTTTTTCAGTTGTAGAGTAGTTTATCTCAGACTTTGAGAGTACTCTTGACGCATAGGCTATCACTTTTTCAGCACCTTCCTGAACTTGTACAAGCACTGCACCAATCCCATAACCACTGGCGTCTGTGTGAAGTTCCGTTTCTGCATTCTCGTCGTACAAGGCTAGCACTGGTGCGGAAGTTAGAGCCTCCTTAAGTGCCCAGAAAGCTCTTTCTTTTGTCTCATCCCAGTACAATTTGGCGTCTCCCTGCAGAAGTTCTTGTAATGGACGTGCCTTGTTACAAAATCCTTTTATGAAACGTCGGTAGTATGAGCACAGCCCGAGAAAACTTCTCACATCAAGAATGTGCTGAGGAGTTGGAAATTCTGTGACTGCCCTTCCTTTATCTGGATCAGGACTGACACCATCTCCTTTGACTAGGTGCCCCAGGATTTTTATTTCTTTGGCGACGAAGAGGCACTTCTTTGGATTGAGGCGGAGACCTGCAGCCTGAACACACTTCAACACAGTTGACAGGTGACTCAGATGTTCTTCAAATGTTTTCAAGAAAATGACACTGTCATCTAAATAGCAGAGACACGTTGTCCACTTAAGGTGTCAAAGCAAGTTGTCCATCATGCGTTCGAATGTGGCTGGAGCATTACATAATCCAAATGGCATTTCTTTAATTTTCATAGAGTCCGTCAGGTGTAATAAAAGCCGTCTTTTCCCTGTCAGCTTCGTCAGCCTCAATTTGCCAGTAACCTGTCTGCATGTCCATAGTTCAGAAGTATGTAGCTCCTTTCAAGCAGTCTAAAGTGTCGTCTATACGCGACAATGGGTAGACATCTTTCTTTGTGATTCTGTTCAGCCGGCGATAGTCGACACAGAATCGCCACGTGCCATCCTTCTTCTTTACGAGAACTACCGGAGACGACCAAGGACTCTCCGAAGGTTGAATAATGTCATCTCGCAACATCTTCTCCACTTCCTCTCGAATTATCCGTCTTTCAGCTGGCGACACTATACGAACGCTGGCTAATTGGCAGATGATCCCCCGTATTGATCCGGTGCTTTATCGTGGGCCATTTCGTCTGACTTTTCCCCTGCTGAGGTGTGAATGCACCTGAAAATTGGCATATTACACCTAACACCCGCTGGTGTTGTTCCTTGGTCAGTCGAGGCCCTATTGGCAGTTCCACGTTTGTTTCTTCCAGCGTGTTGTCTGTACTAACAGCAGAGCATGGGTCTTTACTGATGACATTGAGCTCACCGTCCTAGATTGCTTCAGCTGTCCCAATACACGTTCCCTTGGGGATAAGTTGTGACTGCTCGTGACAATTTGTGA
This sequence comes from Locusta migratoria, assembly GCA_026315105.1. Classification (NCBI taxonomy): domain Eukaryota; kingdom Metazoa; phylum Arthropoda; class Insecta; order Orthoptera; family Acrididae; genus Locusta; species Locusta migratoria. The sequence goes on along the minus strand of CM048747.1, from coordinate 372,348,485 downwards.
TCCAAATCTCTCCTTGACCACCGGTAATGCTTATGGTAGCCGCTGGTATGTAAATTTCTTTTGTGAGCCTGATAAACTTTTTACTATCAACAAGAACTTCACAGTTTAACCAGTCATCTGTGTTTTTGACTGCAACTCTTCTCATTGTCAACGGCGGTATCGTCACATTGTCAACGACGAATAACTTCCCAGAAAATTCTGTATTACGTGTATCCGGTGGAACAACTTCTTCAATTTGCAGTTCAGATCTTCCACGGTCAATGATAGCTTGGGATGCCTGAAGGAAGTCCCATCCGAGGATGACATTGTGACTACATTCTGTTAACACGACAAATTCAAATGGCTGAGTCCTGTTGTTGATGGTTATTCTTGCGACACAAGTTCCTGCTGGATGGACGTACTTTCCATTCGTGACCTTCAGCACAGTTGCCCCCATATCACAGAACATTGTCTTCTTTAGTGTGCGGCGGTAATTATCCAATAAAACGGAAAAAGAAGCTCCTGAATCACCAAGTGCCCGGACAGGTTGGCCATTGATTATGACATCGATGAGATTTCCCGACATCTTAGTGACTGTTGTCCATGGAGGATTTTCATCTGCGGAGGCCTCACCTCCATAGATGGTTGCCTCGCTTAGTTTTCCTGGGCGCGGCGGCTAGGGGAGCGGCTGGTACCTCTGTACAGCGACGGTGAACAGCTGCGGAGCGTCAGAGAGCGACCTCGTCTAGGGTACGGCGATGGGCTTCTTCCCATAGGTCAACTGAACTCATCAACAGGTGACTGCCTGGGATAGAACTGCTCTGACGGCTGACGTCTTGTGGTAAAATAATCATTGAATACTCGCCTCCTCTCTCTGCAGTAGCGTACGACATGTTCAGGGCGTCCACAGTGGAAACATAGTGGTGTGTTACCTTCTGTCCTCCAGACGTCTGTTCTTCTGCGGGGCGTCATAGTTACCGGGGGAGTTGGCTGTGGTCGCGTCGGCCGGTTCACGGGCTGCTGTTTGGCGACTGCAGCATAAGTCATAGCAGGGCGACGCCATTCTTCACGTCGGGTGCGATTGACGGGGCAGACAGGAGCTAATGTTTGAAATACCTCGTCCTCAGCGGCGTCGGCTCCCTCGTGACTTACAGGGCTCGCATCCATGGCCATAATCTGATGCTCGCTCGGTCTAATAGTCCCGGCTGCCATGCACTGTTGTAATTCTTCTATCACGATTTGTCGTATGAGAGAAGCAAAGTCATGCTGGTCTTCCACAACAGCCATAGGGACTACATTTGGGAGTCTGTCATACTTCTTGCATCCAACCCTCCTTTGTTGCATTTCTTCAATACACTGGCACCACTTGATGAACTCTTCTGTCGTAGTGATGTCTTTTATCAGAAGAGCTTGGTACATATCTTCTGCAATTTCCTTCATCAGGTGCGTGATTTTGTCTGCCTCAGTCATGTTCGGGTTGACTGTGTTACACAGAGCCAAAATGTTCTGTATGTAAGACTGTCGGCTCACCATGTCGTTGGGCCCGGTTCTTCAGTTGTTCTTCCGCCGAGTAGATTTGTCGCTGGCGGTCTCCAAACGTCTTCTAAAGTTCCTCCTGGAACGTCTCCCAGTCATTCAACTTGTCTTCGTAGTTTTCGAACCATTGCTGGGCTTTTCCGTCAAGGTAGAAATAAACGTTGGCCAAGCACATTGTATGATTCCACCTGTTGTACTTGGCGACTCGGTCGAACCCTTTTAGCCATTTGTTGGGGTCCTGTCCAGCATCTCCAGAGAACACTGACGGGTGTCTGATGTGCAGCTGGTTTATTGCTGGTTTCGTCTCCATCGTTCTTCTGATAATACGGACTTTTGGAAGGATGTACTCGGTGTATCCCTTGTATTCCGATTCCAGTCCGTGTAAGCGACGGCTTTTACGTTGCTTCATCGGAGCCATGGTGTTGTAGCTGTTGCGCAGTGTACCCGGCACCTCCACCAAACAATGTCGCATTGAAATGGAAACAGGCGTGACTTCGAAGGCAACTAAACACAGCACTTATACTGAAAGCACATTTATTACGAACTCAGCATACACGCTGCACTGACTGCCTCTCTGGCAGAGTACTCTGATATTTATACACAGACAGAATTTACCAGAAATTAGAAGAACAGTTAACATAAGAAACAAGTAGAATTTAAAAGTGAACATAAGAAAGATGCAGAACCTTCTGGAATTGTTAATTACAAAGAAATAAATTTTTGCCGGTGGGCGGGACTGACCTTCTGCACCAAAGTCCGTGACGCAACCCCTGCGCCACGCCGCCAGTCGGCGTTCGTGGTGTCTCAGGGCAATATATTTGTGAGCAAAAATACGAAAGAGGGCTCTAGAATTTGTAATTGGAAACCTGTAAGTATAGGAAAAATACTAGTCTTTCATTACATATGGGTAATGTCAAATATGCCCAATTACAATACTACTGGAAGAAAGACCCGCTGTTCGAAAACAGAGAAATAGCAATGAGTATGGGTAGACAGATATTTGCTGATCTTACACTCATTGCACTTTGCAAAAAATCCAGTCTGTAGGCCCAAAACCAGATGTTTGACTATATAAGGTACACCCTATATTGAATTATCTTAACAACAGAATGTGTCAGCTTTAGATGAGTCAGTGATTCTCTGAAGTGGATGATTGTCATTTAGACAATATATAAAGAACAAAAGGAATAAATATGGCATCTAATTGTATGTAAATGCTAAATAATCCAGACAGTTTCATAAATAAATGTGCTATGTACATGGGGATGTGTGGTGATATGGGGGAAAAGGACAAAATGAAAAGATAGTATTACATTTTTTGGAAGAGAAGCTGCACACTAGCCATCATGTTTACATGGACAATTCTTACAACAACTTTGCTTTAGCTAAAACCATGTTGAATGCAGAAACATGTTGCCTCAGGACACTAAGGATAAATACCCCTAAAGATGTGGTATGTGTAAAACTGTTGAAAGAAGACACTACTGCATGATATATGGAAGGCATAATGATCAGCAAATGGAAGGATAGATGAGAGGTTTCCTATCCACAAAATATCCTAATACAACGGGATGTGTGCTGAATGCACACCAGAAAAAGTCTTGAATCTACTGTAATTTATCAAATGTAATAGTTATATGTCTGGGACCGATAGGCAGGACCAAATTTTGTTGTATTATTTATGATTTATCTGAACAAAAACTATCCGCTGACCAAAGAAACTATTCTTCCATCAAGCTGACATGCTAAATTTCAATTAACATTACCTATATAATAAATACTCAGAGTATAAAATGACATTGTATTATTATAGAATACAAATAATGAAGGGAATACTTCCATCAATAGACATTACAGGAGGTGTCTGTAACTAAGATTGTAAAGACACACATGTAGTGCAAAAGCAGGATGCAACTGAAAGGAAGAAGCAAGTTATGAGAAAGTGATATACAACCTGTGTGGAACAGAGCAAGCATACAGATACACCATATGAGTGCATAACCTGTCCAAACAAACCTGCATTCTCTTTGAACTGTTGCACAATTACACATCTGTAATGTAATAGGATGTCGTATTTTCAGAGGAAGATCTGTTCATGTTTGATTTGTAAAGTGTTTGTATTTGATAGACAAGTAAAATATTGTTACATTGATTGCTCAGAAAATGAGATTTCTGTGCAGTATGTGGACTTATTTGTGGTTTGCTATAAAAACATCACCTTGCAAACTTATTTGTTATGTGGGATTGGTTTACCATAGGACTACATTGCAGATGAGTCCTGTTTCTTTCTCTCCATTTGATAAATCTTTTGGTGTTTTCAGACTCTTAATTCTTTCTTAATAGAGTAGATTTATCACTTGCTTAAATTTCATTTTCATTCCAGATTGCAATAAAATCAATAAATCAGAGGCGTTGTTAGTACTGTTTGCGATAAATGCATATAATGCTTATAAGCATCAGACAGCATGCAGCATTTATCAAATGATCAGCATGCAGCTAAAGTGCACTTATATTTCTATACATAACACCCACTACCTCCTGTGCAGATGTTATATTCTTTGTCAATATTACGTACATGCACAACATGAACTCAGAGGTGGACTAAAGGGGGAGCAAAGGGGGCAGACCACCATGGGCCTCTCGTCTTGGAGGGGGGGGGGAGGGGCTCCAAATACAGCGAAATCACATTTTTTCCCTTTCTTTTTTAGTGCCCATGACCTCTCATTCTGGGGCCTCCAAATTTTGAAAGCTATTTTGTATAGACCATCCCTAATTTTTTATAGTAATACATGTATTTCCAAGTGGACGGGGGGCTCATTTTGTTTTACAACTGTCCCAGGCCTCTGACAGCATTAGTCTGCCACTGCATGAACTTACAGGTTTTACAGGGGTATGATTTCAGCTCTCAGCTCATGCATGCTTACAAGTGTCCACCTGGTTGGTGAGCTGCTTGTACTGCAGTGTACTGCAGTGAACGTGTTAAATAAAAAGTAATACTGAGGCAATGATGCCTGTCCTATGTGCAGGCCTATTTTAATTTTCTATTGCAATATTTGTAATGAAACTTTTATAAGCATTGCCCTAATTGACTGCATATGCAACTTTACTTTTAGCCATTACTTATTTACACCAGACAGAACAACATGACTAGCATATGCACAAAGTCTGAAATGTGCATTTTGAATCGGCTGAAAATGGATGATCAAGCGAAGGAGTGGGCATGGAGGTAAATGAGAAATTATGGTAACATCAAAATAGGCTTTATTGCTGTTGTTACAGGCTACTAAATGGGACCTGAAGGGAGATCAGCACCTGTCCTGAGAGGTACATCTTAGAGGAAAAATTATGGTATGACTGGAGCTCATGGGAGCAGTTCTAGTCAGGTTGGAGGCTGGGGCACAAGAGTGTGTCTGTTCTTCACGTCTGGCTCATGGTTGGTGGCTGGGTTTTACCTCACCAGCAGAGTCAAACCACCAAAGAGTGCTGAATCGACAGGCACATGTTGGGAACATGTGTGCAGAAAGTTCCAGCAGCAGGCACATAGCATGACCTGTGATCGGTCTGGCAAGCCAGACTGAGTGAAATATGTATGAAAATTTAAAAATTCTATTTCCGATTCCTATGCAACCAAGGGGCAGGTATCGCCCTTGTACAATTCCGCCCAGTTCATAAACTGATGCAAATGACACATGTAGCCGGAGCATGCAGCAATTGTTTGTAACATGTCAAGACACTTCTCATATGCAGCATTTTTGAGTGTTCAACAGCACTGTGGACTTTGTATGCTATATGTTCAAGTTCACATGCACGATCCGTATGCTGACGGCTTCATCAAGGAGAATTTACTCATGTTCACAGTGCTCCTGGTGAAAATACTTCTTGAACTTTCTTTTGTGAAAGAATTTTTGAAGGACTGTTCTGAAACTTTAGTGTTACTGTTTAAACACTACATTTCTTTCATGTATTGAAGGCATTAATTTTCTTTTCCCACTCTTGTATAAGAGTAGAACTACAAAGTAATTTATACTATATTCTGAGACTGGATATGGTTACAAAAATAGAGTCTGTACTAAATTTTGAGATTCTTTCTAACCATTGCTAAACTACAAGACTTTGAATTCTTTCGAAGTCTGTGTTTTTCTTTCCCTTTTTCTGCTTATGTAACAGTCCTAAACTTTTTGAGTACCATGTAATATCCATTCTCTACATTATTAATTTACTTAGTATGAAACTCTTTTACTATCATAATGAGTACATTACCAAAATAAAAATAGAAAAGAGATGACTTACCAAAAGGACCGGCTCATCGAGAGAAACAAATAAAATCACACACAAACACACATACAAGCTTTCGCCACCACTGGCAGCTTCTTCAGGAAAAAGAGGAAAAAAGGGGAGGAAAAGGGAAGGATATGGGTTTTAAGGAAGTGGAAAAGGAGTCATTCCAATCCCAGGAGTGGAAGGACTTACCCTAGGGGAAAAAAAGGAAGGTAAACAAATACACACACACTCAGACATATCATGAATTTAAGAAGTAAAGGCCAGTGCTAACGAATTAATATAAAAGGAATTACGATCATATCTTACGAAGCCATCAAGTGAATTTTTATCAACTTTTTGAAGTAGATTATTTTGTTATGATCAGTCTTGCTATGATGGCTAATAATGATTGTATGAATATGTGTATTTTCCTTAATTTTCTGTTGAAGACTTGTCAGCTGCTCAGCAAGTTATCTTTATTGCAAGCAGCAATTGAGGAGCTCAGCAGTAAAAAAGGTAATCAGTAGTTCTAAGAAAACGCACCACAAATATTTAATAAAGTCTCATATCAGATATCTGAAATACAATATACAAAATCAGAATTATTTTCAGTTACAGCATTGTTTTATTACACAGTTTCAGTAGTTACATATTCTTTTTTGTATTTATTTTTTAATTTCAGCACAACATACTTAACATTGTTTACATGAAAACATTGGTAAGACATTGTCACATAAATTCACGCAAAAATGTTAAAATATGCAACTTAACACTGTTTACTTGCAGAAATATTTATATTTACATTATTATTAACAACTCTGGAGGTGCGTTTCTGTTTTGGAATGTATTCCAGGTCTTTATTAGAGTCATAGATATCCAGATCATATCCAGACTGGTTCAAAAACTTACTGAAAAGCTTGTTTTTCACACAAACATTGGACTCATCACTCTCACTTGCCACCATGTTTTGGGCACTTACCATTGTTCACTTGCACACACATCATGAAAGTTAAAAAGTGGTGCCATCTATCTATTTTTCATGTAACTTTTTATTAATATGAACTAAACATGCCATCTCTGACATTTTACAATTAATATCTCTGTTTATTGTAAACTGTCCCTTACCATTGTTTATTGCAGAGCTCCTCAATTTATCCTTTTCACCCTATTATTGATCTGTCATCATAAAACATGCAAAAGGACAAAGTAATTTTGTATTTTGGGCACATTATTCAGATATAATTTGCAGTTCCTATCAGGAACGTATCCTTGACAATTGAATAGACATGTGCATTGATTGGTTGTATACTGGAAACACAGAAAACCCTGTAATTTAGTAGACTTTTCCAGAGATTCACTTTCATCTCTTAGAATTTATAGTTTTGCCAGTGGCCCACATCATCCCAACACATTATTTTGACATCTTTGCTTAGCTTCTTCTTTAGATGGTTCCTAACACTAGCTAGCCACGTCCCATATTTATGGCTAGGTGGCATTTGCCTTGGAATAAGAATGGGACATTGTTCGCTTCTTCATCAGTCTTGGGGTACACCTAATGGAGAACATGTGCCAAAACATAGAAAATCGTGTTTGGAAGTCGTGGACCACTGGCATGCACCTGATTCTACAAGATTGCAACAACTGCTTTGTTCTCACCACACAACTGGTCTAAATTTAAATTAATTTCTTTGTGTCAGCATTTCTTTTCAATAAATAAATAACATTTTCTCTGGCTCCCGTTTATTTTTCTCTCCCTTATATTTTCTGGCCTGCTTATTCTCTGCTCTCCCTCCCATTCATTTCACCTGTCTTCCAAGTACAATGCTCTTTCCACTCTAATTACAGGGTACATACTAGGGATGGGCTTGAGCAAGCCCGAGAAACGTATGACACTAAGCCAAATTCTCTCCACTCTCTGTAGACTGAGTGAAACTACTAGGAAGCATTGCGACAGAGCAGTCTTAATTGTTATCTTCCGTATGTGCAAGGAAGAAACTGAATTAGTAGTAGTAGTAGTAGAAGAAGAAGAAGAATGTGTAACAGAAGACAAAAATCATAGGATTATTTTAAAATGTGTATCTTACACAAAACAAGAACTTCATTGTTACCAAAAACAAATATGCACTCCGCATGTATTTCTACTTAAATGAGAGAAAATTGCTACAACATGTTACCCCCAGAAACTTCTTACATGCATTTACTAACTGTAGAAAAAAATCTGGCAAAGCTTACAGTATTTGACCCTGTTAGGTACCTAAGCTTCTGCCCTTATTTCAGCTTAAAGCTCTGGTACTTTCTCAACACAGCCACCACTATTTACAACTACAGTACTGACTGTTGGTTGTTATGTCATCATTCTGTTTGAAAATTTGGATAGTGTTAATTTTGATGCTTGTTATTGGAGCCAAAAGAAAAATTACAGTTTCCCAACACTGACTGATTGTATCGGACACTATCCAACATTCTTACCGAATTTCCTTTCAATGTAATTTGAATGGATAACATACATAATATCTGGGTACTGCACTTGTATTAATACGAGAATGCACTTCTGTATCCGTGAATATGTGATTGCTAGATATATTGTGTAATTCAAATGTCTTACATACATCTTTTGCTAAACTACAGAGCTTTGCAACAGATGTCTCAGTCCATTGTAAAGTACAGCCAGTTTTGTGACTTTGGTTTTATTGCATCCAATGCCCATATTTTAATGATAATCACAGCAAGCTGCAAGTGTTGCAAATATTGCTAGCAGCCCAAGAAATTCTTTGTGCAATCGGGTCGCCACGCCTCACATCCTCATCCCTAGTAAAATACAGAGTACTGAATGTGTATTTAGCAGTGTTACAATGACACAGAATTTACAGTATTGCTGATTAGTTTCACGTGTGTAAATATATTATTTTTCAAACCTGTGACATGGTTATATATTAAGATCAATTAAAATAGGTAACAAATTCCAAATTTGTTGTTTTACAACTGCACTAATCATTAGAAATAAAAATTTGATTCTTCCTATGCGAACATGAATCCTATTCATTATCATACATTTGAAAGATTTCAAGACAGTATTTTACTCATGAACTGTAATAATATAATGAGGATAGTTTACAATTCACCAAAGCACACACACAATCACATTTCACAGACACACAAGTCACTTCTGGTTTCCACACTCCAAATCAGGCTCTGTGGTGAGGGTATAGGAGGAGAGGGAATTTGAGGGGGGACAGGAGGTGTAACCTCCTTAACTAAAATTTCATGTCTGCTCCATTCAGTGCAGACCAACAAACCAGCTCTATGTCATTTAAAGTAAACTTTGATACTCTTTTTCTGTTATTGAATTAAATGAGTGAAGGCTCAGTCACCTTTACAAATAAAAAAAATTAATTAATTAAAAGGTGTTTACAAATATTAATCCTTTGATAACAGTGCTGGAATGTAGTGTACAAACTAAAATCGCACAGAAAGAAATGTTCAGGTTCATTTGCAATATTTAACTGTTATCAAAGTAGGATCAATACTTTCAATAGCAAAGGGTTAACTTCCATCTGTGTAACTAAATGTTATTTATATTTTAAAGGCATATATTGCTGTAGCCACTCGATGATGTCTTTTGAATCATCGAACGAAACCTGGAATAGGATTCAAAAGTTATAATTCTTTCTTTTTTTTTAATATATAACTTTTGTATCTTATTCCAGGTTATATATATTTATTACAAACTTTACAATTTAGCTGTGAAAATATTGTCAGCTAGAAAGAAGCCCAAGATATTACTGGCATAAACTTCGACTGCTGAAGGTGTATAAATCCAAGATTACTTTCCTTAGGTTAATGCATAATTAACCATTTTATTTTATTTATTCTCTCTCAAAAGAACAAGGGGAAAAAATAAAAATAATAAGTAATCCACTAACAAGGATACCACCTACTTCAATCATTTCTTTGCTGAAAATTCTTTAGTTCTTTAGAGATACTTCTTTAAGAACAAATTTTTTGTTCTTTCATTAAGAAGTATATGAAATAGAATTTATTTATATACTGTCTTACTATGGTGAAATAAATACAAATTAAAATTACTTGAATTTTTTCTTTGATCAAGCAAATACTTGATCGTTTATTAAAAAATTAAGATCCTTTTATTAGTCTTATACAACAACTCGTGAAGCTGTCAAATGTCAAAATTTCTTGTACTATCAACAGACTATCTTTTTAAAATTGGAATAAAATAAAGTAACAGAAAGCACTAAGGCATCACTACCACATTCTTAAAGCTCTACCAATTCAGGCATTGATGACTTGCTTGCTGTGATAACAATTAAAGTTACCCCCCTTCATCACTCGATAGCTAATTATAGAATACTAAAATTTATCTCTTGTTAACCTGCAACATCCATATTGGCTGTTCTAGTACTTATCTCAATCGTTAATCCTAAAATAGTGGTTTACAGATCATTGAATGCTCTAGTGAATTAAAGTTCATTTAATTCACTCATCATAAGGATGAAATTTATTTGGTGTTTAATCGATATTGGTCAATTAATTTATAGCACACGAAAGTTTCATTGCCTTTCAAGATTCCTGCAGGATCATTTATATGACCAAATAATGATCTAAACCCCCATGAAACAGCTCCCTTCAGGACTGACTCATCTCTAAACGAGTAAAATATCACTTAAGCAGTCACTAGAGCCCTTTGTTAAACCTACCAGACAAAAGTCACTAGCTCTTCACTGTCTAGTACTTTGAATTAGTTTTGTTAGCTGCCTACTAATCACATAGAACTTCTACTCATGCCTGATAGAAGTTATTGATACATTTACTAGTACAAATACCGACCAGCTAACTTACATATTTACCTTTACCAGCAGCCGACTTCATGCATTTTATGCGTCTTAAATTCATAAACTTACAAGCTCTTAATTTTCTTCATTAAGGACAGTATATTATGCAGTCTCTCTCCCAGACTTACGATGAAGTTGGTCTAAATTTCTATATCGGAAACCATTATCTGACCACCGCTCTTGCCAATCTGGACCCACAATGTGAACAAAAGATTAAATTCTTTTCCCCTTTACAATAATTAATTATTGGCACGTAGCCGACGGTTAAGTTCTTCTAATGGCCACCTCCAGTGTTGCACGTAATATCTTCTGCGATGTCAATAACATTCAAGTGATCTCTGGCCATCTGCTGTCTAACAGCTGATTCAATGTTTACAGTGCTACCAGTGTTCTAAATCATATTTCAACATAGCAGACATTAATTCATACACATTTCATTTTAACACAAAATACTTTACACCAACACTTACCTTCACAATAAGCTGGAACGAAATTTTAGGCTTTTCCATAACGGGTGTCGAATTAAAATAAATGTCCAGTTACAGAGGTTACAGTGTGGTGGTGGTGGTGGACACAGTATGGCATTACAGACAGAATGGGAAAGGTGTAGATGTGTACAGATAAAGGAGGTTATCATAGGTTGAGGCCAGGATAATTTCAGGATTGAAGAATGTACTGTAGGGATAACTCCCATCTGTTTAGTTCGGAAAAGCTGGTGGTGGGTGGGAGGATCCAGATGGCCTCGGTTGAGTAGCAGCCACTGAAATCAAGCATATGCTCCACAGCATATTGTGCTACAGAGTGGTCTATCTTGTTTTTGACTGGTGGCCATTCATCCTAAGGGGACAGTTTGTTAGTGGTCATGCCAATACAGAAAGCTACACAGTGATTGCAGCACAATTAGTAAACTGCATCACTGCTCTCACAGGTGGTCCAGCCTCTGAGTAGGATAAGCCTGTGACGGGATTGGAAAAGAAATAACTGGGTTGGTGGATTGGATTAGATTGGGATGTTATGGAAGTTGGGAGGGTGATGGAACACCACTTTATGAGGGGACGAGAAGAATTTTTGACAGGAATTCTCTCATTTCTGGTGAAGGATGCAGTTTAGTTGTTCCAGTCTAGGGTAGTACTGGGTAACAAGAGGAGCATTCTTTTGTGGTTGGTCACTGGTGGTAGGAGAAGGATTTGGGATGTGTCAGGAAACGACATGGGTGATCTTTTTGCAGACTAGGTCTGTGGGGTAGTTTCTGTCTGTGAAAGCCTTTCTGAGACCTTCAGCATATTGAGAAAGGATGGTCTTTTCACTGTAGATACTGCACAGACATATTAAAAACACTGGTCTGCTATGGTTAGCTGCGATACAGAATGAGACCTTTTGATTTATATAAAAAATCGAATAATCAATTGCTGTGCCATTTCTGTGAACTTGCGTAAAAAAATGTAGATGCAATTTTGTAAAACCATTACAATTTTTTTAAGAGTATATACTTTATTGCATTTCTCAAACCAAAATTATCTGTGCATTTAATTTTTGAAACTAATGATATGAGGAGGGAGGGAGGAATCTCGATTATAGGCACACCATGATTTTGCAAGGCAACATTTGGGAAATAAGCATGGCCTATCTTTGAGCAAACGTGGTATTTTGCTCATGTAAGGACTTTAAAGTACTTCATGGAAATTTTTTCAGAATAAGGTATTTTAAGGAGTAAAGTGTGTGAGTATGCACACTTATGTTGTGCCTATTAACTTTGTCTTGCCATTTTAAGCTCTCATATTTACACATTTCTTGCACTACAATTCCGACAATCAGTCTTTCCTTCTCATCCCGTCTGATGAGTCACTTCTGACACTGGTTACTGGGCAACTTTTCTGTGACTTGCTATTGCCTAACTCTATAGAATCCTTTTTTGCCCTGACTTTTCCCTTCAACTCCTATGAGTAGGGGGTGCCACTGGCCCCTCAACTTTGCACATTCCTGTAATTTGTGTTTTTTCCTCTACCATCAATTGGTAAGTAGATTTTTATAAATCTATGCAATTAGGTTATATTAAAGGGAGCAATTAAGCATTTAAAATTGTTTGTGATCATAGCTGTGTGATGTAAACTATGTGCACAAACGAATAAAGAATGTAACATCTTCATCCACCTCGTTTGACTCACTTTATTTTAGACTCCCAATTTCACGATTTCAGAGACATTAGGTTGGTGTATAAATTCATAGTGTTTTTGTTTGCACTTTGATATTTGACTACTATGGGGTTTTACTGAGAGTAATTTTTTTATTAGTGGTTCACTATTGCTATTTATGAGCAACAGAGTGGTAACAGCAGCAGAGGCACGCAGAAACGTTCATAATGAGTACAGGGATATTTCCACAGGACAGAATATGGCAGGAAGATAGTTTTTCTGCCTTTAAGGAGTAGCATTTTGACCTCTTGTCTCTCCACATTCAAGACGATGTTTTAAACCCATTAATCCACAATTATGCATGCCACTGTACTCTAGAATTGGCAAATGTGATCAACTGTTATTCTACTATTGCGTGATATTTGTATCAATTGGGAAAGGTTAAAAAAAATCAAGTATGAATACTGCATACTCAGCAGAAAAAAAAAAAAAAAAAAAAAAAAAAATCAGCTAGTAGCTATATGTGCATCTCTGCTTGCTTGTCATCAATCGGTCTTGCTGACAATTCAAGAACAACAAGCAGGAAAACTGAATGAATTGATGCTACTACTTCCTGTATTGTGCCAAACTGACAAAGAACGCTATACAGGAATTGCATTGGAAGTCATTCCACACCCTCTTTACCTAATCTTGTGCCCTTATATTTCCATCTGAGATCCACACTAAGTAAGAATAACTACTGACCTGGATCTTAAGCCAACCTCAAAAAGTCATGGCCAACCTCTTAAGATGCTGAATTCTATTTCTCCATAACTATTTCTCATAACTTTCTCTTTTCATGTTGCAGGGTGGCCACCAAATCTTCATTTTCAAATTCAAGGTTTTTTCCAGGTTAAAAATTATTTTCCAGGTTTTCACGAAACTTAATTTTGCCGAAAGGGGTTAACAAACAAGAAACTAGTTACATATTAAAAAACATGTCGTCCAAGTTGAACCATGTCACGTTGTAATTACACCAAGCAGTGGCGAATCTAGGATTTGTGTTGGGGAGGGGGGCAGAGCTCATAAAAATTGTGGCATTGTACCTCAAACTGATCTAAAAAGACCCAGCTCATATTATGAGGTTTTCCTCATGGTTTTGGGGGATCTGCAGCCCCATAGACCCCCTCCCCCCACCCCAGATTCGACACTGACACAATGTGTAGTACAGGGTGTACATTTAAGTTGCCAATAACAGTATATATTCAACAACAGTTTTCGCCATTATGAACGGCCGGCAAAAGCTTAGGAAATGATACTTAACTTGAACTGTTTCCACCATTTGGGAGCAGTGTGGGTGGCTAGTGTAAAATTTTAAATGGAAACTCCCATCGTTAATTGCAGATTCAGATTTTACAGGCCAAGTCATGTGTAGTTTGGTTGAATTTTTTTCTTTCAATTGGCAACATGTTGCATTATAATGGTGATAATTATTTGCCATACTGCTGTAGAAATGTACCACCCAGGAAAGAAAAAGGTTAATCATATTAATGATGATTCAGAACCCAACCAAATGATACCAGATGTACATTTCTTCCCGGCTAGTTAAATTAAATGTTTTGTTGGCAATTCATAATTGGTATTCAGACAAGGGCAATCTGGACTAAGGTTTCACTTTGGAACACTGCCCTGTTCACTGCCGGGAGAGGGAAGGATCACTTTGGGGATCATTTCGTGGCGTTCTAAAGTATCATGAATACGGTTTTCATTTTTTTTATTTCCTGTTTAGTACATGTCTTCACCAGTATGGGAAGTATTTCTTACTATTACAGCGCCACCTGTCGTAAAAAAAATATCCACCAGATCATACATGATGTGGGTTAAAGTGCAGTTCATGTGGCAGCAGCTAGCCGTCGGTCTCGCTAGGTTACGAACCCAGTCTAACAAATACAGTCACGACACTCCTACAGATTTTTGTTATACAGTAAGACAGCAGCGCTCTAAGCGGTCGGCAAGCTACATTTCTGAATACGATATTGGATGAGTGCGAATAGTATCGTTTATATTAATTCTAACTTACTTTTTACGTTAGGGAACATATGTAGTGTCATAAAAATAGGTAATAACGTAATAATAGCTCCACATTTGCCTTTCTTAGGTTTCCTATACTCCCTAAAAAGGTACAAAATGGTTTAATACAGGGCAATTTATTTACAGTTATCTTGTAACCTATAGGCTTTTACTGAATAATTTCATTTTCTATTTAAAAAAAAAAAAGGCAAGGAAACATCAGAAGACCTGCCCTTTGGCAGAAAGATGTCGCTCTTGTACTGAGGAACGTTCAGGTTTACTCATTACAGTCCCAGTAAAATCAATGAGGATGGATCTTAGGAAACGTATATCGAATGTGGTAACTGCAGTATTTAACGTACCAGATCAGCCACCACAGCTGTAGCTGAAGGAAAAATGTCACAGACATGGCAATAGAATGGAAAAAGCAAAAATCTGTTTTCCAACAAAGAAGATCCCAATTCCACAATTGTTGGTAAAGCTGAACCACAAATGGCAAGAATAATAAAAAAATGTCTTTTTAAGCTAATGTAATTACACTCAAAAGAATCTGCACATATAAGAAAGATGAGTGAAGTGTAAAAATGTGCGAATTGTTAGACTCCACGACGAATTATATGCGTCAAACAAACGACTTCTCATTGTAAGAACAGACAATAATAGAAATATGTTTCTTCTATATCTATATTCTACTTACTTTCAGCAGAATAAGCTGCAAATAGAAACATATTGTTAGTATTTGTTCATGAAGAAGATGTTCTTTATACCACTCAGTTAAATTCGGCTGTTTTTACATTAATTTCCGTATTATGCATATCTCTTGGTGTTTTACTAATGCTTGTAACGCAAAAAGTATAGTAACTGTATCATTATTACGTACAAAAGTAATTATAAACAAACATCACTCCCTCGGCGGCTTGCCCACCGCTAGGAGCGCTAGTGTCGTTGCAACTGTCAGTTGGTAACAACTTTCACAGCAGTGAGTGTCGCGACTGTATATGTTACACTTTGGTTACGAACGGCAATCAGACAATCAGGAGTCGAGTTATGCCGGCCAATAAGATTGCGTGTTTCATGACGAGTAAATTTGGCGTCAATTTCAAAGTTTATTCGACGATATCTGTGCGGCGTTTGTGTGATTGTACTTTATTTTCCATTTATAAGGGATTTTTAGTTAATTGTGGTATTACCCCCATAAGTGACCTATTATTAATACACTGCAGCAGTCAACCATAGAACAGGTATAGCATGTTTTATTTATTTTATGATCTGTACAAAACAGTGCTCATCTTAAATGAAAGTTAGGTACAGGTTAAACGAGACGTTTTCATTTTCAGTATGTGAGGGCGCATAGCGCCCGAATCTCCGGTTCACAAACACTCAAATCTATTTACAGTTGTTCGCTATATATGATGGTCAAAAACTTTTGCATACACCGCTTCGATTTGTTTACATTGGACAATTTTATCGCTGTTTCTTATTGGCCACGGCATTGTGACTCCTGATTGGCTGCTCTGCCATTACCAACCAAGCGAGCGCGACGGCAAGCCGTTGCCGCATAAACTACACTTTTACCCATGAGGTGGGCCTTAGAATTCGAATCTGCCTTTTATAAAAAATTGTTCCCATTTAAAATTTTACAGTTGACAGTCCCCCCCCCCTTCCCCCCACAAACGGCTCAGGTTGAGTATTATTTCCTAAGCCTCTGCCATCCGCATATGCTGGTGAAATCCATTTTTTAATATCTACTGTTTTTCGGAGTTATTCCGGTTTGTCAACTTAAAATTTAGACCCTGTATAATGGACCAAGTTGAGTTCAAGTAGTTGGAGGATACTGTATTTTAATATGAATTGCATTCGTTTATGCAACATAGCCCGTTCATTTATACTAAACTTCCTTATACATTAAAATGAAGTCACATATCATGAACTAGTGATCTAGAACTCAATACATATTTTATGATTTACCTTCAGGATACGAAACACATTTTCACGTCTTTCAAATTTCCATATATGTTGTTTCCAATGGTGGTTTTCAGTTTCCAGAGCCCATACAGTCATATACGTTTTGCCCTTGAAAACTCTAGCTAAAAGATCAATGAATGGTAATGACCCAGCATGCGTAATAATGCACAATGTTGTCGGCGAGTTCTTGAACTTTGAGGAGATGAAATCGAGAATGCAAAAACATAATCTGGAGCAACAGCTGTGTGGTATTTGCATTCTAGTGTCATCTGGTAAAATAACACTCAACAGCAGATTTTAATGAAAACATTGTTTTGTTTTAATGAATTTGTTTCATTTTTAAATGCTTGTAGTACTAAACAGACAGTGAAATATATATTGTGGAAAGCAACAGACTTCCATTTACGGAAAGTTTGTTTCTTGCTTCTCACATGGATTTTCAAAGCACTCTTCTCCATTGAAGAAATATTTATCTTTGCGTTGCACCAAGGGCATACTGCATTCGTTTGTGATTTGGGATCACATGTAACCCACGGATACACTGTCTCGTATGAGCTCTGATATCGAGTTATATTCTGTTTTGACATGACGGACAAACACTTCACTCTAAAACACGATGAATTACTTCATCTGTGCGGGCACAGGTAAGGTCGATTCACTCTATTGTTCTCTGCAACGATTGTTTCACTCTGTTCCATCTCAGGAAGATGTAGATGGCGTTAGTCTCGAAATATATTTAACGATATTTTGAATTTATTGTTATAGGACAGCTGTTAAAGAAGTAAATTACAACTGAAAGAAATTGCCTTTTCGCAAAAGTAGCAAAAACGTATTACAGAGTTACACTTACATCTCTTTGGAGGACAATTAGCATGTCAAAAAGTAGCAATCAACAATGTTAGAACTGTATTTCATAAGGGTCCGGCTAGCCCTCACTAGGTGGTGTTTCGTGTACGTATGCTTTTTGAAAACCCATTAACATATAACTAGGGGAATAATCTTTTGTGTTGACCATAAAATAAATAATGCTGCTCCTGTTCTACGATTGACAGGTTCTCGATGTACCCTTGTCAGCTAAGTAAATTAATTATCCTCGTAATTGTTACCGCGACTCCTCATTGGCGCTAGCCGGGCCTGCATGAAAAACAGTTCAGTCATCAACAATACGTACACGATGACTGTGTTTACTATTTATATATTACCAATGTCACGTCAGTCACAGGAATCGTCTATAATTATTAGTAACGAACATTAGGTGCCAACTTTTGAAAATCTTGGGGTATGCTCGGTGGCGTACCCAGGTGTTTCTAAAGAAAAATAAATAAATACAAAAGCAAAGCCAAAAACTTACACAAAACATACACGCTATCGATTCCATTATCACCGTCACCATCACGATTATAAGTCGAAGTCCTTTTGTATTTCACTATATACTTATCCATAGAACGATTTTCACAAGCAAGACATTAACCCTTTTAACCCCAAATTTTACTGATTTATGAACAAAAATATTTCTTTGCATATATCTATAAATAATGATTGGATTAATGTATATTTGACAGAATTTTTGATTATTTTTAGTTTTTTGATGGAAATTTGGGATGAGTACAGATGGTAGTGTGCAGGATATGTTTCCTTTATCGTAACTAAACATTTTCAAACTGTTGGCTACTAATTTAGACATTGGACAATTATTTAGTAATAAAGTTTTTAAATTATTTTGTTTCCTTTACCTTGATACAATTATTCGAAAGAATTGTTGCATTTACTCCAGCTTAGACATCAAGCAACGATATATATTTTGACAATGCATTGTAGCCTAATGCTTTTTGATTCCTAAGGTAACTGTAAAAAACCTAGTCACAATGAATTATTGGAAGCCCTGCAATGTTATTTACAATCTTTGAACAAATGGTTGTGGCTAGACGGACAGATAAAGCCTGAAAATTTAAATTTAGAAAAAAATCTATTACTAGCTGTTGCGTTTGGAGAATTTTGTAGAGCTGCCAATTAAAACACAAAGACCTTCGCAAGTTGTTATGAGGACTGTCTGTTTACAGAATGTTTTAGCTAGAAGGGATAGAGCAGTCTTCACAGCAAGTATGTCGACTCACTGGAAACTTATGTGGTTGTCAAAAGGTTATCTCAAAAGATACCGGGAATTAAATTCGTGGTGTAAACATTTTCAATGTACCGTACCAAACATACTTCATTTCTAGTTATTTAATACAATTAAAGGTTGCCGCCTACAGTTTACAATATTGACTTAAGTGGAATTCCATTAACATTCGGACTATTTAGAAAACGGTCACTTTACTCACATGTGAACGTGGATTTTAATGCCTACAAATTCAATTATCTGTTTAAAATAATCTATTTAGAGTGGTGTCTTACAAAAGTCAGCCGGCCATCAATGGGATAAGAGAGTCGATTTTAATTACAGTCAAGAAATATAACGTAAAGAAAAAATGATACCAAAATTTTCAGTGGGTTATACCTGGCATACCCATTCAAATTTTGGGGTATGCTTGAGCGACCGAGCATACCCGGAGTTGGCGCCTATGCTAACGAAGCATCACAATACCAACCTCTACAGAGTTTATAGTTGAAAATCAACATAATGCTTCCGTGCAGAGATTTTTCAACACAGAATCAGACAAACGAGATCTGTGTTGATGAGTATCACTGGGGTGGGGGGGGTCAATTATCAAAACTGCTAAAATGTAGACCAAATAAATATCGCCTTTCATTCTAGCCGTGATTTCTTAATCGCACCTTATGATAACATCACGTCTCTTCCACGTTCATCGCGAGGAATTGAGTCGCGTGGTTTAACAACACTTCGAGATAAATACAGAAATAGATAACAGAATACGTAACCTATAATTATAAAACTTTTTAAACCCCCAGAAATATATTTGATAATGTTTTTGTACACAAAAATGAAGCGATGAAAATTATTTAACCCGCGGACACTAGTGATCTGAGCATTTTGCTCACCGTAATTTTAAAACGACTGGCATTTTGTTATTTTTAAATATTAAACTTTGAGGTTTTTTTCTTACTAAAACTACAGGAATTACTTGTTTACACTTAAGTACATTTCGAATTGGTCGTGTAATCTAAACAATAGGCTATACACGCGAATGATCGTTTGACTCTAAGCCGCAAGATCTCGTGGGTTAAAAATACCGGTTTCTGGCTGAAATTCAAGGTTTCTTCCCAGTTTTCCCCGTTTTTTATCAAATTCAAGGCCATTTCCCGGTTTTCCTGGTTTCAAGGTTCGGTGGCCACCCTGTGTTGGCGCCATCTTCACCTTCCACATATTCCATATGACCTCTTAGTAAAAAAGAAGACTCTACATTAAATCATTGTCTGCAAGAATAGAGAATAAAAAACACCTATTGGTATTTTTGTTCCTTCTGTGGGTGTGGTCCACTTTTTAAATCCTTAGCACACAAGAGAAAAAGAGGTAGCTAACGGATGTCATTTCAATAAGAATATTTAATGTCAGATACAAAACAAGTCATTAACAACTGTATTCAAGTACATGTCCATAATTTAGTTGTTCGCTGTTATAATTAAAAAAATCTTTGCATGGAATGAGATCATGGACAATCACTGGATAAATTCATTCATGTTCATACTTAACATTGATAAGTTAAAATGAATGAAACAATAAGTATAAAAAATACACAAAAATATGAAATAATGAAATTTGAACTTAGAAAAGGCACATTCTCATTTAACAGACTAAGGATAAAATGCCTTCTATTTTTTTAAATAAAACTTTATGATGTCCACTAATATTAAAATGTATGGTCAATTCACAATGAAAGGAACTATAAAAAACATTTTGATTATACGCTGATTTTTTTAACAGTTAATAAAAATTGTACTGGTAAAGCCTTATGTATCCTGCAGCATAATCCACAAAGCTCTCAACATGTTTCCACTAACTCAACTGTCAACCACTATTTAAAAATATCCACACAAAATTACTCTCAAAAAATATCAGAATGCTCTGTAGTCCTTGTACGAGATTCACAGAGTCATTCATTTTGTCAGTCTTCATAATATGGCAAGTTACTGGTAATGAGCCGTCCTATCCTACTGAGCAGGTATGCGTTCCTTCACACTCCCATCAGCCATACCAAAATATACCTTGGTTGCCATATTGACAAATAAGCCAGTCTCGACAACACCTAGAACAGAAAAAGATTTTAAGATACATGATAGAATTCTAAGATGTAACTTTGTATGATTAACATATGACTACCTAAGTCTGTGAAGGCTAGAGACTAATGCATCATGGCTACTTTAAAGAAACAATAAGTAACAGACCCTGACACTAAAAATTACAGACATTTTTAACTTAAAAAAAGAAGAAGAAAAAAAATTGCTTAAATTTTTAAGTCTGGCATGCAGAATTGGACTTCCACAAATCACCTACCTCCTACTGGCCTAAGTCATGAATAAAGTTGCCCTTCTGTTCCCTTCCTCTTCCCTCCTCACATATCTGAGGAAGGAAAATATTTCCGAAAGCTTGTGTCATATTTTCCGTTCCAATCTTCATGTTTTTGTGCGACTGTTGACGGTACTGAACTAAGGTAAGAACTGGCCAGCCAATCTCCCTTTTCAAGAATATTTTAACATCTCGTTGGGGAATTTCCATAAGTAATCAATTATAGTGTGATCCAGTCTTGACTACTGCTCAAGTATTTGGGATCCCCGGGATCCCCTTCAGGTTGGTTTAAATGAAACTATGCAAGCAAATCAGAAGTTGACTACTACATTTGTTCCTGGTAGGTTTGATCACCATGTAAGAGGTACAGAAATGCTGTGGTAACCCATCCTTGGAGGGAAGTGACTATTTTCAAGGAGGAAATGGTAGAAAGCCAGCATTTTAAGCTGACTGCTGTACAAAACTTCTGCCACCGACTTACCTTTTGCGTACGGATTGAAAAAATTATGGCTCATAAGCAGTATCCCCCCCCCCCCATTCTATGTGGGGGTGGCGGAGGAAAGTAATGGTACTCTACCATGCAAGCAACCTAATTTGAATGGTTTTCCCTATCCATTACGCCTGCAGACACCTTTCCTTCGTGAAAGTGTGAGGACTGTGTACTGAAGAGCCTACGTTAAGTGTACGTGACTATAATGGGTGTGTATGTAGTGTAGTGTAACATTCATGTTGGAGATTATGGGAGAAGGTAGAGGGTGAAACCCGGTGCCATCACATGGCCTACTCCTCTTGGAAAGCACCAAGGGGCCCGCCGAGCTTAACATCCCTATTCGACGGATGGGTCACCAGCAACAGTGCCCCATGCCCACACTCCATGAGACACTGCAGAGAGGTTTGGAATTTAATCCAGGACATTGGTGCAAAGACTGGTGATTACAGACTTTGCACCTCCGCCCCTCCTGTCTCCTCTGTTGTAATGCAAAGGGAAAAATGTCAACAGCGCTTGATGTACCCAGACGGTTACCTATCCACTTGCCACACCCAACGATGCTTAACTGGTGATCTGGTGCGAACCTGTGTATTCACTGTGGCACAGCCATTGACCATCTCTGTGGTGAGTAGCTAGCTATTATTTCCAAAATATTACTTGCATATTTGTGATATACAAGCGTGTAAATTATTACTGTCTGTATATAGTCATTGTAGTTGTTCACAAAAGTGTCAGTTCTATTGTATGGTGTATAAATTGACAAATTATGTTTGATAATCCTCACTCGTATACCACAAAATAATAATACTGGGTAAGCATTGCTGTTTCCAGGTATCAAAAGGTACAACAACGAGATTATTAATCTATTATGTAGTGCATCAAAATAATGTGTTGAATTCCTGTGTTTGTATAACATCGGTCACCCACAGGCTGCCAAAGTAGTTTCCACAAAATTACTTTCATGGTAGTGGAAAAATAACTTACTGACTCCGACAGATGAAACTGGAGTGCTTGGCCTATAAGGGGTTGTAGGGGATAAATGTCTCATTTAAAAACTCCAAAAACTACAACACAATCATTAACTCTAAACCAATTTTCACAGAGAGTATTATTTTTACAAGCTAGGGGGGAAATCAGCTACTTTGCTTTTATCACTGCAATTTAATGAAATTACAGCTCTTTTGGAACCTATTTTGCAAATTGTGACAAAACTTAAATTTTTAGATTTAATATAATCCATTATCCATAATTCTACTATCCACAGCAGAATGTGTCTTACCTGGTATCATTTTCAGAGTTGTGTTTACAGCAGCCCAATCGTATTTTCCCTTTTCAAACTTCCAGTCGAGAATAAAATTTCCATTGTCTGTGACCACAGGACCCTTTTAAATAAATTTGAATGTATCAGTAATAATTTAATCAGGTAACAGACAGGAAATTAATTTAAGTACAGATGGAGCCATCAGCACAAAATTGGTGACTTGAAACTATGAAACATTTAACCAAACAATCTGGATCTGGTAAAATGTATTATTACATGAAAACTGGGCATCAGGTAACTTATGGTGCATTAAACAAGGTATTATTTAAACATGGAAATCTACGTTGGAATGACGCATGTATTATTTTGAATTCAAGAGGTTGTTATATTGGACAAATACAGTTTACAACAATTCAGATTGTTTCTTCAACCTTTAATATGATATCCCAAATCAAAATTATTTGCTTTGATACTAGGCCACAGCCCAAAAGGTAAATTCTTAGAGCGATATCTGAAATGTACTTCAATAAAACTAATGCAGTGGTCCATGAGGGATGTGATTTATTCTACAGTTTGATGGCTGCACACATAAATGGAACAGCATGTTTTAACGTGAGAAATTGACACAGCTTAAAAACATCTTTGAACTAAAAGGAATAAAAGAATTGCTAGATAGTTTCAACTAGGCTAATCACTACACTATTTTTCCACATTATAAAAGTATCAAACAAATGAATTATATGGAAAAAATAAACTGCATGTGTTTCAAGTAAAGAAATGTGAAATATTCAAGCCTTGAATACAAGATTGAAAGACGCGAATAACAGAGCCCTTTTATATTTAACTAGCTCACCAAAGAACAATGCCACCCCATGAAAATAAAGGGTGGGCGACAAAACATCACTATAGGAGGTGTCAGAAGTATCTTTGGTAGAATGTCTCATTTCAGGGCATGAGATCTGTCTGACATCCTTCCCAAGATGTATAACATCCCTGTGGAAGACCCCAATGCACCACCTGCCCAATCGAGCACTCCCTTTTTCAGTTCCAATGTGGGACTATCCTACCCCATCAGAGGCCAAGCCACTTGTGAAAGCAACAATGTGATTACCAACTCTGCTGCTAACATTGCTTAGCTTTTTACGTCGGTATGGTTATCCACTAGCTGTATATCAGAATGAGTGGCCAAAGTCAAACTGTAACCTAAAGCAAGATGGACCATCCTATGGCACAGCATGTGGGTGATAAAACACACTATTTCAATTACTGCTTTATAACTTGGGCCATCTGGAACCCCCCCCCCCCCCCCCCGAAACCACTAACATTTCTGAACTGCATAACCCAGTCTTCTGTTCTGCAACCATCCTGACCTCATCCTAAGGTAACCAACAGTTCCTCTCCCCCTTCTACATCCTTTCCAAATTCATTTATCTCTCCCCAAACTGTGCTGCATATTTTTAATTTTATTTTTTCCCCTAAGCAGCACCTCTTTCCAATCTCCTTACTGAATAGAAACTGCACCTCACCCACCTATCAGTGTCTTTACACACTGTAAGGCTGTACAAAACGTTTTATCCCCACATTTGCTCTGCATCCTTTTCCATCCCCTCATTCACTGTTTAATTGGGCCATAGGAGCCAGAGATGGTGGTCATATGCAAGAGTGGTGTCCGAGTGTGTGAATGTTTGCATAATGCTCTTCTGTTGAGGACCAGGCTGAAAATTTAAGTTGTACATATGTGATTATCTTTCCTATGTGCCTGTCTGCAATTAAGCAACTGTCTTTACTTAATTTGCTCATGCATGGGTAAGGCAAGCATTAAATTTTTTGTGCTCTTGCTGTTTTGAAGATAAGTTCAGTTTATGGTAAGAATAACATATTGTAAGTTTTTGCTTCTGTTTTGTCAGTCACATTAATATTACAAAAGTATTATTACTCTCGAGGTCTTTTAGTGAAGAACATGGTGTAATTTCTTCTTATGAAATGACATGTCATTCCATATAGTCCACAACAGGTATGACTTCTGCAGATTTTAGTATTTCTGTAAAAGTTTATTTATTCCTTTAACTTTAAGAAGTTGAAGGCTGAAGAGAGCAGCCACTCTGGATAGTGGTTGACAAGTCACCCATGTGAAAAGCCTGCTTTCCACTCCCCTTCTTGGACATAACTATTAGTGACAACAAAGACAAAATGACACCTTCACACACCGAGTGAAAAGTGTTTTTCCGACAACACCTAAAGACTGAAAGCTCAAGTTCTGTGTGTATGAGTATTTTTAAGTCTTTTCAAGATGGCGGAAATTAGGGTGTTCATGTGCTCTTGAACCCTTACATAGCAGCTGCCACTACTTCCCATTACAGCCCTTACATAAGATTCATCAGTTCCGCCAATGATACATGCAAATTTAAGTCACATTGGCATTTATGACTAATGCAACACAAAGACACAATAAATCATCTCTGGAATTAGCAATGATTAAATAAGCATTAATTATTCAGAAAATGATTATCTATCTGCAGTACTGGAAACTGACAAGAGTCTACATTTCTTTACACTGACGAATAAGCTATGAAGCTGCATAATCTTCAATACTGGGCAATTCTTTAATTTATTAATGCTCACATATTTAAATATCAAACTGAATTTACTGTTAACAATATAGTAATAAGGACAATTCATCCCAAAGCCATGGTGACGAGCTGCGACAGGCACAAAAATAAAATAATAAAATGAATAAATAATAAAGTTCTCCCCCCCTTCCGCTATTCGCCATGCTCTCTCTCTCTCTCTCTCTCTCTCTCTCTCTCTCTCTCTCTCTCTCTCTCAAGAATATTCACGAAATCACACAACACAGTCACACAACCTTTACCTCCAGCTGCCGCAGCTCATCGCCACATCTTTGCGCTGAGTTGTAAACTGTCCTTATTACTATATTGTTAATTCCAACATGGACTTTCCATTATTGAATTTATTGTTACCAATTCAACACTTAACAAAAAGCCAGAAGGAACCACGTGTTTACAGAAATTTACATGTAAGAAACTGAAATAATGGGAACCAAATTCAGAACCTTCTAACACTAGAACCTCCTGTGATGACTTTGGGATAGGGGAAGGGAAGAGGAGAACAGTGTTTCAATCAATAGTAAATATACGGCTAAGCTATTTCTTGACAACAGTTGGGTAGGAATCAAACCTGCTATGTGGTTAAAGTAAAGTCAGTGAAATAAATTTGGCATAATTTTTTTTTTTCCATCACCTTCGATGATGAGAAGTATTTTGCAATTATATTTCTGTTTACTTTTGATAGAACAAAAAAGGAAGCAAGAGGAATGGCAGTAGCTGTTTTAAGATGCAATGAATTAAGTGCTACGACTTAACTCCTAACTTAAAGGAAAAGTTAACAGTCTTATTCAAAGACGGGTTGTTATGAATCATGTGAAACCCTTAAATAAACTGTTTATACGTTCATTTCATCTACATCAACATATACAGCAATGCCTGAAAGCTTTGAAGTTAAGACACAGTCAACATATGCAAATTTAAAAAAAAAAAATGTTCAGTTCTCAAGCCGCATCATTTTGAATAAAATACTTTAGCTTTCAATGGCCATCTCCGTCATCAGGAGTTCAGTGACAGCCTGGTCTAGTACGGTTTCCCGATTATATAGGCACAATGAACATCATTTACAGCCAATCAGAGTGCACCAATGTGGCACACATGAGAAAGTCTAGGAGGGCAACTCACAGCCGCAGTGGCACCGCTGATGTCAGGTGTCTGCAGTGGCAGGTGCCACGTTTGAAATCCCCGCTCTCACCTGCCAGCGAATATCGCTTACCCGTCATTGCTTTCTTTCAATATCTAGAGCCCGGCCCCACGCCCTGCTCATCTGTTCCATCAAATCTATGCCACCTCCTTTATAACAGAGTCCCAATATGTGGACGCACGAGCAAAGGCTTTCATCTTTTTCAATTTTATTTTATGTGCGGTTTTTCTTTTCTTTTTCTTTTCTTTCAGGCAATCTCAGCTATGGCTGACTTTTCAGCTACCTTAGTTTAATATGAGGCTCGGGCTCAGTACAATGCTCTGCAATAGTGTTCACTCTTTGCCCTACATGCATGCTGCCACATTCACAGGAGACACTATACACATTGAACACTAAGAGCAATGTCATCTTTAACAGGACACAACATGTCTTAAATCTTGTGGGCAGGCCAGAACACTGGTTTCAGTCCACGTTTCTGGAGCACACATCCTAACTTTTTGCTGGTCGCTCCGCAGTGTGGCATAAATGCAGCTGCTTAGACTTCTGCTGATCCACTAGGTGTCTTTCGTCTGTGGCCATCAAAAGTGTTAGCTATACCTTCTTTACTGTACTCTTTGACCCAAAAAACATGTCTTAAAAACTGCAATTCGGACTATCAGTCGGCATGCATTGGTCTTCGACAGAGTGATCCAGCTGACCTTGTGCCTTTCACTCAACCAAGACATCCAGGAATGGTAGATGGCCATCCTTTTACATCTTGATAGTGAATTTAATGTTAGGATGGACACCATTCACAGAACTGACGAACTACCGCAGTGCACCTTCACTGTGAGGCCATCAGAAAGGTGTCATCACCGTACCATAGGAAGCAGGACAGCTGCAGTGTCACAGAGCGTAGAGCCTGCTCCTCAAAGTGCTCCATGAAGTAATTTGTGACTGCTGGAGACAATGGTGATCCAATACCTGTGTCATCCATCATCTTATAATAATCACCACAGTACGAGAAGTATGTTGTCATTAGGACATGACTGAACAACTTTATGATCTCAGGTGGAAACTATTGCACTGGAACCCTCATAAAAAGTGACACTAGGTCCAGGATAACCATTAGGTCATTTGGGCCTATCTTCATTTTCTTGGATGGCTACATGATTGTCTTCAAGTTTACCACATGGTGATTGTAATGTCCACGTCTTGGTGCCAATAATACAATCAGTCTTTAGGTGGATGAACTGATTGCACTGATAACTGGCTCCAAAGGAACATTTTAATAATTTATTTTTGGCAATCCGTAAAGCCTTGGCAGCCTGGCAGCATGAGGCATTAATTTCTTCACCACTCCGTCCGGTAAACCAGAATCCTTTAACAACTTCCCCGCCTTTCTTATGATGGTCTGTGTTGGTTTGCGGCTAAGCTTACAGCATGTGTCATCTTCTAATAAATGTAGTACCTTCCAGCAGTAGTTAGCAGTGTTCAGCACAATGGTGGCATTCCCTTTGTTGTCCGGCAAGACAACCAAGTCTTCGTTCTCAAATAATAACCACAAGCAGTGTCATTCCTCCTCGATGATATTAGATTTTGATGGCTTAGTTTTTGCCACGTTACGGTTGGTAATTAACCTGATGTCCACAGCTGCATCATGCAGAAGGTTCCTAATGCACTGCTTTATTCTACTAAGAATGTCCAGTATTGGCAGACATCATACAGCTAGAGAAAAGTTGAGGCTTTTAGTCAGCACCGATACAGAGCTCAAGTATTTTATTTGATATTATGCAGTTTGCGAACCGATAATGTTTTATTAATGAATGCCACCACAAAAGACTGAGGATACACAACCAAATTTCCTGAGTAATGATCAATCGGAATCTGAAATCACTGAAAATGGATAATTAAAAAAATCCATAATCTGTGCTTGTCACCTACCCAGGCTAGTGGGTATTACAAATTTCTATTGTGGTTAACATTAATTCCTCCCTTACTTTTTGTTGTTGTTGTTGTTGTTGTTGTTGTTGTTGTTGAGAGAGGACTAAACTACTTGGTCATCAGTCCCCTGTTCCTAGCAAAGATCATGCAGTGGAGTGGAAACAATGGTAGTATGGACCTGAACACACAGAATGAATACCCAGGAGTACAGGTTGACGAACTTTCACCAACAGCACAAATGGAGAAGAAAAAACAAACAGAGCATTCAATCATACTAAAGTTTGACAACGGAAATCTGTGGCTAGCTGATTACTGGGATAAAAATGAATGAACCAGTCATGTGGCACACACTAATATCTGCTTTTCACAAGACATAAAACACTAAAAACGGTTCAAAGTCAGGATAAAGCACCCTCCATTAATGGAGGGTAAAAACCGGCTGCATGGATAAAACGTATCACAGACTCAGCCATGGAGGCATTGTCTCCTAGCACTAAGGATAGGGTAGGTGGAAGATTAAAAGACTGTCGCAAGGAGGCTAAAACGTTAAGAGACCATCAGGAGATTAACTACTGTCAAAGCAATGCCACAGCAACACTTGGTGGTGGCTTATGACGAAGTAGATAGCTGTGAGTCAACCAAGTATGCCCAATACGGAGACAGCATAGCACAACAGAATCTCGACAATTGGGTCTCAGTGAAGTGTTCCATGTGGCTGTGATTGGTTTGATCATGCAAAGCTTGTTCTGCGCAGTCAGTGTGGACCATTCTGAACTCCAGGTGTCTCGCACCTTCTGCTGTAGCGTTCACGTAAGGTCCATTTCCGTGAAACCAATTTCAAGAGGGCGTGAGGTGGTGGCCTGTTTGGCCAACCCATCTACACATTCATTGCCAGGAATGCCGATGTGCCCTGGGGTCCAAACAAAAACCACTGAATGACCAGACTTGTTTAGAGAGGCAACAGAGTCTTTGATACTCTGCACCAAAGGTTGTTTGCTGAAACACTGGTTAAGTGCTCGCAAGCCAGGGAGTCACTGCAGATGACAAAGGACTCCCTGGAGCTTGAGCGGAGGTGCTCTAGAACATGATAAATAGCAACCAGCTCTGCAGTGAAAATACTGGTACCATGAGGCAGGGAATGGCATTCAATGTGGTCTCCGTGGACATAATCAAATTCAGATAAGCTATCCACCACAGAACAATCTATCTGTAAATGGTTTCTGCACTACGGATCGAGTCCATAAGTACATCGAGTCCATAAGTACCGCAAACTGGCACTGAAGTTTCGCAGCTGGAACTGAAGCCTGGGAATGACATACCAAGTTCAAGTAGAGCTGCAGGTTGGGGTGAGACCAAGGAGGCAATTGGGGTGGACAGCGGAAGGAAGAAGGGAGGGGAAGGGACCCCGAGGGAAGAAAGGAGAGAGCGAATCCAGGCCACAATTTGAAGACCGGACTTGAGTTGCTGTCGTAGGGAGGGGGGAACCAAAGACGGAAAGAGGAGCCTGCGGTTGGACGATTTGATGTGGCGTGAACGTGGGTGGTGTATGAAGCTAGCAACTGTTAACAGAATCAGAGGAGGAATTCCTGCTTTGTCAAAAAGTCTTGTCACTGGGCTAATGCAAAAAGGTCCCATTGACAGCCTAACGCCACAATGGAGTATCAGAACGAGTATGTATAGAGCTGAAGGTGCTTCTATAGTCTAGGCAGGACTGGTCTAATGCCTTGTACAGCTGCAAGAGTGTCTTTGTGCAGTCCCATAATCAGTGTGGCTGAGGCAGCGGAGGATGCTGAGGTGTTGTCAGCACTGTTGTTTGAGCTGACAAAGGTAGGGCGTCCAAGGCGGGCATCGAAAAGCATGCCCAGCAAGTGATGTGTCTCCTCTACCTAAAGCAGTTCATCAGCAAGATAGAGCTCCGGATGCAGATGTGCGTCCAATGGCGACAAAAGTGCATCATGCTGGTCTTTGATGTGGTGAATTGGAAACTATAGGCAAATGCCCAAGATTGCGCCTTTGGATTGCACCATGTAGCTGTCTTTCAGTAACACTGATGCTTGTGGAGCTATAATATAGGCAGAAGTCATCAGCATGAGACAGATGCACCTACTGCAGATGCTAGACGGTTAATTGCCACCAAAAAGAGGGGGACACTTAGGACGGAGCCCTGTGGGACACCGTTCTCCTGAATGTGAGGGAAGCTCAGACAGGTACTGATCCTGACAGAGAAAGTATGGAGGGAGAGGAAGCTCTGAATGAAGATGGAAAGAGCACCCAATAAACCCCATTCAAGCAATGTTGCCAAAATATGACGCCTTCCGAAGGCTGTAGGATGGCTGACTCTAGGGACACAAGGTTGTCAGAGTGGATCGTCCCTGACAGAAGGCCTGTTGCGGGGCCAAGAGGCCCGGGTGTTCAAGGATCCACATGAGCCGCTGGTTGACCATACTTTCGAGGAACTTTTACATGATGTTGGTCAGGTGAATAGGGCGGTAACTATTAGCCACCTGCGGATCAGCTCCTGCTTTCAACACTGGGATGATGACACTGTTCTGCCATTGGAACTGGAAAACACATTCAACCTAGACACAGTTGAACAGGGTGAGCAGTTGGTGCTAAAAATCCACAGACAAGTGTTGGAAGGAATTGGCTATGAATGTGGTCTGGTCCTGGAGAGGTGTTGCACTCTGGAACTCCCACTCACAAAACACTGCATTGTATGTATCCCAGTGCGGAATGATAATGTCTTTCGCTAGACTTGCTCTTTTAAGGGTGCAGAAGCCCACAATGTATGCATCTGTTGCAGAAATATGAGCGAAATGCACTGCCATATGTTCAGCAGTAGCGCTGGGGTCTGAACAGTTTCCTGAATGAAAAGACAAGGGATACCTAGAATTGGGAATTATCTAAAGAGTCGCTGGATGTGGGACTGCACCCTAGAGGTGGAGGTGCGAGAACCGATGGTGGCAACATGACAGTCCTGATTATTTTGCTGGATCAGTTGTCGAGTATGAGCTTGAAGACTTAAGTTATCAGGTTCTCAATATATGGGTGGTGTCAGTGGCACTGCAGTTCTCATTTATGATCCTGGATGGCCTCAGCGGTCTCTTGCGTCCACCAAGGTACCGACGTAATGTACCTGGGAAGCATGGAATAGTTTCCTTGACAGCAAAAACAATGGCCGCAGTGAGCTGGTGGACTGCTGCATCAACTTTAGTGGGAAGTTGAGCAGAAACCACAGTAACCAAGGTATAAGCTGTTCAGTTGGCTCTGCAGATAGACCATTGGGGCAGGTTGGCTGCTGGTTGAGGCTGAAGCAGAGAGGAGGAGGACAGGAAAGTGGTCGCTGTCACATAGGTCATCATGTACGCTACAACTGAGGTGGGGAAGAAGGCGTGGGCTACAAAGTGAGAGGTCTATGGCCGAGAATGTGCCACACTGAAGTATGTGGGAGCCTCCAGTATTCAGGAGGCATACATCCAGCTGCGTTAAGAGTGTCGACATCCCTACCATGACCCGATATCTGGGTGCAACCCCACAAGGGATGGTGTGCATTGAAGTCCCCCAGAATGATAAATGGTGTGGCAAGTAGAGTAACCAATGCACTGAGGGGCAGCAGCAGTAATAACTGCATCTGGGGAGAGGTAGACAGAGCAGATGGTTATGTCCTGAACTGTACAGATCCTGACTGCCACTGCCTCGAGTGTTGTGTGGAGAGGCACGGGAGTACTGGGTGGTAGAGGTGAGGACAGACACAGACATCCCCGGATACCCTGTCACAGGTCGAGTGGTTTTTATAATAGCCCCAATAGCCACAGAGATCAGGGGTCCACTGAAAGGGAAATCAAGTATCCTGCAGTGCAACACAGATAGCAGGAAAGTGGCACTACAGCTGTTACAACTCTGACAGGTGACAGAAGAAACTGCCACATTTCCATTGTGGGATCAGGCTGTTGTCCAAGATGTAGGGCATACTGAAAAAGAATGTGGAGAATCAGGTACAGAATCATTGGCCGTTGCTGGCTGTTGAGGCTGAGCCTTGACGTCCATGGCTTCTGAAGCCTTGTCAATAGCCAAGTCCTCAGGGGACATGAGTATCTCTACCTCCTGCTCAGACGCAGAGGTAGGAAGGGGTGGCAGAGTAGCCACCTCTTATTCATTCTTCCTTCTTTTGTTCTTTTTATCTCACTGATCCTTAGATCTCTTCCGCTGGGAGGGATTTGCAGACTCAATCTCAGGGACTGAGGACTCCCTCTAGGCCCTGCGACTAGCAGTTTGTGACTTTTTCAGCCACTGACTGGTATCCACTGTCCCAGTGAGAGAGACCTTGGGAGAAAGGGTTCCAAGGGACCCCTTCCTGGTGAGGGTAGCCAGAGGTAGCTGTTGATCCTCTGGCTCAGGGTTGGAGACCAATGTCCCCAAAGGTGAAGAGGTCATTACTCCAAAACTAGTGACCTTGGGGGCAACTGAATTTGAAGTTCCCCAAAACAGCAAGGAGGGAGGGGGGCTGGGGGCGGGGGGCAGATGTTAGCTGTTGGGTCGAAGGGCCCACTGTGGAAGACGAGGCAGTGGAAGGTTGTAACAAGGAGGCGGAGGCAACAGTGATGCAACTGTGGCACAAGATGTTTTCGTGTTTGCAGGATGGTGTTTAGCATATTTTTTTCTTTGCCTCTGAGTACGACAACTGGTCCAGGGTCTTATATTCAATGATTTTTTGTTCCTTATGAAGAACCGTGCAGTCTGGTAAGCAAGGCGAGTGGTGCTGCTTGCAGTTAACACTTACTGGAGGAGGGTCACAAGGGATGTCTGGGTGTGATTCACGTCCGCACTCATCAGGTTTAGCTTCACATCAGGAGGATGAGCAGCTAGGAAACTATACGTCCACCCACGTACAGACCCACTTGCCTGGGTAAGTCTTATACAACTGAGGTGGAGCAGGTTCCTCAG
This sequence comes from Locusta migratoria, assembly GCA_026315105.1. Lineage (NCBI taxonomy): Eukaryota > Metazoa > Arthropoda > Insecta > Orthoptera > Acrididae > Locusta > Locusta migratoria. Next base: position 372,314,866 of record CM048747.1, on the reverse strand, counting down.
AGGTTGCTCGTTAACCACTGTTCAACCCCAACAACCATGCATCTACGCAACACGTAGCATACCTAGAAATTGAGTTTTTTTAATATAGAGGTTCGTACCATCCCTGCAACCCAGGCAATTAAGCCAAGATCCCCAGTCTCTGAAACGTACAATGTTTCACCAAACAATGGTCGTTAAAGCATGCACAGAGCTTACAGTGTGGCGGGATGTTGGCACGACACAGTCCACAGCTCGGGACCCCGGGTTCGCTAAGCCCGTACTCGGCAAATTAATGCTGAGCCCCCTGATGGGCCTTACGTTTTTATCTGTAACATTAATGTTAGTGGTTGTGTCCTACATACCAAGTAGGACAGTCACTTCATAGGTTGCAAGTTGCTAACATGATGCATGGGAGAGAAATCCTGGGATGTCTGTAGGCCATCCTTCCATGACCACCTTACTGCTTAATTTTTTTAAATTGGTTTTTCTGTTCCATAGGACCCAATTGAGGAGTGAGACTTCATGGTCATGGAACAAGTCAATACATTAATTGTTACACAAGAATGGTAATAGAAAATTTTTAAGTAATCCTTTGCACAAGACAATCTTAAGACAAAGTGAAAAGAATCAATGAAGAAAAAAATAAATTAGCTTAATTGTTTAACTTTTCTAGGAGTTCCTCGACAGAATAAAAGGAGTGAGCCATGAGGTAACTTTTCAATTTAGATTTGAAAGCTTGTGGATTAGTGCTAAGATTCTTTAGTTCTCGTGACAGCTTACTGAAAATGGATGCCGCAGAATATTGTACCCCATTCTGCACAAGTGTTAAGGTGGTGTGATGCAAATGCAGATTCGACTTCTGTCTAGTATTCATCGAGTGAAATCCACTAACTCGTGGGAATAAGCTGATATTATTAACAACAAACGACATTAAAGGAAAAATGTGTGTGTGTGTGTCTTTCAAATTTGGCACATCACAATGTGTACTGTACTCTACACAATAAATGGTGTTTTAAATAATATTTTTTATGTAATCTGTCTCCAGATAACATCTTCCTAAAAGCGAGCATGCGCGTGCATGCACACCCAAACAGGCACACAGACATACTAATACCAGTTCAATGGTGCAGCTCCTGTGTAAGCCTCATCCATTTGAACCTGCTTACTGTATTCATCTGTCTCCCCCTCTGCGATTTTTACCCTTGACACTTCCTTAAAATGTTAAATTGACAATATCTTTAAGTGTTAGAATCTGTCCCACCTATCAATCCCTGCTCTCACTCAAGATTAGAAGGTATTTCATTTCTTCCCAATTCTGTTTAGCACCACCTCATTAATTACAAGATTTACTCATCTAATCTTTAGCATTCATCTATAGCACCACATTTCAAATGCTTCTTTGTATGTGAACTTTTATCATCGATGTTTCACTCTCATACAATTCTACAATCCAGACAAGTGCTCTCGGAAAGGATTCGTTGTGTAATGAGTGCCTTGATATCATAACAAGATAATCAAATAGTGTACATTTGACAGAATTTAAAGTGATGAAGCCAGATTCTGTGAGCTAAATCCTGTTGGTGTAGGTTATGAAATCCGCATGCAGAAAGTTTCCAAGCAAGTGTAGCAAGGAGACTGACCTCCCCCGAAAGAAGTTTTAAGTGAAGTGTGTAATGTTTGAATACATTGTTGTAATAATGGTGTGGTGGCTGATGGGCCAGGGATACTCTCATTTGTCACCGTATCTTTAGTCAACTAGGCTTGTACTGCAAACAATGAAACAAGAAAGATATGTTTGCGTTTATTCAAAGTATCGAGGAACTTGACTGCCAGCATAAATTTACGTCAATTACGTCACTTTATGAACATCGTTTCAAAAAGCTTATAATGTGGGAAAAAGCAAAATTGGAGAGAATTAACATTCTGAACATAGCAAATTTGATGGGATTGACAAAAAATGGTGTAAATAGTGGTAAAACGTAAAATCCGGGAAAGTAAAATCGGGGTTTTACTGTATTTGCTGGTTTCTGAGAAGTGTCTTATGGGGTCCAGAGTTCTGCAGGAGCATAATCTATACCAAAAGATTTCAGTGTAAGAATGTGTTATGCTGAAGAACTTTATGTGGTGGTATGCTCCAACTACATGGTCACACCACAGCTGCATAACGTTTAAATTAATTTTGGATAGCAACAAATTTTGCCCTTTCAGAAATGCTTTTCTTCTGAATTTTGTATCTTTCTTACTTCAGCCATCAGAAGTTATTTTGCTACCCAAATAAAATTCATGTACCTCTTATATTATCTCATTGCCTAATCTAATTCCTTCAGGATAGCCAGATTTTCTTAGACTACATTTCATTCCCCTTTTCCAAAGAAAATGAAATATAATTTTTTAAATAAAAACACTAGTGTAATGATAAGTGTAAACTTACAGCTTTTGCCTTTGCCATTCTCAATTCTGTGGGGCCACCATAAAGTTCTACTATCTTTTTTTGGATAGGTACATATGCCATAGGAATAACTTCAATTGGTATTCCTTTTTGATACTGATCTCCCAAGTTACTGGAATCTTTGCTGAAAGATACAAGAACAACAAGAGAATTATGAAGTGAAAGGTACTATCAAATCTGTAGTCAATACATAGCATTTGTACAGTCAAAAACCAAATACTGGTATGTAAAATACACCACTGAAAATATGCCACAAATAAAAAGAAGTGAAACACCTGGAGCACAATACGAACAGCATTATGTTAGTTGTATTAGACAGCTCATATCAGAACAATATGAAGAGCCATACATTGAATTAAATTGTTATTACAGAAGCAACTAAATGACAAAACAAAAAATATCTTAGTTTTCTTTTGATACAGCTTTTTAATTGATTTACATCAACCTATCTTCAGAAATCACACTGTACACTTTATTGGTGTTCCTCTACAGTTACAATGCTGATATACCCCTGTATGTAGATCATGATTAAGGAACACATGGCTGCCCTTTTAACCCGCGAGGACTCTTGCGTGAGCATTTGCTCACAGTAATTTTAAAACAATTGGCATTTTACCAATTATACTCAAATATTTGTGTTTTCTTATAAACACAACTACAAATACTTATTTACACATTAAGTACATTACAAACTTTTCTTTGATTGTCAAAAATGCTATACATGTTATTTATCACGTAACTTTTAAAGGCGCGAGTTCTCGCTGGTTAACTACCTATTACTTGTTGAACAAGAAAGTGTGTGTACCTTACGGACCTAAATAAAATTATAAAAATTTCTACTGTGATGGTCATAAAAAATTAATAAATGAACAAACAGAAATAATACCACAGACTAACATACAGTCGTGACACTAACTGCTGTGAAAGTTGTTACCAAATAACAGTTGCAACGACACTAGCGCTCCTAGCAGTGGGCAAGCCGCCAAAAGAATGGTTATACAGTAATCAGTGCTCTTTTTCTAGGGGTACACTGGGGGGGGGGGGGGCGCGTACCCCTAAACTTTTTCCATCCACGAAATAACTTTTTTATTACGTTGAGAACTTTGGCTTTCTTCAAACATTTATTTCACGAACATAAATTTATTTTTTTCATGTTGGTAATTGAAATACGAAAATACCAGTCCAGATTTTGGTGGGAAAAGTGATATCATTGACTGTTTCAAGCATTTTAAAGATGCAGCAACCATTCACAACAATTGCATCGCTGGCAGCCAGTTCGACAAACATTTAGCGCCCTCGCTTGCTATTAGTGGGCGATGAGTGCTTAATAGATATGTGCATGATCAAATGCCGGGCTATCTATAGATGTCTCTATGGACCCACTACCATGATCCTTCACGATTCATTGCGATCTTTGTGTTGTTGTTGTTGTTGTTGTTGTTGTTCTTTATTTGTCTGTGTCTGCTGTTCCATTCTTGTCAGTTGTGCGAAGTTTTTTTTTTAATTATTGTAATAAAAATGTCAATGATTGATGAGAGCATAACAATTAGACAGTTATGATATTTATTAATTTATTTACAATTTACAAACCAATTTGCCTGACATGACAGCCCACAAATATTATCACTGCTATAATCTTAGTTGAGCTGAACAATGTTATTACTGAAGGTATTCGTAACACATTGCTAAATTGGTTGGAATCCATGGGATTTTTCTTTAGAATTTCTGAATGACAATCTTATTCCTATTGCAACAGATAGAGCAGTAGTGATGATGGAAAGAAGAAAAGAAGTCCTTAATGAAACACCATTCCCAACAGATTTTTGTTTGGCATTGTGCTAACCATAGGCTTATCAGTTAATGATGTAATAAAAATAGACTTCCTATCTCAAGTGAATCACTTCAGATCTTAGACAAGTTATATTCACTGTATCACCATTTACCAAAAAACACTGGAGTTAAAGCAACATGCAGAGCTACTTGAAATTGAAATTCTGACAAAAGGCAGAATGTTGGGCATCAAATGGATAGCATTGAGCTTCAGCAGCGTCTAATAACTTTAAAGCTTTGGTTGTTCACTTCACATCTGCAAAAGATGATCAAAGCAGGGAATCAATTGACAGAGATATGTACAGTAGTTTATTGAAGTACATTAACAAAGTTGACTTCATTCTAGACTTGGCTTTAATGTGCGACACCCTTCAAGAATTATCAGAATTAAGTCTTGAGCTAACGTCATCACACGGTATTCTGCCCAACGGGAGATCAGAAATCAGCTGTTTGTGTTTGAAGAAAGAAAACTGCACTGTCGTCGTCATTACTGTGAAGCTCTCAAAGCAGTTCAAGAGCTGAACTTCAGAGGAATTCCACTTGAAAAGGGAGACAACTATCAGACATTTTGAGCCCAGAATATTTTACAACTGTCTGAAACAGCAGATGGAAAATCGTCTTCCGCAGACAGAGGATATTGCTATCTCTGAATGTGGGAAAGTCCTGAACTCATCGAATTGGCCCGAGAATCCTGGAATAACATATGATTAAACAAATATTAAAACTTTTATGTTGTCGTTTTGCTTTTCCATAGAGAAATACATAGAGGATTGCTGACTGTGAAAAGCTCTTGTTGGTGTGACAATGAGATTCATCTGGGAAAACCCACGTTCGCATTCACTTGTCGATGTAGGAACACATTTCAGTGGATTCAGAAGAGGAAGGAGGAATGCTGGAATTTTCCTTTGCATCAAATACTCCCGAAATCTTCTACATATTTCTCTCTGGAAAAGCAAAATGACAACATAAAAGTTTTAATATTTGTTTCATCATATGTTATTCCAGGATTCTCAGGCTAATTCGACGAGTTCAGAACTTTCCCACATTCAGAGATAGCAATATCCTCTGTCTGCGGAAGACGATTTTCCATCTGCTGTTTCAGACAATCTTAAAATATTCTGGGCTCAAAATGTCTGATAGTTGCCTCCCTTTTCAAGTGGAAGTCCTCTGAAGTTCAGCTCTTTAACTGCTTTGAGAGCTTCACAGTAATGACGACAGCACAGTTTATTTCTGATCTCCCGTTGGGCAGAATACAGTGTGATGTCTCTTGACGTTAGCTCAAGACTTCATTCTGATAATTCTTGAAGGGCGTCACACATTAAAGCCAAGTCTAGAATGAAGTCAACTTTGGTGTTGTACTTCAATAAACCACCATACATATCTCTATCAATTGATTCCCTGCTTTGATCATTTTTTGCAGCTGTGAAGTGAGCAACCAAAGCTTTAAAGTTTTTCCACACTGCTGACACTTCTGAAGCTCAATGCTATCCATGCTCTTAATTCATGAAAGGCAGACATCTTGCTACTGATAGCAAGGAAGAAGGCGTGAAGACTACAGCAGCCATGAACTCAAGTCAGTTTGGAAATGGTTGTAATACTATTAATGTGAGTTACACTGTAGTTCTATAGTTAAAACCATTTTCTTTTATTGTTCACAGGTTGATGGGAACCACATGCTTCATTTGAGGTGATGTAAACTGAAGTGTTCGATACCACATTCTCTTGTATGTTTGTGTTTTTCTTGGTATCGCCCCTTCATTTGAGTTATAGTAAAATCAATTGAAGAAAACGATACCATTTTTTTTTAGTTCGACATATTGACGACGCCATTGGTAAAAGCCCATCACATAATTCAGTTACAAGTAATTTCCGCTGCATTTTTAATTTTTTTTTTTATTTTAGAAAAAGAGCACTGATTACAATTATTTGTGAACATAATTGACACATTTTGTTAGTATAATTTTTGTGTTACAAGCATTAGTAAAATATTAAAGAGACATACATAATAAGGAAATTAATGTAAAAATGGGTGACCTGAACTGATTCAGTGTTATACGAAGAACTTTGTCATGAACCAATACCTACAAATGTATGTATGTATGCATATTTGTAGCTTATTCCACTGAAAGTAAGTAGAATATAAAACATAAGAGAAAAATTTCTATTATGATCTGTTCTTACTATGACAGAGTTTTCTGACACACATCAATCTGGTATGGAGTCTAATGATTCACACATTTTTAGCTTCAATCATCTTTCTCATAGATGCATATTCTTCCGAGTGCGATTACTTCAGCTTAAGAAGGTAATGTTCTTAAGATTCTTGCCGCTTGTGGTTCAGCTGCAGCAACAATTATGGAATCGGATTCTTCTTTGTTGAAAACAGTTCGATTACTTTTTTTTTTCCATTTTCTTGCTACACCTGTTATGTTTTTCCTTCAGCTACAGTTGTGGTGGCTGATTTGGTACATTAAATACTGTGGTGTTTGCATTCTATATTCGTTTCCTACATTCCACCCTCACCGTTTTTACTGGAATTTTAGTGAAGAAACCTTAATATTCCTGAGTAGAAAAGCAATGTCTTTCTACCAAAGGGCAGGTGTCTTCTGGTGTTTCTTAGCAATTTTTCTATTTTTAATAGTAAATGAAATTATTCAGTAAAAGCCTGTAGATTAAAAGATAATTGTAAATAAATTGTGCTGCAATGTACCTTGTCAGGGATCTTAGGAAACCTAAGAAAGACGAAGGTGCAAGTATTCCAAGTTATTACTTATTTTATGACACTAAATACATTCCCTAATGTAAAAAGTACGTTAAAATCAATATCGTATTCAGAAATTTAGCTTGCCGGCACCGCTTGGAGCACTGCTGTCGCAGTGTATAACAAAGTTCTGCTGGAGTGTCGTGACTGCCTAAGTTGGACCTTACCTTACTGTAAAACATATCATTACACTAAATGAATATTTATACAGGTAACAGTACCCTCTCTGTACCAAGGTAAGAACTTTTCACTTTTACAACTTATCAGATTGATGCTATTTTACCTTAATGAATTCTTATTTAAATAAACAATAGAGTGAAAGTAATGGCACATTTTCAAACATTAGCCTACTTACGTGTAGTCTGCTATGACAATGAATTTCTGTGCACAGGAAGCTACAATTTTTTCCTGTGTTAAGCAACCTCCACCACCCTTAATAAGCACCAAGTCAGCATCCACTTCATCAGCTCCATCAATAGCACAGTCCAACTGCATAATACAAATATGTTTAAATAGAATGGTATATTTTTAAGTTGCAGAATTCTGAAAAGGTGTCCTGGCATTGAAGGAAAGATGAAACAATACAATAACATTGCAAAATATTAACTGTTTACACAAAAGGGAGGAACTTTTAACTGCCATTAAAGTCAACATGTTCAGCATGTATGTATGTTCAAATTACTGGCCTGTATACATATGTTGTAGAGACGTGTTGTAAACTACAGAAATCACTACTCACTTGTTGTAAATACATTTACTGAATCTGACATAACGAGCTATAGAACACGAGTCATACATGAGAGTGTGCAAGAACAGACTTCCCAGAGCTCTCAGAGCAAAGAGCTTAGCTCGAAGAAGCGTGTTTTCATTATTGATCTCTCAATCTGCCACATTAATATATATATGTTTTAGACTGTCAAAATTTAAATGTTCTCCGTTTTCATTCATCAAAGGAGGAAGAAAATGTGGAATTGTTATTGAATAGGCCTACATAGGAAACATAGATACAGCTCAAAATTTTAAGTGACAAATATTTTATGCATTGTGTTAGTGATAATTATTTTAAGATTTTTGTGTACATGGACTTTGTTTTAAAAAATATTTCATAACTAAAGGCTACAATTTTATCCTTTTCTATTAACAGTAAGTATACTATCCATGAGACAGAAGGAACTTACTTTGGGATGAGTTTCTAGATCTCCAAGTCGCAACTGATTCTCCAATATCAGCTGCCTTGCTTGAAATGAAGTTGGTATACATGTGACTTCCAGTTTCTCATTGCGAACTCTCTCAGCTGAAATTAAAATTTATGCTAATCACAAGTGCATAATAGTATTATGCTACGGAAACACTTAACTGCATTATACTATATGATAAGTCTAAACTGGTAATTATAGTTCTCTCAGCAGAAGATCACTATACGCGAGTCAGTTGCGTAAGACCCAGTATAACAGCATCTGATTACTCTTTGCACTTTATAAAGAATTCACACTCAAGACAATTTATTGATAGTAATACAATTATTAAACCCATTCATCTCAGTTATTTAATTAAGGTTTGTGATTTTGCAGCATAAAAACAGAAAAAGCTCATTTTAGAAAAGTTAAAATTTGTGTACCTTAAGGAAATGCAAAATCTGAAATACTCGGCAGAATCTTATCAAACACATATGCACAGATCCAAGTTTATTGTCAATCCAATCTTGGTATTAGTGCTTTGCAAGAAATAATCCTTATCTAGTTATGGATAATGCAGGATTTCTCAGGTTCATATAGTTACAAACATTTAAGTAGAACTTATCCAGAGTTGTTGTACAGCATTTATTTGGGGGTTGGGGGGAGGGGGGGGGGAGGTAAAATAAAATCGGCTGAACTGAAGACTGCAATACAACCGGCCGGCTTTGACCGATGACGTCACCCGAATCTCACAAGATACACTACGCAGATATACCAACTAGCAAAACAAACACAATAAACATATGGGTAAAGATCTTAATACTGTCAGGCCGGTAGTCTTAGGGTAAAGTGCTCTACCGGAAACCGAAGGTTCATGGGTTCGAAACCCTGTTGGGCCTTTGATTTTTTCAGTCTGTGCTTTAACCCATCTTTCACCTCTCTATGATGTGAGGAAGCACCATAAACGACACACGGTTCAGATTCCGTGTTAAGCTGTAGGTCCTCTTTCCCTGGTTGTATTACTGGGGTAGGCTAGGGACATGCAAGTCACTGTCCAATTGAAAGACTTGCACCAGGCCAATGAGCCACACGAAATAATTATTAAGATAATATTATTAATTTATGTATTGTAGATAATAAATAATCTGAAGTACACAGTGAAACTTTGTATAGCTTACCTAATCTTTCAACTGCATACACTATAGTAGACCCACTTCCAACTCCAATAACTGATTTATCCTGCAAGAATATAAACATTTATAAGTTATCTGTTTTTACTGAACATCAACTGGATGCAGATCATCATCTCAGATAAGATATATGTTACAATAATAAAATTTCAATACATGAAACAGGCCTGAAACTGTTACCCATCATATTGTTGATAACTACGTTATAGGTTGTTGCACGAGTCATAACTTTTTTTCATATTCCCCCCTCCTGAATATACTACAAATGGTGGTCTTTACTGTTTTCAATGCTTTTCTTACACTACATTACGCTAGAAATGTGGATGAGAGTACCTTTATTTGTAAAATAAATTTTACATGGAATAGCTGGATACCATACTTTTAATTGTGAAATTATTAATAAAGGCTCTCTGCTATTAAACTGAACAAACTACTCACATTTCAGCCTACATTAGGCTTGTATCTATAAAACAGATCAGAATAGCACTACAACTAAGAATTCATATTCACATAGGAAAGCTGTAATGTACCTAACCAACAAATTACAACCTGTTTTAGCACCTGAATAGGGACATTTACTGGGAGAAAAAAAAAAAAAAAACTTCCAAATTTGAATTTTGGTCTATTCCACCCAAAGTGACTTTATTTCAAGCTTTCCACTATTCCATTTCTGATATTCAAATTTACTATATCACAGAAATGATCAAGCAAAATGTGAGCTCAAATTACCCAAGTTGTTGCAAAATTTTAACAATGGAAAATCCAATTGGAATGTCCATAATGGAGGATAGATAACTCACCATAAAGAGACTCGCTGAGATGCTGACAGACATGAAAAAAAGACAAGCACATTCACACAACTTAAATTTTCGGCAATGGCCTTCATCAGAAAAAAACCATACGATCTCACACACACACACACACACACACACACACACACACACACACACACCATGTCCAGCCACTTAAGCACCACTTATTGCGGCTATCAAACAGAAACATGCTGCCAAACATGAAACTGCAGAAAGTGAAAATTCAGAGACAAAAGGATAATTTCATAAGTTATTCTTTCCGCTGGAACTGGAAAGAGCACAAATTTCTCAGGTAGACCCATCATAGAGGATAGATTAAGAAAAGGATGGAAAGCAATGTTGATAATCAATAAACATGGGTGCAAGTTGCTACCCACTGAAAAGCTATGCCAGGTCAACCAACAGAGGTGACTGGCAAAATTGATGCTACTTAACAACTAAGTTTCAACTAAAGACAGTTGCCTATGAAGCTGCTGCACGATATTTTAATATAATACAGCATGTTTAACATCATATGATGTACACATTCTGTATTTCAGTGATTGTTCCACTGGTCAATAATCATGAATTTAAAAAATAACTTTTTGGTACCATAAAAGGTCTGGTAACTGCCAAACCTATCACTGTTTTACTTTTTTTGTTTTTGCAGAAGCCATGGTAAATCTCTAGATGTGATTGAATGGATTGAATGTACAGAATGACTAAATGCTTAACAGCTATAGCAAGCCTATGCAATGAACTACAGATGATCCACTTTTAGCCCTAGATTAAGATTACAATCTTATGAGCAACAAGTACAAGGACACAAGTTCATCCTTTTTACAAGCCAAGAAATAGAACATAAAAGCAAGCTTGAAAGATTTGCAAATGGACATATTTTACATGGAATTTGTGAAAAATCACTTTTTGTTAAAGGATTTCAACCACATCCAAGTAAGCCAGGTGATACAATTTCTTTTGTGGCCTTGGTTTATCAATCAAATGGCTCAAGTAAGCCTGTAAGGACAGGCCATGAGTACATGGTAGCTCATGTCAGTAGAATGTTTGCCTGCGAAAGGCAAAGGTCCCAGATTAGAATCCTGGTCCAGCATTGTGGAAGCCTTAACAGACTTGCATAAGAAATGCACCAATTTCTAGAAGACCACTGCATCCCTGTAGATGCATCAGACAGGGGTGCAGATGAAGTTTGTTTACTATTTTTATCCCATAAAGAAGCCCTAATGGATGTCACCATAAAAAACTTGTAGCCTTTAAATCATGTTGAAAGGCTTCTAAGGGAGAAACTTTTGATTCCTTCTTCAAAGCATGATAATATAAGGTGTAACAAAGGAAAATGAGAAATCTCCCCCCCCCCTCCCCCCCAAATACCATACTTCCTTGAGAACATTGTAATGTGGTGACAACCAATTTCATATAATTTATTAGTAAATATTAAGATAAAACATGGGTAAAACAAATATTTACCCTACATACCACTTACCTACCTACCTAACTGTAGGCCTATGCAATATTGAGGAATCTGGAGGGTGGGGTGAGGGAGGAATAAAGAATACAATTAGGAGACAGTTCTCTACTATTTACCCACAAGTAACTAGTTCCAAACTCAGACTCTTTTTGACATATTTTTAAAGTATCACTCAATACGGTTTTCTGTACCCTTACACACCTTTTGATGCGCTGGGAATGTAAAATAAAACTTTTAGATCTGCTTGTCAAACGAGGCTTCTGCCAATAATTGTAAACCGTTTTGTCAAATTACTTAGTGTGCACATAAACAACACGGCCTCGTACAAACATGAGAGGATTGTTGTTAGAGATACACTGGTTTAATCGTAGTTCCAGTACAGCAAATTTTGAGATCCAACTTGGTATGATATATACGACGCATGGACGATGTAGTAGTACGTGATTTATTAAAATGCACCAAACTTAAGAAACATAATCCTAACCTTTGCCTTTGCTACAGCCACTGTTCGTTGACAAGGGCACCTTAAACTTAAGCTATCCTATGAAGTATAAACAATGTACCTTTACGTAAATAATTATTTACAGTGGAAGTTGTCACTTACTTTCACGTATTCATCAACGGCTTTAAAGGCTGCCGCTTGCTTTGCACCGTCATGTGGTCCCATAATTCTCTTATGAATCTTCCGTGCGGGGCAAAATCTACTTATCCTTGGCCTTGGTAATCTCACTGTGGCGATGTATTCGCGCGCAGGTGGTATGCAACCCTTAAATATCTCTGCATGCCGGCCGGAAAACTTCCACTTCTTCACTTTCCACAAACACCACGAAGATGCCGTTGACATCGTGGTATCTGTACACAAAGATATGAAAACGACAACAGACTCTTAAGAGGGCGTGACGCATAAGTATTGGTAAAATATTTAACGACTATCTTACGCCTAAAAATAATGCTATTTGAACACATGCTATGCAACCTGACTTTTAAACGGGAGAAAGATTGAACTATAAGTAACAGAAGTCTGAATTGCACGTAGAAACAGAAGTCTGTACACTGAAACCGAAAGAATTTACGATCAAATTGGCATTAACATTTCAGATATATTTATCACAACGAAATGAACAAAAACAAGCTGGTCTTACTGCCTTGCAAGACTCGCCTCTCTCCATTACAACGCGACAGTTGTGTTAAAAGCTATTACCTGCCGGAGAGCGTTGACCTTCCACATACGACGTTGTTTACATTCCTGTCACACAGACCCATGCGTCTGTGCTCTTTACCGGCTGAGGCCTCACAGTTGTTGTCTCTCGGCTGGGAGTACGTAATCTTTTAAGTTGTGATTTGTTGTATTAGGAATAGGACGAGAATTATGTTCTAAGTGTAGTGTATTAGCAAGTTTTCATATAAGAAGTATTGAAAAGAAACGGGTCATTTAATTTTTGGAGCAGCCGAGCGCATTGAGGCGCTATGCTACGCTGCGCGAGGCCGTTCCCCGTCGGGGGTGCGAATCCCCTCTCGGGCATGGATGTTTGTGCCGCCTAAGCTAATTTTTTTGTTTGTAAGTTTAGGGACTGATGACCCCGTATTTGAGTCCCTTAAGCTCTACAAACATTTGAACATTTAATTTTTGCTACTATTACCACGTTCAACAATGAGGCAAGGGAACAATGTTGCCAACCGTAGCGGATTTCCGCTACGCGTAGCGGAATTTTATGTCCTGCGCGTCGTAGAGGCGGAATTACGAAATTGTTCAAAATGTAGCTACTTTGGCTTCCTTTGAGTGAATCTAAAAATACATAAATAAAAAGACGCTAAATAGCAATTTCTAGGTGCAAAAGTATTAACTCAATATTAAATTACTTTTAAAACGTTACTAGTTTACAGAATAAGATAGATTTAATAAAATGGTCTACTCTTGTTGCGTTCTGTTTATTCTGAATGTTGCCATTCTTTCTGGAAAGAATGATATGAGTACATTATTGAGGCGGCAACATTTAATATGTCAGATACATTGAAGGATGCGGCCGACAATCGGCAGTCGACAACAACAACTGGGACGCGGAACTGTAAACGAAATCGATTATTGACGTACGAGACGACAATAATGTATTAATACCCGGTTGTGTGAATCGGAAGTGAGTCATTAGATAGGGTACCGCTAAATTGCAAAGCTACTGAATAATGAGTGATAAAGCTGGGAGTTCAACATCAAAGAAGAGAAGAGAATGTGGGAGTGAGCTTGGACCAGGGGAGAAAAAATATAGGAAACAGAAAAAGACTTGAATGAAGACTTTTTAAGAAGTGGTTAGAACCAGTTAGTGGTGAACAACACGAAAGCAAAATGCAGAGAAAACGAAGCGACTTAGTGAACTACAGTGCAACCCAGAGGCACAAGAAGAGCATGAAAGCTAAGGACTGTACAACAAGAATTTCCCACGTAAGAAAATTCTTTTCAATTAGGGTTACCAAATTTTCAAAATAAAAAACCGGGGGTATTACAGAGAATATATTTCGACCACAATAGCTTTTAAATCGTATTTCTAACGTCCCGGAATTTTCTTAAGGAAGTCTTTGTTGGTTTTGATATTGTCATAGAACTGAGAGCAAGTGGTATCTTTGTAGTTGTAACTGATAATCAACAAATCCCTTACACATTGTACAGACATTTGATTTCTTTCATCAGCTCATTCTATTTTTAATAATGGAAATACCCTTTCCGTAGCGGCATTGTGGGCAGCAGGGATTGCGAAAAAGTACTGAACAATTTTTAAAAGTTCTGAATATTCATCTCTTGGACGATGATTCATGAACTCACACCATCTATCAGATACATGTTTTTCCAAAAATGTTGGCCCCGTTTCGGATTTGAACTGTTCACACAGAAACGTTTTTAGACGAGTGACCTCATCAAACAATTCAATGTCATTCACAATAACTTTTTTATTTCTCAAGTATGCCTTCGTACAACCAGAGCGCCATCGCCAAGCTGCCGCAACAAGATGGTCAGTTCACTCCCATAGTTGGCTAGTGCTGTGTAAGAAGCGGCACTCAGGTCGGCGTGACAGCAGTGCAGCCGCAGCTAAGAGACCGCAGGCAGCTAGCAAGTAACTTTAATCGAACTGTAATAGAAAGTTATTCAACGTTCAGCTGCCCCATAAACGCGAAGTTCAACAGTACGCACTGGTGAGAGTGATCGTGACAACCGATACCGCCATCCCCTTAGGTTTGCCATATTGAACTTGAGGCAGGCCCGGAGACCAGACGTGTCCCCCTCCCCCTTGGGCAATGACTCAGCCCCCCCCATCCCAATTGCAACCAACTTCCCCCCCCCCCCCCAACCAGGATTACACGTGAATACTAAAAAACGAAAAACAAGAGAAAAAAAACCTAATCATCTCCTGCCTATCAGCAAATATCCCCCCCCCCCCCCCCAATTGCTAGGGCTGGCCTTCACATGCCGCAGCTGACCGGCCAGGCCGCCAGTTGCTGTGGATCAACAATCGGCACACTTCAGTCGGCGTGGCAGCAGAAGTGGCGGCAGCATCAAAGCTGCTCACATCAACAGCTGCGCCTTTGAACAGTTGCCGCTTGCGGCTCCGCGCACTGTGAAGGGTCGCGCGCCACCAAGAAGAGCTTCTCACTGGCTCCATGTGAAGGGGCGCAGTTAACGTCTGCTCCCTGTTACGACCACTTGCTGCCGCATAAAGAAATAAACTTGAGGACATAAAGTGATTAAACGTAATAGTGCTGTCATATGTATGAGAGATAAGATTATTCGAATAAACCAGTTTTCCGAACACCCAGGTTCCCCAATTAGTTCGGATAATCGGCGTTCTAATGTAATATCAATTAAACATTATACACCGAAGTACAGGATATCAACAACGATCGCCGGCCGCGGTGGCCGAGGAGACTGAGGCGCTCCAGTCACGCTCTGCACGGCCACTACGGTCGGGGGTTCGAATGGATATTTGTGCCGTCCTAGTTCGTAAGTAGTTCATAAGTAGTTTGTAAGTTTAGGGACTGATGACACCGTAATTAAGTGCCATAAACTACACAAACATTTGAACAACAACGATCGCGAATTGTATAGTGAATTGATCGACAGTGCTATACTACGTATGGCGAGAGTTGAGCTCTGACAGCTAGCAGCGCAGTTGCCACGGTGAGCGAGGCTGCTCCCGCCAGAGGTTCGAATCCCACCTAGGGCATGGATGTTGTGTCCTTAGTTTAAGTTACGTTAAGTAGATCGTCGCTACATGAGCATAGTACTTAAAAAGCGTTGTAAAAAAAAGTTAAGATGAAGGTTACATTCACACCCGGAGATGAGAGTCATTGGCCCGTAGACCCGGAGAATTCATTCCAAACCCGGGCACTCCGGGCGGCGCCCGGAGATCTGGCAACCCTACATCCCCTCGTCACTCGGCAGTGATAGTGCGAGGGCAAGGTACGCATCCTGACTTTCCCCATAGTCACTGCACGAATCGTCAACTTACCATGTACAAACAATACAGAAGCGAAACTTTTAATTATGCCGGTGTGCCGCGACGGTCGACACTCATCTAGTTGTCAGCTTTTTTTTTTTTTATCTCTCGAGTTTTACTCCGTCAAATCACACTTGACACCACAGAACAACAGTTTGACGTGGAAAACCAAAAAATCGGGGGATTTTTACTGTTTTGGATGTTTGCAACCGGTGGGCTGAAATAGAGCTCAAAACCGGGTGGACCCCGAAAAAACCTGGTGATTTGGTAACCCTAATTTCAATTCATACGAATTACACAATGACAATGAATATTAATACTGTTGCACTCTTACTATTACGAAAATGTTTTGGAATCTGAACTTAAAAGTTGGAGTAATGAATTAGGATATAAGAATTCCGGTACAATTCTAGTGACAGTGACGTCATGTGTGACTAAATGAATTACGTTTATCAGAAGCTCAGTGGCAGGATGAACAGGATTTTAGGGAGTAAAGGGTTATCAATACAAAATCAGTTGGTGGTAACGTAGGAGTAGGTCTGATAATGAAAAAGAAAATAGGAATACTGGTAAGTTATTATGAACAGCAGCGGCATAACTAGGACTTGGCTTTGGGGGGGGGGGGATAGATCTATTTGACTAGCAAAATTTTAGTCAGTTTCCAGACAGACTACCATCTACCACTCCCGTTGAAGAAACTAATTCACTCCCATCCAATGAAAGATTGTGGTAAAACACCCCAAGTTTTCAATCTTTACCTTTACCAGATTGCAGTTATACGATTTCTTTTCTTTCTCTCTCTCTCTTTTTGGGTTCTGGGGGGGGGGGGGGGGGGGGGGTTCTATCCCCCTCATTCCCCCCACCCCATAGTTACGCCACTGATGAACAGTATAGTGAACGCATTATCGTAGTGAAGAGAGACACAGAGCCAACACCAACCACAGTAGAGCAAGTTTATATGCGAACTAGCACGGCCGATGATGAGGATATCGAAGAATGTATGAGGATATAAAAGAAATCATTTAAAAAGTTAAAGAAGACGAAAACTTGATTGTGGTGGGGGACAGGAACTCGGTAGTAGGAAAGGGAAGAGAAGGAAATGTAGTAGGTGAATATGGACTGGGAAAAAGGAATGAAAGAGGCGATCGCTTGGTAGATTTTTGCGCAGAGCACAATTTAATGATCACCAACACTTGGTTTAATCATCATGAAAGAAGGATGTATACGTGGAAGAGACCAGGAGACACTGGAAGGTACCAGATTGACTTTATAATGGTAAGGAATAGATTTAGAAACCAGGACCTAAACGTATCCAGGGGCAGATATAGACTCTGACCATAACTTATTGGTTATGAACTGCAGATTAAAACTTAAGAGACTGCAGAAAGGTAAAAAGGTTAGGGGATGGAACCTGGATAAATCGAAGGAAGCAGATATGGTTGAGAGTTTCAGAGGGAGCATTAGGCAAGGATTGGCTGAAACGGGGGAAAGTAATACAATAGAAGAAGAATGAGTAGCTCTGAGAGATAGGGTAGTGAAGGCAGCAGAGGAGCTTATAGGCAGAAGGACAAGGCGTAATAGAAATCCCTGGATAACACAGGAAATACTGAACTTAATTGATGAGAGGAGAAAATATAAAAATTCAGCAAGTGAAAGAGGTAAAAGGGAGTACAAACGTCTGAAAAATGAGATTGATATGAAGTGCAGGCTGGCTAAGCAGGAGTGGCTAGAGGACAAATGCAGAACCGCAAAAAAATGCATAACTAGGGGAAAGATAGATACCGCCTACTGAAAATAAAAGAGATATTTGGAGACAAGAAGAGCAGCTGTATGAATATCAAGAACTTAGACGGAAAACCAGTACTAAGCAAAGAGGGGAAAGCTGAACTGTGGACGGCATATATAGAGGGCCTATACAAAGAATTTGACAGAGCGCTGAAGGACTTGAGTCGAAGCAAGTAGATAGAGTAGATGATATTCCATCTGAACTGCTGATATCGTTTGGAGAGCCAGTCATGGAAAAAAATGTTCCGCCTGGTATGCAAGATGTATGAAACAGGGGAAATACCCTCCGACTTCAAGAAGAATTTAGTAATTCCAATTCCAAAGAAAGCAAGTGAAGACAAGTGTGAAATTTTCAGAACTATCAGTTTAATAAGTCATGGTTGCAAAATAATATCACGAATTATTTACAGACGAAAGGAAAAACTTGTGGAATCCGACCTCGGGGAAGATCATTTTGGATTTAGGAGAAATGTAGGAACATGGGAGGCAATACATTACAACTTTTCTTAGACGATAGGCTAAGGAAAGGGAAACCTACGTTTTTAGCGTTTGTAGATTTGGAGAAAGCTTTTGACAATGTCGACTGGAATATACTCTTCCAAATTCTGAAGGTAGCAGGGGTAAAATACAGGGAGCGAAGAGTTATATTCAACCTATACAAAAACCAGACAGCGGTTATTAGAGTCGAAGGGCAAGAAAGGGACGCAGAGGTCGGGAAGGGAGTAAGACAGGATTGTAGCCTTTTCCTAATGTTGTTCAATCTGTACATTGAGCAGGCAGTGAAGGAATGGAAGGTGTAATTTGGAGAGGGCATTAAAGTGCAGGGAGAAGAAATAAAAACATTGCTGTTTGCCGATGACATAGTAATTCTGCCACAGACCACAAAAGACCTGGAAGAGCAATTGAATGGGATGGATAGTGTCTTGAAAGGAAGATATAAGATGAACATTAACAAGAGTACAACGAAGGTAATGGAATGCAATGTCAGAAAATCAGGCGATTCTGAAGGAATTAGATTAGGTAATAAGACAATAAAAGTAGCAGATGAATTTTGTTATTTGGGCAGCAAGATAACTTCAGATGGCCGAAGTAAAGAAGATATACAATGCAGAATGGCTATGGGAAGAAAAGCGTTTCTAAAGAAGCGAAACTTGTTAACATCCAATATTAATTTAAATGTTAGGAAGTCGTTTCTGAAAGCATTTGTCTGGAGTGTAGCATTGTATGGGAGTTTTTGTGTCCCAGCCTCGTCGCCGCTTTTGTGTCCCAGCCTCGTTTCCGTCGTAGGTGTCGGTTGCCGAGTGGAATGAGACCGACACAGGAATAAAGATAGCACGCTGGTGCAGGTACGGAGGGGAGCAGCCAGAAACTAGAAACACTAGAGTAAATTAGAACGAGATATATATTGCACAGAATTTATACAATACTTAACTTTTACATATATCAGTACTGCAGATACATAGTTGAGCTAGAGGCCCGCCTAGTGCCTATGCGATAGCCAAGTCTTCACTGGTGCCTATCTGATTACGAAGTGTTGACTGGTTCCTATCTCAGTCCCAAGTGAACGATGTCGTTCAGTGGTGGCCACGAGCGGAGTTGTAGCAGAGGGCGCTCGTGGCTGACGTCGTAAGAACGCCGCGCCGTGCGTGCATGGCGGCGCGCGGCGAAAGTAGATGGCGCGCACTTTGGACTTGTGCGACACCACAGGAGTGAAACGTGGACGATTAGGAGTTTAGATAGAAAGAAGCTTTTGAAATGTGGTGCTACAGACGAATGTTGAAGATTAGATGGGTAGATCACGTAACTAATTAGGAGGTGCTTAACCTAATCGGGAAGAAAAGGAGTTTCTGGCATATCCTGACTAAGAGAAGGGATAGATTGGTTGGACACATTATGAGACATCAAGGAATTGTCAACTTAGAAGGAAGCGTGTGGAGTAAAAATCATAGAGGGAGACCGAGGGACGAATATAGTAAGCAGATTGAAAAGGATGTAGGTTGCCGAACGTATTCTCAGATGAAGAGACTTGCACAGGACATGGTAGCGTGGAGAACTGCATCAAACCAGTCTGCTGACTGAAAACAACAACAACAACAACAACAGAACTCTTGCAGCCAATTTCGTCACACATTCTTTCCTCACGAAGAGCGAGAAGTTAATCATTTTAAATGTATATGACGCAACTGTATTACCCAAGATGTTATCTCAGAATATCCGCTAACTGAATTCAGCTACCACAAATTGACCAAAATACTGCTGTATTAGCAAACTCATATATTTCATGCTATTTTAAGAAAGTTAACAAAATAGTTAAAGAACCTGTTGCACCAAACTACGTTCTTCTGAATGATACTCGACTTTCTGCTTCATCAAAGTTGTGCTTGATGCAGTTGATCGTAAATAACCTAGCTATAAAGGTGTGGAATATACTTGTTTATAGTCTAAGTTCTTTATTTAGTACGTATATTTTATTTAGTATGTATATCGTCGATAAATCGTGTAAGCTGTAAAATAAATTGTAATTGATATTGTAGCGGAATTTGAAAGTGCTCGTAGCGAAATTTGAGCATGGCCGTAGCGGAATTTATTTATTTTTGGCTGGCAACACTGCATGGGAAATAAATATTTCGACAATATGAGGTCCTCAAATGTTCATGATATTGTCAAACCGTCAATTTATTGCTGTCTGAGAACGTATATTGACGTGTTGTCATTAACGTACTTAATATTGATGATCAATATTGCTGGAACTCCGCAATTTCTTATATACTGAATGTGTGAGGCAAGTATTGATGAACTGACTATTTTCAACATTTGGTTGCTTGACAGTGCTTGATGTACCAGCCACACGGTGTTAAGATTCACTGTTTAATGTTTTCAATTCGTTTTTGTGCATATCATATCTCGGATAACACTTTTCAAGTAGGTAATCTTAACACAAAATAACCTTAATAATATACACAAGGGTATTCATTGTACTGTACTCTACATACCAGTTTAGAATGGTCAATGGAGAGTTCTCCATGACCCTACTTGATTTATTAAGTTTATTGAATTAAACGGCTGTTAGGATGAAAACTTTTTTCTCTTCGAAAAAGACGACATTGTCGCAGAAGACGCAATACTACGATACTGACAAAAGCCGATTTTGCGTTCTTCAGTCAGTTTGATATCCTTGATTCTCATTGCATCCTTTCTTATCGTCATATAACGAATTATTATTATTATTATTATTTAATGAGCTATAATATGACACAGCGAACAAATAGATTAAAAACTTCTGAACTGCAATATAATGAAATACCGTTTAATTACAAGTTTTGGATGTGCTAAATAGTACCGCTTCGATACAAAAGCGCGCGCAGCCACAATACTTTGTTACTGCTTGTTTCCTGGTTCCAGGCTTGTAGTTTTTCATGGCAATGGACAGCGATTTAGAAGGATTGTTTCTAGGTTGAAATCAGAGTGTGATAGCGGAGAATTCTTCCGGGGAGTGACTGACAATGGCAAGAAACTTGTTTTAGTGTTTGCTTTTGAAAGTTAATAAGCCCACAGATGCCTTATTGTGATATAAATCAGAACGCCCCCACCCCACTCATTCTGCGTCTCAACTCATTTCTGAGAAACCGCCAATTTATAGAAATTTTTGAAAATATCCACTTACTTGTTGTTTCTCTTGTAAATACAGAAAAAACAACAGGCCAGAACAGTAGTAACAGTGAAGTGCCATGCTCGGTAAATTTTCTTGTGATTACTGTCAATAATAATATCACTGTCTTTATCGTACTGTAAATACATGTGTTAGAGTGTCATCTTTTATCTTCTTTTATTGATTTATATTTTTCATCTAGAAACTTTGATAGTTGTATCCAAAAATGCTCAAAATGAAATCGCTTTCAGTTGCTACTAGAGACGATAGTACTTCATACTCATTGTTAAACTATGGTAATCATTGTTTAACAACAATCCAGATAAATTATCAGAAGATGACGGAAGGAATTGTTTGTGACCTGAGCATTGACATTGAAAGTAAGTCTAAACCAAATCCCAAAGATTCGAAGAAAAATACCAATTAAATTATGCGAATGCGTGGACAAGCGCCTATTGGATACAAAAAAAGTTTAAAGTGCCAAATTCATCATGATACTCCAAAGGGCGGTACGAAAATTATGTCCGATGCGTACTTCGAAGATTTGTCGCCGGCCGCTGTGGCCGAGGAGACTGAGGCGCTCCAGTCACGGTCTGCACGGCCACTACGGTCGGGGGTTCGAATCCCCCCTCGGGCATGGATATTTGTGCCGTCCTTAGGATAAGCTAGTTGATAAGTAGTTTGTAAGTTTAGGGACTGATGACCCCGTAGTTAAGTCCCATAAGCTTAACAAACATTTGAACAGTTTGAAGATTTGTCGGAAATCCATCCAAAGGAATTGTCATCAATTGTTTGCTGACGTTAGGCAGGGAATCGATGTCATGAGAAAAGGGGAGATTTACGTAATCAATCTTGAGGAAGTAATTCTAACCAAACCGGGCAAGAGCATTGGCGAATCCAGAAGAAAAGGCAAGCTGCTTTATCATTTGAGAAATGAGCTGGAGAAAATAAAAATGTTTCTCACTACTCTTGGGATTTAAGAATGGACTGTCCGATATTAGCTGGTCAATTCCACACTTGGGGTGAGTCCTGATTCAGAATCTGTACGATCTCGAATAAAGCAGACGAAGACGAAAAACGAGAGAACTTTCATAAAAGAATTTCTGGGATGCTTTCCGAATGTTCTGTCGAATTACTGCAGGAAATCCTTCTAAAACCTATACCTCGAGCCTATTCACAATCCAAGCAACACCTTACTTGACTCTACCTTGAAAAATGTAATGTGGAGAAGGTTTCACCATTAAGATGGGCTACATTTAACTTGATTTTTGAAGAGAGTAATTTTAACTTATTTCACCCCACCCCCAGGAAGACCAGTGCGTCTTGTAGTAATACAAGTCTGTATAGTAGGAGAACGAGTAACTAGGGGAAAGATAGATACTACCTACAGAAGAGACGCTTGGAAACAAGAAAAGCAGCTGCATGAAAATCAAGAGCTCGGATGGAAATTCAGCACTAAGCAAGGAAGGGAAAGGTGGAAGGAATGTATAGAAGGTCTATACAAGGGAAATACACTTGACTGCAGTATTGTACAAAGCGAACTAGATGAAGATAACATAGGAGATACGATACTGTGAGAAGAATTTGACAGAGCGCTGAAAGATTTGAGTCTAAACAAGGCCCCTGGAGTAGATGATATTCTGAACTGAACTGCTATACCATCCTACTTCAAGAAGAATGTAATAATCCCAATTCCAAAGAAAGCAAGTACAGACAAGTGTCAAACTTACAAAACTATCATGGTTGCAACATACTAACACGAATTATATACATACGAATGGGAAAACTGGTAGAATCCGACCTTGGGGAAGATCAGTTTGGATTTAGCAGATATGAAGGAAAAACTAGGCAGTACTCACATTACGACTTATCTTAGAAGATAGGTTAAGAAAGGCAAGCCGGCCGCGGTGGCCGACGAGACTAAGGCGCTCCAGTCACGGTCTGCACGGCCACTACGGTCGGGGGTTCGAATCCCCCCTCGGGCATGGATATTTGTGCCGTCCTAGTTCGTAAGTAGTTCATAAGTAGTTTGTAAGTTTAGGGACTGATGACCCCGTAGTTAAGTCCCATAGACTATACAAACATTTGAACATTTTTTTGAAGAAAGGCAAACGTACTTTTGTAGAGTTGGGGAAAACTTTAGACAATGTTGACTGGAATACATTCCCTCAAATTCTGACGGTGGCCGGAGTGAAATACTGGGAACGAGAAATTACGTACAGCTTGTACAAAAGACAGACAGCTGTTATAAGAGATGACGGGTATGAAAGGGACACAATCGTTGGGAAGGGAGTAAGACATAATTGTATCCTTTCCCCAATGTTATTCAGCCTGTAAATTGTTCAAGCTGTGAAGGAAATTTGAAGATGGAATTAAAGTTGAAGGAGAAGAAGTAAAAAAATTTGCAGTTTGCCGATGACATTGTAATTTTGTCATAGTCAACTAAGGATCTGGAAGAGGAATTGAACAGAATGGACAGTGTCTTCATACGATAATTCAGGAGCAAAATAAGTGCAATGGAATGTAGTGTAAGAAAATTGGGGGACGATTAATTATTTAATTAGAAAAAGAGGCAATACAAGTTGTAGATGAGTTTTGTAATTTGGGTAGGAAAATAATTTCTGATGCCTGAGGAATGACTATGGGAAGAAAAGCATTTCTGAAAAAGCGAAATTTGTTGGCGTCTAAAATCAATTAAAAAGTTAGGTAGTCCTTTCTAAAAGCATTTATCTGGAGTGTAGCATTGTAGGGGAGTGAAACGTGGACGATAAGGAGCTCAGACAGAATAATGATAGAAGCATTTCAAATGTGGTGCTACAGATGAATGCTGAAGATTAGGTGGGTAGATCACGTAACTAATGGGTAGGTGCTGAATAGAATTGGGGAGAAAAGAAATTTCTGGCAAAACCTTATTTAAGAGAAGGGATCGATTACTGAGATACATTATGAGACATTTAGCATTCGAGGGGAGTGTGTGAGGTACAAACACCCAGAGGGAGACGTACGAATACATGAATCAGTTTCAAAACGATGTAGGTTGCCGCTCTTAGATGAAGAGGCTTGCAAAGGACAGGGTAGCGTGGGGAGCCACCAAGTCAGAGTTTCGAGTTTTGGCTAAGGGGAGAGGAAGAAGTCACTTGGGGGCATGTCTAGTGAATAGGGTGGTTGAGGAATCCTTTCAAGACCGAATTTATGCATCTTTGCCACAGTTTACGCTGATGTATGGGTCGGTGCATTATTCTGGTGAAAGAACAAATTTGTGTGTAGTAACCTTCGTCTTTTTTCAGTCAAGTTTTAAACGCTCTAGCAATGAAGCATAATAGGATTCAGTAACGGTTCTGCCTTTTTACAAGAAATCTGTGGTTTATTTCTTGCGAAACCTTAAAAAAAAACTTACCATCACATAACCTGTTGACAAAATGGTCTTTGCCTTTTTCTGTGCACTTTCATCAGCATTTGTCCATTGGTTTTTTACTATCGTTGTGACTCTGGTGTGTAATGATGAATCCACATTTCAACAACCAACTCAAATCGACACAAAAATCTTATGGATTGCGATTAAACATCGCCATACCTTGTGTTGTGCCAAATGTGCTGTCTCTGTGCAGAATATTACGCCCTCACTCAGTTCAGGCTATGTGATGCTGCAGCTACATATTTTAGCTGCTAGTAGTTGTTGTAATGATACAACATAGAAATATGAAAAATTGTGCTGGGGCTGGGATTTGAACCCAGGACTTCCTGATTACTAGGCAGTTACGCTAAGCCTCTGCGGCACTACCGGAACACAGGGTTATTACACGTGCGAGAATAACCCAAGCACTTACAGCGTGTGACCCAAACTCTCGGCCATTGCACTCCATGGCTCGCAGCGGGCTTTGTATTCCCTAGTGCATCTGCCTAGTATGCAGGAGGTCCTGGGTTCGAATCCCGTCCTCAGCACGAATTTTCTTTTGTCTATGCTGTGTCATTAAAACACCTACTAATAGCTGAGACTCGAAATATAAATCTAAGTTTCATGTCAAGAATTTTCATTTGGAGGTTTTGCAGTATCACATCATAGATTTTATCAATCGTTTTCTGTGTGATGACCTCAGATGGAGGGCCGAAGCGCGTTTCGTCTTCAGTGTTTCTCAGACCATGAAGAGGAAAGTAATGATGGCGCAGAGGTCGCACGGCATCCTTAAAATGAAAATGTTTAATAACTGCACGAAACTCGGATTTTGTAATTTTCAATCGCAGTCGACGCACTGACCAGTTCAGACGGATGTCAACAATAAACTGCACGATGTGTATTGTTGAAATATTTTATACGATATTTTGAATAATGAAGCTTACTTAATATGACGGCGCAACAAAAGTATTTCATTCCTTCATAAAAATTTACCAGACTTATTACACCACTGTCATATATGACGTAGTCACAATCCCACAAAAAATTATGATGAGAAACAAATCCACGAGAGATATTGTAAACGTCGTAGCTTACATGAGGTCAGTGGCAGCTCGTACAAAATTTGACCAGTGTGCTACAATATTACAAAAATAAACAGGAAACAAAATATACTAAAATAAAAAGTCAACCTTTGTATGATTGCCTTTAATGAAATATCAATTAATATTGTATTGACAGTAAGACCTTCAGGGGAATCTATAACGGCGTTTATCCAGATGGCGAGCAATACAGTACTACACATGTCAATAGCAATGACTTTTCTTAAATGACATTAGTTAATTGGAATATCCTAAAGAAAAGTTGGACTTTGGAAAAATCGCTAGAAGCACCCCTGATCTAAAAAAAAGACACACACTCATAAAGAAAACTAATACTGCCAGTCGTCGAAATTAATGTTCAATTGTTTGTAAATCTATGGGATTAACTTCTTTGATTATTAATCCCTAGACTTACAAACTACTTAAACTAAGTTAAACTAACCTAAGGACAAAACACACACACACACACACACACACACACACACACACACACACGTGCCCCATGGAGGACTCGAACCTCCGACGGCGAGCAACCGCACGTTCCGCAGCAAGGCGCCTTACATGCTCGGCCATCCACTGTGCGGTCGAAATTCGACCAGTTGCGTTTACAAAGGAACGAAACTAATTTTTTAAAAATGTAATTGGATGTTATGCAGATTATTAGTTCATACCTGAGCCCTGCATTTCCGTGTAGTCGTAGCTACCCTGCCGCGGCGGATTAGCCGCGCGTGCTGGAGCGCAGTGTTGCAGTGCACGCGGCAGTCCGCCGTCGGGGGTTCGAATCCCCCTTCGGGCATGGATGTTTTTGTCGTCTTTAGTATAAGGTAGTTCGTAAGTAGTTTGTAAGTTTAGGGACTGATGACCCCGCAGGTAAGTCCCTTAAACCTTACAAACATTTGAACATTTTTAGCTATTCAAAATGAAGTAATTAAAAATTAGGAACTTATTTGAAAGCTCTGGTAGCAGCGGCAGATGAGTACAAAATTATTCCTTTAGGATAAAAGGCGAAATAGCGGCGCCAAGAAATGATGTTATTCCCTTACCATGAAATTTTGATTTCCACTGCTGACACCTTGGTCAATCTCGTATTCCAGCAATTCTGCTGCTAGATGGCTGTCGTGGTAGATCTATACCTTCCACGGCGTGTCGTCGTCTAATCCACCTTTTAGAAATGAAAACATTCACTTCCTTTAACAATCCTTAACGGTTCTGTACACCTATGATTTATGCTTTGTCCAAAGCCCATTTGGAATGATATCAGTTTCGTTGACTTGCTTCTATAATTAATGTTAAAATCGATACTTTCAGTTTCTGTAATTATTCCAAAATCCACGAGAACAAGCTTTTTTTTATAGAGAGTATTGGAATTAGTAACTCTAAGCGGTACACCTGTGATCGGCTAAGTAGTGTGACATCTGTAATGCAATTAAAAGACAAAATACTTGAGGAATTGCTTTAAGGGGACCTGGACTTGAAAATGACTGAAAAATTGAAAAACATTTTCTGCTTCCATCTGAAAGACAAATATCTCCCGTTTTCAAAAATGTAGGGTTTATTTACTTTTAAATAGTTATTATAATCTTAAACGCTCTTTGAACAAATGTCTACACACTGACCACGTTGATGCTTCAAGCAAGGAATATCACCATAAACATTCCATGCCTGCCACAGTGATGGAAATTACTTAGTAAATGTCTACATGGCCGTATACAAAATCATAATCTATCTACATCTACATAAATACTCTGCAAGCCACATTGAATTGCATGGCATGAGAGTTTCGACAGCTGCGTGTGGCAACGAGTACCGAAAACGGATGGACGGTATAAAAAGTAGGTGTGATGGATGCTGTTATCTGTTTCAGTGATGGTGTAATTGGCAGGACAAAAGTAATGGACAAATTAGGCGCCTAACCAGGAAATAACATGATAGCTGCTCTGACTACCATAGATAGTCAGCGACTAGTTGAAGCTGAAAGGGCTGCGGAAGCCACCACTAAAGAGTAAGGAAAAGACACCTCAAAAAGTCTGCAGAGGATAAAAAGCAGCTGGCCAACAAGATTATGCCACTGGAATGTTCCGAAAGAGGCGTACGGTGAGTCAAAAACATTGTGAACATTCTTTTCTCATATTCTCGGAACTACATTTTCAGAACATTAGATACGTATAGCTTCATAATGTATGTTCATCAAATTTCTCCCAATTGAAGAATGGGACAGTTCTTTTGTATTATGCCTAATACATTGCAGAAATGGTCTATGTTTGTCATTCTGCACATAATTTTAACGGTAATGGGACAGTATCTTTGTATTATGCATTATAAATTTCAGAAATGATCTATGTTTGTTATTCTGTATATAATTTCAACGGTACTTTTTAGACAAAATAGTAATGAAGTGTATTAAGGGTTTTTTTCTATTTCCTCAGCAATGCTCCAAACTACAAAACAAGCGGCAAATGTCCTATGGATGTTGATAGCAGTCTGCCACTGTATAAATGCTATTAGACTGACCATGCACCAGAAAATTGTTCCAGAATGCGAACGTGAATTATAAAAACGTGTATTAGGCAAAATGTTGTAATTCTTAAACTATAACAGATATTTCAATAAATTTCCTATTACAGCTTGAATTAATATCATTCAATGTTGGTACAAAATCGCAACTTATTCCGCATTGTAGATCAAGAGTAATGTGCACCGACAGCAAGGTATGAAAATGCAGCCCCATCACGACCAGTTCCCCTTAAGGCGGTTTTTGTTGCGGGTACTTTAACAGCAGCTAGTAATCGTTTCCTATGACGGTAGTCGCTTCTGCTGATGACTAGTAGCCATTAAATAGAGCGGCGACTGGAAATTAGCATGTTCAATTCTAGGAGCCACAAACGTTGTTGTCGCTTCTTGCAAAAGCTGAATTTCCAGTCGCTCTCTTGTCATCGTATGTTGCGTTCAGAATTTTTTGACTTTGTTCATTTTCGTCATGATGGAAAACCACGGAAGAAACGTATGCAAGTGGCCAGATAAATACATCTTAAAAGTTTTGGATTTTTTTGTCAAGTATGAAGCACTTTGGGACACAAATAAAGATATTTATATGAAAAAGAATTTGCGGCAAAAGTTTCAGAAGTTCCCGCCAATGAGAGTCCTCCATCTACTAGTGCAGTCAGCTTGTTTTGCAACTGTCAAACACTAGCAGTTAACGGCACTACCAGTGACCGGAAGAAGAAAATTAAATAAATAAATAAATAAATAAATAAATAAATAAAATTATAAAAAAACTGGAAGAAAAAGCTTATTCCCTGGCAGCACAGAATCAATGTGTTGCAAAATTCCACGAAATTGCAGCATTGACATCATAAGATGGTACCCAAGATAACTACCATTTTTCAATGCACATTGCACAACTGACAAGGAAAGTACATGGGCTCGAACAAACATATCTGTATGAAAGTTTGGTTACAGGATCTCTACGTACACCTCAATGTGCTGGTGGGTGTCGTTTTTCTGCAAAGATCTGCAACCATGCTCTAGATAGCACTGTAGATGTAATTGTAGACGCCATACGTAATGCAGATATCTTAACTATAACTTATGTAATAATCATCGTACATGTTCTCTAGCGAATTGTCGTCAAAAGCCGTGATGATAGTTGCAGCTTTATGCTTCTTCCCGAAAGACTGTTGGTATTCACTGCCACTGCTTCCATCGCCTCTTCCCGCACTTACCGTAGCACTACAGCTTGCAATGAGTTGTTTGTCATTAACATTCCTACTATCATTATTAAGAGTTTCTAACAACTGCATCTAACTTATGCTCATATTTCTGTACCATAACAGATACGAGAAAGTATGCAAATGATTCATCTTCTACACTAATACCATCTTCACGAAGAAGTGTTCTTGAAACTTCATCTCAACTAATCGCAATACATTAGCAGGATTGATTAGCAATCGCCGCCCCATCTGAGGCTTCACCACACAAATAAAATCACAAAACGCAACTTCAGAGGCACACTGCATCGTCCCTATTGGCGAACCGACAGGTCAAAGTGCAATGCGGCATGGCACACGCAGAGGCCTCTAACGGACGACTGCAGAGTTTTGCAGATGCGAGAGTATCACTAGTGCAATAAGGGATCTTTAGATCATCTGTCATACGATTTTGGTGTATATATGTTTGTTCGAGCCCACTGTTTCCTTGTGAGAAAACGTCTTACGAGAAGTTTTATTATAATTCAGGAAAGAAATTTAAGGGCTTATTACTCAACAAACACCTTGGATTCTCTTCCCTCGCCGTCTCCCCACCTGCCGTCACCATGCAGACCTTTCACTGGTAGACCATCAGCTGCACTTACGTGGCATCCTGTCTCCTCTGGCCATTACGAAGCTGGCCAGGCAAACATTAGTGAGACTCCTGATATCGACGAATATCAGCATACGCAATACAGCGAAACCATCCTCAGCCCATTGGAGCAGGCGATTCAGAAATAAACAATAATCCAATCATTTTCTGTGTTCATGTTCCTACTTTATTATAATTATCACCTTTGTGTTAGTGCAGATCGGACAACATGCTAGCCAACGTTGGCTGCAGGAATAGCACTAGACCTGGACAAGTGTTCTTTCTCCTCTCACTCATTAATAATGATGGACAAATGCTGTTTCTGCATTCATTCGATAGAGGAAGTGCCATAACATGGAAGTCAGCTCTTAACTCAATTTAACCAAAAAGTGAACAAGTGTAGTTTTGGCAGTTGGCGATTTTTTTGTATTTTAATGTACTATAGAATAGAAACGGCATTAATTATATAACAGTACCACTATCTAATAGAAAAAAATTCTCGAGCAACGCTCGCTCACCAGATATTATATAACAATTAACACAATACATCACTTTCTATTTAATGAATTAATACCCCAATTCGTGTCATACTTGTCTCTTGGTCTGTGACATACTATTTCATGTAATATGATGAGCATTCTACATCTACATGTGATACGCTGCAAATCACATTTAAGTGCCTGGCAGAGAGTTCATCGAACCACCTTTATATTATTCATCTCCCATTCTCGAATAGCGCGCGGGAAATAAGAACATCTGAATCTCTCAATTCGAGCTCTAATTTTTCGTATTTTATTCTGATGATCATTTCTACCTATATAGGTGGGAGTCAACAATATATTTTCGCATTCGGAGGAAAATGTTGGTGATTGGAGTTTCGTAAGTAGACCACGTCGCAGCGATAAGCGCCGTTGTTGTAATGATTCCCATCCCAGGTCCTGTATCATTTCCGTGACGCTGTCTCCCCTGTATCGTGACAATACAAAACGAGGAGCTGCCCTTCTTTGGACTCTTTCGATGTTCTCCGTCAAACCCACCTGATAAGGATCCCACACTGGGCAGCAATACTCCAAATGACGACGGACAAGCGTAGTGTATGCAGTCTCTTTAGTCGTTCTGTTGCATCTTTTAAGCGTTCTGCCAATAAAACGCAGTCTCTGGTTCGCCTTTACTACGACATTATCTACGTGTTCTTTCCAGTTTAAGTCTGATTTAATAGTAATTCGTAGGTATTTATTGGAGTTTACGGCCGTCACATTCGATTGATTTATCTTGTAACCAATGTTTAAGGGATTTCTTTTCGTACTCATGTGGACGACTTCACACTTCTTATTATTTAGAGTCAATTGCCAATTTTTACACCTTACTGATATCTTATTTAAATCGTTCTGCAGTTGGTTTTGATCTTCAGATGATTTTACTAGACGGTAAATGACGGCGTCATCTGCAAACAACCTAAGAGACCTGCTCAGATTTTCTCCTAAATCGTTTATGTAGATAAGGAACATTCTCACCTAAAGTAACATGATACGTGGTACTTGTATAACAGGAAACATGGTTTAATGTCATACACCAGAGTATTTTTCGTGCAATATGAGGTTACATGTCATTAAGGTTTACGATGCAAACATCCCCACTCAGGGATATTTTCTGTTGCCCCCATTTCTCTCCCCCAACCCTCTCATGACCTCACTGGGATTCGTAATTAGGGTTAACACGTAAAAAAGCGCGAATATATAATGGTTTTTAATCTAAATGTTTGTATAGCTGCCGGGTAATTCGAGAAGGTAGTTGTCGCTTTTAACTTTTTGACTCTGCCCATGACGTATCGTGGTGTGATTAGGAACATTTCTCTTTCTGTTGATAATATCTCTGAGTTGCCGCGACGATGGATCTAACATTTTGTGTGAGTAGCAGTAGTTAGCTGGTGCGAAATTCTGAATGAAAGTAATAATATTTATTGATTCTACTATCGGTTCTTGGTGAAACATTTCAAATTAAGTAACTGAACAATTGTTATTCCCTTGTTTTACAAAACTTTATAGGACCTAGGTTTAGGATTATGATTCTATTTTCAAGTCCTTTACTGATTCCACAGTTGTTACACCGGGGAAGACAAACCATTACATTGTGAACTTTAAAATTCTCCCGGCGGATCGAATATTCATAGAAGTTTCGGGTATGCAGCCGGTCGTCGTCTAAAACATCACACGATATTTCGGCCAGACACCTGCTAGCCATCTTCAGGTGAGTCGATGAAGACTGAAGAGTGCGTCCAGCGTTCCACTATATATAGAAAACTTGGCGGTTACAGCGCATGCGTCAAAACATAAACAGACAGGCCACACTGCCGGACGGCAGCGCCCTCGCTGGTGGAGCCGCGGAGTTCAGCTGTCCTCTGCACTGCCACTGCCGTTCACAGCCGACGTCGGCGCTCTCTTTCGTCTTCGATCTGAGCAAATTTTAGTAATGACGGGATTCCATGCTTTGTCAAGATTGTAGCCACTATCCCGATTCATCAAATTTTCCGCGACACGTATTTCCACAGATTCTTTGATAATGGAGTCCCAAAAAGATGTTGCTGTTGTCAAAATTACCGTTTTATCGTACTCCATAGAGTGTCCGGTGGAAATGCAATGTTCAGCAATAGCAGACTTGCTTGGCTGTAAAAGGCGTGTGTTGCGTTTGTGTTCACTGCAACGTTCTTCAACAGTGCGCGTAGTCTGGCCTATATAAGCCATCCCACATTGGCAGGGAACTTTGTAGACACCAGCCTTACGCAACAACAAGTCATCCTTAACCGAACCCAGCAAGTCTGAAATTTTGGATGGTGGGCGGAAAATTACTTTCACTTGAAAATTTTGGAGAATTCTTGCTATTTTAAAAGAAATATTGCCAACAAACGGAAGAAAAGCAAGGGATTTTGCCGGTGTGTCCTCCTCGTTCTCCACTTTTTTGTTCTTCTTTTTAAGTGAGAGAGCCTTACTTATTTGCTGGTTAGAATATCCGTTGTCTCGAAACACTTGCTGGAGGTGAGCCAGCTCTTGTGGCAGACTATCAGCATCTGAGATTGTATGGGCTCTGTGAACAAGTGTTTTAAGGACACTACTGGTTTGCGACGGGTGGTGACAACTTGAAGCCTGTAAATATAAATCAGTATGAGTTGGCTTCCGAAAAACTGAGTGTCCCAAAGAGCCATCATCCTTCCTTTTAACTAAAAAAATCCAAAAAAGGTAAGCATCCATTTTGCTCTACTTCCATTGTGAACCGGATGTTATCATGAAGAGAGTTGAGATGGTGTAAAAACTTCTTTAGATTATCTTCCCCATGAGGCCATACAATGAAAGTATCGTCTACATATCTCCAAAATACTGTTGGTTTAAGGGGTGCTGATTCAAGGGCTCGTTCCTCGAAGTCCTCCATAAAAAGGTTAGCCACCATGGGAGACAGAGGGCTACCCATGGCGACACCGTCAGTTTGCTCAAAATATTCTTTGTTGAAAATAAAATAGGTCGAGGAGAGAACATGCTGAAAGAGAGCAGTGATATCAGCTTGAAAATATTTACCAATTAGTTTCAAAGAATCCGTTTGTTGGCAATATTTCTTTTAAAATAGCAAGAATTCTCCAAAAATTTTCAAGTGAAAGTAATTTTCCGCCCACCATCCAAAATTTCAGACTTGCTGGGTTCGGTTAAGGATGACTTGTTGTTGCGTAAGGCTGGTGTCTACAAAGTTCCCTGCCAATGTGGGATGGCTTATATAGGCCAGACTACGCGCACTGTTGAAGAACGTTGCAGTGAACACAAACGCAACACACGCCTTTTACAGCCAAGCAAGTCTGCTATTGCTGAACATTGCATTTCCACCGGACACTCTATGGAGTGAGATCGGAGGCAGATCGGTCAATTTGTACTTGGGTCAGGGAACACCACTGGAGATTCAGTTTAAGAAAGCCAGATTCTGCCTTTACCCAACACTGCTTAGAACAAGAGCACAAATACGCCATCGATGTAGAAGTCTTACAAGTAGAAGGTAAAGGTGCAAAACTGACCAAACTAGAGATTTTGGTAATTAAAAAATATATGCGCACAGCCCCAAATTTGATACTGAATGAACAGACAGAATTCAGTCATTCACCTCTTTTAGATTATGAGTAACTTTCACAAAGTAGATAATAACAATATTAATAAACTGTGGCGGTCATCTACAAGAAGTAAGGTCATGTTCAGTTTTTGAGGTACAAAAATTATTAATAATTTCAGTAAGAGATAACATAATTAAATACAATGTTAGTACAATAGATATTTACATAACGTGATTCTAGTAATGTAATGCAAGTGTAATAGTTCCTAAATTGCAATGTAAATCGAATTTTCTTCCCATGTCAAAGTCGATAAACAAAGACCTTTAGTAATGTAATGGTTTGTGTTCACTGGTGTAACAACTTTGGAATCGGAAAAGTGCTTCACAAATCATAACCCGAAACGTAGATCGTACAAATAAAGTTTTGTGAAACAAGACAATAACAAGTGATTAGTTATTTAATGAAAGTAATAATACCTATCTATCTATTCTGACAAACATTTCGAAATATCAAGGTACAACGCAGTTATCTGGCACCCTAAAACGAAACAAACAACTACATTCTCGGGCCACTTGGATACATATTCTTTGCTGTCTCCATGAGACATTTGTGAGACGTGGCCATTTTGATGCACTTGAAATAAACTTTAGAGTCTTGACCACTAATTTCAATTTATTGAGGCATTACGCGTTTCGACGTTCCGTCATCTTGCTGTAGCCTTCGATAATGACGGAACGTCGAAACGCGTAATGCCTCAATAAATTGAAATTAGTGGTCAAGACTCTAAAGTTTATTTCAAGTGGATACATATTTCTTGACTATCCTTGAACTAACGAAAATATTGGTTGAGTTTCCAGTTCCACGTTGTTGACTCGGGATCGTTAATTCTTCACGTAATATCGCCGAACACGCGATACCTAAGGCCGTTACCTGGAGCACGAAATGGAGAACCAGACCTTTACCCTCCAGTCGACCGGATGATTCATCTCTCGCCGCTCGGGAGACTCGTTTGGCATGACCTATCAGCTGGATCTGTCAAAACTGCGAGTCTAGGCGCGTGCAAGGGCGCTAACGACCCGACGGCCGAGGTCGCGACTGGAATTACCGCTGGAGGACAGACGCTTTTTCCAGAAAGCGAAGGCAAAGATCTCATCCAGGATGCACCCGGTCACTTACACGCAACCTCGCGCCTCGATCCGACGTGCCCCGAAGCTGACGTCACCCATGAAATAGCTTCGCTAATGCGGTAGCTGTGTCGAATGGCCGTGCCGCCACTAAACTTCCTCAAACCACCCTCACGCCGCCGCCAATCGTCCACTGTTTTCTGCAAATGCTGCATTTCTTCGGCAGAGCCAATGAAGTACCCACCTCCGGCATGAGATCACTAACATCGGCACCAAAGGCGAGAGACAAGGACACCGATTGCGCGAGTTCCGGTTGGTGACCTCCGCGTCTCGAGGTCACCTTCGTCCGTAGTCATTCTGGTCATTAATGAGAGGTGGAGAATATACCTTCTTATTACGAGGAAAGGCCAACGAGTTCCATAAATGAAAAAGTCCGAGCGAAGCCTTTTAAAATGAACAAAAATTGACCACTGTCTCGATATTGTAAGTCTGGACGCCGCCTTCACCGCGGTAGCCTGTGCACGTCCGTTTCGTAGCTCTCGATTCAAATGTAGGTGGTTCCAATTCTGGTGGCAGAAGAAAGTATCACCATCAATACTTTTTTATTTTTTTATTTAACCGTATGGTAATCTCTATATATAAAAGGAAGTGTCCCGATTGACTGACTGACTGACTGATTGACTGACTGACTCATCATCGCCCAGCCCAAACCACTGAAGATAGAAACTTGAAATTTGTGGAGGGTGTTGATCTTACTCTGTAGGCGTCATTTAAGAAGCGATTTTTCGATATTCCGCCCGTAAGGGGGTGAAATAGGGGCTGAAACGTTTTTTGAAAATACGTTGCTATTTAGGCAATTTTGAAGCTAGAACTACAAAATTTCGGATTTTAATTCAGGGTTCGAATTTAAAAAACACGTGTTTCGGCATTTTTTTGAATTTCGACAAATAAGGGGGTAAAATAGGTGACGCAAAAAATTGAATTTCAAAAATATGTTGCTGTTAACTCAAATTTTTAGCTACAACTACGAAACTTCGGATATGGAATCTTGGTCAGGATTAATAATCCATGATTTTTAGTATTTTTGGAATTTCAACAAGTAAGAGGGATAAATAGAGGATCAAAAATTCTTTTTGAAAACACGTTGCTATTGATACAATTTTGAAGCTAGAGCTGCAAAGATTGATATTTGTATAGTTGGTTAGACGTTAAGAAATACGTGTTTCGGTATTTTTGGAAATTCAAACATCAACGGGGTTAAATTGGAGAGGGGGTGTTTTTCGGAAATATGTTGCTATTTAGGCAATTTTGAAGTTATAACTACAAATTTTCGGATTTGGATTCGGGGTTCGAATTTAAAAGACACGTGTTTCGGCATTTTTTGAAATTCAATCAATAAGGGGGTAAAATAGAGAACGAAAAAAATTGATTTTCAAAAATATGTTGCTGTTAACTCAAATTTCAAGCTATAACTACGAAACTTAGGATATGGACTCTTGATTAAGATTAAAAAGACACGAGTTTCAGAATTTTTGGAAATTCAAAAAGTAAGTGGGTAAAAGAGGGGACTAAAATTCTTTTCGAAAACACTTTGTTGTCAAGACATTTTTGAAAGCTATAGCTGCAAAAATTGTTATTTGTATTATTCGTTATGATTTAAAAAAAAAAACCTGTTTCGGTATTTTTGGAAATTCGACCAATAAGGGGGTGAAATACGAGATGCATAAATTGATTTTCAAAAATATGGTGCTGTTAACTGAAATTTCAAGCTATTGAAAGTACAAGTTACACATTCAAATCAATTAATAAATACTTTTTTCTGTAGATAACAATTCGTATAAGATTCAACCTTATAATTTTTCTAGAATTTTACAATTAAATTCTGAATAATTAGAACCCTTAATGATTGTTATAGGTAAGTTAAATAAATAGTTGTCATGATGTGCAGCCGGCCGCGGTGGCCGAGGGGACTGAGGCGCTTCAGTCACGGTCTGCACGGCCACTACGGTCGGGGGTTCGAATCCCCCCTTGGGCATGGATATTTGTGCCGTCCTTAGTTGTAGGTAGTTCATAAGTAGTTTGTAAGTTTAGGGACTGATGACCCCGTAGTTAAGCTTAACAAACATTTGAACGTTTTGAACATGCTGTGCAACGCTGGAGAGTACGCTGACGAGCGATAGCAAAACGGAACAAGCAGGCCGGTGATCCGCATAAAGTCCTGTGTACACGAATGCAGCCAAATAACTTTATCTAATGAACAAGGAAATTCTATAAATATTCATACAGTCTCTGAGACCTCTATTTAAGCGGACACGGAATATTCATTTAAACTCTTTTTTTCTGCTCTAAAAAATCGTCTTCAGAGCTTTCTCCAGCAGCAGATTGGACGGATGTGGCTGGGAAGTTGTTCTAGCAATTAAAGCCTTTACTTCAAATGGAGATAATACACTTGCAGGACGACATTTCCTTGCAAACGTGTAAAAATGAATGCACTGGTGAATTGTGGAGTGAACATGACGTGGAAAAATATGAAAATTGCAATACATTAGCCATCTACCTGGCTTCCATGTTTGGCTCCATATATATTTGTCAAATTTCATTAAAAAAATTAATTTATTGAAGAATAAGTATCGCTCATGATTAACAGCCGCCCACCTTGAAGACACTATTCGCATGAGCTGCTCCTCTTGTGAACCTAACTGTCAGAAACTGGCTAAAGACCGCAAATGTAATTTCTTGCATCGATTTTTTAACACAAATACACATACTTCATTGTATTTCATACTTTTTTTAGTGAAAATTAAATACAAAATAGTATGTTTAATGTATGACCTATTACTAGTTTTTCAATAGAAGTTTGACTACACATTTTATTTCGTACTTTTTGTGAGTGAAAACAAAAACAAAGAAATAGCAAATAATGTGTTTCATTCGATTACTATATATTTTTATTTCACATCTTTTGTATTTCGTATTAGTTTGAGACTGAAAATTAAAAATTGATAAAGAATATGTGGTTGTATTTCTGGACTCGATACAAATTTTCAAAAGTACCCGGACCCCATCCAAGTTTACTTGTCGACCTCTGCAATATACAATTATAAATAAGCAGCAGTCAAAAGTCAGAAGATTAGTTTGAACACCACCTTGGTTTACTAGGCGTGGTCCTGTTTGGAGGTGGTATGCCGTTGCCTTCCTCCGACCTTCGAACTGACTTAACCAGCCAGTTATAGGGGGATCCACAATTTAACGTGGATTCCGAACCATGGTGCTACTCGATATTTTCCACATCAGCAACATTACCAGAGGTGAAAGAAGTGGAAAGTGACAGATAAAAATCCTAGTACCTGGCGTGGATCGAACCCATGACCTTTGGATTCATAGTCTGGCACTCTACCACTGTGCTACCGAACCGCACTACAATTACACATAATTTGTCAACGACTTAGGTAAACCGGGTGTGAGAGCGAACAAATCATCAGGAATGCCACGATACGAATGAAGGGGACAGCCCTGGACCAGATGTTCGATCGTCTGTTCTTCCAGGTCCCATACACACACTTCGGTGAACTGATCCAACCCCACTTGTGCCTGAAGTAATTGCTGCAACCATGTCAATCTGTTGATGCGACACCAGAATTTTCTCGGTAGGTCAAAACCGTTTCGCTTCTTTGTGGGATTAAGATGGTTGGCACTTGATCCCAAAGTTTTTGTTGACCACTCATTCCTCCAGCTTTCATTTAGGTCAAATCCATCAACAATGAGTTGTCCCGCAGTGACACTTACTGGTCTTCTTGATTGCAGTCGCTGCTGTGATGGACGGCAGAATTCTTGGTGCGATGCAAAGATTTTCTTAGCTTCCCTTAATAGAGCTTGCTTCCTCCTTAAGTGTGGTGGAGGGATGTTAGCATAGATAACCAACGACATAGAATTGATTTGATGGTACCAGTAATGCCACGTATTACACCATTCCATTTCGTGTCTACCTTCTACACATGTGCGGTTTCCAACCAGACGGGTATACAGTACTCAGCAGTCCATTAGACAAGACTGAGGGCAGATAGGCGTAAACAGTCAGCAGAGGCTCCCCAGGACGTACCACTGAACTTATGCAGTATGCTGTTTCTTGCGGCGACTTTGGGGGAAAGCTTAGTGGAAGACTATCAGTATTTATTCAGCAAAGAGAACGCAAGAGCTGTAAGGACTTGATCAAACTTTGCGCCAATGTCGTGAAATTCCTAAATGAAGTACGTCTTATACCGAAGGTGTCAGTGTTTTTCGTTAAGTGTAAAAAATGGTCAATCTTTGACGTAGAATTTCTCTGGTAAAATTTAATCAAATAGCTACGTTTTGATACTTAATCGATACGGAATTTAATGCTCTACATTTTTTGTAACCTTTGCCTTTTCGATTAAACGCTTAGTTTGCGAGTAATTTGTAAAAAACTAGAAAAGTCAGAAATTATGAAGCTTCACTCAGAAATCTGGGGAAACTCGGATTATTCATACCAGAGATCTACTTGAGTGTTTAAGTATCCAGATTTGCACTAATTTTTGGAAGGCAACCCCCTTTTTGGAGCTAACATTAGTGGCCTATGCCTTCTTTTAACGATTTATGTTGTCTGAAATCGCGTCCAGATCCAGAAAATTACACTTTGGGACACTCCAATAACTGGAGCTACCTTATTTTGTGTC
Organism: Locusta migratoria; assembly: GCA_026315105.1. NCBI lineage: Eukaryota > Metazoa > Arthropoda > Insecta > Orthoptera > Acrididae > Locusta > Locusta migratoria. The sequence continues at coordinate 372,274,553 of CM048747.1, read as the reverse complement.
TGTCCCGGTTTCAACCACCCTATGACTCTCCATGACGTAGCTTCGGGTAATACATGTTGCTTATGTGCTCTACGTACTCACTACAGTATCTGAACTTAGCTGCTTGTGAAATTCGTTTGCTAAACACAAGCCAACACCAACCCCTCTGAAGCAACTTTCAGTTATTACCAGTATCTCTGTTGTCGTAATGTTGTTGTCTTCATTCCGTAGAACCGACAGAAAAGCGTCGATCCATTTTAGTTCATTCTGCCGATGACAATATTCAAATCCAAGATATCTCAACTGATCCCCTATTGGTTTTGACCTGTGTGCTTTGATGGCAGGCAGGAAAACGGACAGCTGGGAAGAGTACAATGAAGAACTCTGTGATACTCTATGAAGACTTGTCTGTGACGTGCTAGAAGGAGAAACTGGTGTTCCTATGGATTACGTAGGGGGACCTGTATTAGAATTTAAAAGAATGGAGGAATTGAAATTAAATAAGGCGAACGACATAGATAATATTCCTTTGGAATTGCTAAAAACATTGTGGGAAGTGGCAACCAAACGACTATTCAAGTTGGAGTCAGCTTAATAGCTCATGCATCCACACTACTGACGAGAATAATAAACAGAAGAATGGATAATAAAGTAGAGGATCTGCTAGATGACGAACACTTAGACGTTAGTACAGGTAAAGCCCGTTTAACACGATCGACGTCGCGGTGAAAATTGAGTACTCATAAGTGCGTGCGCCTTTCTTGTCTGTGTGTAAATCAGCAGCCAACCCCACTGCGAGTGCGCCTATGACGTCAATGATCTATAGATTGTGCTAGTGTGGAGTTCTGAATTTCCGAGTGTGGTTTAGAATTCTTATGCACAGAAGCAAGAATCTGTTATTTGTCTGCTTACATAAGAAGTTAACCTATTCTTGTCGATTCATTGATGTTTACAGAAATGCTATCGCAGTACTTAAACTTTATTCTGTTGTTTGCTTAGTGTTTTCATTTAATAAATAAAAGTTAAAATGCCTACTAAAATTACAATAAAATGTAACTTTCTCTAACATAAATATACATCATATAAATTTGTTATTTATATGAAACTTTAAAGAGGGCGCCTTAGTCACAAATGACACATGCTGACGTCAACTGTGTAAGGATTGTAACAGCTACGTCAGTACAAACGCAACCTCCTACATGGAGGTCGAGATATTTTAAATATTTTAATTTATTTTAAGGTATGTATTTTTATCATTGACTATAACTGAAAGTTGTACAATTAGCTTATAATGTGACATGCATGTTATTCTAACTGGCCCTTTTGTATTTATTTTATCATTGATAATGACCACACAGTGGTCGAAATCCGGATTTGCCAACAAATAAAGAATTTATATTTATGACTGATTGCTGAAATTGCTGAATAATTACCACACTAATAAATGAATACCAAAAAGATTCCATCACAGCCTAGTACTCTATCTTGTACTAGCGTTTTCTTACAAAAGAGACGAAATATCTACAAGCAGAAAGATATTTACCTTTCACAGGGAAAAAGCTTAGAATAAGCATAAATACGAACTTAAAGGTACAAACGTATCTTAACGAAAATTGTAGCAACATTGAAACAGTCAGAATTATTAGATGAGGAAATTATTTTAGACAATATATATTCGTTACCAAGAAAACAAGACATGAAAACTGGCGTAAAAAGGCGCTTTATAACTGAATTTTCGATTCTGTTTGATGTGTTAGCAAGAATAAATTTTCTTCAGCAAAGAAATGTATAAGTTCTGAAATTTTTGGACGACAATTTTCAATTTTTTAGGTTCTCAAGAGTGTACAGGATTTATCACATCACATTTTATGAGAATATTAAGTATATATTCTGACTAAGAGAAGGGATAGATTGGTTGGACACATTCTGAGACATCAAGGAATTGTCAACTTAGCATTAGAAGGAAGTGTGTGGGGTAAAAATCGTAGAGGAAGACCGAGGGACGAATATAGTAAGCAGATTCAGAAAGTTGTCAAACGTATTCTCAGATAAAGAAACTTGTACAGGACAGGGTAGCGTGGAGAGCTGCATCAAACCAGTCTGCGGACTGAAGACCACAACAACAACAACAACGTTAATTATCCTTATTGTCATTAATAAACGCAATTATAATTTCCTACTCCTACATAAAAAGTGCCCTCATAACCTCACTTCGTCATTTAGATCCGCAGCAGACAAACCTACAATTTTGGTGCTAACGTCTGAACGAAAACGACTTCTCGAGACAGGTGAGCGAAGTACGGGAATAACTCACTAGGGGCGCTGTAGTGTACCCAATCGTGTCGAGAATCAACTGAAAATGGATCGTCTAAAGGGGCTTAAATCCAGCAGAGGCGGATTACTGACATTGTTCCTTTTGTGTCCCAGCCTCGTCGCCGCTTTTGTGTCTCGTTTCCGTCATAGGTGTCGGTGGCCGAGTAGAATGAGACCGACACAGGAATAAAGGGTGCACGCTTGTGCAGGTACGAAGGTGAGCAGCCAGTGGGACAGCAGAAACTAGAAACACTAGAGTTAATTAGAACGAGATATATATTTCACAGAGACTTAGTAATACTTAACTTTTAAATAGCTCAGTACTGCAGAATGCTGATACATAGTTGAGCTAGAGGCCTGCCTAGCTGTCCGATAGCCAAGTCTTCACTGGTGCCTAGCTGATTCCGAAGTGTTAGTTGGTTCCTATCTCAGTCCCAAGTGAACGATGTCGTTCAGTGGTGGCCACGAGCGGAGTTGTGGCAGAGGGCGCTCGTGGCTGACGTCGTAAGAACGCCGCGCCGTGCGTGCATGGCGGCGCGCGGCGAAAGTAGGTGGCGCGCACTTTACACTTGTGCGACACCACAGTTCCTGATAACTGATCCAAGACTCCCGAGAAATCAAGACACGTTCATAGGAGTTGTCGTCTTGGAATAAGCATTAGACAATGTACACTGTCTGACAAAGAAGTTATGCACCTAGAATGAGTGGCTGGAGGTGAATGAGACTACCTATCATGAAAGACCACGTTATATTATTGAACTGATTTGAATATGGGATCTGGTGGAAGGTTCACGCCGAGTCACTAGGGGCTTATGGATTTCTCAATGGTGCCAAGCAGCCTTTGGATCCACCCTTGAGGCATGTTTGTCAGCAGTTGTTACAGCTGTCCGTGCAGATACAAAGAGTTAGTCTCCTGGACAGGGGTAGGATATGCTATGGTAGGACGTCTGTGACATGTCGCTGTGCCGTCAGTAGCTGCCGAAGCACGCCTAGAAGTGACATAAACGCAGATTCTATGGTTCCCCACTCCACGATTCCAGGGGTTACGCCTGTGTTTCTCTCCACAATATTGACAGGCTGTGCCCTCTACCCTCGAAGTTGCCTAACTCGAACACGATGGATTTAAAATGTTGAAATTGACAGTCAACCTATATATATTTCAACGTATTGTCAATTTACCGATAAAATTTGAAAACAGTCAACAAGGTGTTACATAATGCAGGTCATGCTATTAAAATTACAAAAGACAGTCATCTAAAATCATTGTTGCCCAATGTTTAGTTAGATACTTAGTACTCAAAGTAGACATTTGATATATACAATTACAGGTAACATAATAAATACGATAATTTTTCTTAGTCAGCTATTTAAAATTATAAGAAAAGAGGGGAAGATACAATAAAATCGCTACAAACTTTTGACAGATATAAAGACTATCGCTTTGTAGCCTAAAGTCTAAATTAGATATCAATTATCAGACCTAATGTATACACAAATTGGTTGAGAAAAGGAATCAATGTAATATGTGACATTTCAGACAAAATTATGGTTGCAGACAGGATGTCATTGTGAAAACGGTTCGTTATGAGGAACCTACGTTATAACTTAAGACAGTTATGGATCCATAGTATCAAAACTATGATGATGATGATAATGATGTAATTGATATAGAAAAATTGATACGACCAATAATCCAGTAACAATTATTGCGGTTTTAGGATCCACTAAAGTGGTGCTCAAAGTGCAAATCATTTCCTTCTTTCTCTCTCTGACTCATAGCACTTGTGTGTTACCATCTTCGCAAAGAGCGGTGACATCATGAATGCACTGTGGTGGGCGTTCTACACTTTACAGAGCCGTGTAATTTACTCACACATCAATGGTATGCGTTTATACCCAAACCGGATAATTTCCTAATTGTTGGGCCAGCAGCATCATATATGTCGTAGAAAGACATTGCAATAAAGTTCCGGATTGCTGCTTATGTTTTATTTAACAGTGCTACAGCTGTTTCGACAGTTTGTCATTCTCAAGCGCATCTACGATGTTTGGACGTTAAATGTTGACATCTGGCGTAACTGTTGCATAAACTATATGGAAATATACACGTATTTAGTTGTTGTATACGGTTTTTAGCTATCAGGTATTATGCAGATTTTTACGTTAAAACGGTAAAGTAAAGAAAACTTTTATACTTTCCGTAATGTTATAATCGTAATGTTATAATCGGGGGCGACTTTAATTTACCCTCGATATGTTGGCATAATTACGTATTCAAAACCGGCGGCAAATATAAAACATCGTCCGAACTAGTTCTTAATGCTTTTTCTGAAAACTACTTCGAACAGTTAGTTCATGAACTCACTAGAATAGTAAGTGGTTGCGAAAATACCCTTGATCTCCTAGGAACAAATAATCCGGAGATAGTAAAGAGCATCAAAACAAATACAGGGATTAGCGAACATCGAGATGTAGTAGCGAGACTAAATGTCGAAATTCCCAAATGCACAAAAAATAAACGAAAAATATATATATTCAATAAAGCAGATAAAAATTCGCTTCACGCTTTCCTGAGTGATAATCTCCAGTCTTTCAAAACTAAAAATGCGAGTGTAGATCAGTTGTGGCTTACTTTCAATGACATAATATCAGTAGCAATCGAGAGATTTATACCAAATAAATTAATAAAAGTGGGGGCTGACCCCCCGTGGTACACAAAACAGGTCAGATCACTGTTGCAGAAACAAAGGAAAACGCGTGCAAAATTTAAAAAGACACAGAATCCACAAGACTGGCAATCTTTTATTGAAACTCGCAACCTAGCGCGGACTTCAATGCGAGAAGCCTATAGTAGTTACCACAACGAAATCCTGTCCCGTAATCTTGCAGAAAATCCAAAGAAATTCTGGTCATATGTGAAGTACACTAGCGGCAAAACACAAACAATACCTTCACTACGCGATAGCAATGGTAATACTACCGACGACAGTACTGCTAAGGCAGAATTACTAAACACAGCTTTCCGAAATTCGTTCACCAATGAAGACGAAGTGAGCACACCAGTATTCAATCCAAGAACAGATGCCAGAATGCGAAACGTAGATGTTCCTGGAGTAGTAAAACAGCTGAAGTCACTAAACAAAAACAAATCTTCCGGACCAGACTGTATACCAACTAGATTCCTCTCAGAGTATGCTGATGCAATAGCTCCGTACTTAGCTATAATTTAAAACCGATCACTCAGCGAAAGATCTGTACCCAAAGACTGGAAAGTTGCCCAAGTTACTCCAATATTCAAGAAAGGCAATAGGAGTGATCCCCAAAATTACAGGCCTATCTCATTAACGTCGATTTTCAGTAGGATTTTGGAACATATACTTTGTTCGAATATTCTGAACTACCTCGAAGAGAACGACCTATTAACCAGTAGTCAACACGGATTCAGAAAGTATCACTCTTGCGAAACACAGCTTGTCCTTTATTCACATGAAGTATTAAGTGCCATCGACAAGGGATCTCAAATCGATTCCATATTTCTGGATTTCAGGAAGGCTTTTGACACTGCACCCCACAAGCGGCTTCTTATGAAATTGCGTGCTTATGGAATATCTCCCCAGTTGTGCGACTGGATTAACGATTTCCTATCAGAAAGAACACAGTTCGTTGTAATTGACGGTAAGTCATCGAGTAAAACAGAAGTGATATCTGGCGTTCCCCAGGGAAGCGTTATAGGTCCCCTACTCTTCCTTGTGTTTATAAACGATTTAGGAGACAATCTGAATAGCTCCCTTAGACTGTTCGCGGATGATGCTGTCGTTTATCGGTTAGTGAAGTCAATTGAGGATCAAAAGCAACTGCAAAGCGATTTAGACCAAATTTCTGCATGGTGCAAAAATTGGCAATTAACACTAAATAAAGAAAAGTGTGAAGTAATACACATGACCACTAAAAGAAATCCGCTGAACTTCAATTACGTGATAAATCAGTCAAACCTTAAGGTCGTAGATTCTACCAAATACCTAGGAGTTACAATTACGAACTACTTTGACTGGAGAGAACACATAGAAAATATTGTGGGGAAGGCGAACCAAAGGTTACGTTTCATCGGCAGAACGCTTCGAAGATGCACCAGCTCCACCAAAGAGACTGCCTACATCACACTTGTGCGTCCTCTCCTGGAGTACTGTTGCCCCTTGTGGGACCCTCACCAGGTGGGACTGACGGAAGATATTGAGAAGTTTCTCGTTTTATCACGTTGCGAAGAAAAGGAGGGGGGGGGGTGGAGCGTCACGGAAATGTTGCACGAATTGGGGTGGAAATCATTAAAAGAAAGACGTTATTCACTGCGGCGTGATCTGTTTGCGAAGTTTCAATCACCGACTTTTACTTCTGAATGTGAAAATATTTTGCTAGCACCCACCTACTTAGGGAGACATGACCATCCCAATAAAATAAGAGAAATCAGATCGAAAACGGAACGATTTAGGTTTTTTTAGGTTGTTTTATCACGTTACGGGGGGAAAGCGTCACGGAAATGTTGCACGAATTGGGGTGGAAATCATTAAAAGAAAGACGTTATTCATTGCGGCGTGATCTGTTTGCGAAGTTTCAATCACCTACTTTTACTTCTGAATATGAAAATATTTTGCTAGCACCCACCTACTTCGGGAGTAGGGTGCAAGTGTCGCTCTGAAATAAAGAGGCTTTCGCAAGAGAGGAATTCGTGGCGAGTCGCGTCAAACGCCAAATGACTGCTGACTACAAATGGCCTATACATTCACTATTAGTAGCATGTATACTAGTACAGCAGTTACGTATTGTGACTAATGTGAAATAAGCAAAATGGTTTAAAGTTTATGTAACATGAGGGTGATGTAGAGCAGGGGTGGCCAATCCTCGGCCGCGGGCTCCTATATTTTGGCCCGCGAAACTATCTCATAAGAAAGAAAAATTTCATGTAAAACCTGTAAAAGAGCATTCCTTTAAACATCTTTCGTAATTTTTTTTAATACTACTGCACTTTGGCAAGGCATGTGGTTGAGGCGATGGACATGCGAGAAGTAACGGGACGGGATAGGCCGTTCGTGGAGAGTGGACGCCGCGTGACTGTCCTCCCACTGTATCTACATCTACATCTACATAGATACTCTGCAAACCACATTTATGTGCCTGGCAGAAGGTTCATTAACCACTTTCATAACTTTTCTCTACCGTTCCATTCTCTAATAGCGCGCGGGAAGAAAAAACATCTAAATCGTTCCGTTTTCGATCTGATTTCTCTTATTTTATTGGGATGGTCATGTCTCCCTAAGTAGGTGGGTGCTAGCAAAATATTTTCACATTCAGAAGTAAAAGTAGGTGATTGAAACTTCGCATACAGATCACGCCGAAATGAATAACGTCTTTCTTTTAATGATTTCCACCCCAATTCATGCAACATTTCCGTGACGCTTTCCCCCCGTAACGTGATAAAACAAAACGAGCTGCACTTCTCTGAACCTTCTCAATGTCTCCCGTCAGTCCCACCTGGTGAGGGTCCCACAAGGGGCAACAGTACTCCAGGAGAGGACGCACAAGTGTGATGTAGGCAGTCTCTTTGGTGGAGCTGGTGCATCTTCGAAGCGTTCTGCCGATGAAACGTAACCTTTGGTTCGCCTTCCCCACAATATTTTCTATGTGTTCTCTCCAGTCAAAGTAGTTCGTAATTGTAACTCCTAGGTATTTGGTAGAATCTACGACCTTAAGGTTTGACTGATTTATCACGTAATTGAAGTTCAGCGGATTTCTTTTAGTGGTCATGTGTATTACTTCACACTTTTCTTTATTTAGTGTTAATTGCCAATTTTTGCACCATGCAGAAATTTGGTCTAAATCGCTTTGCAGTTGCTTTTGATCCTCAATTGACTTCACTAACCGATAAACGACAGCATCATCCGCGAACAGTCTAAGGGAGCTATTCAGATTGTCTCCTAAATCGTTTATAAACACAAGGAAGAGTAGGGGACCTATAACGCTTCCCTGGGGAACGCCAGATATCACTTCTGTTTTACTCGATGACTTACCGTCAATTACAACGAACTGTGTTCTTTCTGATAGGAAATCGTTAATCCAATCGCACAACTGGGGAGATATTCCATAAGCACGCAATTTCATAAGAAGCCGCTTGTGGGGTGCAGTGTCAAAAGCCTTCCTGAAATCCAGAAATATGGAATCGATTTGAGATCCCTTGTCGATGGCACTTAATACTTCATATGAATAAAGGACAAGCTGTGTTTCACAAGAGTGATACTTTCTGAATCCGTGTTGTCTACTGGTTAATAGGTCGTTCTCTTCGAGGTAGTTCATAATATTCGAACAAAGTATATGTTCCAAAATCCTACTGCAAATCGACGTCAATGAGATAGGCCTGTAATTTTGGGGATCACTCCTATCGCCTTTCTTGAATATTGGAGTAACTTGGGCAACTTTCATGTCTTTGGGTACGGATCTTTCGCTGAGTTCCTTGGCGGGCAGTTTGCGGGGTTGATGTGAGGGTGGGAGAGCGGTTTCGGAGCTGCGGGCGCTGAGAGGACCGCCGGAAAGCAGGGCAGTTTTGGTACCTGCCTAGCCTCCTCACGGCAGCCGGCTGACGAGAGTAGGGAAGACGACACTCGAGTTTAGGAATCCATAGCATTCGTTTGTGGTGACTGCAGGTTGGAGTCACGTAGCGTGCACCGTCATCGCTGTCACATCTGCCCCAGACGAATACACAACGGCGTCTACAGATCCTCTTCTACTATCCGAGAGAAGGTAAGAATTCGCTGTACCGTGCGACAGAAGACCCTTCAAACTAATGTTGCTGTCTGTGAACCGCAATCGGTTCATCTACTGTTTTTGCGGTGAGTGTTCGGAAATATAGTTTTCAATCGTGTCCAGTCACTGAAGGCTACGATCAGTCGTACAAAGGGAATTGCCGGCCGCGGTGGCCGCGGGGACTGAGGCGCTCCAGTCATGGTCTGCACGGCCACTACGGTCGGGGGTTCGAATCCCCCCTCGGGCATGGATATTTGTGCCGTCCTAGTTCGTAAGTAGTTCATAAGTAGTTTGTAAGTTTAGGGACTGATGACCCCGTAGTTAAGTCCCACAAGCTATACAGACATTTGAACATTTTTGAACATAGGGAATTACTATTAACTTATTGTAGAAACGGTTCAGTAGTGAGTACCGCTATTCTCTTTATCTGATACACCGACGAGGTTATATGTTGATCAGTTTTTATTTCCCTGTTTCGTTCAATATAATGAGTAAATTTACATACGAATAAGAAAGTAAATCAAAGTGATTGAATACTCACGTTACCTTTGAAACGCCCATCATTCATGCATTTCACAACTATTAATTGACTGAGTTCACATTTCATCCCATTGGATGTGATATAGGAGAATGAATAATGTGGCTCATAATATGGTAATAAGGGCACTATTAGTGGCAGATGTCATTTAAACAGAGTATTCTGACATCTTTTTATAATTGATCTATGATGCTAGTCTTTATTTTTAGTCGACTTGCTTGTATTTTGTATATTCAGTTACGGCAAGGAGGTACACCAATCGACATTAGCATTGGTTTCTGCCTCAAGAGCATATTTTAATTTCAGCAGTACAAAATGAATGTTTCATTGTAATAATGTGGTTTTACTGATGACGTTTAAGGATTCCGCATTACAGAGGTAGCGATATGACCCTCCTAATGCATCTTAATCCACCTGTCTGTGTTATTTACAGCAACTAATAGACTTGAATGTAGAATCATTTTCAGTGACAATCATAACAGTCCAAATTTTAAAGTAAAAGCTGCCAGGTTAAGTGAAGCATAAGCAATATCTATATTTACGATACATGACGTTCATAACTAAAATATCTATTTCCTATAGCAGTTGAATACTACTGTCCAAAATTCTCAAGAGAACAGACTATGAAATTTCCCAATTACGTATAATACCGTACTTAAAAAAAAAAAAAAAAAAAAAAAAAAAAAAAAAAAAAAAAAAAAAAAAATCGGCGAGCAATGTACCTCTGTGGTACCGCCATTTAGGCTGAAAACATGTGATCTCCCCCCACAGGTTATAAATCCGTGTCATGAACACTAAAGCACAGTAAAATTTAAATACGCCGTTAAGCGATCGCAACAAAATCTCTTTGTTACCTTACGCGTGTGCTAAGGCTGCTGACATTTTATCAACTATGACATGTTTTTGATAAATCTTCAATGTGAGAAAAACAACTGTGAAGCGCATATGTTGCCTTCAGGGAAGCTTTACTCATGCGAAAAGTAAATAAAATGAACTGTCACGAGAATCAATAGATGAATCATAATTAAATACGAGTTATGTCCACAAAGTAAGTTCCGTTTGCTTCTATAAAACAAACGTGTACAGATAGAGAAGAAATATTTATTGTACAAAACCTACAACAGTGCAACTTCTACATAGCTTCCGAAACTTTGTACGCACTTGGCACACCGTGGCACAAGTTCTTGTATGTGTTCTTCATAGACCATGTAGTAACATGTTCTTTCAGTAACAATTTCATGAATTAGTGATTGTGAGATTTGCGGAACTTCCATAGCAAGAACAGTAAGTGTAAACTCACGGTTGTTCTTAATCTTCTTTCAATTGTGTGAACCAGTTCATCGGTAACCACAGACGGGCGTCCACTACTTTCTTCATCGTGCACTTGATCACGTCCTTCATTTAACAGTCTGACCCATCTCCAAACCATTGAATCACTAGTAACATTTTGTCCATAAAGTTCGCAGATTTGTCGAGCCGGCCGCGGTGGCCGAGGGGACTGCGGCGCGCCAGTCACGGTGTACACGGCCACTACGGTCGGGGGCTCGAATCCCCCCTCGAGCATGGATATTTGTGCCGTCCTTAGTATTAGCTAGTTCATAAGTAGTTTGTAAGTTTAGGGACTTATGACCCCGTAGTTAAGTCCCATAAGCTATGCAAACATTTGAACATTGTTGAGATTTGTCGATGAATTTCCATTTGTTTAACTTTGTTTGTAATTAGAAAATGAATGACAGGTCTGATTTCACACGCGGCGGTGTTTTCAATTGGGGCTGACATTATAAAGATCACTACAAAGCACACGTCTGCAGCAGCGATCTGAAAATGGCGTACATGTCTTCTCCTTGAGTCAGAGTAACTGCCATGCATTCTCGGAAATGCGATTGTAGCGCTGCAGCGGATAGAAAAACCTTAAAGCAGATTTTTGTAGGGACTTTTTGAGAGTTGCATCGAACTACTTTACATAATTGATATTTGATTCTGAACTACACGTACCACATGTATATTTAAAAAAATCATAATATTTATATTACCGTTTAGTCTCTCTGGCAGTTTGACTAATGGGGGAATATTTCTGTTTCAGTTCAAGACGTAAACTTGGCATGGCGTCAACTAGCAAAGAAGGAGGACCCAAAAAGAGGAAAGTTACGGAGGAGTTGAGAACTTTTCAAGACAGGAGGACAGTAAACAATTTTTTTTGTGCAATAGCAAACAAAACCGATATGTCTAATATGTAAGGAATCTAGCTCGGTTCCAAAAGAATACAACATGAAACTTCATTACGAGACTAAACATGCAGTTATCTTTGATAAGTACAAGGGACCCTTTCGACAAGATAAAGTAAACGATTTAAAAAAAGAAACATTCTACTCAACAGCAATTATTTACAAGGGCCATTTCAGAGTCAATATGCTATGTAAAAACGAGTTATGCAGTAGCTCTGATACTGGCAAAGAACTCAAAGCCATATTCAGACGGCGAAATTCTAAAGGAATGTTTGGGGCGGTCGTTGAAATTCTGTGTCCAGAAAAGAAACAGGATTTTTCAAAAGTCGGACTGTCTCGTCAAACTATTACCAGACGTGTGGACGAGATTGGAAGAGAAATTGAAGATAATTTAAAAAATCGTGCATCTGGTTTTATATTTTATTCAATAGCTTTGGAAGAGTGCACAGATTTGGCAGATACCGCCCAAGTGGCGATTTATGTCAGAGGTGCTGACACGCATTTCAATAAAACAAAAGAATTGGCGGCATTGTACCCACTCAAGGATACCACGATGTCACGAAATTTGTTGCAAGCAGTTACATCGACATTAAGTAGGTTTTCGTTAGAGCTTGACAACCTGTCGGGGCTAACAACGGATGGGGCTCCAGCAATGACTGGCAAACACGAATGTTTAATTGAAAACGAGCCCCGCAAAGTTGGCAATACATCGATGTTAAATCTACGTTGCATTATCCACCAAGAGATTTTACGTGTCAAGTTTCTCAAAATGGACCATGTCATGAAGGTAGTTGTGAAAACAGTGAACTTTATTAAATCGAGAGGTTTGAGTCACCGTCAGTTCCAAGAATTTTTGAAGTCTTTGGATTCAGTGCATTATAACATTTCGTATTATACGGAAGTAAGATGGCTAACCCGTGGAAAAATGTTGAAAAGAGTGTTTGATTTGAAACATGAAATACAATCATTCTTTGAAAGCACGTCAAAGAGACTCCCGGAATTCGACGATAAAGAATGGCTTTCCGACTTTGCGTTCTTGGTAGATATAACTAGCCACCTGAATGGTCTTAACACTCGACTGCAAGGAAAATATCAGCTGATTAATATCATGCATGATCTTATATTCACATCCCAAATGAAACTTGGGCTTTGGCAGCAAAATTACATCCATTTTCCATCATTGTCCAAGCAATCGAACGTCATAAAGGCAGCAGCGATTAAATACGCTTCTTTAATGTCTGACTTGAAATACGAATTCGAAACCCGATTTCAAGAAATATCATCTGCTTTTTTCTGCATTTACTACGCCACTGTCTGTAGGCATGAGTTTACTACCGGGACATTTGCAAATGGAATACTGCGAAATGCATTGTGATACGCAATTGAAATACAAATTTCATCAAGTTGATTTGGAAACGTTCTATAAAACATATTTAGACGAGAAGAAATATCCAAACTTTTTCAAACATGATGACCTTAAAAATGGCCTTAAAATGATTTCATTATTTGGAAACACCTACGTTGTGAACAGCTTTTTATTCGGATGAATTACATCAAATGCCACATGAAAACACGACTTACTGATGTTCATCTGGAAAAGTCTTTGCATATAGCAACAACTTCACTTGACATCAACATTGATTCACTCACTTCAACGAAACAAAGCCAAATATCCGACTAGCACTGTATTTCATTAAATTGTTTAATAAATTGTATAGTAAAATTGTATAATAATTCGTACTGTAAATATTCTTTATTCACATTTCATATATTTTTTAAAATCAATATTTCTTGCTTTTTTATTCATAAATCAGAAAATGGTAATGCGGCCCGCGGCGGAATCCCCTCTCAGAAATTTGGCCCGCCTTTCGTAAGGTTGGCCACCCCTTATTTAGAGTGTCGTACATATTATTTGCAGCTGAAAGTTGCTTGAAATGTGTATAAATTCAATGGATTGGCTGGCAGCACTTCTTACTCTACAAATTTGTCTAACACTTGTCTCGCAAATATTTAGTAACATATTTATGAATTACGCCGCCAACAGTAACTCTCTATTCCATTGTGTCTGGTATTAACTAACATGCAAAAACAACTTTAAAACGCCGTTTTGGCTTCTGCCGTCATCAGATATCCCCAGTTAAGACTAAAGGGACATAAAGTTTGGCAGGTGTTTTAAGTACAACAGGCTACAAAAAATGAAAAAAAGTAGACTTAATAATATTTATAAGTTACTCAAGTAGAAACAATGTTCACTGTCAGTATTAAAAAGCTATGCCTAATTGTTGTTACACACTCCATACTGAGATAAATTAAAGAACACAAGACGGTCAATCTCCTAGAAAATACAACCCAATCATGTTCTCTAAGATTAGATAATAATTCGTCATCATATTATTTTAGATACAGAACAAAACATAACTGTAACTGCTAAAACTTGCGAATCATTTCTGAAAAGGCTGAAATAAAAATTTAATCTGACAAATCCACATAGTTTATAAAAGTGAATATCTGTGTTTATGTTTCACGTTTTCTTCTACTCTTGTTACACATATTCCTTACCACGAGGAAAACATTGCTTGGGAGTTAAGAACCTCCAAAGGCACATAATCCAGGTGAAATGACATTATGAACACCAAGCTGTGGCAAAAACTGTCGTGAATATCGAGAATTTCTTCAACGACCGCTTGCGAATGAGAGAACTTAATGACCTGCAACAAAATTTACGCTTGATTTCCAACCTTTACGAAACTTTTTTATTTTTTTTTTTTTTTTTTTTTTTTTTTTTTTTTTTTTTTTTTGCTGACAACCTGAGGAAAACGATTCCATATAGCGTTATAGTTTATCATTTCTACACTGCTGACTGTATTCGCGAGACATTTTGCAGAGAGTATGCACACATACAACAGAATGTATTTTCGAAAATATATCCTTGTACGACACATAAAAAATATGTCGTAAACAATAAGCTTCATGAAAAACCGCCCCGTCATAGATGAGATTTTAATTTATTACGCCTGAACCTATTAACTCTATTCTCCATACGCACAAAAATCTGGATTTGGTTGGGACTGGTATGCATGCATCCCATACAACGTAGCTGTATTGTGGGTCCTCTAATCGCTTCAAACTGCTCCTTATGGAAATCATTCCATATGTAAATTAACGCCCCGATATTGCAAATACAAAGAAACACGTTATTAAACGTGACACAGTCCTTAATACTTAAAAACTCAACTTTATAACAGTAAGTACATTACAAAAGCATTACCACACTCTCTAGAGTCGGAGACCATTCAGTAATCCTTAGATAAATATCGTTTTGAACAACAGAATTTCCGACAATATCGGAACCCCTAAAGGTCTTTAATTTTTGCCCTCTGAATGGTTTTCTCACAGTTATGAAACGTCGTTCCTCTCACAAGTGGTTTTGCATGAACCAGATGTTGAACTAAACAAATAAAAAACAATGCGATTATGCGCGGCTATCGCTCTATGGAAACTTCATTATTAACAGCGAATCACCGGCAATTTCTCTGTGCTCATGATTGAACAAATATTTTTGGACATATCTGAATTTGGAATGACATGAGGAACCATGTTATTCTGGTTTTGGAACAGCCATTGATAACTAAGATAGTCTACGCTGACTTGGCATCAAAATATATAAAAAACCGAATCTTTCACAAGTGTAAGCTCGCAACTTTAAACTTAAAAATTTAACTGAACGTGAAAACCCACGAACTCTCTTCTGTCCCTCTTAACAAACTACGAAAGACGTCAAATAGGCCTATTACTTCATTAACAAGTAACAAAGTGTCATGATGTGAAATTCTGAGCCATAAATATGAAGCACCTATCTAATGGAATTGTTTACTAAGTTACATCAGATGTTAGCTATCGAATTTTTTCACCAGAAGCGAGATCTTTGAATCTGAAATAAGGGTACAATTTGTATTTGTAGGGAATCGAACTCTGCACCATCGATGTTCTTTTCTAACCACGAATAGAAATTCTCAACTGTTGATTCCAAAGTAGTGAGATGTGTGCGTGTTTGACTAGAAATAATGCTACGTTTCGTTGTATTGACAATAATGAAGAGACATTAAAATGAAAATTATTTTTCCCTAGTATTTGTTTAATAATGCCTATTGGGCCAATCTGCTATGGTCATCAGTCCCTAGACTTTACTGAAACTAATTTACACCAAGGACAACACACACACACACACACACACACACACACACACACACACACACACACACACAGGCCCATGGCCGACGGAAGACTCGGACGTCCCTAGCATGATGCCTTAGACCACACGGCCACTTCCGCGCCTTTTCACTCGTGGTCCGGTTTACACTTCCAAGGGATTCGAACGAAATTCTTCTTGAATGAATCTTTCACTCTGCAGCGGAGAGTGCGCTGATATGAAACTTCCTGCCAGATTAAAATTGTGTGCCGGAACCGGGACTCGAACCTGGGACCTTTGCCTTACGCGGGCAAGCGCTCTACCGACTGAGCTATCCCGACACGACTCACGATGCCGCCTCACAACTTTACTTCCGCCAGTACCTCGCCTCCTACTTTCCAAACTTCACAGAAGCTCCTCTGCGAAACATGCAAGACTAGCACTCCTGGAAGAAAGGATATGGTGGAGACATGGCTTAGCCACAGCCTAAGGGATGTTTCCAGAATGAAACTTTCACTCTGCAGCGGAGTGTGCGCTGATATGAAACTTCCTGGCAGATTAAAATTGTGTGCCGGAACTGGGACTCGAACCAGGGACCTTTGCCTTACGCGGGCAAGCGCTCTACCGACTGAGCTATCCCGACACGACTCACGATGCCGCCTCACAACTTTACTTCCGCCAGTACCTCGCCTCCTACTTTCCAAACTTCACAGAAGCTCCTCTGCGAAACATGCAAGACTAGCACTCCTGGAAGAAAGGATATGGTGGAGACATGGCTTAGCCACAGCCTAAGGGATGTTTCCAGAATGAAACTTTCACTCTGCAGCAGAGTGTGCGTTGATTCTTCTTCTTCTTTTTCGCTACAAGAATCGGATATTTTTCTCCCGTTCCGGGTTCACAGTTGTCTCCTGAGTCGCCCTTGATCTCTTCGTCCCCTTGGCGTGTAATCCAGTGCTGCTTTGGGAAGTCTGGTGTTCTGCATTCTTTGTAAATGATCGGTCGAGGTCTATCTGTTACTTACTAATTATTTACTGATTCTATGTTTAACTTCTTCCTAATATCCTCATTTCGTATCATAACCACTCATGAACAACCTTTAATACTCCTTAAAAATTGTATTTCTGTCGACGGTATGTAGCTTAGTTGTTTATTGTGTCGTCACCCAGGTTTCGCAATTACTTTATGAAATTTTATTTTTCTGTCTTTCGGATTTTATTTTTAAAAGTTATTTGGATTGTCACACATACAGCTTAAAACTTACTAATTTTATGTTCAATGTCTTTGTCACAAATATATCACAACTGAGATATTTGAAACTCGATACCTGTTTCAAAATATTATTTTCTAACAGAACTTATGATCTATCTGGATCCTTTCATCTAAAAGCCATTGTTTTCGGTTTAGTAATTGAGATTTTAAAATTATAATATTTGCATATGTTATTTAAAAGATAAATGGATTTCTGCAACAGTGTCTCACTTTCTTGAATCAATATTTGATAGTCTGCAAATAGGAAAGTGTTTCAACTGAATACCTGGGTATGCTTCCAATTTCCGTGTATTTAAAATTTTGTCAATGTAAATATTAAAAAGAGTGGGTGAGAAGCTATACCTTGTCGAAGTCCTGCGACGTCCTAAGTCAAACGAAATTATGAATATTATTGTGCCGGGCAATGATTCGAATCAGCGTACGAACCTTTCGTGGAGACCTAGAGAAGTTTGCGGACAAATATGAGAAGCTAATTCGAAATTCTGAAACATCTCGAGCGTTTCAGGGCACTGAAATAAATTCAACAGCGAAGTTGAAGATTTCTGTTGATTGGGATTCGAAAACGAATTTCCCGCTTCAGGCCAGCGGTTGCCTTAACGAATGAGTCTTTCCAAACATCTACATCTACATACATACTCCGCAATCCACCGTAAGGTGCGTGGCGGAAAGTATCCTGTACCACTACTAGGCATTTCCTTTCCTATTCCACTCCCAATTAGAACGAGAAAAAAAGAATGCCTATATGCCTCCGTACGAGCCCTAATTTCTCTTGTCATTGTGATCACTACGCGAAATGTAAATAGGTGGCAGCAAGATCGTACTACACTCAGCTTCAAATTCCGGCCCTCTAAATTTTCTCAACAGAAATTCACGAGAAGAACGCCGTCTTTTCTCCAGCGATCCCCAATTGAGTTGCCGGAGCATTTCCGTGACACTTGCGCATTGGTCGAATCTACCAGTAACAAACCTAGCTGCTCGCCTCTGAACTGCTTCTACGTCTTCCTTTAAACTGATCTGCTGCGGTTCCCAAACACTTGAGCAATACTCAAGACGTGGTCGTACAAGCGTTTTATACGCGGTCTTCTTTACAGATGAAGAACATTTTCCCAAAATTTTCCCAATAAACCGAAGTCGGCTGTCCGCCTTACTCACAACTGTCCTTACATGTCCGTTCCATTTCATATCGTTCTGCAATGTTACGCCTACTTATTTGAACGATGCGACAGCATCAAGAAACTCACTACTAATGCTGTATTCGAAAATTATGGGATTGTTTTTCCTACTCATGCCCATGACCTTACATTTTTCTACATTGAGAGCTAGCTGCCATTCTTCACACCAACTAGAAATTTTGTGTAAGTCATTCTGTATGCTATTACAGTCGGTTAAAGACGACACCCTCCCATAGAACACAGCAACATCAGCAAACAGCCTCAAATTACAAGTTACTCTGTCCATCAGATCATTTATACAGACAGAAAATAATAGCAGTTCCATCACACTCCCCTGGGGCACGCCTGACGATACACTCGTCTCTGATGAACACTCGCCGTCGAGAACAACGTACTGTGTTCTATTACTTAGGAAGTCTTCCAGCCAGTTACAAATCTGTGAACCTGTTCCATAAGCTCGTAGCTTATAACAGTCTGCAGTGTGGCACATGCTTCCTGTCCTGCCAAAATTCTCAACTTATAGGCACTATGATGGTAGCGCCCCATGCCAATTACTTCCTTTTGCTCGCAGCCTATACTGGGTTGCCCCAAGGGACCCAATTTATTTATGCGTCGGCATTGAAATTGTAAATTGCTGATTTGATGTCTGTGATTTCGGATATTAATAAACTACGATAATCTGTAGCGGTGAGTGCTTTCCAGCCCTCTGGAAATAATCAGTGATGAATTCACATGGAGTAATTCGTGGGATCCAGAAGACGCTATCCCACGATGGCAACACCCTGATTGGAGCCGTGTTATTACAGAGTTATGATATTATTTTGTAAATAACTGCCCCGCGTCCTTCCTGAACGTGGCTGTACTTGAAATTCGACCCTGACCCGTGTCGTGTTCTGATTGCCCCTCGCGCTCTCCACATGACGGGGTCAGGGGTCAGGGGTCAGCCTCGGTGCCTCGGCAAGGCCAGCGCAGTGCGCGTGAGTCTGACCGCTGAGGTCTCTCCGTGTTAATTTTCCGGGTGCAGATAACTCAAACTACCAGCCCGACGGCTCTATTGTGTTCCTGCTCCATCCGTCATAAAAGGAAACTTGGCCTTCAGTCTTAATGTTTGCTAAGGGAGACAGCTCCATACAATACAGGTCTGGTTGCTTTCAGTTACTCCTTTCCCTTTCCACAATTTTCCTTTTTTTGTAGCAATTAATAGCAATTAATATTCAACATTACCTCAAGGGACCAAAGAAAACATAGAGTTCTCCGTAATTGTCTTTAACATCTGTCTATCACACAGCGTAGGGAGACTTTTTGCTTTCGTCATCAGCTTTGTAACTGATATGATGAGATTTGCCACGATTTCCTCTTATGTAACAGTTTCTTTATCTGAGAGTGTAAATTTTCCTTAACCAAAATTGGGCCATAAAAATTGTGAACCGGTTTGTAAATGGGATCAAGTTGCAATATACTGAAATAACCTAATGCTGGGAGTCGATTCTGAACTTGGTTTGTGACTTGTAGAGGGTCTTCACGTTCGTTGTCTTGTATTTTGCTTTTAGCTTGTGACTTGTAAGCAGTAGATTCGGCTTGACTTTCACAGTTGTAGTGGATGGATGGGTTCAAAATTTTGTCACCTCAGTATGAAATTTAAGTTTTTGGACCTGGTACTTCTTCATAATTAATAAAATTTATATCTTTGTTGAATTTTTCATACCGTGAATATTGGTTCTGTGTATCATTTAAAATTAAAGACTTTTTATAATGTTTGAGCATGAAATTCCGTTTCTCAGGGGCTGATATTTAATAAACCGAAAAAATTGAATCATTGAATCCCGGTAGTTCAGACAGTTTGAAGCCCGTCAAAAAACATATTATTTGTACCTGATTCCTTTCTATCGAATTATTCTTTAGAAAAAAATTTCATTAGACGTTTCTTCTAATCAAAACTGTTAGATATTTTCTTTCGCATATTAACTGATTCATTACGAATTTCACAGATATATGTTCACTTTTAGAATCTTCTTGGACAATATTAGGGAACTAAATACTTGAATAATTGTTTAAGACTTGTTTAAGTATCACAGATTCTCTATTTTGAATTTAATATTTACAACAAAATCACTTTCACAGAAAACACTTTATGAGTTCACAATGCGTGATTATTTCGTCAAAGTCTCATTTATTTTAAAATCTCTGGATCCTTTTATATTTCTTACGAACTGTAACACTTCCAGATACCTTTTTTAAAAGTTATTTCATTAAACTTGACAATAAGTTCAAATTCCAAAATCACGAATATTAATCAATTTATTACGGGAGGCAGAAGTTTCTAATTCTTCCTATCCCGATCAAAGTCCAAAGATAATGTACGCATTCGCGTATGATCACGATATGAAATTTTATATTAATAAATAAATACTTTTTTCGTGTTCCTTCCTATCTTGGAAATAAACCGCGTATGATACTTTGAAACGAATCACGGAGAGCTATCACATAGAGAGTTAAACACTTCGAGATTTAGTAACATAGAGAGCAAGTAACGTAGAGAGAGAGTAATTCAACTGCGGGTACTATTTATAATAGCTACCTGACAAATGATCTTTGATATACGAGGTGTTTTGACCTACGTATTCCCTGGATACTGTTATTCTGAATTAATCTGATCTAAAAATTTTGAAAAATGAGAAATTTCTGCCTCTAAACAAATAATTAAAATTACGTAACGATGAAAAATGTTGGAATATGGTCGCGATGTGGTGTTACAGGTTGCAGCATGTAGAAGTACCATCCAGTACTAGGAACAAAAACGATCTACACAAGTACTTAAAAGCTCTTACTTCAAAAAGGGATCCACTGCTCAGGAACACGTATTGTCAATAATTTGCAGAAATCATAAAAAACAAAAATAGCTACAAACAAAAAAATCAGTTTAAGAGAAGCCTGAAAGACTTAGGCCTACTGGTTGCTAATTCCTTCTACTCCTTCGACGAATTTTTGAATAGAACCAAATGAATCGATCGGAGCTGAAAGGCATTAAGTAAAAATGAATATATTTTGTGTTGCTGAATATCGAGTGTTTCTGGAACCAGACGCATCAGACGCCATTGAAAAGAATTACGTCGGCGGTCGCTTCTACGCCAAACTGGTGCTGCACGTGTTATATGCGCTAGGGATCCCAAGAGACTAGAAGCAGGCGTTTTGTCTCCTAAAATTTAAGCAATTTAAGTACAAGAGAATCAAGACTGGAGAGGTTGTAGCGTATGTTTATATCAACTGTGCTGTTAAATACAGATTTTTTTCTGTAACAGACCAGGTCGCTGCCTTGTCTTACCATGCCGTCTAATGAAGCGTACAAATACAAGGTTCCCATAAACGTTGTAGAAATAGTAAAATAAATGCCTCAGGACGCTATGGAATTTTACGATGTTTAAAATGGCCAATAATTAGTACTTCGTGAGAATCTGTCCATTCCTAACAAGTTGAGTGTTTGTTTGTTTATTCATGAATTCAAATTGTATTAAATCATACTAATAATACTTTTTATAACTAACACTTGCTCTTTAATATATATTTGATAAAGACATTAGATCAATACAGCTTGTTAAATTTATTAATCATTACAGGTCCCAAATTTACTGGTAATCACAGAGTTGAAAAGCTTTAAGTCCACTTTCAAAAGACAAAAATAAATGCGGATTAAACGCTCATCTTGTATTTTCATCAAAAAGCTTTACACTCTGAAACGTTTTAATATATTTTAGAGTAATTACAGTTTATTCTACCGATACTCAGCTTTTCATCATTCCGATGTATGGGGGTTCTACTCGCTGCAACATTATTTTCCTGGGGCGTCGTGGTAGAAATAAATACTCGTATATACAATTTTTCACTTCTTGTTTAATTTGAATCAAACTTCTTCTCCACCAAAACATAACTTCAAAACATATACAAATTACAAAGCATCATCACGGTAGTACTTCCATTTCAAAACGCAGAGTGACATAGATTCCAGTGCACTTTAGAAAAGCCAAAACTCGAACTCCCCCACGCAAGGCGGTGAGGCAAATATATAACATCGGCAATAATGGCATTACATTACGCATTGTTCATAACAACTGAATATACTGATTTACAATTAACAAACATAACAGAAAAACATTTCATGTACACAAAAATAATCACAATAAAAAATGAAAACTATGCATACAATAATTTTAGATGGCGCATGTATTTTTAAGACGAAATTTCCGAACTTTCTGTTGACAACAAAGTGCGATGTTAAATGTCAATTAACTAGTTAATGAGTACATCATACATATTCCTAACATATATTGAGCTATCAATTATCTTGGCAATTCTCAAAATAAGTTCAAAATCTCATGTCAGACAATATATATATAAAGAATTACAATATTCAAATTTCTACTATTAAATTAATTAATATAATTAGCTGGTCAATACAACTTGTTTATGAGCCTAACATATATACAATGCTATTTATTTTAAAGTCTTTATGTTTTACAAAAGTTTGTACTCTTCGTCTGTCTATTTATTGAAATAATGTACGATAACAAAAGTATTGTTTATAGAACTGTCTGGAAACGTCTTATACAAATCTCTTAATTAATGAAATCTATCACTTGTTTTAATCACAGTATCACCGAGACACTGTCCTACACTGATTCCTAGACTGGCTATATCGTTTTTAACTCACTTCACACGCAACTTTTATTACTATTGAACCACACGATTCCGGATTCGAAGCAGACGGTATCGTAGGATGACATTGAGATGAGAGGACCAGGCAGACGGTATCGTACGATAACATTGAGATGAGGGGGCCAGCAGTATCGTCACAACTCTGAGACGTTATTTTACAGATAATAAAACTAATAATCTATATCTACTTGGTTCTAGAACATTTATGCAGTTATTTGCTTCTCCTGAAAAGTTGTGGAAAAACTGACGATGTGTTGCACGTATTCATACTATTAGTATTATTATTCCAGCCTGTAAAAATGGCATTTTCCACATCCAGGAGGATCTCTCCAATACGTATCTGATAAAACAATAGCTAATCTAATCCACAGATTGCGCAGTTTGGTGTTAATGCATCATGCCAGCTGAAGACCGAGTGGAGTACTCTAAAGAACTGAAAAGTCACGCCTATGTCAGATGAGTCCCTGTTCCTGTTGCGATGGTGTGTTTGATCCAGACGCCATGCAGCCGCGTACCGAAGTTATCAAGAAGGCTCTGTGGAAACTGATGGTAATTTTATGATCGCATGTGCTGTTTTTATATGGAATGGACAGGGCCCACAAGTCCAACGGAATCGTTGATTCACTGGAAATGTGTTCGGTTACTTGGAGACCATTTGTAACAATTCATGGACTTGATGTTTGCAAATAACGATCGAATTTGTATGTATGACATCGCGTTTTGTCACAGGCCCACAGTTTTTCGCACTTATAATAATAATAATAATAATAATAATAATAATAATAATAATAATAATATGATTTTCTGTTCCACAGGACCTAGTTGAGGAGTATGGTCATAGAACAAGTCAGTACATGAAGTTTAAGGATGGTAATAGAAAAACTTAAAGTAGTCCTACGCACATGACAATCTTAACCCTTCACTGCCCTGGCGAATGTAGATAAATCTCATACCCTGGCGGGGTCTTTTCTGACCCAAATTCTTGGGCTAAATGATCGTTATCAGAATTGGCACCAAATATTTCTGATCCAATATCACGTTCGGTTTCTTCAAACCATCATTATGATTGGAACAGTCACTATCTCGAAAACTTACACTCAAAATATTCGCTGTTTCTTCAGACGATAAACCTGTGACCTGCCAGCCGTGTTATATCGTTCTACAAAACATTTGCGCGATTTACTTGGAAAATAAGTGTCAAAAAGGACGTATATTACTCAGAATCTAAAGTACGGTACTGCAGCACAGTAAAATGTTTACACTTCTACCCAGGGTCCTCTGGACATTGAACGGCACGGAAATGGGCAACGAACCGTATTCTTACCAATTCCTGGGGGGAAATGTCATAACATGAACGGATAGCTCTCCACCATTTCACCTAGCGAATAAATATTAAAATAAAAACTCTTGGGGTCAAATGTGAACCCGCCAGGGCAGTTAAGGGTTAAGCCTAATTAAAAAGAATCAATAACGAATAAAGGGAATTAGATCAATTTTTTAATTTTTTCGAGTTCTTAGACAGAGTAAAAGGAGTCAGCCGTGAGGTAACTCTTCAATTGACCGCTGCGGTCGGGGGTTCGAATCCCCCCTCAGGCATGGATGTTTGTGCCGTCTTTAGTACAAGCTAGTTCATACGTAGTTTGTAAGTTTAGGGACTGATGACCTCGTAGTTAAGTCCATAAGCTCTACAAACATTTGAACTCTTCAATTTAGATTTGAAAGAGCGTGGGTTAGTACTAATATTCAAGAGTTCTCGTGGCAGCTTATTGAAAATGATTGCTGCAGAATACTGCACACCTTTGTGCAAAAGAGTGAAGGAGGGTGATCCAAATGTAAATTCGATTTCTGTATAGTATTCATCGAGTGAAAGCTGCTAACCCGTGGGAATAAGCTAATATTGTTAACAACAAACTGCATTAAAGAATCTACGCATTGAGACGCCAATGTCAGAATTCCCAGACTACTCAAGAGGTCGACATGACCTTCACAAACTTACACCACATATTGCTCG
This sequence comes from Locusta migratoria, assembly GCA_026315105.1. Taxonomy (NCBI): domain Eukaryota; kingdom Metazoa; phylum Arthropoda; class Insecta; order Orthoptera; family Acrididae; genus Locusta; species Locusta migratoria. The sequence continues at coordinate 372,249,355 of CM048747.1, read as the reverse complement.
AACTGCCCGTTTCTCAGTCAAAAATATCATTATTGTATCAGTCGAGTTACTCCAAAAAAATAACGCCGTACGTCGTAAGTGAATGAAAGAGAGCATGTTGAAATATCACTTATTTAAGATACTGTTCTAATGGTAAAACAAGAAGAATTTAGTTTTTGAACAAGATCCTGAACATTGGCTTTCCACGACAGCTGACTCTCTATCTGGAAACCTAAAAATTTGAACTTTGTTTGAAGAACGTTCTGGACAGTTCCGGCGAATGATTTGGCCACCAGATAGCCCGACTTGAATGCCAACGAACATTTGTAGTAGGAAGTCGAGAGGCCAGTTCCTGCAGAAAATCCTGCACCGCTAACAGTTTCCCACAGAGGCACCGAGGCCTACTTCTGCTGCAGAACAATCCTAGCGAATTGTTGAGTACATGCCACGTCGTTGAACCGGTCAAGGAGTGGTTTGATTCGCTGTTTGCAGGTATCCTATACCGTTTTCCACCTCATTGTATTGACGTATTGGTAGTAACATTGAACGTATGATACTTCCTTTACTCGCGTGTTTCTTTCTTCCAGATAAGGCCTGTGGTTGGTTTCAATCGGGTCTGCGGGCATCCGGTTGTACACCGGTGCTGACCACGGCAGTGGGAACAACATCTATATCTATAATGAAGAGCCAAAGTACTTGGTATAGACGTGTTACGCAAAGCTCAGAGATATAAGAACATTAGAGGACGGCACTGTGGTAGGCACCGCCTATATAGGACAACAGGTGTCTGGCGCAGGCGTTAGATCGGTTATTGCTGCTACAATGGCAGGTAATCACGACTTTAAGTGAGTCTGAACGTGGTGTTGTAGTCGGCGCTCGAGATATGTGGCACGCTGCGGTGGAGTGGCCGAGTGCTCTAATGCCTCTTGCTACGGAGCGCGCAGTTGCTCCTCGTCGGAGGTTTTTCCTTGAGCTTGTGTGTGTGTGTTGTTCTTGGGTTAGTCTAAAGTTAGTTTAAGTAGTTTTTAAGCCTAGGCACTGACAACGTCAGTAGTTATGTCCCATAGGTTTACAAATATTTGAACATTTAGATGGAGCACAGCATCTCCGACGTAACGATGAGCTTTCCCGTATGTACCGCGAATATCGGAAATTCGGTAAAAGGTGAAACCTCCAACATCGCTTCCTCTGGAAAATATCTTGCAAGAACGGGTCCAACGACGAGTGAAGAGAAGCGTTCAACGTGATAGAAGCGCAACCCTTCCGCAAATATCCGCGGATTACAATGGTGGGCAATCAAAAAGTGTCAGCGTGCGAAACATTCAAAGAAACATAATCGATGTGGCCTTTCGTAGTTGGAGACCCACTCGTGTTCAAATGTTTGTAGAGCTTATGGGACTTAACTACGGGGTCATCAGTCCCTAAACTTACAAACTACTTATGAACTAGCTTATACTACAAATATCCATGTCCGAGGGGGTATTCGAACCCCCGACAGGGAACGGCCTCGCCCATCGTAGCATAGCGCCTCAATGCGCTCGGCCGCTCCGTCGCGGCTCCACTCGTGTACCCTTGCTGACTGCACGACACAAAGCTTTGCGCCTCGCCTGGGTCCATCAACACCGATATTTTACTGTTGATGACTGGAGGCATGTCGCCTGGTGTGATTAGTTTCGTTTCCAATTGTATCGAGCGGATGGGCGTATACGGGTATGGTGCCAACCTCATGAAAACATGGATCCTACAGGTTGGTGGAGGCTCTGTAATGGTGTGCGGCGCGAGCAGTTGGAGTCATATGGTACCCCAGATACGCCTAGAGCATATAAGATGAACATTAACAGGAGCAAAACAAGGTTAATGGAATGCAGTCTTAGAAAATCAGACGATGCTGAAGGAATTAGATTAGGTAAAGAAACAATAAAGGTGTTACTTGGGCAGTAAAATAACAAATGATGGTCGCAGTACAGAGGATTAAAAAATGCAGAATGGCAAAGGGAAGAAAAGCGTTTTCCAAAAAGAGAAATTTATTAACAACGAATATTAATTTTAGCATAAAAAGTCCTTTCTGAAGACATTTGTGTGGGTTGTTGCCTAGTATGGTAGTGAAACAAGGACGATAAACAGTGCGAACTAGAAGAGGATAGAGGCTTTTGAAATGTGGTGTTACAGAAGATGCTGAAAATTAGGTGGGTGGATCGCGTAACTAATGAGGAGGTACTGCACAGAACTGTGGAGAAAAGGAACTTATGGTACACCTTGACTAAAAGAAGGAATCGATTGGTAGGACACATTCTTAGACATCAAGGAATTGTGATTTTAGCATTGAAGGGAAGTGAGTGGGTTAAAAGCAGCAGAGGGAGACCAAGAGATGAATACAGTGAGCAAAATCAAATGGATGAAGTTTGCCGTTTTTATGAGAAGATGAAGAGGCTTGCTCAGGATAAGTAGGGTGGAGAGCTGCAACAAACCAGTCGCTGGACTGAAGACCACAACAACACTGTACGACTCTGACAGGTGACACATACCTACGCATCCTGACTGATCAAAATTGTGCTTTCCGACGGACGTGGGCAATTCCAGCAGGACAATGCGACGCCCCACACGTCTGTAATTGCTACAGAGTTTAAACATCTCCGCTGCCCACCAAACCACCCAGGCGTGAACATTATTGAGCATATCTGGTGTGTCGTTCAGTGTGCTGTTCAAAAGAAGTCTCCAGCCCCTCGTACTCTTACGAATTTATGGTTAGCCCTGCAGGAAGCATGCTGTTCGTTTGTGCGGTCCTCCTGAGTGAAAGACTTCTTAAAGGTTAAATTTAGAACTTCTGCTTTTAGTTTGCTTCTATTACTGCCCCGGAATGATCAACGAAAGACTGGATAATGGCCTTTGACCCGATTATCTATTTTACATAGGCCCAGAATTTTTTCGGGTTCTCGGAAAGATCTTTTGCTAATGTATGGCTGTGGTAATTATTGTATCCTTGGCGCATCGATCTTTTTATAGACTCACGAATCTCACTAACTTTTGTCTGTCATCATTTGCGTGGTCTTTTTTGAACCGAGAGTGCAACAGCCTTTGCTTTCTCAGTAGCTCTTTAACATTATTATTATACCACGGTGGATCTTTTCCATCCTTAATCGACTTTAAAGGTACATATGTCTGTAACCATTTATTTACAATGTATCTTAATTTAGTCCACAATTCCTCTACATCCATTGTACCGGAACTAAACGATGTCCATTCATTTTCCAAGTGCGATCCGAAATAAAACACGCTCCTAGTCTTCCTTGATTGGTTTATGAACTTTGGTTACCATTGACGCAATGACCATATCATGATCATTAAATACTGTCTGTACACTGACATCGTTAATAAGGTCAGGCCTGTTTATAGCTATAAGGTCTAAAATATTTCCATTGCGTGGGGTTGCCGGTTTAACTGCTCAAGACAGTTATAGGAAAACGTGCCCAACGGTAATTTGCAAGACTGCTAGTCTGTACTGCCTGAAATGAAACTAGAGAGGTCTCAATCTACACTCTTAATTAATTTAGACAACATTGACAATGGAGAAAACAGCGATCTATTTGGTATAATTAATATTACAAAAACAGTCTTGATCGCAAAAAATTAACAGTTTTTATTGACCGGTTTCGATCTGATATAGGTCATCTTCGAACCAAAATGTAGTCCATGTGGCCAATGGGCTGGGCTGTCCTGGCTGTTAACTGTTCACAAGCAGGATAACAGCCAGCACAGCCCAGCCCATCCGAGTCCAGCACTGGCCACATGGGCTACATTTTGTTCTGCAGATGACCTACGTTAGGTCCGGTCAATAAAAACTGTTAAATTTTTGCGATCAAGACTGTTTTTGTAATATTAACTATACTCTTGAGGTTGAAGTCTGCCCAGACTAATTTTGCATGGGCCGGATACCTGGCGCAGACTTTCTTTGAATGACTCTACAACTGCTACAGAAGCACTGTGGGACCGGTAAAAAGACCAAACACCTGTTCGGACCCTGCTGAAGGAGCAGCCATACGTCCACCCAAAGGACGAACGGGCGTCGATGGACGGCCAGCCTACACATTGTTCTTCCGCCTTTAGCGACGCGAACCCTGCAGAGAGGGCGGCTCGTCCACGCCCATTACACCTCAAGGTGCCTCGACAGCAGGTACAGAGGGCGAAGCATGAAGACACCTGAGGTGTCCCACTGGACGCACCAGACTCCCCACTGCCGCTGCACCCCGAGACGGTTGATCGTAGCCAACAGCGCGCTCAGCTGTCCGCGAACTGTGGCCAACTCCTTCCGCGTCCGCACACAGCAGGCACACATCCTATCCATCCTATAGATACAATTAACTGAGATGGTTGCAGATGGTTGTTGTCTTGGAAACGTCCCCATCTGTTGACTCAGGGATCGAGAAGTGGCTGCAAGATCCGTTACAGCCATGCGGAAAAGATACCTGACATCTCGACAGCTAGTGATACGAGGCCTTTGGGATCCAGCACGCCGTTACGTATTGCCCTCCTGAACCCACCGATTCCATATTCTGCTAACAGTCATTGGATCGCGACCAACGCTAGCAGCAATGTCGCGATACGATAAACCGCAATCACGATAGGCTACAATCCGACCTTTATCAAAGTCGGAAACGTGATGGTACGCATTTCTCCCTCTTACACGACGCATGACAACAACGTTTCACCAGGCAACGCCGCTCAACTGCTGTTTGTGTATGAGAAATCGGTTGGAAACTTTCGTCATGTCAGCACGTAGTAGGTGTCGCCAACGGCACCAACCTTGTGTGAATGCTCTGAAAAGGTAATCATTTGCATATCACCGCTTCATCTTCCTGTAGATTAAATTTCGCGTCTGCAGCACTTCATCTTCGTGGTGTAGCAATTTGAATGGCCAGGAGTATAATAATAATCATCATCTTGTGTTGGACAGTGATTCAGGCGCATGTAGCGTCAGTCCCTTCTATGAGGGAGAGCGTTCAGCATCGGTCACCTTGTGTCATTTATTAGTTTATGTACAACTTGCTAATATCTAATCTGTGTTCTAGAATGCGCGCTCTGTGGACGAACAGCCTGCGAGGCTATTCGGGCTCTCGATGACGTCAGGGCATGCCGTCAGTGTCTGGATGCCCAACAAGTCAGCCGAATAAAGTGACTGCGTGGTCACATTTCTCGTTTCACAGGACTTGCTGAAGAAACATTTAATCTATTAACCCGCTTTGTAAAGGCTCACTGTTTGTTAAGGACTCATTTAAATAAAATATTATTATTATTATTGGTGAGTTGTTAATAGTCAGGTCCTAAAATTTTGTGTTCAAAGTAATCAGATTAATGGTTCCTTTTAAAATGTCTTTTATAATAAGGTGCAGTAAGGCACCTTAACAGTCGTTTCTCAACTGAATAATGGAAAGGGCAATAATTTTTAATTGACATATTTTAATTAATGTAATAAACATTTGTGGAATCTCGAATGATGTTCAATACCTTATTGACCCCGTCCTTCCGATCCCAAGGTAACCAGGCACCGGCCGCGGTGGCCGAGGAGACTGAGGCGCTCCAGTCACGGTCTGCACGGCCACTACGGTCGGGGGTTCGAATCCCCCCTCGGGCATGGATATTTGTGCCGTCTTTAGTATAAGGTAGTTCATAAGTAAACATTTGAACTTTTTTGGTAACCAGGCACGGAGAGCCGCGTACCAGTAACAAAAATTACATACCCACTGAATATCTTTCATTTCGTTTCACGGGAAGTTCGCAAACAGTTCATTTCTTGTGCGCAGAACAACATAGTTAAGTCAGCTAATATATTATTCAATGCACAGTCGTCATTTTTTAGATTATGATTATGTCCAGAGTACTTCATTAGTCCATTAATATAAATACAAGAGGTCATATTCCTATATGAGGAAGAGAATGACAGGAATTCTTCCTCATGCTGCCATGCGGCGATATATTCGCCCTGTTTCGTTGAAAATTTCACTTTTTTATTTTGATGGATTTACTTCACGATAAAATCTTTCTGGCATTCTGTGTGGGCTTTGAGACTTTTGTGTAGTAGAATCACTTTTGGTCCTCTTCGTGTTTGCGGAGATCATGGCCGGACACTGATGATCTCTCGGAAACAGATATTCTCTTGGAGACACGGGTCTCAAATCTGATGGCGCATTTGGGTAAACAATAAATAAAAGTCTCATTCGTGGTCTGGATTCTGCCATAAAACTGCGGGAACAGCATGTAATAAACTGTTATTTTATTTAGCACAAATAAGGCAGGAGTATGTATCGTCCGAATGCCGTTTCTAGAAAACGGTGCGAGATAGAAGTGAATGGAATGAAACTTAATGATAAATTAGTTCTTATTTAAGCACAATAATTTTTTTTTATTGCGCACTGTTACAGAACAAAATATTAAAAATAGAACGAGTAGTAAGGAACAGTTCGATTGGAAACGCCTCCTAGTGGGTCGAAGTGTGCTAAATCTGGAAAAGTGAGAAGCAAGAAAAACCATTTCAGTTAAAACAAATATACAAATTAAAAATTAGATAATAAACAGTCGCCAAAACAAAAATAACTCCTATTAGAAATTTTGAACATAGCTGCTATTGTCGGCGACCGTTACAACGTCAAAGGATAAAAATGCACCCCTCGGTCGCAAAAATAAAACAGAACAGTTTCTATACTTTGCAGCTAACTTTTCTTTCGGTAAAAGGAAGACAACAAAATTTCAGGCTTAAAGCTGAATTGTTATGATGGAGAATAAATGTGGAAAAAGGGAATCCTGGCACGGATTGCCAAATGAAAGGTTCTACATCTACATCTACATACATACTCCGCAATTCACCGTAAGGTGCGTGGCGGAGGGTACACTGTACCACTACTAGGCATTTCCTTTCCTATTCCACTCCCAAACTGAACGAGGAAAAAAAGAATGCCTATATGCCTCCGTACGAGCCCTAATTTCTCTTATCTTGTCTTTGTGATCTTTACGCGAAATGTAAGTAGGCGGCAGCAAGATCGTACTACACTCAGCTTCAAATTCCGGCCCTCTAAATTTACTCAACAGAAATTCACGAGAAGAACGTCGTCTTCTTCCAGCGATCCCCAATTGAGTTGCCGGAGCATTTCCGTGACACTCGCGCATTGGTCGAACCTACCGGTAACAAATCTAGCTGCTCGTCTCTGAACCGCCTCTATGTCTTCCTTTAAACTGATCTGCTGCGGGTCCCAAACACTTGAGCAATACTCAAGACGTGGTCGTACAAGCGATTTATACGCGGTCTCCTTTACAGGTGAAGTACATCTTCCCAAAATTCTCCCAATAAACCGAAGTCGGCTGCCCGCCTTATTCACAACTGTCCTGACATGCTCGTTCCATTTCATATCGCTCTGCAATGTTACGCCTAGATATTTGAACGACGCGACAGCATCAAGAAGCTCACTACTAATGCTGTATTCGAACATTATGGGATTTCCTTATCTACTCATGCGCATCACCTTACACTTTTCTACATTGAGAGCTAGCTGCCATTCTTCGCACCAACTAGAAATTTTGTCTAAGTCATCCTGTATGCTATTACAGTCAGTTACAGACGACACCCTCCAATACACCACAGCATCATCAGCAAACAGCCGCAAATTACAACTTACTCTGTCCATCAGATCATTTATATAGATAGAAAATAATAACGGTCCTATCACACTCCCTGACGATACACTCGTCTCTGATGAACATTCGCCGTCGACAACAAAGTACTGCGTTCTATTACTTAGGAAGTCTTCCAGCCAGTCACAAATCTGTGAACCTATTCCATAAGCTCGTATCTTCGTTAGCAGTATGCAGTGTGGCACCGCGTCGAACGCCTTTTTCAAGTCGAGAAAAACACAATTCGCCTGTTGCCCTTCGTCCATGTCTCGCAAGATGTCACGTGAGAAAAGGGCAAGCTGAGTTTCAAATGAACGATGTTTCCTAAACCCGTTCTGATTCATGGAAAGAAGCTTTTCCGTTTCAAGGAAATTTACTATTTTCGAACTGAGAATATGCTCTAAAATTCTACATGAAACTGATGTCAACGATATTGGCCTGTAATTGTATGGGTCAGTTCTCTTTCCTTTCTTATACATGGGAGTCACCTGCGCTTTTCTCCAATCACTAGGAACTTTGCGCTGAATTAAAGATTCGCGATAAATGCAAGCTAAGCAGGGGACCAACGCCGCAGAATAGTCAGGGTGTTTAAGACAGGATGGATGGTACGAGAGGGATAAAGGACAGGTGTCGATGACCCTCAAAATCCCTGATAATTTCACGTTATTTGTGACTAATAGTTTATGTTTTTACCATCATATGCAAATTACCCTGACGACTTTGATGTTAAGATTGCTGAGTTTATGTTTGGCGCTGTAATACGCAACACAATCTAATCTCCTGTATTTTATAAGTCTGACAGCAAGTACCAGTTCATAAGTTATTATTTTTAACCCTCCAAAAATAGGTGACTGGGTTGTACAAACTATAAAGGAATTAGTTGCAGACACCCCCCCCCCCTTATCTATTTGTTTATTGTAGTCGGATCAATGTCTGTATCGAAAAGCATACACGAGCTACGACAGTTATAAAGATTAAAATAAAATCAACAGAAAAATTAGTTAGAAATGAACACAGTTGTATCTTAATCCTACTGCTGTTCCTTACATTTAGATGATTGCAGTGAAATAATTCCTACCACTGACCGGCAAGTCAAATCAACCCCTATGAAGTTCGATATTTTGTTAGTGTATCGAAATTTACAACCAAGAAAGCTGTATGTACGAAATATTCAGGGCAGGCGTTTATGTAACAACTCTTTCCCACAAGATGGGAATCCTGGTGCAACTACTATCTGTTGGTGGCGTGAGCAGGCGGTACTTTATCGAAACATGATACAAATGTTCAAATGTTTGTTAGGCTTATGGGACTTAACTACGGGGTCATCAGTCCCTAAACTTACAAACTACTTATGAACTACTTACGAACTAGGACGGCACAAATATCCATGCCCGAGGGGGGATTCGAACCCCCGACCGTAGTGGCCGTACAGACCGTGACTGGAGCGCCTCAGTCCCCGCGGCCACCGCGGCCGGCGAAACATGATACGACCTTGCTGCCGCCTACTTACATTTCGCGTAAAGATCACAAAGACAAGAGAAATTAGGGCTCGTACGGAGGCATAAAGGCATGCTTTTTTTCCTCGTTCTATTTGGGAGTGGAATAGGAAATGAAATGCCTAGTAGTGGTACAGTGTACCCTCCGCCACGCACCTTACGGTGAATTGCGGAGTATATATGGAGATGTAGATGTACGACGGGTGATCTCCATGAGCAACTGTGGAATGGTGCCTGACTACTGATAGATGTAATATTCGCGGCCACGAAAGAATATCTGTCTCCAAAAATCAGAAATTTGTTACTTCCTAAATTCAACCTCTGCATTCCCGGTAGATTGCATTGCCATTGACCTCAAACTATTCTGCAAAATTTGTGCCATATCAGTCTGCATAAACTGGTACACATAAAATACTGAAGTCGAAGGTGACTCCAGAAAATGAGCAAGTCGAAATCAGAGCTTTGGTGCTATTGATAAGACATGCTGACCTTATTCTCGTTTCACAAGAACTCCCAGCATACGTTCAAGCTTCAGAGCAATCTCCAAAGTTTGCTCTAAGTCTGCAAGTTCCAGTCAAACAAAATAAGCATTCTACTTCACGTCCTCAACCTTAAGGCACCTACACACGTTGCGATTTGTCTGGACTAATTTATCTGCGGTCTGATAAATTGGACGTGTGGAGGTTCTTCCCAGTCAACTTCACTTGTCGGATGGTTGGTCCGGCCTGGCTGTCAGACATCCGACCCCCCCCCCCCCCCACCCCTCACTCCACCCGACAAATTGTGCGTGTATAGAACTACCCGACCTACTTCCTGACTGCGATCGTCTGCTGTCTGCACAGCGAACACGCTAAAACAAAAACAGTTCGACCAACGCCCACCACAGAACAGGGAGGCGCTGCAATCGCTGCGTGCAGTTGGAACGTGTGTAGGCTGCTACGAATTTGGTTGGTTCGTTGGTCGGTCGACAAATCGGATAGTGTGTAGAAGCTTTTAGGAAGCGAAGTATATATATGCAAAGTTGTAGAGAATTTTCTCTTCTACAAATTCGGTTATTCAGTTTTCGTGTCAGATGAATGGTTAAGCCGTTATTTTATTTAAATTTAAAGCTGTCAAAAGACGATCGCAAAGGCCCACTTTTAGTGTTACTACCGTAACTAAAGTGTGCCAAAAAGATCAACCAAAGCGGAGGAGCTGTTATCATGTTTTGGCATGACTAAGGGAAGTATGGATTCATTTTATATACAAAGATATCTAGTCTTTGGTCCGTGGAGGTACTTTCGTGTTCCAGTGTCACACCTTCGATTTTCCTGTTTTAGTCGCTAATCACATACAGGAGAACCACACTGCAGGTAAGTCATCTAATGTGTGCGCTGGTAGCCTTGTGGCCTTATTGCGAGGTATAGGTAGGAGGAAGCAGTATATTGGCTGACTTTTATAAGAATGTGCGCGCTGGGCAGTGACGGTAGATCATATACCTGTGCAGGACGTCTCTCTTGCAACGTCTGCCACTGGGGCTGGCTGATCATCTCCGTGACGGTTTCACTTGTGCTAAATGAAACTGTAAGGAAACGTGTCGCTCGTTTCGGATCTGCTCTGACATTCCTACCTGGTACAAACCCCTAGGCTGACGAGCGCTATCCTACCATTAGTGGAATGAATGTTTTATAAGTAACATTATGTTCGCGGCCTGAATTTCTGACGGACTCTTCCGATTAATTCGATCTGGCGTCTGCCTCACCCGAAATTAATTATATATATTTTTTAAAGCGGATAATCTAGCTTCGAGTTCGGTCCGGCACAAATTTTCACATGTCACCATTGAATTGTACAACTGATGCTGATTCATATTCTCATTTGCGAAGACATTTGTAGTCGCCGCAGTCCATTGCATGCATGTGTTAAGGACCTTTATATTGGTTCCATCAATAAACGCGATCTCTGCACAACGTATATATTGTTGAGGGCGACCATCTCGTTTAAAATGTAATCTTCTGGTACAATACAGACATATTCTGCATAAGCATGACATCCAAAATGTACACAGTGGCCAGTACCGGCGCAAGGGCCGGGCGAGCAGGGCGACCGCCCGGGGCGCCAAATTTTAGGGGAGTTTGGGGGGCGCCAAAATCCTCGCTAAATTTATATTACTTTTAAAAGTGAACTAAAAATTAACTTTTCATAAATTGTGTAGCAACATTGGTTACTACCTCATGCCATAGGCCTCACTCTTTATAACTACCCCATTTTCTTCTTGAATCTCCTATAAAGAAAATCCCTTCATCCCATCACTTTGTCTATAAAAAATCTCCGCTGGGAAAGCTAAAGGCTATTGTTGAGAGTTAGGAGTTTTGAGCAACAATAACACGCTCTGACAATTACAACCGCCGCCGTTCCGACAAAGCTATGTCGGCCGCTCTAACAATACACACAAACAATATTGAGTTATAGGCAACCAAAAAGAAATTAGTCCTGTCTGTACCGTCAAATGTCTCGTGAAAGAAATTTATAAATCAGGTCATGTACATGTAGTGCAGGCTTATGGTGTGCGTGTACTTCTTTTATCTCCTGAAGTTCTACTCTTAGTAGAAGAATCGTTGCGTTAATGTGTTCTTTATCAACATCTCTGAAAAAAAAATAGAAGCCTTCTGCAAATGTACACAGAAAAAAAAAGAGAACAATTAGCGGCTGAAAATGAGAAACAGGCAGCAGCAATAAAGAAATTCTTTCGTACTCCCGAAACAGACAATAATGGAAATGAAAACGTAGGCCCAGAGAATGAGGAAATCAGCAAGAAATCAACAAATATTCCAGAAGATAACAACACAGTACAGGTAAGTAGGCCTACATTACAAACGTATTTTCGTTTTATAAAGTTTAATAGAGAATAGGTGTTTACACACGTAGCGTCTTAGCAGGCAGGGGTGGGTGGGATGGTGGCCTCTCAGATAGGCGCCGAACTTCAGGATCAAAGAAAGGTCTTTCCACATTCATATATAAGTAGCAATAATTACATTCTATACCAACACTGATGCTTGATACATGTACCAAAGCGATAAGACTTTTACTCGTTAGATGTGTACTAACCAACTTTAATTAAAGACTTTGCAGAGAAAAAGGCACGAAAAGTTAACTTTACTTACCTTTGTAAACTTAAAGGGCAATTTGCATTAAAACTGTATAAAGATATAAAATTATATTACTGGTTGTATTATTTGTATTACGAAAACTTTGTACAATGCTGTTACAAAATGTATTTGTATGTTCTTTTGTTCATATGTGTTCTCTTTCGCAGTTAGCAAGGTCGATTATGTATATATGTGCAAATAAATGCTGTGAAATAACAGGTTTTCCCTTTAAATTTTTAAAGATATGTTTTAATACCTACCCGCCTGAGGGCGCTGATAAATGATTATTTATATTTTTTTATCATATAATGCATAATCTGTGTATGTTAGTTGTTAAACTTTAATTCACCTAGAATCAACATTTTTATCTTTTTAAGCTTTTAATATGTTTGAACCCTTTTTCTTTTTAAAAATGTTACAATGTAACTGATTTAAACAAAGAGGGCGCCAGGCACCATCTATGTACAAGCTAAGCTGCGTAGGTGTACGTAAGCGGCTACCTGATTTTATTGTTGTGACTTGTACCGGCAAGACCTTTAAATGTTTTTTATGACATGACTGATAAAAATGTTTTTAAGCAGAGCACATAGGTCATCATGACTTGCAATTCTGGTATGTAATTCTATTTTATAACATTCTTGGTGTATGTAATCTTATTGTAATTTCAATGCCTGACCAAGGTACCTTGTTTTTAACAGCACTGATGATGTCCCATCATAGGGACGAAATCGATATGTTTTGAAGTTAAATAAAAGAAACATCTCACATCGCCTACCAAGCGAAAACCTGTTATTTCATTATAATTCTGTGGTGGGCTGGCACACAAAATGGAATCTAGTTACTTGAAAATAAATGCTGTATCTAATCATCAGTCTTAATTTTATATAAATCGTTGTTTCTTGAATCGTTCTGTAAATTTCTAGTCAGTCACGTAGAATATTCTGCATGCTCATGTGTAAATAATTGTTTCGTATATCGTTAACCAAAACTTACTCTGTGTATTTACCTGACAAAAGATCTTACTCAGTTTGATAATTGATTCTTATAGTTACAGTTATAGAGTTCAAGGAGTTATCCTTTAAAAGCAGCTATCTGTAAGGTAGCATAGCAAATTTAAAGTCAATAATACCAATGGACCGTCTTTTGCAACTGTAAATTAGTCTACTTTAGACCAGACGCGTTTCACTTTATTTTAAAGCATCTTCAGTGGTCAGGAATTTTTTATGTTTTTATCTTCATGTGTGGTTTGTAGCACCTTATCACTTGCTGTCACTGCTTATATTTACACTATTTTACACTTTCTACAGTAACATTTCTTACGCAAGTTTTTGAAAACATAACCATTTTCTGTGGCCTGGCAGGCTCTGTATGTCCGCTGTATAGAGCCTGCCAGGCCACAGAAAATGGTTATGTTTTCAAAAACTTGTGTAAGAAATGTTACTGTAGAAAGTGTAAAATAGTGTAAATATAAGCAGTGACAGCAAGTGATAAGGTGCTACAAACCACACATGAAGATAAAAACATAAAAAATTCCTGACCACTGAAGATGCTTTAAAATAAAGCGAAACGCGTCTGGTCTAAAGTAGACTAATTTACAGTTGCAAAAGACGGTCCCACATCCTATACAAAATTGTATAACTGCAACTGCGGAAGACAAGGCCAAAAAACCGAAGAAAAACCAATGGGTTGTATGGGGCGCCATATGGATTCTTTGCCCGGGTGATATTTTCCAAAAATGTTTGTTAAGCTTAAGGGACTTAACTACGGGGTCATCAGTCCCTAAACTTACAAACTACTTATGAACTAGCTAATACTAAGGACGGCACAAATATCCATGCCCGAGGGGGGATTCGAACCCCCGACCGTAGTGGCCGTGCAGATCGTGACTGTAGCGCCTCAGTCCCCTCGGCCACCGCGGCCGGCTGATATTTTACCCTTCCGCCGGCCCTGACAGTGGCAGCCCATGGTCTAATCTATCCGTTTAGCCAGTAGAAAACGTCAAGGAGCTACACGGTGGTGAGTGTATGTCAACCTTCAGTTTTCGAATAAGTACTAACAGGTACAATTTCAAAATCAACAGGAATCATAGTCTACCATAACTACTACGTTTCACCTTATAAGCTATTGCACGAGTTTACTAGCCATTTTATTATACGGGGGTCGTCCACAAAGTAAGTTCCGTTTCTATTTCAATCCGCGGCAGCGCTACGATCGCAGTTCCGAGCATGCGGTTACTCTGACTCAAGGAGAAGACGTGTACCCCATTTTCAGATCGCTGCTGCCGACGTGTGCTTTCTAGTGCTTGTTTATAATGTCAGCCGCAACAGAAAATGTCGCCGCGTGTGAAATCAGATCAGTGATTCGTTTTCTAAATGCAAAAGGAAATTCATTGGCAAATCTGCGAAGTTTACTGCCAAAATACGCCGAGAATTACTGTCGAAAGATATTGTTTTCTCCCATGGTCGTGCCCGACCTCACACGGTGAATGTGACTAAACAACTCTTACGGAAATTTCACTGGGACACATTTGATCATCCTTCATACAGCTCAGACCTCGCTCCTAGCGACTTTCTTACACCCAAAATCTGTCGTGGTGGTCAACACTTCAACGATGATGACGAGCTGAAAGAACATGTTACCACATGATTGAATACACAGGTGGATATATTAGACCATGGACTGCCACTGTCTACATTCTGTATGTCTTCTTCGTAGGTTACTTCTACGAAGAAGACATACAAAAAACTGTGCCACACTATGACAAGCGCCAATAAAATTTCAGAAGCTATGTAGAAAAGTAGTTTAACAGTTGCAGAGTTTTCTCCCATTAATATTTTTTCTGTATCTGTACACGTTTGTTTTATATAACCAAACTGAACTTACTTTGTGGACATACCTCCTACATATGGAGTTGACTCTACTTTTTGTAGGAGAAAAACTGGAAAATCCGATTGGAATATCAATAATGAAGGATAGATAACAACTCACCGTAAAGAGGCTGGCTAAGCTGCTGTCAGGCACGAAAAATAGACAATCACTTTCATACAACTTAAATTTTCGCCCATGTCCTGCATCATAGAAAGAAACACCTACATTCATACAATCACTGATGCAACTATACACACACAGTCACATGTGCGGGCAATCCAACGCCACAATGAGATATTATGATTTTGTCTGTGGCTTCACCAGTGTATACTGTACGTATTTCACATGCATTTAAACGCAAACAAACGCACACACACACACACACACACACACACACACACACACACACACACAGACATACGCACACGCAAACGCTTTCGGGCGTTTTACATCCTCCAACTGTATTTTAATCTGAATAAATTCGTAATTCTGCGGGGGTAAATTACTTAAAAAGTCATGGGAAATGAATAATCTTTTTATGTGTGAGAATGGAACATCAATTACATACGGGAAACGAATACTAACAAGTGTTTTCGAACATTTTTATTCGTCAATCCATCACCACCCTCACACTTACTCCTGCAGTATTTTTATACAAATCATGAATAATTTATCCAATAAAATTGAACTTCATAGGGGTGTCTGTCAATCTCACAGGGGGGGGATTTGGTTTTATTATTTTAGTTATTTATTTTTTGACAGATTTATGCTACGCATAGCAGATACTAGTTTTATTGCTGTTATGACACTGAGATTACACTCTCAACCTTGCTCATACATCTACCGCCACCCTTAGGGATGAAACGTCATTTTGGCTGCGGCCAATGAATTCGATACTAATATCGGTCGTTAGCGAGTATGTTCACTTGTCACTGCTTATCAACACCGTCTCTCTCCTTAGAGATGGTATATTATGCCCAAAGCATTTTACACAATTCTACTAATTATAAATTATGTTTGCGCAGATTGGGTTGAAATGGCTACTGGTATTCTGAGCTATGCTTCTATTCGCCCTCTTTTCAGCCCTACCCGTATGCCACACCAGTGGGTCAACTGTTCACAGTACCTATTTCCAGATCTAGACGGTAAATGATTAAAATGGATCACATATACATAAAATGCTCTTTGTATATCTATCGATACATATATCATGAACACAATGAACTTAAAGAAAATGCACTATGCAATTTCCCGCGGAAATGTTAGGAGCTTGTGACTCTCAGGGTCGGATCTATGGAGGGGGGGAGGGGGAAGGGGGCAGTTGCCCCGGGCGGTGGAATTTAGAGGGCGGCAAATTTTGACCGACTCTTTTTTTTCCAGGAAGTTTCTGGTATAATTTAATAAAATTAACTGACACAGAATTATTAAAATTAAAATGACTGCAAGATATACCGAATCATTTCATTAAACTAAACTTCCTGGTTGCTGACTACAGTGTTGCCCTGTCACAGGTACTTCAGCTAATCAAACTTTAAAAATCTACTAGATATTAGCCAGGATGAGGGAGATGTTTGCGTTATTGCATAAGTAAATGCACAATGTTTACTAATTTGCATAGATTTACTTTTTCAGATAAATGAATATTCATATTTCATATCAAGGTAATATTTGTAGAACAGGTGAATTTGAATAACGTTCCAGTCTTTATGCGCACACTTCTTATTGACAGTCAAAAGCATTAAGGATCTAGAGACCTCTCTCGGTAGCGATGGAATTGATAGTTATCTACACAGGACACGCTGTAAATCACATTTAACTGCCTGATACTATTTATCTCCCATTCCATTCTCGAATAATGCGCGGGAAGAAAGAACATACGAATCTTTCTGTTCGAGCACTGATTTCACGTATTTATTCAGGTGATCTTTTATACTTATGTAAGTGGGAGGCAACAATATATTTTCGCATTCGGAGGAGAATGTTGACAATTGTAGTTTCGTAAGTAGCCCACGTCGCAGCGATAAATGCCTTTGTTCTAATGATTTCCATCCCAGATCCTCTATCATTTCCGTGACGCTGTCTCCCCTGTATCACGACAATACAAAACAATCTGCCCTTCTTTCCAATCTTTCGATGTCCTCCGACAAACCCACCTGATAAGTATCGCACACTGGGCAGCAATACCAGATAAAACAGGAGAAATCTCACTGTATTATTGATGCTGTCCTTTTTCTAGCTAAGAAAGGTACTCCTTTTAGAGGAACAAAAGAAGATGGTGATTTTGGTGATCCACATAGCGGAAAATTTCTAAATACAATTGATCTCATATCATACTATAGTGTCCCCCTTCGTTTGCGTATTGAACGCCACAAGAAAGGCAAGATTAGCTATTTTTACAAAAATTTACAAGATGAGTTCTGTGACCTGATTTGCTGACAAAATAAAACAAGATATAATTAAAGATATTTTAGCTGCTAAATACTTTTCACTGATGTTTGACTGCCGGCCGCGGTGGCCGAGGGGACTGAGGCGCTCCAGTCACGGTCTGCACGGCCACTACGGTCGGGGGTTCGAATCCCCCTCGGGCATGGATATTTGTGCCGTCCTTAGTATTAGCTAGTTCATAAGTAGTTTGTAAGCTTAGGGACTGATGACCCCGTAGTTAAGTCCCATAAGTTCTACAAACATTTGAACATTTTTTTATGTTTGACTTCACTCCAGATATCAGCCACAATGCGCAGATGACACAAGTAATTCGATATGTCAAGTCGAATGACTCAGAGGTTGTGGAAAGTTTTACTGACTTTTTTACCGTTACAGACAAAACAGGAGAAGGCCTTAGTCAAGAGATACTGCAAAAATTGGAACAAGATGGGTTGAACATTAAGTACTGCAGGGGGCAATCTCATGACAATGGGGCAAACAGAGCTGGAAAGTACAAAGGGGTCCAGTCAAGAATACTTCAGAAGAATGAACTGGCCTATTTCGTACCATGTGCTGCTCACTCTTTAAATTTAGTAGGAGCAAATTTAGCAGACATTCAGCAAGACTAGGTGATCTGCAAGAGTAGATGCGGTTGAAGGTGTTTACAAGCATTTTCATAAAGTTTTGAAGGCCCTGGAAGAAACTGAAACTTATAAATTGTCATCACCAGAAACCAAATCAGGGACAAGATCTATTTTACAAAAGTATGAGAAAATTCAAATTCATTACTTTAACTTGTTTATACAATATTAATATATATAATATTGTATAATATTAAAATAAATTGCTCATGCTAATCAGTTTCCGCTAAGTTAATACTTTACAATTGATAAAGCTGTTCGAAACATTCAAGGACTTTTGGGCTTTCTCAAAAGTTCCCGGGATTCTTGTACCTCTAAAGCTATTTCTGAGGCTAGCAGAAGATAATGAGGTATCAACGGTATTCTCCGAAAAAAGGATTCGAAGAAAGAAGAAAATGGCCGATGAGCTTTGTGAGGATGAAGTATCCAACATTCACAGAAAAAATAAGGAATAATTAATAGAGCTTAGTACCAGGTTTACCGCACTTGATAAAATTGGTGTGCAAATTCGAGAAATGGAAGTGGAGGACTTGAAGGCCAAAGCAGCGGAACTGGCAGAAGATCTTAGCAGGGAAGAACTTGAAGTTGAAAGTTTCAGCCAACATGCGCTAGCAGTAGACAGAGCCTTGCAAGATTCCACTGCATCAACAACATTAAGTTTAATTTATAAAAATAAATTGGTAGAGGGGTATCCCAACATTACTACAGCGTTAAAGTATATCTTACCATTCTAGTTTCTGTTTCGTCTGGAGAAAGAAGTTTCAGCAAACCGAAACTAATTAAATACACTTGAGGAGCACGAATGCTTAACAAATCTGAGTATAATATCCATAGAGCACAAACGAGCTGCTTCTCTAAACTATGATGATATCAAAAACAGTTTCGCACCAAAAAAAGTTCGAAAAGCGAAATTTTGAATTGATTTTTGTACGATGAGTAATCTTGTAATATTTTTGTATGTATTAAAATTGTTCTGTTTTCCTTTGATCTTAATTCAGTCAATAAAATACGTTTATGTTGTGAGATTGTGATATTTATTTAGAAATATGTAACCCAATTACTGTCAAAAAGTCGATTCTTACAAGGGGGGGTGGTGAAAGAAGGGGCGGCAAATTTAAGCTTGCCCCCCTTGGCAAATGTCTTAGATCCGGCCCTGGTGACTCTTCCAAACCTTCTATGTTTCCCCCTTTCTTTCTCACCGCAGGTAACACGTATAAATCACACAGAAAATGACTTCCTTGATGTATTTACCATCCAATCATAGGCTACAAGTCTCACTTGAATCTAATTACATACATCATCCTTCACTCTAACCTGTTTCTGTACCTTTTTTCTCGATATTCACTTCTCCGTTAAACAACTCGCAGAATATGAATGTTTTTTCTAACAAGCTCGTTGCCTCATTGCCGTATGTCAAAACTAAAAACAAGTACTGGTTAAGACTTTTGTCGTGAACTCATTAGAAGTTTGATTCTGAAAACCCTATTTCAGTTCGTAAAAAGCAATCCTTGACATTTTGACTTTCGCGTTTATTTTCCTGTCTTCAACAATTGTAAGTAAAAAAAATCAACTTATATTGCCACTTTTCCCTGACGTTTCCACTAGATTATAGCACTTGTTTACGTAGGAGAAAACATCAGGTATTACCGCGACAGTTGCTTTTAGATTGTTTCGTCCTGTGTTCACTGTTATCTTCTAAATCATCACCTTTCGAAACTGAGTGCATAAAAAGTGAAGTCATTAAAATAATAAACCTTTTTCTACCCGTAAAGCACAGTCTGAGGGAGAGAAACTGAACAGTTCACATTTCTAGGTATTCAGATAGACAGTAAGCTGTCGTGGAAAGCCCATGTTCAGGATCTTGTTCCAAAACTAAATTCTGCTGTATTTACCATTAGAACAATATCTGAAATAAGTGATTTTTCAACACGAAAAGTAGTCTATTACGCTTACTTTCACTCACTTATGACGTACGGCATTATTTTATGGGGTAACTCGCCTGTTGCAAAAAGGATATTTCTGGCTCAAAAATGGACGGTTCGAGCAATACGTGGTGTAAGTTCACGAACGTCATGTCGACCCCTTTTCAATAGTCTGGAAATTTTGACAATGGCGTCACAATACGTTTTTTCTTTAATGTCTTTGTTGTTAATAATATCAGCTTATTCCCACGAGTTAGTAGCTTTCACGCGGTGAATACTAGACAGAAGTCGAATCTGCATCACACCATCTTGACACTTGTGCAGAAAGGTGTACGGTATTCTGCAACATCCATTTTCAATAAGCTGACACAAGAACTAAAGAAACTTAGCGCTAACCCACACGCTTTCAAATATAAATTGAAGAGTTACCTCATGGCTCACTCCTTTTATTCTGTCGAGGAACTCCTAGAAAAGTTAATTAAGCGAATTCATTTTTTTCTTTATTCATTCTTTTCACTTTGTCTTAAGTTTGTCGTGTGCATAGGACTACTTAACATTTTTCTATTACCATTCTTGTGTAAAAATTCATGTATTGACTTGTTCCATGACCATGGAGTCTGACTCCTCAATTGGGTCCTATGGAACAGAAAACCACATTATTATTATTATTATATAAGCAAAAGAAAGTACTAGTGCAGATCACGTCATCTGGGGTACTGGGATAGCGGTAAACGAAGTTCCTCCTTTATACGAAGACTGTTGTTCATTTTGCCACTATTAGCTGTGTCAAAACAAAGCTTTTATTTTTATATAAATTTTAGTAACGTTTCTATAGTTGTATTTTATTGATGTTTACGAACTGGAAATTTGGGTTGGTCCGGGAGGCGTGCGCAGCTAGTATAATTGAAAGTATGGGTTAGAGTCCCGGTTTGGCACAAGTTTTCACGTGTCACGATTAAAACTGATGCTGATTCATATTCACGTATTTTACGAATACATTACTCGTAAAACAATTTATAAATTTATTGTTAATTGCAACAGTGCAATACTTGTTATACCCACTCATGGTTATGATTTGGGCAGTGGCGGACTAAGGCTGTTGGAGGCCCTGGGCGGCGGCGAAACAAAATGAGACACCCCGCCCACTTGGAACTACATGTATTACTATAAAAATGAATTGGAGGCCCTCCTAGGGCGAGAGGCACGGGACAGTCTACAAAAAATAGATTTCGAGATTTGGAGGCCCAAACAGAGTGAGAGGCAAAGAACGCAAAAAAAAATTCTACTTTGGAGGCCCCCTCCATGACCGGAGCTCCCCCCCCCCCCCCCTTAGTCCGCCACTGGATTTGGGAAAACAAGATAATAAGAAAAAACAAGATAAAATGTAATGGGCGGCTGAGAGAGGACATTAGAAAACAAAAGAAGCCATGTGGCTGTGAACAGTTAATATCAAATCTAAAGGAGCCCTTTACCTAACACTGACTTGGAAATGGCTCTTGATAATAGTAACACTGATATCATGGCCGTAGTAGGCAGAGAATTTCCGTCCTCATCAGTAAAAAAAAAAAAAAACCTGTGAACAGGAATGGCAAAGACGCCTTGTATGGTATTGATGACCATTATCTCATCATTTATAAATCAAACGGTCGGATACAAAAATAAATATACTGCAGTATTCATAGTAACCTAAGAGCAACGTTTCGTTGGAGTTGGAGTTGAGACGTAGAAACACTATAGAAAACCAAATTTAATTATACTTTTTTCACTGGCAAGACACTTACTAATCAAATACTTTGCTGCTTACATCATTTTCTGAAAATTGAACAGAATATTCAACAATCTAATGTACTGTACAGTTAAGTGTTTCAATATTTTAATTTCTTCCAGATTATTTGAGTGTTAGATGTGTAAACGAAACAGGTGAGTAGATGACAATCTGATAAGTAAATAATGCAAACAAACTTAGATTCGAAAAGCAGTGGTGTCATAGATACGACATATGCACAAGTGCGGTCATGCGCATCATGACGTCGTGTCTTTGCCTATGTTTAACATTGCAAGTGAAGATTAAATTATTGATAAGCTACCCTAGTTTTATTCTATCTTCATTCTCGATACCAAAATAATGGGAAATAGCATTTCGCGAGTGTATCGGCCATACTTCGCCAATACTACGATCTCCTAGGTAAGCGATTTGATCTCGTTGGAGTTCATTTGTGTGTATGGAATATTCAATGCTTTAGAGTATTCCAGACCAGTTCATATTGCGATGAAATTCTAAAACGCATTGCAGATGCTTGTCAACGCAAAAAAAAAAAAAAAAAAAAAAAAAAAAAAAAAAAAAAAAAAAAAAAAAAATGGTCGGGCTCCCTGCAGTATCGTGTGTTGTGAGACTACCTGCCGCGGTGGAATGGACGAGTGCTCTAAGGTGCCAGGCTGCGGAGCGCACAGTTGCTCTTCGTCGGAGGTTTGAGTCATCCCTCGAGTATGGGTGTGTGTGTGTTGGTTGTCCTGAAGTTGGTTTAAGCAGTTAGTAACCATAGTAGTTAAGTCCCATAGATTTACAGATTTTTAGGCAACCAAAGACACAGCACTATCGACAGTGCCACGGGAACACCGAAAATTGGGACTGTTACTTCCTTCATTGCCCTGAGATACCGCACACGCATGAACAGATTGGCGTATTTGAAATCTGATTGGCCGAAGCTTAGTTAAGTAGTTGGTGCATACAGCCAGTGAGATAGACTGTGCATCATGGTCATCCAGTGTGTGATTCCATTCAGCAATGCTAAGATCTAGCAGACAGAGTACTCTGATTCAGAACAAAGTGCCACGTTGAGTAGAATACTGCCTCAAGGCTTGTTAATGTACTGACACTAAGAAATACTCACGGACAGTATGGAACTTGGAAGTTTTAATGCACGATGTTTGGACTCTATCAGTCTCATTGTACATCTACAACGGTAGTTGACTATTCATTTATTAGTAATAAATTTCAAATGTATTACCAAAGTTGTGGGACCTTTCTATTAAAGTGAACCCATATCGATTTACAAATAATACTCCATTTATAGTTAAGAAACCCTTCAATGCAATGCTACGAAGATGTTCACTTTCACTACTTTATTAGTTTGCTAAAGAATACGTAAAGTATTTTGAAGTAAGATAGTCTTATGGTAAAGTGCAGGCCAAATGCTATATTCTCTTTTCGGTGTGAGGCACTTGATGGATTAAATAATAATTTGCGAACGCTAGCCGTATTATTTAACAAAAGTGTCTGATTGCATTGCTGACAAGATATTGTTGTAGAAGTTGGGTCATTATGGAGTAAGGGCAGGAGGGACTAGCTCACAAGTCGTTCTAGACAGATCCTCTGTTGTGTTCAAAATGGCTATGATACGTACTCACAGTTAAGTGTGGGTGCCCCAGGGTTCTGTTCTGGGGCCATTGTTGTTTCTGATGTATATAAGTGATATATAGGTATAATAGGCAATTCTAAGAAATTTGTTTTCAGATTACAGTAGTTTTGTAGTGAAGAATGTTTTCTGTAGTATTGAAAGAAATAAGTTCATGGGTTGTAGAAAATAAATTGATGCTAAGTCACAATAAGACTCAGTTTTTAGAGTTTATAACACACAATTCAACGAAAACTGACATTACAATTACAGAGAATGAACACATGATAAATGAGGCAGACCAGATGAAATTTATAGGCATACAGATAGATAGTTAGCAGAGAAAATGATGACAGACCTCTAAATGTGGGCGACAAAGTCTTTGAAAGGGTAAAAGACTTTAAATACCTTGGGGCAATACTCAATGAAAGAAAGGAGATAGACCAGGAAATTACTGCACAAATACAAACTGGAAACAGGTCAATGTTTGCTCTGAGAAAGCTACTGAAGTTCCGGATACTATCGAGATCCTCAAAGACTAACATCTACAAGACAATAATGAAAGCTGTAGTCTTATATGAAGCAGAGACCTGGACTATTACTTGAAAGATGGAAAGAAAACTCCTGATATTTGAGAATGCCATTCTCAGACAGATTTTTGGGCCATTGAAGGCTGAAGATATATGGAGAAAAAGAAAGAACCGTCAATTGCAGGAGTTATTCAAGTCCGTGGACATCGTGGCAGTGATCAAAGAAAGGAGACTGAAGTGGTATGGACAGGTAAGGAGCCGAGAAAACCAGATCATCAGGCAGGTAGGACACCAGAGACAAATCAAGGGGAAGACCACGACTGCGATGGATTGACCAGATCAGAGAGGATGTAAGTACGCTGGGACTGTCTGAAGAAGATTACAAGGACCGAGGGCGCTGGAGGAGGCAGATTGGTGAAGCCAAAGACAGACTGTGGTTTGTGTGACTGATGCAGTAAGTAAGTAATAGCACACAACAAAAACTAATATTCCAGTTATACAGAATGGACACATAATAAGTGAGACTGGACAGTTGAAATTTATAAGCATCCAGATAGACAGTAAGCTGTCTTGGAAAGCCCATGTTCAGGATCTCGTGCAAAAACTAAATGCTGCGTTGTTTAACATTCTAAAGGTTTATGAAATAAGTGATAGTTCAACACGAAAAGTATAGGCTACTTCGCTTATTACCATTCGCTTATGCCATATGGTGTTATATTTTGGGAAGTTCTCTGATTCAAAAAGGCTATTATTTGCGCAGAAAAGGTCGATTCAAGCAGTATGTGGTGTAAGCTTACATACTTCTTGTCGATCGCCGTTCGGTAGGTTCGGACTGACATTGGCTTCTCAATTCACATTTTTAATGTCGTTTCTTGCTAATAATATTTGGTTATTCCCAAGAGTTAGCAGCTTTCATTCAGTTAATACTAGAAATCGAATCTGCATTTAGATCACACTTCCTTGGCCCTTCTGCATAAAGGTGTGCAGTATTCTGCCGCATCCACTTTAATAAGCTGCCACAAGAATTCAAATAGGTTTGTCGTAATCCGCGCACTTTCAAGGCTAAGTTGAAAAGCTTTCTCGTGGCTCAATCTTTCTATGCTGTCTATGAATTCCTGGAAAAATTTATAAAGTAAGCTAATTTCTGCGTTATGCTCTTGGTTCTTTATACTTTTGCATAGATCTGTTGTGTGTATAGGATCATTATACAGTTCATGTTATCGATCTGATGTACTGCCTCGATCCACGGGATGGAGACTTGTTCCTGCGGAACATGATAAATATAAATAATTCTGGAATAATTCATAAAATATTTACTTCATCAGCGAAGCATAAGCCACAGTCGCTGTCTTCATGATCAAAACATGACTAGTTTCGACATCCTGGAACATTTGATGCCCTTTACTTAGACGTCCAGAATAATGTAAATATTGATTTTTAATGTAAACTGTGTACGTGTTTAGCCACTGTAACAAAAATATTCAAACCATTTTTGTGTATACCGAGTTTTTCTGTTTTTCATTGTAATACATAAACATAAATACTTTGTAAGTCACACTGAAGTGCATGGCAGACAGCTCATCGAATCGCTTTTCGATTTTTCTCTAATAACTCGCGGGGAAAAGGAACACCTAAATCTTTCCGTTTTCGATCTGATTTATCTTATTTTATTGTAACGATCATGTCTTCCTGTGTAGATGGTTACTAACAAAATATGTTCGCATTTTGAAGAGAAAATTGGTGAAAGAAATTTCGCAAACAGCTCTCGCCGCAACGAATTGTAAAAGTACACCTGCCGCTGTATCGTACAGTTTGATTTAACGTAATGTATATATTGTCTTAAATTTGTTCATTTCACGTATTTTTATTTTTCGTATGCAAGGTATACTTCTTATGTAACGTTATTTCCTGTATTGAATCAAAATGTTTGTAATTCTATCGGACCAAACTGCGTGGTCATCAGTCCGTAGCTTACAAACTACTTAAACCTAGTTAAACTAACCTAAGGACAAACACACACATCCATGCCCCAGGGAGGACTCGAACCTCCACGGCAAGCAACCGCGCGCTCCGCAGCGAGACGCTTTAGACCGCTCGACTACTCCACCGCGGCTGTATTGAATCATTTAGTGTAAACATGTACTGTATGTGTAAACGGCATGAATGCGCGAACATTCTTATACTGTAAGTTGGTAATGCGCCAGAGAAAATGTTGAACCTTTCGTAAAGACTGTCTTTAGTACAGACGTAGTAGCTGTGAGTGTCGCGCTGCTGAAGCAGTCGCGGAGCGGACTCGCCAAAGTAAACACATAAATGTTTTGTTGATGGTGCAGAGGCACGGTAGGCGCAGTGTGGCGCGAGTTTAATGAAGTAGTAAAGTTGCAATAAGCCTGAGAGGCGTATTGTTTAATGTATTGAAGGAAGTGCGAAACAAGTTTATTTATACTCGAAAGTGATCAGTGTAATGTTTTTTCATGTGTGCAAGAAAAGTAATTGTTTGGTTATCAAGTCTATTGTCACCGAGAGTGATCGTTGCTGTAATTACGGAGATTAGAAGGTATATCGAGGTGATATCAATGCATGGAGATTTCAGCCAGACGAGCTGAACAAAGAGTTGTGGATAAAAATATTTTTGGACCAGCAGTAAGAGTACCTATTGTAATCATATCTGTCTTGTATTGACTTCACGACGAAAATAGATGAGTACTTTTGTAACATTTTATTTTGTATGCATGTAATTGTAGTGTCAACCCAATCAGAATTTTGGTTCAATTATATAAGACTTATTTTGAAACCAGTCTTAATTTCGTAAGTAGTTGTAGTCACCCCATTATCACCATTATTAGATTATGTTGATTATTCAAGCCTGTACATTGACTAACAAGTTCAATCGTTTTTCAAAGTAATTACGATCAGTTTTAAAGAAATTGCTAGACGAGTTAAAGAATTGCTAAACGTGTTACAACCACAGAGACTAGTAATTAAAGTGCAGTGCTGTTCTAAGTTTTGCAATCAATTATTATGCCAAAGCTATTAACTTGCAAGAGTTTGCACGTAAAGTAAAGTTGGTTTCATTTATATAGAAAGTAACCAGGCTAACAGTAGTCAAAGTATTATAGTTGATTAACCAGACTTCACGAAAGTAATTTTTATGAAATACGTTAAATGCCAGAATTTTCTCAGCCAGTTACACGCGTACGCTACCCAGGCCCTGGAACCAATGAATCAAAAAATAGTTCACGTAAAGTTTTATAAGGAAATTGAATGCTTTAAACAATATTATCAAAATTATTGGGTACTTTGACTGTAGTATTTGTGAAGCTCATTGCACCACGCAGTTTTACAGTATTGAGCTATTATGATTGCAATCAGAGTCTATCAGCTATTACGATTTTGATTATAACACGAACACGCCATCACCACTACTTGAATTCTGACACATTTATTAGTGAAGTTATGCTGTTCGTGAATCATAAGAGGTGCTGGTTGGAGGCTGTAGTCAATGCTAAGTCAGATAGGGCCAAAATTAATTAATTACCACAGTGACTGTTTCAAGTTAATGAATATCATTTTTTTTTTAATTTATTCTAAATTATAACTTTCACTGCGAAAGTGTTGTTACGACCCATTAGTTGTGATTTGCTGCAACATTCAATAACGAAATTATTATTACTACAGCATATCATTACGCATTCTGATTTTTTACATTTTTTGACGATCTCCTCCAATCAAACAGATTTTTACAGAATAATGCCTTTCTTGTAATGATTTCCAACCCAACTCGTGCAACATTTCCGTGACACTCTGCCACCTATATCGCGATAATACAAAACGATCTGCCCTTCTCTGTACTTTCTCTAAATCACGTAGGAAACAGGTTACCATCAGCCGTATGTTTCGGCATTCCATTATGCCATCTTCAGGCCCCTATATCGCAGTATTATATCCATTTAAATGGGAATCCAAACTGATTTCGTGGACTTCTTGCTGTCAGTAAGACCCGGCAACAACAACAACACACTTTAATTTTCTGTCGTGCTCTGCATACAATGGGCGGTGCTAAGGCATCATCTCCTGCCTGTGAGCGTGGTTGGAAATTCCCGCCCCACGCACGAGCAGCGTGGCTATCCTTATCCTTAGCCTTCCGCTGGCTCACACGGCCCTGACCGTGAAAACGGCTGTCAGCGACACAGGGGAGGAAAGGAAGTCCACCGCGTCCTGCACAATACTAATTATTTGTTCGTCATAATTTACATCCATAATCAGGCTGCATCGCTAACTACTTTCCGAGAAGACTGTGTGTGATACTTCCGTAGTTACAAATGTGAAAAAAAAAACGTTATGCATCTTAATGAATCACTTCTGCGGAATAATTATCTCTGCCTCCGGAGCAGCTCCGCAGGCGTATTATCAAATACCCGACTGCGGAAGACATAAAAAAAGGAAGCGGCATGGTATTCCTAGAATCCGACTTTTTTTTTTTTCGTAAAATACACTTTATTAGAGCACTTCACGCTTTCCTGAGTGATAGTCTCCAGTCTTTCAAAACTAAAAATGCGAGTGTAGATCAGTAGTGGCTTACTTTCGAAGACATAATATCAGTAGCAATCGAGAGATTTATAACAAATTAATTAATAAAAGAGGGTGCTGAACCCCCGGTACACAAAACAGGTCAGATCACTGTTGCAGAAGCAGAGAAAACCGCATGCAAAATTAAAAAGGACACAGAATCCGCAAGACTGGCAATCTTTTACTGAAAAACGAAACCTAGCGCGGACATCAATGCCAGAAGCCTAGTTACCACAACGAAATCCTGTCTCGTAATCTTGCAGAAAACCCAAAGAAATTCTGGTCATATGTGAAGTACACTAGCGGCAAAACGCAAACAATACCTTCACTACGCGATAGCAATGGTAATACTACCGATTACAGTACTGCTAAGACAGAATTACTAAACACAGCTTTCCGAAATTCGTTCACCAAAGAAGACGACGTGAACACTCCAGAATTCAATCCAAGAACAGCTGCATGCGAAACTTAGAAGTAGATGTTCCTGGAATAGTAAAACAACTTAAGGCACTAAACAAAAACAAATCATCCGGGCCAGATTGTATACCAACTAGGTTCCTCTCAGAGTATGCTGATGCAATAGCTCCGTACTTAGCTATCATTTACAACCGATCACTCAGCGAAAGATCCGTATCCAAGTTACTCCAATATTCAAGAAAGGCAAAATTACAGGCCAATCTCAGTGACGTCGATTTGCAGTAGGATTTTGGAACTTATACTTTGTTCGAATATTATGAACTACCTCGAAGAGAACGACCTATTAATCAATAGTCAACACGGATTCAGAAAATATCGCTCTTAAGAAACACAGCTTGCCCTTTATTCACATGAAGTGATAAGTGCCATCGACAAGGGATCTCAAATCGATTTCATATTTCTGGATTTCCGGAAGGCTTTTGAACCTGTACCCCACAAGCGGCTTCTAATGAAATTGCGTGCTTATGGAATATCTCCACAATTGTGCGATTGGATTCACGATTTCCTATCAGAAAGGACACAGTTCGATGTAATTGACGATAAGTCATCGAGTAAAACAGAAGTGATATCTGGCGTTCCACATGGAAGCGTTATAGGTCCCCTACTCTTCCTTGTGCTTATAAACGATTTAGGAGAAAATCTGAATAGCTCCCTTAGACTGTTCGCGGATGATGCTGTCGTTTATCGGTTAGTGAAGTCAACAGAGGATCAAAAGCAATTACAAAGCGATTTAGAAAAAATTTCTACATGGTGCGAAAATTGGCAATTGAGAATAAATAAAGAAAAATGTGAAGTAATACACATGACCACTAAAAGAAATCCGCTGAACTTCAATTACACGATAAATAAGTCAAATCTCAAGGTCGTAAATTCTACCAAATACCTAGAAGTTACAATTACGAACAACCGGAGAGAACACATAAAAAATATTGTGGGGAAGGCGAACCAAAGGTTACGTTTCATTGGCAAAACGCTTCGAAGATGCACCAGCTCCACCAAAGAGACTGCCTACATCACATTTTGTGTGTCGTCTCCTGGAGTACTGTTGTCCATTGTGGGACCCAGGTGGGACTGACGGAAGACATTGAGAAGGTTCAGAGGAGGGCAGCTAGTTTTGTTTTATCACGTTACAGGGGGGAAAGTGTCACGGAAACGTTGCACGAATTGGGGTGGAAATCATTAAAAGGAAGACGTTATTCATTGTAGCGTGATCTGTTTGCGAAGTTTCAATCACCGACTTTTACTTCTGAATGTGAAGATATTTTGCTAGCACCCACCTACTTAGGTATACATGACCATCCCAATAAAATAAGAGAAATCAGATCGGAGACGGGACGATTTAGGTGTTCTTTCTTCCCGCACACTATTACAGAATGGAACGGTAGAGAAAAGTTATGAAAGTGGTTAATGAACCCTCTGCCAAGCACTTAAATGTGATTTGCAGAGTATCTATGTAGATGTATAAGTAATATAAAACTACTGGGGAAGACACAAAAAAAGGCAAGCGGTGTGGAATTCCTAGAATCCGTAAAATACACTTAATTAGAGTAAAAAAATATTATTATCAGAACTACAGCAACCTGAAGAATATATAACTAAAATACACATTGCACCACAGATAAATTACGAGTATATATGACAGCATCACCGTGGTTCGGAATCCACGTTCAACTATAAACGTCTGGTTAAGTCAGTTCACAGGTTGGAGGAAGGCAATGGCATACCACATTCAAACAGTGCAATGCGTAGTAAAGCCCTGTGATGTTCAAACTAAGCTTCGGTTTGTTGACCACTTTCTCTTATGACGGTATAGGACTAGGCTTGTACAATCATGATACATGCTCTCTAAGCAAATTACAAACAAAAATCAGAGACAAAACAATAGAAGTACGTATCCGGTATCTCTGCTGCCAGAATTATCCAATGCCTTTTCTTTAAAAGTAACATGCAGCTTATTGCCGAATTCTCCAAATCGAGGCATAGGACCAGTAAGCACTTCGGCTTACATGAACTGACAGAAAGCCAGGTGATCATCTCCTTCTTCGTCAACAACAATCAATCAGCCACATTACTGTATTTAATTTTGTTCTTTGAAAAAAAAAAAAATGGCTGCAGAATACTGTGGTGTCAACATTTCTGGTGAGACAATCCAACTTTTTCCTGAGCCAATACCAGTTCACCAGGTGTCTACAATAGTTAAATCGCTGCTGGGCGTTATGTAATGACAAGCCATTGTAAACATTCATCTGAGGTTGATGAAGTTGTTTTACGACCCTGTACCAATGAAGTCATTGCCATGTAACATATTGGAGGTCTAACTTTCCCATGAGATCCTCGACAACAATAGTTCTATGCGACTTGGGCAGACCACACGCTCTTCGCGAACAAGCAACGACCGGCACCTAAACAACACAGTAAGGAACAATTCTATTACTTTAAAATTGAGTCGATTAACATCGAGAGATAGATCAAGACTTATTGCACGCTGCGTCTTTACTCTGTATCCTGCACGGCATTTATCACAGCTGAGATTAAAGCAAGTGTCACTATCGCCTTAAGAACCTACATATTGGGCTATGTATGGTTCTGATTTAAAAGTCTGTGTCGATGTTATCTTAGGGTCGAAACGTACATGTCTGGTTTCTTGACCCAGCAATATCTTAGTTGTAGATATTTTTACATGTGATCCTATAGTTAAAAAACACTTTATGCATAGGCTGTAGCTTAGGACACAAATAACAAATATTGCAATAAAATAACTGCTTTATTAATAATAAACGTTTTATTGTAACGTTTGCAAATGATGTACGCAAAGACAGAGATTTTGTTGAATAATGTTCCTTACTGTAGTGGTCAGGTGAAATATTAATCGTAAATGGAATACAATGGTTAAACAGTTGCATTGTCTGCAATAAGAAATAGGTAGCACTTTCACCCAACTACGTAATCATAACTTAAAGAAACACAGAAACTTAGTATATTTTGCTAGAACTCATCTTAAAATTGTCATCAGTTCAAAATAGTTTATAAACACACATCAGCTGCACGGGCGTTCACTTGTTCTAGCAAAATTTAGAGCCCAAGGAGCGAGCGTTTGCTGCGCATATCTAAACACTCTCCCCGATCGAATCACTCCTTATCATCCAGGAGGGTTCTTCTTCTATGAAGACCAGACGTCAAGTTCCCTTTTCCTTGCACCCCATCGCCATTCCTACCAAAAGCGTACACATCTCAACATATTTCTTTAAGTAAAACCTGACTATCTGAAACCACGTCCTTACTAATATAAAATTTTTAAAATACAAAAACGGACTGTTAATTAGTATTAAATAAAGTCTGAAATAAATAAACAGGCTAACCGGCATTGATGAGCTTGACCTCTCATACCATACAATATTTTTGTAAATTACTGGCAAATGGAATGTGAAGACATATGTACAGCATCTCCAAATCACCTTTTCCATTCAACAGAACTATAGACACTGTTCATATTCCCATTAGAAACATGTCACACGTGCTAGTCCCCACAAGTCAACTAACCTCTCATCATTTCCTTGCTATATTTTAATACACTTTCTCCTTGGATCAGTTCAGATCGACTGAACATTTAACGTAATAAATTATTTATAACTAACTTCATACATTAACCATCTGTCCCCCATATTTTAACGTATGTAAAACCCTTCCAAAATTACAATTGACTGAAATTGCGCCGTAGACACTAAGCGCATACTTTGTGCAAATCTGCGTTCAGCTACTCATAAACAGTTTCATTAAATTCTTCCCAGTCCATCCAAACAAAATAAGATAATACTTTTAACCCCTAGGAAATCCCTCTAAACTCAGATTGCTTTCTTACTTTATACGAATTTCTTGGCCTATTGACTTCCACGCATCCTTAATGTGCGTGCAACTGATATATTTCCTTTTACATTAGTTTCTTCAACTGCAACGTATCACATTTGTAGTTTCCTTATTCGGTCACGCATAGGCCTACCCCTATCCCAATCGTCATTAATTACTGCTTGTACAATACGCAGTTCTCCAGCTAAAAGATCTTTCAACTTTAATTTTTCCTCTTCTCTTCTACTTCCACTTCTATAAATTTCTCCACACATTTAAGAGAAATTTTGTATTTACATAAGAAGTCCGTACCTATTAACAAATCTTTTACCAAGCCATGCATGTTCTCAAATGTTTGTAAATACATCGGAATGAAATGCGTGGTTAGTAATCCGTAGCTTACAAACTACTTAAACTAAGTTAAACTAACCTAAGGAGAACATACACATCCATGCCCCAGCGTGCCGCGCGAGAATAGCCGGGCGCCGTGACTTGGTCAGGGGGCTGAACGCCCTCTGTAATCAAGAAGCTGAACCAACCATTCAACGAACAACCACGAGCTAACTGAACAAACGACCGCGAACCATAGATCTACCAGATAACAAGATGAAAAAAAAAAAAAAAAAAAAAAAAAAAAAAAAAAAAAAAAAAAAAAAAAAATGTCTGGAGCGCCACATTGCGGAGCGCGAGGGCTCCCACGTCGGAGGTTTGAATCCTTCCTCGGGCATGGATGTGTGTATTGTCCTTAGGTTAGTTTAACTTAGTTTAAGTAGTTTGTAGCCGGCCGCGGTGGCCGAGGGGACTGCGGCGCGTCAGTCACGGTCTGCACGGCCAATACGGTCGGGGGTTCGAATCCCCCCCCCCCCCCCCACGGGCATGGATATTCGTGCCGTCCTTAGTCATAGCTAGTTCATAAGTAGTTTGTAAGTTTAGAGACTGATGACCACGTAGGTGAGTCCCATAAGCTCTACATACATTTGAACATTTTTTTGAAGTAGTTTGTAAGTTACGGACTAATAACCACGCAGTTGAATCCGATAGATTTACAAACATTTGTACATTTTTTAACATGCCTGAGGGAGGATTTGAACCTCCGACGCGGGAGGCCTCACGATCCGTAACGTGGCACTCCAGACCGCTCAGCTACTCCCGCGCGGCAAAGCATCTGATTCAAGCAATATTAACCACACTTAAATTTTAGAAGCATTTCATGTCTTATTGGTTTACTTCTTCCACCTACTGCAGTCTTAATGTTACCACTATTGACAGGAAATATTTTCAGTTCTTAATTCTCTGAAACACATTGCTACCGGAATCAAGAATTGCATTAGTTATTGCTTTATCCACCACAATTTCTACATTGCTGTAAATTCATTATCCCTTCTCTTTGGAAGCACCGCTCTCTAAAAAGATCATTTTCTACATCACTTTCTTTTTTCTCCATACTTATGGTACGCAACATTATATCAGACCTACCCTCGATCTCATTATCGCCATAAAACAGCTCATTAAAAGCTTTTTTCCCCCCAGATCTCCTCTTTTCTTATTTCTAAACCTCTGTTGTTGTTGTTGTGGTCTTCAGACTGGTTTGATGCAGCTGTCGTGTGCAAGTACCTACATCTGAGAATACGTTCGACAACCTACTCCTTTTGAACCTGCTTAATGTATTCGTCCCTCGGTCTCCCTCTACGATTTTTACCCCACACGCTTCCTTCTAATGCTAAGTTGACAATTCCTTGATGTCCACCCAATCTATCCCTTCTATTAGTCAGGATATGCCAGAAACTTTTTCTCCCCAATTCGGTTAAGCGCCTCCTCATTAGTTACGTGATCTACCCATCTATTTTTCATCATTCGTCTGTAGCACCACATTTCAAAAGCTTCTATCATCTTTTTATCTGAACTCTTTATCGTCCACGTTTCACTCCCATACAATGCTACACTCCAGACAAATGCTTTCAGAAAGGACTTCCTAACATTTAAATTAATATTGGATGTTAACAAGTTTCACTTCTTTAGAAACGCTTTTCTTCCCATAGCCATTCTGCATTTTATATCTTCTTTACTTCGGCCATCAAAAATTATTTTGCTACCCAAATAACAAAATTCGTCTACTACTTTTATTGTTTCATTACCTAATCTAATTCCTTCAGCATCGCCTGATTTTCTGATATTGCATTCCATTACCTTCGATTTACTCTTGTTAATGTTCATCTTATATCTTCCTTTCAAGACACTGTCCATTCCATTCAATTGCTCTTCCAGATTCTTTGCAGTTTCTGACAGAATTACTATATCATCGGCAAACCGCAATGTTTTTATTTCTTCTCCCTGCACTTTAATGCCCTCTCCAAATTTCTCCTTCCATTCCTTCACTACCTGTTCAATGTACAGACTGAACAACATTGGAGAAAGGCTACAACCCTGCCTTAATCCCTTCCCAACTTCTGCGTCCCGTTCTTGCCTTTGGACTCTAATAACCGCTGTCTGATTTTTGTACAAATTGAATATAACTATATTTTACCCCTGCTACCTTCAGCATTTGGAAGAGTGTATTCCAGTCGACATTGTCAAAAGCTTTCTCCAAATCGACAAACGCTAAAAACGTAGGTTTGCCTTTCCTTAGACTATCTTCTAAGATAAGTCATAATGTATTGCCTCCCGTGTTACTACATTTCTCCTAAATCCAAACTGATCTTCCCCGAGGTCGGATTCCAGCAGTTTTTCCATTCGTCGGTAAATAATTCGTGTTAGTATTTTGCAACCATGACTTATTAAGCTGATAGTTCTGTAATTTTCACACTTGTCTGCACTTGTTTTCTTTGGAATTGGAATTACGATATTCTTCTTGAAGTCGAAGGGTATTTCCCCTGTCTCATACATCCTGCCTACCAGGTGATACATTTTTTCACGACTGGCTCTCCCAAAGATATCAGCAGTTCAGACGGAATATCATCTACTCCAGGGGCCTTGTTTCGACTCAAGTCCTTCAGCGCTCTGTCAAATTCTTCTCGCAGTATCATATCTCCTATCTTATCTTTCTCCACTTCGTCTTCCATTTCTAGAATACTGCCTTCAAATTTATTTCCTTTGTATAGATTCTCTATATATTCCTTCCAAAGTTCAGCTTTCCCCTCTTTGCTTAGTACTGGCTTTCCGCCCGAGCTCTTGATATTCATACGGTCGCTTTTCTTGTCTCCAAATATCTCTTTTATTTTCCTGTAGGCGGGATCTACCTTTCCCCTAGTTATGCTTTCTTCTACTGTTCTGCATTTGTCCTCTAGCCACTCCTGCTTAGCCAGTCTGCACTTAATGTCAATCTCATTTTTCAGACGTTTGTATTTCCCTTTTTCCTGTCTCACTTGCTGAATTTTTGTATTTTCTCCTCTCATCAATTAAGTTCAGTATATCCTGTGTTATCCAGGGATTTCTATTAGGCCTTGTTTCTTCCGCCTATATGGTTCTCTGCTGCCTTCACTGCCCTATCTCTCAGAGCTACCCATTCTTTTTCTACTGTATTACTTTCCCTCGTTTCAGCCAATCCTTGCCTAATGCTCCCTCTGAAACTCTCAACCACCTCTGGTTCCTTCAATTTGTCCAGGTTCCATCTCCTAACCTTTCTACCTTTCTGCAGTCTCTTAAGTTTTAATCTGCAGTTCATAACCAATACGTTATGGTCAGAGTCTATATCTGTCCCTGGATAAACCTCTAGCTACTTTAAATGTTTCTTCATCCACCAGTGAGGTAATAACGACCTCAATATTTTTCCGTACCATCTCCAGTCGTGGACAGAATATTAACTTTCTTCTTTGATGTACATTTCCGTATTAGCCTCCGCTATTAATCCAACATTTTCCCCGTCTTCTATCCAAATTTTATCGTGTCGTTTCATTATCTCATCACTCATATAAAATCGTCCTCATCATCTGTTGTTTTCCTGTCCTGTTCGTAACCAAATAAACTGTTCTCTTCCTCTAACGTACCGACTCCAGTAGCTGCAGTTTCTTCACCATTAACCACACAACCTAAAACTCCATTCTCCTTAAACAACTCATTACTTACCGCTGCAGATCTGCAGATTTGCAACACCTCTCACTACAAATCTCCGCGCCAACATCATTCGACACCTTTCAAATTTCATGATTTAAACCTTCACTTACATTTGTCGACTCACCATATAAATCGCTGCTACTGTCTCGTACTATCTTTGAATTCTCGGTACGTTCGTTACTCTTCGATTTCAGATCCACTTCCTTCAATTTATTCCCGCAAAATCATTTTTTCCGTTCACAGAATAACTCATTCATACACTGTTCACCATTTCACATCCGTTCATAATCTATGTTCTCATTTAGAGCAATTTTTTCACTTCCATAAAGTGAAATAAACGCACAAATACCTTCCTCCAAAATATCTAACGTAGCAGTTTCAAATTCTGTAAATTCAACACATCTGTTATCACCTTACTTTTCCTTCAACAATAAATCTCCCACGTCCACCGAAACGAAATTCATCAACAGCTGACGTCAACACACCTAAGCCGCTTTTGCAAACTTCAACACTTCCTTCCGCCGATTCATCATAAAAAGTATTTCCAGTCGGCGTGCTGTCAGCTACGTCGCCTTTATACACACTTTACACGTGTTATTTGTACTTAGTCTACTATCATTGTTGCAGCTGATACTTCCTTGGAATTCTCCATGCAGATCATCTCCATCGTTTTACGATCAAACTGAGCCTCTTTCCTGAAAAGCAGATTTTCCAACCCACATTCATACATTTCGCCTTAATTTACCATTTGTGGCGTCTTTGCCAAATTTTCGACATCCACTGGATTTTTAGAATTCTGCGACCTTTTCCTAGCCGTTTTATTCTGCATAGCACGGACTCGCGATGCGGCAAAATTTACTTTCCCGACTTCCTAACCTAATAATGAATTTCGTGATTTCCTTGTCCCTCAGGTTTATTCTCTTTGTCTTGATTTATATTTGGATAATTATGATTACCATTTTCCTCGTGAAAATTATTACCATTGTGAATAAATTTATGATGGTTCTGATTATGACAATTACCATGGTGGTTATTATAATTACCGTTTTGATTCACATTTTTCTGTCGATAATTTACATCGTTAGAATTGCCGCCACTTGTTTCAACGCCTAACTCGACAATATGATGCAAAAATTCATCTATGGAGTTTGTCGGACTTGGGACAGGCTCCATGTGTAAATATTCTCGTAGCCGTCTTTGGAGCGTCGAGATTTCAGATAGTACTCTCAGTGGACGATATATATGCGTCAACTTAGCAAGTTCACTCACACAAAAATCACGCATCGACCCAGTTTTTATAATGTCGTCCGTTTAGAAACTAATTCAAGAGTCGCGTTTTCTTCGTTACACTCTAAAATTTATTCAGAAAATATTTTCCAAATATTTTATAGGAGGTAAACGAAACCGTAGTTGAATTTATCCACGTTTGCTCCTTACTTTCGAAATGCCTTTTCGCAAACTTAATTTTATCCTCGTCTGACATTCCTCGTACATATCCAACTTTACTGCCAGCAATAAAATTAACTGGATGGTATTCTTCCATCATTAGCGAAACACTTTGTTGTTCTCGTGAGCATATACGGAACACTTATCACTGTCGTAGCCTTACTTGTTGCCATATAATTCTGTACGTACATTTCGAATCTTCTGTTGGAGCTGCGCGTTTTCATTGCTTACTACAGATTTAGTTTCCTGTCTAGTTTTAATTACTTCCTTTTCACAATCAACCACTCTAATCGACAAATTATTAACCGACTTGGTGATTGCGTCGTCAAAGGTGTTTTGTCTGTGCACACAATCATCCACACTATCACCCAGTTCTTCCTGCATTTTATCCAACTTATCCCCAAATCTTTTCGACTGTGGTGACTCTTATGTTTACCAGGTCAACCTCTTCAGGAACTTTGTCTATGTATTTGTTCTCTCAACTTCTAATTTTGATTCAATCATCCCTTTATATTTCGCCTCTAATATTTTCCATCTCAATTTTAATACTTTTCACGTTTGAATTCACACTATCTGGCTCAGAGGTTATTTTTTCAATTTTTGCATCGAAATTTGAATTTACACTTTCAATTTTTGAATTAAAATTTGAATTCACACTGTCAATTTTTGAATCAATGTTTGAATTTACGCTTTTAATTTTCGAATCAAAATATGAGTTTACACTACTCGTATCTGACTTTATATTTTCAATTTTCGAATTAAAGTTTTAATTTGTTATTTATATCTGACTTTATATATATTTTATTGCATTGTAGTAAAAACAGCATCTACAACATCAATTTCATTCTTGCCCTTTCTCATTACTTCCTTCCACATTGACGATACTATGTCTTGATTTCGGACTACCATTAAGTGGGTCATTCTGATTTACTGAACCGCATAGAATGGGAGACTGATGTGTTCTCTAAAACTGCTGATGAAACTGCAAATTCACACATGTTTACACTAACGGCGTTTGTACATTTGAAAGTGTGGTAGCTGCTGAGGCCGATGCTATAGAATTTGAAACGGTGTCCATGACGTGCGTAAACTGCCGTCGTTGTATCCGTAGATTCTCGTACCACAAACGAAGACTGCTAGTTGCTGCTGCTAGCTGTAGTTTAGCACGTTTCTTCGGATCTTCTTTTTCTTACTTGAAGTTTGCACACCAAACTATTCCTACCAATACTCACGCATACAACTTCTGCAAAAACTTTTGCTAAGAGGTCCCACACAAACCGCCTATTTTACAATAGGTATCAGGACCTGGATTACAAAATTATTGTAATATTTTACCATTACTATTGAATTTTTAAAGGAATATTATTCAATCCCAGACGAGCCCCCAATTGAAACTTTATGCTGTATCTTGGATCGGATTTATCACAGCTAAGATTAAAGTACGTGTGACTATATGCTGTAAGAACCTATGTATTGGGCTATGTACGGTTCTGATTTATAAGTTTGACACAATATTACTCAATATTATCGTAGGGTCGAACCGTACATGTCTCCTTTCATGTCCCAGCAACTACCTTAGTTACTCATATTATCTTTTACCTGTGATCCTCGTGTAAAAAAAAAAAAAAAATAAAATAAAATAAAAAAAAAATAAAAAAAAAAAATAATAATAAAAAATCAGTTCAAGAGGGCAGAACACAAAGACGAAGAGTGGTTCGCTCTCTAAGTGGAAAAAAATTGTCCATCCGGAACAAAAATAATTAGAGGTATATATTGCAGTGAGAACTGATTCAAAAGCGTCGCAGATATAATTTTAGTAAAAATATTTAATGTAATGTTACAGATCATTCAGCCATTTTCCAGTGAGCAATATAGACAAGATACTGCTGTTTTTTTGTTCTTTTTTCATTTTTTTATTGGTTACTAGATGACCCGGTTAACTTCGTATCACTTACCTCTTAATA
This sequence comes from Locusta migratoria, assembly GCA_026315105.1. Taxonomy (NCBI): domain Eukaryota; kingdom Metazoa; phylum Arthropoda; class Insecta; order Orthoptera; family Acrididae; genus Locusta; species Locusta migratoria. The sequence continues at coordinate 372,208,964 of CM048747.1, read as the reverse complement.
TAAATCATACTAATTGAAATCATATGTATTTTAGACCCAGTAGCTTTATAAAGGCATTCGCTTTGAACGTCAAATGTGCAAAATTTTATCGTAATCTTACGAATGATATCTATATCCAAAAGAAAATAGCTCTTTCAGTTTTCCACAAATTTTCCTATTTTCTGGCCAACTAGTCCAAACGTTTACTTCACTCAAACCTTCCTCTCGCTTTGAACGTCGAATATGCAAAATTTTATCGAAATCAGATGAATGGTATTGATATTTCATAGAAAAATCTCTTTCTGTTTTTCTGTATTTTACAATTTTCCGGGAAACTTTTCCAAATTTTTATTTAATAAGAACGTTACTCTTGATTTGAACGTCAAATATGCAAAATTTTATCGCAACCAGACGAATGACATTGATATCCCATTGAAAAAAAGCTCTTTCAGTTTCTTGCGAATTCCCAAATTATCCGGGTAATTTTCCCGAATTTTTAGTTCATAAGGACGTTCATCTTTCGTTGAATGTCAAATGATCAAAATTTTATCGCAAGCGGATGAACGGTTCTCAACTTATAGTATTGAGTACATTTAGAAACACATTGAAAAAGAAACTTGATTCGAATTTTGCGACTTTCCTTTTTAACTGTCTCTATTTTTTAGTGAAAACTTTTCCAAGACCATAATGAACAAAACAACAAAAGAATTACCCCTCTCCGTCGTGCGAATAGTCAGTTATAGTGCTGAATTCAATCAAAAACACATTGAAAAACGCACTTTCAGTTTTTCTCAAATTTTCCAATTTTCAGGTAGATTTTCCCCAAAAAAATTATTTCACACAAACCTCGTCCTATCAAGCCGTACTCAAGTGATGCTCTTACAACCATCTAGCAATTTATTTTTATTCGTAGAAAATAAATCGCTTTCGGTTTTTCCTAAATTTTCCTACTTTCCGGGTGACTTTTCCAAATTTTTATTTGATGCAAACCTTCATATTTCTTTCAACACGAAATGTAAAAAATTATAACGCAATTGGACGAACGGTATTGATATCTCACTGGAAAACGTTGTTTCCGGACAACTTTTCCATATTTTATCACCGTTTAAACCCTCCCTGGACTTACACGAATATTTCAAGCCTAAAATTAGTCAAATCGGTTCACCCGTTCTCGAGTTTTACCGAGACTGACGAACAGAAATTCATTTATATATTGCCTCCGAAGGCGAAGGCACCGTATTAAAATCCACACGTAAAAGAGACGGGGGCTCTGTCTCAGTAGTTTCTGCGTGCTGGAACGCTTCGAACCAGCCTCTGCTGCAAGTTTTGAACATATTTCCTTGGATTTTGCAGAATAATTGCAGAAACTGTGGTGACAGTTGCAGGAGTAAGTACAGTTTACCTGAATCTAAGATTCCCTTCCACGTTATCAACGCTGCTGCCTGTCCGTCGGAATTACGTGAAGAATTATTCAAACCTGTAAAAATTCATTTCGAGCCCTCAAGCTCCTCATCTTCAGGTGCGTCTATATATATATATTTACAAATATTTAATGACCTGGCCTTATTAACATTGGTGCACAAACAAATCTGGCGCAGCATCAGAACTGTCTACCCTGGAACGCACTTCCAGGTATAAATAAAAATTTCACAATGTGCTTTAGGGTGGGAAATGTTTAAGGTAGAATATTGCAAATTTTTAGGTGTTTACATTGATTAGGGACTGAATTGGGAAAAAAACACATCGCATATCTGCTGAATTGTTTGAGTTCAGCTACTTATAATACATCTAAGCAAATTAGCTTACTATGCCTATTTTCGTTTACTGCTTCCATATGGGATCATATTCTGGGGCAATTAAACATTCAGTAAAAAAAGTATTCATTGCACGAAACATGTAATCATAATAATTGCTGGAGCCCACCCAAGATCATCTCGCAGACATTTATTTAAGGATCTAGGGATCTTCACTGTAGCTTCACAAAATATATATTCACTCATTAAATTTGTTATTAACAATCCGACCCAATTCAAAAGTAATAACAGTGTGCATAGATACAGCTTTAGGAGAAAGGGTGATATTCACTATTCAAGGTTAAATCTAACTTTGGCACGAAAGTGGCGAATTATGCTGCCACAAAAGTCTTCGGTCCCTTACCAAGTAGCATCAAAAGTCTGACAGATGGCCAACTAGTATTTAAAAATAATTATGGGAATTTCTGATTGGCAACTTCTTCGGCACTTTAGATAATTTTTAGTTAAAGTTAATTTCACTTAAAAAAAGAAAAAAAAACTTAAAATATTAAGTGTTATGTATAGACAGTATTTACTAAACTGAAACGTTCCACATCATTCCGAAATGTAGTACATATGAACTACATAACAAGTTCTATAACTGTGTTCCAGGGCAGACAATTCTGATGCTGCACCAGACTTGTTTGTGCACTGTTAATAAGCCCAGGTCTTTAAATAAGTGTAAATATACACAGGGGCACCTGAAGATGAGTCGTCGGGGCTGGAAATTCGTCATGCACAAATAAAACACGATTTTTGTGACTGAAGGTGATTTCGTTTTATTTTTACAGAAGTAAAACAGTCAAGTAAGAATCACTGACGACAATTGACAAAATTTAGTTATAAAATCTACAGGCTTTTTTCACGGCGTATATCTTGGTCCATAAAATTGCGGGAATTCAGCCATAACCACATATTTTGTTCTGCCGATATTTTGACTGCAAACCGTCCAGCCATCCCCGGAGCGAGTCTGAAGACTGACGGCAAAGCGCTCCCGTTCACTTTATATACTGTCGGGAGAGCCAGTGCGTGTGCTTTCTGGCAAGTCATCGTCACAGACGTACTACACCGACGGCAGTTATAGAGCTCTCTGACTGTATATGACCACAAACTGTGGTTGATATCGATGACAAAGATGTATGAAGCAGTAGTGCCCTCCATGGAGAGCGTATGTAACAAGGAGGTTGGAATAATAATCATATTCTATGCCGAGCACATACGTCAATTGAAGCCTGTCCGCCATCTTGGTCAGTTTTGGAATGCTATTACTCTGTTAAAACTATGCGTTAAGTCGACCCTCTTACTGTTAATGCATTTAACTGTCAGTCACTGCAAAGTATGTAATTTCAAACAATATACTTTCTTAAATAAATAGTAACAAATACACATCACAATACATTTGTAAACTTACTTTTTAACAGCTAATTTGCATTCTTTTTACACGTTGTACATCACGGTAAAACCGTCAGAAGTTTTATCCCTGTTTAACTTGGCTTAAAACATTAGCTCTACAATACGAACACTTCTCCAAAACTTAGCAATATGGCGTCACTTTTTCAGCATAAGGGCGTCTCCCTGTATTCTAATCTCCTTGATACGCAATGATATTCTCTGGTTAACAGGCTTACAGCGCCGATTTCTTTAATTGAGTACGATTGTGAGTGCCGGGTTCCAAATTTTGTCAAGATTAAAACCATTATCACGATTAACCACCCCCATGAATCACAGACATTGCCGAGGTCATTGTCAAGATAGATACGAAGCCAACACCGACAACAGTAGTACAGGTTTATATGCCAACTAGCTCTGCCGATGATGAGGAGATCGAAGAAATATATGAGGAGCTAGAGGAAATTATTCAGACAATTAAGGGAGAGGAAAACTTAATTGTTATGGGGGCTGGAATTCGGTAGTAGGACAAGGAAGGGAAGGGAAGATAGTAGGTGAATATGGTCTGGGCAAAAGGAATGAAAGAGGAAGCCGCCTGGTAGAATTTTGCACGGAACATGATTTAATCGTAACCAACACATGGTTTAAGAATCACAAAAGAAGGTTGTATACGTGGAAGAGACCAGGAGACACCGGAAGGTATCAGATAGATTTTATAATGGTAAGACATAGGTACCGGAACCAGGTTATAAACTGCAGGACATACCCAGGGGCAGATATAGACTCTGACCATAACTTGTTAGTCATGAACTGTGGGCTGAAGCTGAAAAAACTGCAGAAAGGTAGGAAAATAAGGAGATGGGACTTAGATAAATTGAAGGAAAGTGAAGTTCTGGAGAATTTCAGAGGGAGATTTAGGCAACAATTGACAGAAACAGGGGGAAATAAAACAGTAGAAGAGGAATGGGTAGCATTGAGAGATGAAATAGTGAAGGCAGCAGAGGACATAATAGGTAGGAAGGCAAGACCTACAAAAAATCCTTGTATATCACAGGAAATACTAAATTTAATTGATGAAAGGAGAAAATATTAAAATGCAGTAAATGAAACAGGCAAAATGGAGTACAGACGACTCAGAAATGAGATTGACAGGAAGTGCAAAATGGCTAAGCAGGAGTGGCTAGAAGCCAAATGCAAATCTGTAGAAGAATGTATAACAAGGGGAAAAGTAGATACCGCCTACAGGAAAATAAAAGAGACATTTGGGGACAAGAAAAGCAACTCTACGAATATCAAGAACTCAGATGGGAAACCAGTTCTCAGCAAAGAAGGGAAAGCTGAAAGGTGGAAAGAGTACATAGAACAGCTCTACAAAGGAAATGAACTTAGAAACGATGTTGTAGGAAGGGAAGAGGAAGTAGATCAAGATGAAATAGGAGATAGTATTCTGAGAGATGAATTTGACAGAGCCTTGAGAGACCTAGGTCGGAACAAGGCCCCAGGAGTAGATGACATACCCTCAGAGCTACTAAAGTCTCTGGGAGAGCCAGCCATGACAAGACTATTTGAACTGGTGTGTAGGATGTATGAGACAGGCGAAATGCCCTCAGACTTTAAGAAAAATGTTATAATCCCCATTCCAAAGAAATCAGGCGCAGACAGGTGTGAAAATTACAGAACCATCAGTTTGATAAGTCATGGTTGCAAAATTTTAACACGAATTATCTACAGGAGAATGGAAAAGCTGGTAGAAGCTGACCTCGGGGAAGATCAGTTTGGATTCAGGAGGAACATAGGAACCCGGGAGGCAATACTCACTTTACGTCTTATCTTAGAAGATAGATTAAGGAAAGGCAAACCTACATTTTTAGCTTTTGTAGATTTGGAGAAAGCATTTGACAATGTTGACTGGAATACATTCTTTCAAATTCTGAAGTCAGCAGGTGTAAAATACAGGGAAAGGAGAGTTATTTACAACTTGTACAAAAGCCAGACTGCAATTATTAGACTCGAAGGGCATGAAAGGGAAGCATCAGTTGGGAAGGGAGTAAGACAGGGTTGTAGCCTTTCTCCGATCTTATTCAATTTGTACATCGAGCAGGCGGTGAAGGAAAGCAAGGAAAAATTTGGAATTGGGATTAAAGTTCAGGGGGAAGAAATAAAAACATTGCGTTTTGCTGATGACATTGTAATTCTGTCAGAGACAGCAAAGGACCTGGAAGAGCAGTTGAATGGAATGGACAGTGTGTTTAAGAGGGCGTATAAAATGAACATTAACAAGAGCAAAACAAAAATAATGGAATGCGGTCTTAGAAAATCAGGCGATGCTGAAGGAATTAGATTAGGTAACGAAACAATGAAGGTGGTAGATGAGTTTTGTTACTTGGGTAGTAAAATAACATGCGATGGTCGCAGTACAGAGGATATAAAATGCAGAATGGCAATGGGAAGAAAAGCATTTTTGAAAAAGAGAAATTTGCTAACATCGAATATTAATTTAAGGGTAAGGAAGTCCTTTCTGAAGGCATTTGTGTGGAGTGTTGCCTTGTACGGGAGTGAAACATGCATGAAAAGCAGTGCAGACAGGAAGAGAATAGAGGCTTTTGAAATGTGGTGCTACAGAAGAATGCTGAAGATTATGTGGGTAGATCGCATAACTAATGAAGAGGTACTGAACAGAATTGGTGAGAAAAGGAATTTTTTGGCATACCCTGACTAAAAGAAGGGATCGCTTGGTAGGACACATTCTTAGACATCGGGGAATCGTAAATTTAGCATTGGAGGGAAGTGTGTGGGGTAAAAATCGCAGAGGGAGACCAAGAGACGCGTATAGTAAGCAGATTCAAGTGGATGTGGGTTGCCGTTCTTATGAGGAGATGAAAAGGCTTGCACAGGATAGAGTAGGATGGAGAGCTGCATCAAACCAGTCTCCGGACTGAAGACCATAACACCAACGACATCACGATTAACTTGACAGTCGAATTTCAGTCGCTTCTCTAAAAACTGATTTCCAGAAGCATGAAACAGGTGATAAAATCTGAACATTTTCGTAATCCATGTTCAGTATTAATACAATGTTCAGCTATAGCAGATTTATCAGGTTGTAGTAGGCGGGCGTAACGTTTATGCTCCGCACATCGTTCATGGACTGTGCGTCCGATATGCGAACGTCCACACTGGCAAGTAATTTCATACACACCTGCCTTCCGGAAAACCAAATAATCCTTCCCAGAGCCGACGAGAGCGGATATCTTACGTGCTGGCAGAAAAACAACTTTGATGATGAATTATCTATATATGGTAGGAATGCCATTGACTTGAACTTTTCTTCTGACGGTTTGCAGCAGAAATATCAGCAGAAGAAAATGTGTGGTTACGGTTGAATTCCCGCAATTTTATAGACCAGGGTCATAATGATTTGACGAATCTCCCAGCTCGAAGATCTTCAATTTTGATGAAATTTGTACTGTATGTACCTGAGGGCCCGACATGAACGTATGCGAAGTTTCAGGCTCATCTTAACTTGATTCACGTACTAGAGCCATCTTGGTGAAGACCACTTTTACCGACACCGAAAAGTCGCGAAGAAATCTTCAGGTTTAGCATTCCACTGTTCCTAATGTTAAAGAGTAAGATGCTTGGTTCTTGGTATAGTGGTACAACTTTTTGTGCTCTACACTCAAATGATGCAGATAGAGTTCAGAAAGCAATACATTTGGCATAATGTCAGTTCAAAGTGGGCAACAAATCATGTCGCGAAAAATTTGCCCCATAGTTTAACGAGGCATAAGTAGTAGAGAAAGTGCGCTGTGGACCTGGTCTTTTGCCAAACTACTGTCTGTATGGGTGTTTAGTATATAAAAAATTTGGTAGTGGCTTCGGTGTTTACTTACTGCTACCATCCTGTAAACTTGCTAAAATCATGAATGTATCAAAATACACCCGTTTTCAAAGTCTTGTATATCAAAATGGACACCTGCCACATTATATTCATTAACACCATTCAACAGAGCACATTTCATGCTATGTCAATGACAATATTGTGGTAGGTGTCCATTTTGAGATACATGAGTTTGAACACGGGTTTTAGCATATTTACAGGATCTTAGCACAGTAATTAAACATAAATTGGTGATACAGTAAACAACAGAAAACAAATGTTCAAATGTTTGTAGAGCTTATGGGGCTTAACTACGGGCCATCAGACCCTAAACTTACAAACTACTAATGAACTAGCTAATAATAAGGACGGCACAAATATCCATGCCCGAGGGGGGATTCGAACACCCGACCGTAGTGGCCGTGCAAACCGTGACTGAAGCGCGGAAGTCCCCTCGGTATCCGCGGCCGGCAGTAAACACCCAGACAGACAGAAAATCGTTCGATAAAAGATCAGGTCTCAACTAGTAATGCCTCGTTAAACTATGGCGCAAATTTCTCACTATATCATTTGTTGCCCACTTTGAACTGAGATTAGGCCAAATACATTGCTCTCTGAAATCTAAATGCATCATTTGTGTGTAGAGCACAAAAAGTTGCACCACTATACGAAGAAACAAGAATTGTACTCTTTTACATTAGTGGGATGTTAAACTTGAAGATTTCTTCGTGACTTTTCGGTGTCGGTAAAAGTGGTCTTCACAAAAACGGCTCTAGTACGTGAACCAAGTTACAGGTGAGCCTGAAACTTTGCATACGTTCATGTCGGGTCCTCAGGCACATACCGCACAAATTTAATCAAAATTAAAGATGATCGAGCTGGGAGTCCTTGGACACTTCACGTGGAATGACCCTTTTCTTGGTGAGTCTATGTTCGCAAGAATTGTTTTCCTTGCTTTCCCGTTCATTTGATAGTGCCCTGAAACAGCGAAGCGTGGTCACGTTTTGGTAATAAATATAAATTGTCCTGTTTTGCAGCTAAACATCCAGAGTAGTCGTTAATAAATGCATATTGAAGCACCGGGAGCAATGAGTTCTGAAGGAAGATTAAGTACGCGTTACGTTTCATCACTCGGGATGTTTGTCAGAAGTGAGAGAAGCTAATAGGAATTTGCAGAGAGGACAATTAGCTGTAGGATTTCGTGTTGCCAACCTGAGAAGGCTATTTACATAACACCTCCTACGGGAGACGGTCGCCACGAGGCGGCCATTATAAAGACACACACACGTAATGTGCAGTCGCGCGTGGCCTGATCCGTCGCGACGTCCCGGGAATTGCATCACGATTCTGACGCCACCGGTTCGCGCCTCCCCACGTCCCACGTGATCGAAGACGTCTGCTCAGACCTGTTGCATGCCTGCTACCCTGCGTCATGCCATTCCTGCTCACCGAACAGCATTCCCACAATCCCGAGGGGCAGTTCCGCCTCAGACTGGCTTCCAGTATATTGCAGTACTTAACGGCGCGAAATCTGACAATGCGAGTCGAATTCGTACCTGCTTCCTCCATTGAGTAAAATGTAGTGGCTACTGGACTAATTAAAAATGTTCTCGGACATTCTTGACCCTGTACAACGAGAGGTAAATAAGGTTGCCCGACTCGAATTAAACTGGAATCCAAGAACAGAGCATTGTGCAAGCCCAAGTTCAGAGGCGCCAGTGCTCACAACTCTTTGGCTCAGTGGACTTTCAGCTTCGCGGTTACATCGTCAAACAGAAGCAATATAATATTACTTTTGGTTAGAGACGACCGCAGCTGTATTTGTAATAGTACTTAAAAGTAGGCCACTGTACAAAATAATAATGCTGGTAGGAGGTACCCAGATAAGAATTTACTGTTATATGTTGTTATGGTCTTCAGTCCGGAGACTGGTTTGATGCAGCTCTCCACCCTACTCTATCCTGAGCAAGCCTTTTCATCTCCTCATAAGAACGACAAGCTACATCCACTTGAATCTGCTTACTATACGCGTCTCTTGGTCTCCCTCTGCGATTTTTACCCCACGCACTTCCCTCCAATGCTAAATTTACAATTCCTCGATGTCTAAGAATGTGTCCTACCAAGCGATCTCTTCTTTTAGTCAGAGTATGCCAAAATTACTTTTCTCGCCAATTCTGTTCAGTACCTCTTCATTAGTTATGCGATCTACCCACCTAATCTTCAGCATTCTTCTGTAGCACCAAATTTCAAAAGCCTCTATTGTCTTCCTGTCCGCACTGCTTATCGTCCATGTTTCACTCCCGTACAAGGCAACACTCCACACAAATGCCTTCGGAAAAGACTTCCTTACACTTAAATTAATATTCGATGTTAGCAAATTTCTCTTTTTCAAAAATGCTTTTCTTCTCATTGCCATTCTGCATTATATATCCTCTGTACTGCGACCATCGCATGTTATTTTACTACCCAAGTAACAAAACTCATCTACCACCTTCATTGTTTCGTTACCTAATCTAATTTCTTCAGCATTACCTGATTTTCTAAGACCGCATTCCATTATTTTTGTTTCGCTCTTGTTAATGTTCATTTTACACACTCTCTTCAACACACTGTCCATTCCATTCAACTACTCTTCCAGGTCTTTTGCTGTATCTGACAGAATTACAATGTCATCAGCAAAACGCAAAGTTTTTATTTCTTCCCCCTGAACTTTAATCCCTATTCCAAATTTTTCCTTGCTTTCCTTCACCGCCTGCTCGATGTACAAATTGAATAACATCGGAAAAAGGCTACAACCCTGTCTTACTCCCTTCCCAACTGATGCTTCCCTTTCATGCCCTTCGAGTCTAATAATTGCGGTCTGGCTTTTGTACAAGTTGTTATAAAGAAGCTTAATTTTAGTAGTAAAATTAGCGAAAGCTCCTTGTGAACTACCGGCTACTCCCTGCTGCAAAAACTTTGTTCCCTGGCTCAAAATGGAGAACTGACTTGGTTCAAATTATTCTAATAACAGGAAGTTAACGATACAGTGGCCAATATACGTAGCCGCTCACACGAAATTACACACATGCATTAGTAAACAAGCCACCACAATTAACGTTATTTCATAAAGGTGGCTAAAGAAAAACATTCATGACGCAACGGAACTTAAACATAAAATATTACATCTGAGCTTGTTCTTAGGACTGGTGAAAAACAATATCAAATAAAAGGGGGAAGGTACTCGAAATCTATAATTTATAGGCAAGTTAAAATTATACTGAACTTGACTTGTTTATTCATATAATTTATAGGCAAGTTAAAATTATACTGAACGTGACTTGTTTATTCAGGTCGAGCGCAAGCAAAATGGGGAACCAATTTTGTCAATACAACCAAAATGCATCTCATTTATATATTCTAATACTGACGATGCCCAGCATTGAATTTAATCTAAATTACACAGAAATTAAAGCTACTGGCGGAAGGATTTACTAACAACACTCACTCTCTCGTACACACGCAATGCAATAGCGAAACTCACCAAAATCAGCGTGCTGAAACGAGGCAGAAGCAGGCGCCGCTATCGTACGCGAAATTCAGCAAACACGGAGGTACCACACAACACAATATACAATAAAACTGCGAAGATGACTCTGCTCTGACATGCCTGATTTGAGATGGTGCGTGAGTGAAGTTGCATCTAGATTAGACCGCGAGCAAACACGCTAACGGCGATGCACGGCTAAGTTACATGATCGCATTCCACTGAAGTGATGAAAAATCGGATTCATTACACAAAATCACGGCGAACTCTTAAGTTGCAATCTGAGAGTAAACTAGGCACTGGTTTTATGAGAAGTGGCATGAATTCAGGTAACTAGCTGCAAACCCTTGAAGTCGGAGTTCGGACCATGTGGTTCCGAACACCGATGAAAAAGTATAAACCCAATTTCCGAAAAATAAAGAAAATTAACTACGGCATGCAACCCCTAGAAATACATAGAATTTCATAAGCAAGCTATTGAAGGAGGTTGTACAAGGCTCGGAAAGAATTACTCACAAAGACTGAGTGCATACTACAAGTTCGGAGAAGAAAGAGCAAAAATACAATAGGCAGGGAGAGAAGGTCGTGAAATGTTAGTGGAAATCAGAAGGATACATGCATAGTTACTTGCTTCATGAGCATTGAACAAACAATAGTGGAAGCTGAAGGCTTTGTTCTAAGAACCAGCCACATGCAACACATATCACTCACGGAAGGAAATGATAAGAAAGATTTTTACATGCACTGTACAAAAATGAACATATCGTCTGTTAGAAATCGGGCCCCACAAAGGTAGAAAGAATTTACACAGAGTTCATACACCGACACATAATCACAAAATGTTTGAATATACCAAGTCGTTATCAAACTGCAACTAGTAACACATACACCACGTTTATCTGTTGGAAATCACTGGATTGAAAAACTAGAACACATTTCCGCGCAAAAATTATTCTGAAAAATTCAAGAGTCTAAGTTAAACATGCTAGACAACGAATCGCTACCATCTCCACAGACACAAGAGCAGAACCAACCTTACCTCACCACGATCCCAGCACAAAGTGACCACCGAGTAGCCAGGAGCCGGGGAACCTACCGGAAACTGGGAAACCCAAGGAAACAGTGATGGTGGTGGGGAGAGAAGATCGCGGGACTCGCCCTTTGGAGGGCTCGTCGACTGCCTTGTAATCAAAGGGTGTAGAAACCTCTTTGGTCACATCAGCAGCTGGGGTTGGTAACGACTAACTATCGACTCTGAGCCGGAGAGAGAACCATGCAAAGCGAGCTATTACCACCTACATTTAATCATTAGATCGTCGCACATCCACTTAAAAGTAAAAGAAGCACACATTCTCACAGAGACAGTGGCATATCGGAGAAGCTGTACTTATTGCCACATTCATAACCACAATAATAATAAATTATTAAAATAACAAAATCCTAGCAATATTAACTAATATTTCAGAAACTAACATTTTAAAACATGAAATAAAAATGCTATTCCTCATGCCTTGAAAAGAGTGGGGTTCTAGTTTTAACAAAATGCTAATCTAGTGACATCAAATAAATTACAATTTTGTAAAAAAATATGTAGAAGACGACATACGCTCGTCTTTCATACTGTAGTAAATAAATACTGCAACCAGCCACAAGATATTTATAAATCAATTTATTACACCATTACTAGTTTCGCTAACAAGTTAAAGGAACAAGTACATAACAGGTCCCAAATTTTATATTGTCCAACCTGGAAGGAGTTTTAATACACGATACTGTGAACACATGTATGCTCTAAGGCTCGACAACTTAAATAAATTAACCTTCGCTGCTCACTTGGCTCAGCACAAAACCACAAAGATAAGCATTGATGAAAACCTAGAAATATTACATTTTGCAGAAAAAGGTGCACAAATGAATTTGCCTGAAGAAATTGAAATATAAAGTCACATTCACAATAAACCTGATTGTATCCTGAATGATCAGCTAGAATTAAGAAACCAATTGTACCTCCAAAATTTCATACAGCTTTTATAATTTCAACCAACAAATATGACAGGAAAGTGTCTTTATTGCCCATTAGAAGCTGTTTCCAAATTTAAAATTAAAAGTATTTTTCACAATGAGCATAATGTATCTTTGTACTTGCACTGAAATACCGGTATGCCATATCTGTAAATGTGTCATGTTCTTTGGTCATCAAATCAGCTGATGAAACAAACGCCACCATCTTGAATTTAGTGAATCTCTCTCCTATAATAATGTATAAGGAAGACCTTTTTGTGAAGTAAGTTCAATGTATAACAATAGATGTAGTCTTAATCCAAGTGGGAACAATACAAGAAAGAAAACTTTGTTATATTTAGGATAAAAATATTTAGCCTTATAACAACTTTGTTATTTTAGGACACCAATGTAAACCTGATATCAGCACTACCGTCTGATGATGGGTTCAGCCCCGAAACTAGTAACGGCGCAATAAATTGATTTATAAAACAACAACAACATATAAAAATCGTGTAGCTGGTTGCAGTATTTATTTACTACAGTATTATTAGCGATACAGTGTCGGGCCCGGTGGTTTTGGGGTAAAGCGCTCGACTGGAAACCGAAGGGTCGCTGGTTCAAAACCCGGTCTGAACTCGGATTTTTTCAGTCTGCTTTTTAACCCATCGTTCATCTCTCAACGATGTGGGGAGTCGCCAGAAACGACACGTGGTTCGGATTCCACGTTAAGCTGTAGATCCCCTTTCCCCGGTTGGATAACTGGGGTAGGCTAAGGACACGCAAGTCGCCGAAGTGGCGTCCACTTGAAAGACTTGCATCAGGCTAATGAGTCACACGAAATTATTATTTTATTAGCGATGTAGTAGTTACGATACAGTATATGTCGAGTGTCATTGCAGTTTAAAACATCATATCATTTAATAATAATAAAAAAAAAATATTCGAGCAGGTGGAAACGTTTGAAATATAGGAATTCCACATCAGTAAAATTACTTCAACAACAAGCGTTTAACATTGCTTTCGTTGATGGGTGAATGGAAGCCGGCGTGGTAGATCCGCGCGTTCGGTGAGAGGGTTCGTCGCCCTTAGTCACCACGTTTATACACGGGTTCCCAAAACCGGATTTCTTAAATCGAGTTCCCAATTCCGTATTTGGTTCGTCATGTGTAAACACTCCAAAATCGAATCTGGAAATCCACGTCTGTAAAGCGGTTTTCCAGCTCCACAATCGATTTTCGTGCCCATGAAAACGCAACTGTTTTTGAAACTTTCTTGGCTTGTCAGATTGTGTAGTCTTGTTAAGAATTTTCGGCTCATATGGACAAAATAACATTTTCTGCAGTGAAAGAGAACCACAAATATTAGAACGAGCATGAATCTGTGTATTTACGTGAAGTAAAATAGCGTTTGTGCAGATTAAATCAGGAACTGAATCAGCTGTTTTCCAGCCGCTATACTGACTGGACTAGGAAATCCGCTTCTAGCTATAACAATGTAAACATGACAGCAAAAAATGGTTTAAGAAATTCGGTATTCGTCTTCTGGAAGATGTGTTGCATGTAAACGTAGTGTGTAATATTCACAGAATAATAATAATAATAATAACTAAGTCATGAATTCAACACACAAACATGAGCGAAAGACCGCAAAGAGCAGATCTATACGAAGAACACACACACACACACACACACACACACACACACACAAGCGCACGCACACACACATAAATTGAAAATAGCCTGACGCTTTACAAACAGCCGGCAGCGGTGGCCGAAGGGACTGAGGCGCTTCAGTCACGGTCTGCACGGCCACTACGGTCGGGGGTTCGAATCCCCCCTCGGGCATGGATATTTGTGCCGTCCTAGTTCGTAAGTAGTTCATAAGTAGTTTGTAAGTTCAGGGACTGATAACCGCGTAGTTAAGTCCCATAGACTATACAAACATTTGAACATTTCTTTACAAACGGAAGGGACGAGTGTTTCTATCTGGAGTAGATGTTTTTTATTTATTTAGACCTGCGTAGGTTATATCTAACTCTTTCATTTTCTAAATGTTGCGCAGTTGTAAGCTTTTCTAGGTTTCCCATTCTTTAAAAAAAATCGATCTTAGTCTAATCGTTAAACAAAAAGACAAATGGTCATAGTGAATGGATTTAAAATGGATATCTTTATTTATAATTAGTCGATCGCCACCGTGTGTATCTACAGTTTTCAGGTAAGTCTAGGGTATTAGTTGATTGACATTTTTGCATCGTAAGTCATTACTCACAGCTTACACGAGCTAGGCGACGGTTCTTCCAGTATCTGTTGTTTCCTGTTTTAATATTTGTTCTTCAACTGTGGTAGGGCTATTCGACTGTTACGCTAAGAAAGTACGAAACATTTGCGGCTAGTTAATAAAGGAAGGCTGCAGTGAGATTGGATCTGACACATAATGTTATTATTGTCGTTGTTGTGGTCTTCAGTCCGCAGACTGGTCTGATGCAGCTCTCCACGCTACCCTGTCCTGTCTGTCCTGTGCAAGTCTCTTCATCTGAGAATACGTTCGGCAACCTACATCCTTTTGAATCTGCTTACTGTATTCGTCACACGGTCTCCCTCTACGATTTCTACCCTACACACTTCCTTCTAATATTAAGTTGACAATTTCTTGATGTCTTAGGATGTGTCCAACCAATCTATCCCTTCTCTTAGTCAGGATATGCCAGAAACTCCTCTTTTCCCCGATTCGGTTAAGCACCTTCTCATTAGTTACGTGATCTATCCATCTAATTTTCATCATTTGTCTGTAGCACCACATTTCAAAAGTTTCTATCATCTTTTTATCTGAACTCCTTATCGTTCACGTTTCACTCCCATACAATGCTACACTCCAGACAAATGCTTTCAGAAAGGACTTTCTAACATTTAAATTAATATTGGATGTTAACAAGTTCCGCTTCTTTAGAAACGCTTTTCTTCCCAAAGCCATTCAGCATTTTACATCTTCTTTACTTCGGCCATCATCTTGATACCCAAATAACAAAATTCATCTACTATTTTTATTGTCTCATTACTTAATCTAGTTCCTTCAGCATCGCCTGATTTTCTAACATTGCATTCCATTACCTTCGTTTTACTCCTTTCAAGACACTGTCCATTCCATTCAATTGCTCTTCCAGATCTTTTGCAGTCTCTAACAGAATTACTATGTCATCGGCATACAGCAATATTTTTATTTCTTCTCCCTGCACTTTAATGCCCTCTCCCAAATTCTCCTTCCACTCCTTCACTGCCTACTCAATGTACAGATTGAACAACATTGGGGAAAGACTACAACCCTATCTTACTCCCTTCCCAACCTCTCCGTCCCTTTATCGCCCTTTGACTCAAATAACCGCTGTCTGGTTTTTGTATACGTTGAATATAACTCTTCGCTCCCTATATTTTAGAATTTGGAAAATTCAGAATTTCAGAATTTGGAAAAGTGTATTCCAGTCGACATTGTCAAAAGCTTTCTCCAAATCGACAAACGATAAAAACGTAGAATTGCCTTTCCTTAGCCTATCTTCTAAGATAAGTCGTAATGTGAGCATTGCCTCCCGTGTTTCTACATTTCTCCTAAATCCAAACTGATCTTCCCCAAGGTCGGATTCCATAAGTTTTTCCATTCGTCTGTAAATAATTCGTGTTAGTATTTTGCAACCATGACTGATTAAAGTGATAATTCTGTAATTTTCACACTTGTCTGCACTTGTATACTTTGGAATTGGAATTACGATGTTCTTCTTGAAGTCGGAGGGTATTTCCACCGTTTCATACATCTTGCATACCAGGTGATACAATTTTTCATAACTGGCTCTCCTAACGATATCAGCAGTTCAGACGGAATATCATCTACTCCAGGGGCCTTGTTTCGACTCAAGTCTTTCAGCACTCTGTCAAATTCTTCTCTCAGTATCATATCTGCTATCTCATCTTCCTCCACTTCGTGTTCCAATTCTAGAATACTGCCTTTAAGTGTATTTCCTTTGTATAGTCCCTTTATATATTCCATCCACAGTTCAGCTTTCCCATCTATGGTTAGTACTGGTTTTCGGTCTTTCTTGATATTCATAAAGCTGGTTTTCTTGTCTCCAAATATCTCTTTTATTTTCCTGTAGGAGGTATCTATCTTTCCCCTAGTTATGCATTCTTCTACGGTTCTGTATTTGTCCTCTAGCCACTCCTGCTTAGCCAGTCTGCACTTCCTGTCAATCTCATTTTTCAGACGTTTGACTCCCTTTTTCCTGTTTCACTTGCTGAATTTTTATATTTTCTCCTCTCATCAATTAAGTTTAGTATATTCTGTGTTATCCAGGGATTTCTATTAGGCCTTGTCCTTCAGCCTATATGGTCCTCCGCTGCCTTCACTACCCTATCTCTCAGAGCTACCCATTCTTCTTCTACTGTATTACTTTCCCCCGTTTCAGCCAGTCTTTGCCTAATGCTCCCTCTGAAAATCTCAACCACCTCTGGTTCCTTCAATTTGTCCAGGTTCCATCTCCTAACGTTTCTACCTTTCTGCATTCTCTTAAGTTTTAATCTGCAGTTCATAACCAATAAGTTATGGTCAGAGTCTATATCTGCCCCTGGATATGTCTTATAGTTTAGAACCTGGTTTCTAAATCTGTTCCTTACCATTATAAAGTCAATCTGGTACCTTCCAGTGTCTCCTGGTCTCTTCCACGTATACAGCCTTCTTTCGCGATGATTAAACCAAGTGTTGGTGATCATTACATTGTGCTCTGCTCAAAATTCTACCAAGCGATCTCCTCTTTCATTCCTTTTTCCCAGTCCATATTCACCTACTACATTTTCTTCTCTTCGCTTTTCTACTACCGAGTTCCAGTCCCCCATCAAAATCAAATTTTCGTCTCCCTTAACTTTTTGAATAATTTCTTTTATCTCCTCATACATTTTTTTTCGATATCCTCATCATAGGCCGTGCTAGTTGGCACTACGTGCACTACTGTGGTCGGTGTTGGCTTCGTGTATATCTTTACTACGATAATGCGTTCACTGTTCTGTTCATAGTAACTTACCCGCATTCCTATTTTCTTAGTCATTATCAGACCTACTCCTGAGTTACCACCAACTGATTTTTATTGATTACCCTGTAATCACCTTACCAGAAATCCTGTTCCTCCTGCCACCGAACTTCACTAATCCTTACCATATCTAACTTTAACCTATCCAGCTCTCTTTTCAAATTTTCTAGCTTACCTACGCGATTAAAGGTTAGAACATTACACGCTCCGACCCGTAGAATGCCTCTTCTGTTGTTCTTGATGACGACATCCTCCTGAGCAGTCCCCGCCCGGAGATCCGAATGGGGGACTATTTTACCTCCGGAATATTTTAACCAATAAGACACCATCATCATATAGTCATACAGTAGAGCTGCATGTCCTCGGGAGAAGTAACGGCTGTAGTTTCCCCTTGTTTTCAGCCGTTCGCAGTAACTGCATGCCAAAGCCATGATAGTTGATGTTACAAGTCCAGCTCAGTCAATCATCCAGATTGTTGCCCCTGTAACTAGTGAAAAGGTTGCTGCCCCTCCACAGGAACCACACGTTTTTTCTGGCCTCTCCGCAGATACCCCTCCACTGTGGTTGCACTTACGGTACGGCTATCTGTATCGTTGAGGCACGCAAGCCACCCCACCTCAGCAGATTTATTTTTCTTGTTAGTTAATATCTGTACATATCATAAAACAAAGTTCTCCTGCCGCGTCTCTGTGCCTGTCCCCGATAAACTCAAAAACTACCGAACGGATTTTCGTAGAGTTTTCACATATGAATTGTGTGCTTCATGAAGAAAGTTAAGGTGTATAATTCACTGAGGTGTGTGGTAGTGGGTGAGTGTGTTGAAGAAAAAATTGTGAAAAAGAGCATTAAATATTCTTAGGAAAAGCTATATATTCTGTCAGTGTAATGTGTAACGTGTCAGTGCGATTATTGTTTCATAATGGGTAGGATTAACATGAGGTAACTTTTAATGCTCGATGCATCAGGCTGATACGACACGACGACGACAACGACATAAAAAGCGCGGCAGTGTGGCCGAGCGCTTTGAGCTGCTTTGCTCCGATGCGCGAGGCCGTTGCCCGTCAGCAGTTCGATTCCTCCCTCGGACATGGATGTTTGTGTTGTCTTTAGTATAAGGTAGTTTATAATTAGTTTGTAAGTTTAGGTACTGATGACCCTGCTGTTAAGTCCCATAAGCTTAACAAATATTTGAACGACAGAAAAAAATGTTGGCTTGTACATAGTCCACTACCCGTGCGAAGCCGGGGAGTTGCTAGTGTTAAACATTTAACAGGGACTGGTGATCGTTGTAGTTTAATACCTTTAAAAAACCTAACCAACTAACTTAAATATTTAACATTAAGTATGTAATTGAGTGAAGTTTAGATGATTTCAGATTGATTCGAAAGCTTGTTTGAGATAACTAACTGCTTTCATTATCAATGGTTGCGTGTAGGGTAATTTGTGCTCCATTTAAGCCATGAGACAGTTTTTCCGCGTATGAATTTTTATCATTTCACATCTCCGAAATCATGCGCAAAGCAATGATATAATTTTGCAGGTACTTCTAGTGATTTAATTAAGCAGTTGCTGTCTGCAAAGTGTGCTGCGAATAGAGCAAAGTAATAAATTAAAACGTTATGACTGATGCTGAAGTTTGACCACATGAACTGTGAGAATGTAGTGAGCGATAAATTTGTTCCTTTCATCGTTTTGTGGTGAGTGTCAGCGAGAGTAAGTTTTTTTAAGGTTTGAAATTATATGTGAAGTTTATCATAAGACGTTAAGTGCAGTGTTTTTCGAGTATATTTGAGCACCTTCAGCATCAGGAGAATCACACGGTCTCTAGTTGTAACACTTGCCTTAACGTGTTAAGGATTGTGTCTCTTGGAGAGTAGTATATGATGCCATCTTAAAACTTTAAAATTGGCCAATAATTACCGACTTATTAAAAAATAATTTTCTCGTTGTGGAACTTGTTAGACATGTGGCATGCAACAGTTGGAGATCGCGACCCGAAATACTACTTTAGTAATAATATAGGTATTTTCTAGACGTTTCATACCAATTATTGTTACTTACAGCAGAGTATCCGCTTTTCCAAGAGATTTTCATTTCATACATAGCTTAAAGTTGTGCATGGACAATTTCTGTATAGATGGAATACAATACTAATTGAATGATGCTTGACTGAAGTCACGTCTATTACACACACTCTCTCAGAAAAAATGGAGTACCGAAAAATCATGTTCAGATGTTAATAGAAGTTCGTACACAGCGTGGTCATTGAAGACGGAGCCAACGCTCGGTTTTTTGGGTAAGGGTGGGTAAATTAATCGGCGGTACCCTGTCAAAGAAATCATCCCAGCATTAGACTGCGATTTAGGAAAATCATGGAAAACCTAAACCTGGATGGCCAGAAATAGATTTAAACCACCGTCCTCCCGAATACTAGTCCAGTTTGTTGCCACTGCGCCACCTCGTTCGGTGAGGGTTTGAAAGAGATCATTGGGTGGAAGGGGTCAGTTGGTTGGATAGGACAGTAGTCACATTTCTGATCCTTTCGGATGGGACAGTGGATCAGTGATAATTTGCTAGGGAACATGGGCAGACATAATCATGGGCAAGGCGACAGTCGACCACATCCTAAGAGGAGGATCACCAAGTACTTCGAAAGTATTGCACATCTGCCATCTGAGAACAAGTGATGGCCACTTTGTAACATTATGTGTCATCCCACGTGATTCACTGAATACTGAAGCAGACTGACTAAGGCAAAACATAGGCTGCTGTTACCATTCCACACAAACGGCTGCATGTGTAGTTGTATCGTGATCTGAAAGAATGTACTTACCGACCAACCGAAGTGCTGCACAGTCGCAGATCACTTTCGTCGACAAGCGTGGTTAAGAATTGGGGAGCGGTGTCTTGCTTCTGTATTTCAGAGTCACAGTTGTGTAGGTAGCAGGGCATACTCTAGGAATTTTACCGAGCGAGGGGGCGCAGTGTCAACGCGCTGGTTCAAATCCGCCTCCGGCCATTCTTATTTAGATCTTGCGTGATTTTTCCTGAATCATTTCTGGCAGATTCCGGGTAGGTCCCTTTCACAGGTCACAACCGATTTCCTTTATAATCACTGAGTAAAACTATCCGAGAGTGTGCTCCGTCTCTAATGGCCGAGGTTTTGAGGGATAGTTAAACCCTAACTTCATTCTCTATTCCAAGAATTTTTTGCTCCCTTCACCCCCCTCCATACCCTGCGTTTCCTTGCACGTTCTGACATAGTCAACTTTCTCCGCAGTGTCATTCATCGATGACGTCTCGTTCGCACGTATCATACTCACTTATACGTCTAAACCGAATAAACAGTCCATACAATGCAATGGAAATGATTTTAATATCTATCGACGGAAGCAACCATTTGCATTTAAATTCCTATTATTCACCGTTTGTGGGCACTTCCTCGTGAACCACAGACATTGGCGAGGTTGGGCGACTTGCGTGCCTCAACGACACAGGTCGCCATAACGCAAGTGCAAACCACAGCGGAGGGGTGTCTGTGAAGAGACCAGACAAATGTTTGATTTCTGAAGGGAGGCAGCAGCCTTTTCAGTAGTTGCAGGGGGAACAGTCTAGAGGATTGACTGAGCTGGTTTTCCGAGAAAACATCGTTTGTGCAAAACTCCCCTTTTCTCGTATGACACCTTGCGAGGCATGGATGAAGAGCAACAGGCAGATTGTATTTTTCTCGATATCAAAAAGGCGTTCGATGCGGTGCCACACTGCAGACGGCTAACGAAGATACGAGTATATGGAATAGGTTCACAGATTTATGACTGGCTGGAAGATTTCCTAAGTAATTGATCGTAGTACGTTGTTCTCGACGGCGAGTGTTCATCAGAGACCGCTATCATTTTATATCTATATAAATGATCTGATAGACAGAGTAAGTTGTAATTTGCGGCTGTTTGCTGATGATGCTGTGGTGTATGGGAGGGTGTCGTCTGTAACTGACTGTAATAGCACACTGGCTGACTTACACAAAATTTCTAGTTGGTGTGAAAACTGGCTGCTATCTCTCAATGTAGAAAAATGTACGGTGATGCGCATGAGTAGGAAAAACAATCCCATAATGTTCGAATACAGCATTAGTAGTGAGCTTCTTGTTGCTGTCGCGACGTTCAAATATCTAGACGTAACATTGCAGAGCGATATGAAATGGAAAGAACATGTAAGGACAGTTGTGAGTAAGGCTGACAGCCGACTTCGGTTTATTGGGCGAATTTTGGGAAGATGTACTTCACCGGTACCGGCCGCGGTGGCCGAGGGGACTGAGGCGCCCCAGTCACGGTCTGCACGGCCACTACGGTCGGGGGTTCGAATCCCCCCTCGGGCATGGATATTTGTGCTGTCCTTAGGATAAGCTAGTTGATAAGTAGTTTGTAAGTTTAGGAACTGATGTCCCCGTAGTTAAGTCCCATAAGCTATACAAACATTTGAACATTTGATTTGAACTTCACCTGTAAAGAAGACCGCGTATAAAACGCTTGTACGACCACGTCTTGAGTATTGCTCAAGTGTTTGGGACCCGCAGCAGATCAGTTTAAAGGAAGACATAGAGGCAGCTCAGAGGCGAACGTATAGGTTTGTTACTGGTAGGTTTGACCAATGCGCGAGTGTCACGAAAATGCTCCGGCAGCTCAATTGGGGATCGCTGGAGGAAAGACGACGTTATTTTCTTGAATTTCTGTTGAGGAAATTTAGAGGGCCGCAATTTGAAGCTGAGTATAGTACGATCTTGATGCCGCCTACTTACATTTCACGTGGTGATCACAAAGACAAGATAAGAGAAATTACGGCTCGTACAGTGGCATATAGACATTCTTCGTTCCTTCGTTCTATCTGGAAGTGGAATAGGAAAGGAAATACCTAGTTGTGGTACAGTGTACCATCCGCCACGCACCTTACTGTGAATTGCGTCATATATGTGTAGTTGTAGATGTAGAGAAATGCAGCTCTGTTGTATCTATGATGATGGCGTCTTCTTGGGGTAGTAGTCCGGAGATAAAATAATCCCTCCGCGTGGTGACTACTCTTTGTCATCAACAGAAAAATTAAACAGTTTTTTTAGCTTAAGGGGCTTAACTGCTGGGTCATCACTCCCTAAACCTACACACTACTTATTAACTACCTTATACTAAAGACGGCACAAACATCCATGCCCGAGGGGAGATTGGAACCCCCGACGGGGAGCGGCCTCGCGCATCGTAGCATAGCGCCTCAATGCGCTTGGCCACTCCGCTGCGGCTAAAACAGTTATTCTACGGATGGGAGAGTATAATGTTCTATCCCTTAATCAGGTAGATAAGTTTTAAAATTCGAAAACAGAAATGGATAGCCTGAAGACAGAAATGGTGGAGATTTATGTTCAGTGTCACGATCAACAGGTTTTTTGGTCAGATTAGTACGGGGTTATAAATATAAATTCAGGAGTATGTCCGATAATGAATAAGAAACTAGGAAAGCGGGTAATTTACTGTGAACTCATTATCGTAGCAGAGATAGACACGAAACCAACACTGACTGGAGTAGCAGAAATTTATATACCAAAGATCTCTGCCCATGATGAAATTGATTAAATATAAGATGAGGTAAAAGAAGTGTAGTATTTTGTACATCGCAGGAAATGTGGTTAATATTAGTCTAAATAAGTCAGCAACCAACTGCAGTGTCGTATTTTTTTTCCGACCTCTTTTCGGCAATTATTGCCCTTCTTCAACTGTTTGTGTGCTGTATGTTCAGCCTGGACACGATTTTCAGTCCGAACGTATAGAGCACAGTTATAAATCAGACATTCAGGGGCAGACATAGACTCCGACCGTAATGATGAGGTGTAGATTGAAACTGAAGAAACTGCAGAACGATAGAAAATAAGAAGAT
Source organism: Locusta migratoria (assembly GCA_026315105.1). Classification (NCBI taxonomy): domain Eukaryota; kingdom Metazoa; phylum Arthropoda; class Insecta; order Orthoptera; family Acrididae; genus Locusta; species Locusta migratoria. The sequence goes on along the minus strand of CM048747.1, from coordinate 372,185,406 downwards.
GGGACCTGTATAAATTGAAGGAACCAGAGATTGTCTAGAGTTTGAGAGGGAGAATTAGACAAGGATTGACCGAAACTGGGAAAGTAATGCAATAGAAGAAGAATAGGTAACTTTGACAGATAAAGACCACAATCATATAGGTAGAAGGACAAGGCCTAATAGAAATTCTTAGGTTCACACGAGATAATGAATCTAACTGATGAAATGGGGAAATATAAAAAATGCAGCAAATGAAGTAGGTAAAAGGGAGTATAGACAGGTAAAAATGAGGTTGACAGGAAGTGCAGATTGGTTCAGCAGGAGTGGCTAGAGGAAAAATGCGCCCTAAGAAGAGACATTTGGAGACAAGAAAAGCAGCTGCATGAATACGAAGAATCAGATGAAAAACTAGGACTAAGCAAAGAAGGGAAAGCTGAAAGATGAAATGAATATATAGAAGTCCTATAAAAGGGAAATGCAAACGTTGTTACAGAAAGGAAGTAGATGAAGATGAGGTAGGAGAATTTGATAGTTTGCGATAATATTGTAATTCTCTGAGAAACTGTAAACGACCTAGAAGAGTAATTTACCGCAATGGACAGTGTCTTGAAAGGAAGGTATAAGATGAAAATTATGCTGAACAAAACAAGGGTAATGGAATGAAGTCGAATTAAATAAGGCGATGCCGTGGTGATTAGATTAGGAAACGCGACGTTAAAAGTAGTACATGCGTTTTGTGATGTAGGCAGTAATATGTTGTTATGGTCTTCAGTCCGCAGACTGGTTTGATGCAGCTCTCCACCCTACTCTATCCTGAGCAAGCCTTTTCCTCATAAGAACGACAACCCACATCCACTTGAATCTGCTTACTATACGCGTCTCTTGGTCTCTCTCTGCGATTTTTACCCCCCCCCCCCCCACACACTTCCCTCCAATGCTAAATTTACGATTCCTCGATATCTAAGAAAGAATATGTCCTACCAAGCGGTCCCTTCTTTTAGTGAAGGTATACCAGAAATTCCTTTTCTCACCAATTCTGTTCAGTACCTCATCATTAGTTATGCGATCTACCCACCTAATCTTCAAGCATTCTTCTGTAGCACCACATTTCAAAAGCCTCTATCCTCTTCCTGTTCGCACTGATTATCGTCCATGTTTCACTCCCGTCCAAGGCAACACTCCACACAAATGCCTACAGAAAAGACTTTCTTACACTTAAATTAATATTCGATGTTAGCAAAATTCTCTTTTTCAAAAATGCTTTTCTTCCCATTGCCATTCTGCATTTTATATCCTCTGTACTGCGACCATCGCCTGTTATTTTACTACCCAAGTAACAAAACTCATCTAGCACCTTCATTGTTTCATTACCTAATCTAATTCCTTCAGAATCACCTGATTTTCTAAGACTGCACACTGCTCTTGTTAATGTTCATTTTATACACTCTCTTTAATACACTGTCCATTCCATTCAACTGCTCTTCCAAGTCCTTCGCTATCATCAGAAAAACGCAATGTTTTTATTTCTTCACCCTCAACTATTCCAAATGTTTCCTTGCTTTCCTTCACCGCCTGCTCGATGTACAAATTGAATATCACCGGAGAAAGGCTAGAACCCTGTCTTTCTCCCTTCCCAACTAATTCTTCCCTTTCATGCCCTTACAGGCTAATAACTGCAGTATGGCTTTTGTACAAGTTGTAAATAACTCTCCTTTCCCTGTATTTTACCCCTGCTGACTTCAGAATTTGAAAGAGTGTATTTCAATCAACATTGTCAAAAGCTTTCTCCAAATCTAAGAAAGCTAAAAATGTAGGTTTGCCTTTCCTTAATCTACCTTCTAAGATAAGACGTAAAGTAAGTATTGCCTCCCGTGTTCCTACGTTCCTCCTGAATCCAAACTGCCCTTCCCCGAGGTCAGCTTCTACCAGCTTTTCCCTTTTCAAAAATGTTTTAGTATTTGTAATCCAAAGGGACCAAACTACTTAACTTTAGTATAACATACCACTTACGGTCGGAGTTGGCCCATGTTGTAGTTCGTTTACTATTACAGTCGATGTGCCGGGTAATCAAAAAGTCAGTATACATTTGAAAACTTAATATATCACTGAATAATGTAGATAGAGAGGTAAAAATTGACACACATGCTTGGAATCACATGGGGTTTTATTAGAACCAAACATCTACCGTTATCGGGCCTTTTTTCTTCGAGTAACTGTGTGATTGTGGTTTTGTAACTGCTACCGTGACGGGTGAGAGGTACGCTGATATGTTACAGAATCGTATCTTTCCCAGCCTGACTGATAAACACCTGCTGGAACGTACGATTTTTATGCAGGATGGCGCTCCACCCCACATTGCTAGACGCGTGAAAGATCTCTTGCGCGCGTCGTTTGGTGATGATAGTGTGCTCAGCCGCCACTTTCGTGGCGATTATTGGCTTTGGGGTTACCTGAAGTCGCAAGTGTATCGTGATCGACCGACATCTCTAGGGATGCTGAAAGACAACATCCGACGCCAATGCCTCACCATAACTCCGAACATGCTTTACAGTGCCGTTCACAACATTATTCATCAACTATTGTTGAGGACTGATGGTGAACATATTGAGTATTTCCTATAAAGAACATCATCTTTGCTTTGTCTTAATTTGTTATGGTAATTATTCCTTTTCTGATCAGATGAAGCGCCATTTGTCGGACATTTTTGAACTTCTTTTTGTTCTAATAAAACCCTATGTTATTCCAAGCATGTGTGTCAATTGTTACCTCTCTATCTACATTATTCCTTGATTTATTAAGTTTTCACATTTATACTGATTTTTTGATCACCCGGTACATCGACAGTAATAGTAAACGAAAAACAACATGGGCGAACTCCGACCTTAAGTGGTATCTTATAATAAATTCCATGATACTTTCAACCTGAAATATACATCAGTAACAGTAAAAAGGTGAGTTGGAGTATATTCCGTTCTTCAATTACAAAACAAATGATTAGTAAAAAAATTCAAAAGAATTATGTATCGTCACATCATTTCAAATGTTCAAATGTTTGTAAATCTATCAGACCAAACTGCGTGGTCACCAGTCCGTAGCTTACAAACTACTTAAACTTAGGTAAACTAACCTAAGGACAAACACAGACACCCATGCCCCAGGGAGGACTCGAACCTCCACGGCGAGCAACCGCGCGCTCCGCAGCGAGACGCTTTAGACCGCTCGGCTACTCCACGCGGCTCACATCTGTTCGGTGGAAGACTTTTGTATATTAACTGTGTAATAGTTCTAAGAACTTTGTCAGTGGGATTTTTACTAAGTTTCCTATATGTCCACAGATCAAACAATTCATTAATCTTGCAATGGTATTTTGTCACATTTTGAACCATTCTACAATTTCCCTTATCAGCGGAGAGAATGACAGTACTGTGTAAAACTGGACCCACTTCCTACTGGTGGCTGGTGCAGCAAATGGTTATGAATATATATAAAAATCAATCTCAGCTGTAAAATATTTTCTTTATTTCCCTGACGCGTTTCACCCTTTCGGGGCATTGTCAGATTATGTAAATATATGGTGAGATATTTATCATCATAATAAAATAAACTATCTAGGAAAGAAACCTATCGTCATGATTGTTTAATTTTTCTGAAATAAGTAGCTCACCATATATTTACATAATCTGATAATGCCTCAAAAGGGCTAAATGCGTCAGTGAAATAAGGAAAAAAATTTGCAACTGAGATTGACTTTTGTGACACTACTATGGTTTTTCATGTAGGTTTGCTATCTTTGTTCAGCATGTAACCGAGTATTTTTCTCGGGGCGGGGCTATAATTTAGAAGACATAAATCGTTAGTTGCTTGTTTGTTCAGCTATATTGCAAAATCGTGTCACAGAAATTGCCGTGAAGCAACGTCTTACCGTGCTCCAAATACTAGAAGAATCATTACGTAACTGAGTTACGATTTTCTTTGCTAGAAACGTCACGGAAACCTACTTTGCCTGTGTAAACAGTTTAGCGTTTGACAAGTGTTTATTAGACTCGTGAGCGCCGCACTCCCCTCCATCATGCCTCCACGATCCTCCACTTGATATTGGAATCTGAGCGGCCCACATGTGGTTGTAATAGTGTTGTCAAGGTCTTGGCAATCAAACTGGAGGGCGAAGCAATAGCACTAACAATAGGTCTCAAGGGAGGAACATTTTTTCTTTGTGCACCTACGGCAACTTATAAAGACTTGGCGGTACTGCAAGTAAATTGAACAGACGTTTTTGAACACTGTTCGATGGAATAATTTTTTTATTGCCAGTGTGTCGGGCCTGGCGGTGTTGGGGTAAAACGCTCGACTGGAAACCGAATTTCGGAATTTTTCAGTCTGCATTTTAACCCAGCCATTACCTCTCGACGATGTGAGGAGTCGTCAGAAACGACATGTGGTACGGCTTCCACGCTAAGCTGTAGGTCCCTTTTCCCCGGTTGGATAACTGGGGTAGGCTAGGGACACGCAAATCGCCGAAGTGGCGTCCAATTGAAAGACTTGCACCAGGCCACTGAGCCTCACGAAATTATTATTATTAACTGTGTGATAGTTAGATTAGATTAGATTAGTTATTCGTTCCGTAGATCCATGTTGAGGGGATCCTCGTGGCTGTGCAACATGTCAAGAAACAAAATTTACAAGTTGAATAATAGATAATACTAATAATATAAATACAGATACATACACTTATAATATAAATACAGATACACAAATTTTAAAGTTTTTTTTGCTGGTAATATAATAATACTAATATAATATGAGTATGCATCATTTGGTACAATTTAGAGATTCACTAATGGAGTAGAAGGAGTTGGCCACTAGAAACTCTTTTAGGGTCGTCTTAAACTGATCTTTATTTGTAGCTTAATTTTTTATACTTGATGGTAAATTATTGAAAATGTGTGTTCCTGAGTAGTGGACCCCTTTTTGAACTAAAGTAAGTGCTTTTAAGTCCTTGTGTAGATCATTTTTATTCCTAGTATTGTATGTATGAACTAAGCTGTTTGTTGGGAAAAGGGATATGTTATTTATGACAAATTTCATTAAGGAATAAATATACTGAGAGGCAGTAGTTAATATACCCAGTTCTATGAAGAGGCTTCTACAGGACGTCCGTGAATTTACTCCACAAATAATACGTATTACACGTTTTTGGATTCTGAAGACTTTTGACTGACTTGAAGAGTTACCCCAAAATATTATACCATATGACATTAGGGAATGAAAGTAAGCAAAGTATTCAAGCTTTGTTATTTTTATGTCTCCTATGTGTGATAACACTCGTATTGAAAATATAGATTTGTTGAGTCGTTTCTGCAGTTCTGTGGTGTGCTCCTCCCAACTAAATTTATTATCAAGCTGTAATCCCAGGAATTTAATATTGTCAACCTCTTCTATCTCCTCTTCTTCATACTTGATGCATATGCTGGCAGGAAATCTCTTACATGTTCTGAACTGCATGTAGTGAGTCTTTTCAAAGTTTAATAACAATGTGTTGGCTTTAAACCATTTATTAGTGTTCATGAAAATATCATTAGCAGACTTTTCTATAACTATGCTTGACGTACTTTTTATTGCAATACTTGTATCATTTGCAAACAAAACGAACTTTCCTTCTGGTAGTGTAACTGATGAGAGATCATTAATGTGTAAGAACTTCGTCAGTGCGATCGTTATTAAGTTTTCTATATGTCTGTGACTAAAAGAATTCATTAATCTTGGTATGGTAGTCAGTCACATTAATAACCACTGCACAATTTGTATTATCAGTGCCGCGGCGGAGTGGCCGAGCGCATCGAGGCGCTATGCTCCGATGCGCGAGGCCGCTCCCCGTCGGGAGTTCCAATCCTCCCTCGGGCATGGATGTTTGTGGTGTCTTTAGTATAAGTTAGTTTATAAGTAGTTTGTAAACTCAAGGATTGATGGTGCACTATCGTTTTTCATGTAACTTTGCTATCTATCTTAAAAGAACGTAAATACTCAGCATGAATCCGATTATTTTTCTCTGGGCGGGATTATATTTTAGAAGACATAAATTGTTACTTGCTTGTTTCTTCAGCTGTCTTGCAAAATCATTTCAAAGAAACGTCTTACCGTGCTCCAAATACTAGAAGAATAATTACATAACTGAGTTACGAGTTTCATTGCTAGAAACGTCACGGAAACCTACTTTGCCTGTGTAAACAGCTTAGCGCTTGACAAGTGTTTATTAGACTCGTGACCGCCGACGATCCTCCAGTCTGTGCGGTACACAGTATTTTCTGGCTTCCCGCACAGAGGTCCCGAACTGGCGGCGGGTAACCTTGAACACCGGCGCGAGTCGTGACTCAGAAATCGCAGCCTCCCTCGCAGCCAGTGGTCCCGAACGCGAGGCGTAATAATTTATAGGAGCGCTCACCTGCGTGACCTCTGGGGCCAGGTTCGTTCCGCCACGTGCTGCACGGGTCTGAGGTCAGCGGGAACAACTTCACGGGCGCTCCTATTCCTCTGCGCATCACAGCCGCCGCCCTTACACGGTGGAAAAAAACAAAAGCGATGGCAATAGCAATGAGCGTTGCGAAAAACACCAGCAGAGGAGTCAGGGATCGTTTGCCATCTGGTTCAGGTTGCGGCCTCAGCGTAACTCTACGCAGTCGTCCTCGTCTGTTACACGTTTGCTTCTGACTGCTTTAGGTGGCAGTTTCCGAATTGCTTTCCTCGGATAGTTAGGGGCACCGAGAACGACCTTTAATGCCAGCGATAAAAGGCCAGAGAGGGATAAAAAGTTTCTCAAGGTACAAAGGAATTTACGACGTTAGATGCCAGTGGCCAGCGAATTATCGGGGGAAGTTAACAATTTGTGCCTAGCCGGTATTCGAGCCCTGGTACCTGCTGGTTACTAGGCAGTCGCGCTAATCTCAACAGCACTGGCGACACAGGAAACGGCGATCACATCACCGTGGACGCACGGGCTACCTACAGGGTGTTACAAAAAGGTACGGCCAAACTTTCAGGAAACATTCCTCACACACAAAAAAAGAAAATATGTTATGTGGACGCTTAATTTCCATGTTAGAGCTCATTTTATTACTTCTCTTCAACTCACATTAATCATGGAATGGAAACACACAGCAACAGAAAGTACCAGCTTGACAGAAAGTACCAGCTTGACTTCAAACACTTTGTTACAGGGAACGTTCAAAATGTCCTGCGTTAGCGAGGATACATTCATCCACCCTCCGTCGCATTGAATCCCTGATGCGCTGATGCAGTCCTGGAGAATGGCCTATTGTATGACAACCGTCCACAATACAAGCTCATTTGGTACCGGGGTTGGGTAGACAAGAGCTTTCAAATGCCCCGTCAAGAGGGTTGAGATTAGGAGAGCGTGGGGACCATGGAATTGGTCCGCCTCTACCAATCCATCGGTCACCGAATCTGCTGTTGAGAAGCGTACGAATACGTTGACTCAAATGTGCAGGAGCTCCATCGTGCATGAACCACATGTTGTGTCGTACTTGAAAAGGCACATGTTCTAGCATCACAGGTAAAGTATCCCCTATGAATTCATGATAACGTGCTCCAGTGAGCGTAGTTGGAAGAACATGAGGCCCAATCAAGACATAACCAACAATTCCTGCCCAGACGTTCACAGAAAATCTGTGTTGATGACGTGATTGCACAATTGCGTGAGGATTCTCGTCAGCCACACATGTTAATTGTGAAAATTTACAATTTGATCACGTTGGAATGAAGCCTCATCCGTCGCATGTCAACACAAACACGGAAGTCAACATTACCTTCCTTCAATTGGGTAAACTGACGGTGAATCGAGGAAGTACAGTGCATACTAACGAAACAATCGGGTATTTTGACAATTGTCTGCACGAATTATTTCAATTTACATTTAAAGAGAAATGCTAAAATGAGCTCTAACATGAAAATTAAGCATTTCCGGACACAGGTCCACATAACATATTTTCTTTCTTTGTATGTGAGGAATGTTTCCTGAAAGTTTGGCCGTACCTTTTTGTTCAAAAAATGTTTGTATAGTCTATGGGACTTAACTACGGGGTCATCAGTCCCTAAACTTACAAACTACTTATGAACTACTTACGAACTAAGACGGCACAAATATCCTGCTCGAGGGGGGATTCGAACCCCCGACCGTAGTGGCCGTGCAGTCCGTGACTGGAGTACCTTTTTGTAACACCCTGTATATATAGGGTGTCCCATTTACGTTGAACATCCTAAATAACTGTTTGTCGAGATGCAAATTACAAAATGTTTCAAGCACATTTCCTTTAGCTTTCAGCGGGATATTAACCAGTATGACTGCCTTCTTTATAGCTTTGTTTTTTTTTTACAAAGATATGAACAGCCCTACGCCTTTTTAAATGGCATCGTGTAATTTTTTATTCGGTAATTCATTTCCTCTCCTGAAGACCTATTCAAAAATGTATCACAGTGTACCATTCTCTGAAACCGAACGTTATTAATTGCATAACACAACTTTTACTTTGAGCTTGGGATCACAAATTCGTCCACTTGTTGCAGTTGTCAGAGAACAAATGAAAACCAAGTAAAAATCCAAAATTGACTTTGCCTCTCCTGTACTATTTCCCAGGATATTCAAATATGCTCAAAGTAGTGGCTCTGGACACCGATACATTGGTGCACTCGTTGAATGAAAGAATTATTTACTACGTCCACTGTTGTCTCCTGAAGAGAATTACAAGCAAGAACGATACGTTCCTGCATGTCCTCTGGGGTTGTTGCAATATCGCGATAGACAACCTCTTTAATGCATCCCCAAAGAAAAAAAAGGCCAGTGGATTTGAATCAGGAGACCTAGCAAGCCAGGTAACTATTCCTCCTCGACCCGACCAGTCCGTCTGGCAGGATACGTTCGGTTCAGAACACGACGTGCACGCAAGGCATTATGCGATGGACATCCATCGTGTTGATACCACATAAGCGGCACTTCATTCAGAAGAGGAGGAAGAAATCGTCTGAGGAAGTTCGCATACACTCTGCCGTTTAGACTACCATTATTGAAATAAGAACCATATTGTAGTACCAAGCAACCCACATCAGACGTTAATTCTTCATTGACGCTGGTGTTCGAACTGTCTAAGCCTTCGTGGTTTATCTCTGGACCAGTAATGCATGTTCCTTGTATTTACCTGTCCTTTGTTTGAGGAGGAACATTCATTAGTAAATAGAACACTGGAGAAGTAGTTCGGGTTGGCGATGATTTACTGCTGCACCCACTGACAGAACTGTAGCCGATTCTGGAAATAATTCAAATAATTCCCATGCAGTTCTTGATGTAGGTGAGCATGGTAAGGATGGAACTGGTGACGTGCAAGAATACGATCACACTGGTTTTAGGTTTGCCAATCTCCTGTTCAAGCTGTCGCGTGCTCAAATGTTGCTTCATAGCAGCGGAAGCGAGAACTGTAACTTCAGCAGCTTCGCCTATGTGACTGCTACGACGCGACGATTGCTTTGTCGTGGGTTGAAAGGTTCCATTTCCTGAAGCGTCGCAACAAGAGGAGAAAACATCCGTAGGGAAGGTGTGTTATTGTCAGGATATCGCTCTCTGTACAGTTCCTCTGCCTGCGTAACATTTTGCCTACCTTCAGTTTGTAGGGAGGACAGCCATTACTGTAAGCCTACTCTACACAACAGTATTTAAAAGACGAAACTATTGTACTAAATGTACCAGTATTGTACACAAGAAAACAGTATTGCAATTAGTGTTCTACTAACGAACATTCCCCACAGATGAGTAGCATTTCTATCTAGTCCTCGTTGGTGTACATTCTACTCATATAACTCTTCAACTAACGATGGTTTTCTACTTATGTTTACATTTGTCTTCTGTCTATGTCAGCACACGGATGTGTTCCATTACCCAGAGTATCTGCACTAAGCGCTGGGAGTGTCAACGTCATTGTCGTGTTATGTAATTAATAACCTTATCTTTCACTGAATGACACACTGTGAAACATTTTTGAATAGGTTTTTAGGAGAGGAAATGAATTACCGAATAAAAAATACAGGTTGCCATTTGAGAAAGTCATTCCACTGTTCATATCTTTGTAAAAAACAAAGCTAGAAAGAAGGAAATCATGGTGATTGATGTTCCCCTGACGGCTTAAGAACATTTGATTGAAACATTTTGTACTTTGTATCTGGACAAACAGTTATTTAGGGTGGTCAAGGTAAATGGGACACCCTGATATTACGTTAGTTCATCTCTTTTTTTTTTCTCTCTCTGCCTATCAATTTCTGCGCCGTTCTCTGTCAATTTCAGTTTCGTTTTCACGCACCGCAGACCTTATGACTTCATGTCCTCTAAAACCACCCTCATGAACCACAGACATTGCCGAGGTGGGGTGGCTTGCATGCCTCAACGATGCAGATAGCCGTACCATAGGTGCAACCACAGTGGAGGAGTATCTGTGGAGAGGCCAGACAAACGTGTAGTTCCTGAAGAGGGGCTGCAGCCTTTTCAGTAGTTACAGGAGCAACAGTCTGGATGATTGATTGAGCTGGCCTTGTAACATCAGCTAACATGGCTTTGCCATGCAGTTACTGCGAACGGCTGAAAGAAAGGGAAAACTACAGTCGTTACTTCTCCCGAGGACATGCATCACTACTGTATGACTATAAGATGATGGCTTCTTCTTGGGTAAAATAGTCCCCCATTCGGATCTCCGGGCGGGGACTACTCAGGAAGATGTCGTAATCAAGAAAAACAAAACAGGTATTCTACGGATCGGAGCGTGGAATGTTCTAACCCTTAATCGCGTAGGTAAGCTAGAAAATTTGAAAAGAGAAATGGATAGCTTAAAGTTAGGTATGGTAGGGATTGGTGAAGTTCGTGGCAGTATGAACAGGATTTCTGGTCAGGTGAGTACAGGGTTATCAATACAAAATCAGTTGGTGTTAACGCAGGAGTAGGTCTGATAATGAATAAGAAAATAGGAATGCGGGTAAGTTACTATGAGCAGCATAGTGAACGCATGATCGTAGTAAAGATAGACACGAAGCCAACACCGACCACAGTAGTGCAAGTTTATTTGCCAACTAGCACGGCCGATGATGAGTATATCGAAAAAATGTGTGAGGAGAGAAAGGAAATCATTCAGAAAGTTAAGGGAGACGAAAACTTGATTGTGATGGCGGACTGGAACTCGGTAGTAGGAAAGGGAAGAGAAGGAAATGTAGTAGGTGAATACGAACTGGGAAAAAGGAATGAAAGAGGAGATCGCTTGGTAGAATTTTGCGCAGAGCACAATTTAATGATCACCAACATCATCATGATCATAAAAGAAGGCTGAATGCGTGGAAGAGACCAGAAGACACTGGAAGATACCAGATTGACTTTATAATGGTAAGGAATCGATTTATAAACCAGGTTCTAAACTGTAAGACATATCCAGGGGCAGATGTAGACTCTGACCATACTGGTTATGAACTACAGATTAAAACGTAAGAGACTGCGGGAAAATAGAAAGGTTAGGAGATGGAACCTGGACAAATTGAAGGAACCAGAGGTTGTTGAGAGTTTCAGAGGGAGCATTAGGCAAGGATTGGCTGAAATGGAGGAAAGTAATATATTAGAAGAAAAATGGGTAGCTCTCAGAGATAGGGTAGTGAAGGCAGCAGAGGACCATATAGGCAGAAAGACAAGACCTAATAGAAATCCCTGGATAACACAGGATATACTGAACTTAATTGATGAGAGGAGAAAATATAAAAAATCAGCAAGTGAAACAGGTAAAAGGGAGTACAAACGTCTTAAAAATGAGATTGACAGGAAGTGCAGACTGGCTAAGCAGGAGTGGCTAGAGGACAAATGCAGAACCATAGAAGAATGCTTAACTAGGGGAAAGATAGATACCGCCTACAGGAAAATAAAAGAGATATTTGGAGACAAGAGAAGCAGCTGTATGAACATCAAGAACTCAGACGGAAAACCAGTACTAAGCAAGGAGGGGAAGGCTGAACTGTGGAAGGAATATATATAGAGGGTCTATACAAATAAACTTGGAGGCAGTATTCTAGAAATGGAAGACGAAGTGAAGGAAGATGAGATAGCAGATATGATACTGCGAGAATAATTTGACAGAGCGCTGAAGAACGTGAGTCGAAACAAGGCCCCTGGAGTGGATGATATTGCGTCTGAACTGCTGATGTCGTTAGGAGAGCCAGTGGAGAAAAAATTCACCTGGTATGCAAGATGTATGAGACAGGGGAAATACCCTCCGACTTCAAGAAGAATATTATAATTCCAATTCCAATGAAAGAAAGTGCAAACAAGTGTGAAAATTACAAAACTATCAGTTTAAGAAGTCATGGGTGCAAAATACTAACACGAATTATTTAAAGACGAATGGAAAAACTTGTGGAATCCGACCTCGGAGAAGATCAGTTTGCATTTAAGAGAAATGTAGGAACACGGGAGGCAATACTCACATTACGACTTATCTTAGAAGATAGGCTAAGGAAAGGGAAACCTACGTTTTTAGCGTGTGTCGATTTGGAGAAAGCTTTTGACAATGTCGACAGGAATACACTCTTCCAAATTCTGAAGGTATCAGCGGTAAAATATAGGGAGAGAAGAGTTATACTCAACATATTCAAAACCCAGACAGCGGTTATTAGAGTCGAAGGGCAAGAAAGGGACGCAGAGGTTGGGAAGGGAATAAGACAGGGTTGATTTTTGATGGCCGAAGTAAAGAAGATACAAAATGCAGAATGGCTATGGGAAGAAAAGCGTTTCTAAAGAAGCGAAACTTGTTACCATCCAATATTAATTTAAATGTTAGGAAGTCCTTTCTGAATGCATTTTGTCTGGAGTGTAGCATTGTATGGGAGTGAAACGTGGACGCTAAGGAGTTCAGATAAAAAGATGATAGAAGCTTTTGAAATGTGGTGCTACAGACGAATGATGAAAATTAGATGGGTAGATCACGTAACTAATGAGGAGGTGCTTAACAGAATCGGGGTGAAAAGGAGTTTCTGGCATATCCTGACTATGGGAAGGGATAGATTGGTTATAAACATTCTGAGACACCAAGGAATTGACAAATTAGCATTAGAAAGAAGCGTGTGGGGTAAAAATCGTAGAAGGAGACCGAGGGACGAATATAGTAAGCAGATTGAAAAGGATGTAGGTTGCCGAACGTATTCTCAGATGAAGAGACTTGCACAGGACAGGGTAGCATGAAGAGCTGCATCAAACCAGTCTGCGGACTGAAGACTACAACAACGCAATATCCCATGGAAAATGTGTTCTACAATAATACACACTACTGGCTATTAAAATTGCTACACCAAGAAGAAATGCAGATGATAAACGGATATCCATTGGACAAATATATTAAACTAGAAATGCCATATGATTACATTTTCACGCAATTTGGGTGCATATATACTGATAAATAAGTACCCAGAACAACCACTGCTGGTCGTAATAAAGGCCTTGATACGCCTGGGCATTGAGTCAAACAGAGCTTGGATAGCGTGTACAGGTACAGATGCCCATGCAGCTTTAACACGATATTACAGTTCATCAAGAGTACTGACTGGCGTATTGTGACGAGCCAGTTGCTCGGCCACCATTGACCAGACGTTTTCAATTGGCGAGATATCTGGAGAATGTACTGCCCAGGGCAGCAGTCGAACATTTTCCGTATCCAGAAAGACCGTACAGGACCTGCAACGTGCGGTCGTGCATTATCCTGCTGAAATAGGGTTTCGCAGCGATCGACTAACGGTAGAGTCACGGGTCGTGACACATCTGAACTGTAACAGCCACTGTTCAAAGTGCCGTGAATGCGAACAACAGGTGACTGAGACGTGTAACTGGTATCACCCCATAGCATAACGCCGAGTGATATGCCAGTATGACTGTGTCGAATACACGCTTCCAATGTGCGTTCACTGCGATCTCGCCAAACACGGATGCGACCATCAGGATGCTGTAAACAAACCTGGATTCATCCATTCAGCACCCAGGTTCGTCGTTGCGTACTCCATCGCAGGCGCTCCTGTGATGTAGCGTCAAGGGTAACCGTAGCCATGGTCTCCGAGCTAATAGTCCATGCTGCTGCAAACGTCGACGAACTGTTCGTGCAGATGGTTGTTGTCTTGGAAGCGTCCCCATATATTAGGGACCGAGACTTGGCTGCACGATCCGTTACAGCCATGCGGATAAGATGCCTGTCATCTCGAGTGCTAGTGATACGAGGCCGTTGGGATCCAGCACAGCGTTCCGTATTGCCCTCCTGAACCCACCGATTCCATATTCTGCTAACAGTCATTGGATCGCGACCAACGCGAGCGGCAATATACCGATACGATGAACCGCAATCGCGATAGGCTACAATCCAATCCGACGGAAACGTGATGGTACGCATTTCTCCTCATTGCAAGCGGCAGCACAACAGTGTTTCACCAGGCACCGCCGGTCAACTGCTGTTTGTGTATGAGAAATCAGTTGGAAAGTTTCCTCATATCAGCACGTTGTAGGTGTCGCCACCGGCGCCAATCTTGTATGAATGCTATGAGGAGATAATCAATTGCATATCACAGCATCTTCGTTCTGTCGGTTAAATTTCGTGTCTGCAGCGCGTCATCTTCGTGATGTAGCAATTTTAATGTTCAGGAGTGTACTATTCCAGGTACGTAGAAGGGAACATAAGGAAACCTGGAAAACTGTCTGCGTAATGTGTAGTGAAATGTTCAAATGTTTGTTAAGCTTATGGGACTTAACTACGGGGTCATCAGTCCCTAAACTTACAAACTACTTATGAACTACTTACGAACTAGGACGACACAAATATCCATGCCCGAGGGGGGATTCGAACCCCCGACCGTAATGAATGTGTAGTGAACACAGTTCTGAAGACGTTAACAAATTACAACTTCATACGTCATGGGGCGGATTCTCACGTATCTCATCATGACATCATTCCTCGCATGTGGTTAAAAATGTTTAATTGTTTGTAATGCTGAGGGACCAAACTGCTAATTGGCCCCTAGACGTACAAACTACTTAAATTAACTTGTGTTAAGAATAAAACACACACACACACACATACACACACACACACACACACACACCCACACACACACGCCCGCGCGCGCGCTCTAGGGAGGACTTCCACTGGGAGCGGCCGTGCAGTCCGTGGCAAGACGCCTTAGAACACGCGGCCTTCTTGCGCTGCGTCGGTAGTTCTTAACCCCACAATGGCTGTTTCGTGAAAAGGGTTACTCGTGCCAGGGGTGGATGAAATAGGTCCATTAGTTTACGAGGAGATGTAAAACGCGCTAAAGTACAATTTTACATTGTAAATAGATAAAGATTTCTTGCATGTAACTGCATCACGAAATAGTAATATGTGTAGGTCGAAACATGGCGCTGACCCGATCCTTATTTAGTGGTATGTTCCATACATGGTTGTTGGTAATTAATTCTTCCGGGGGGATTCGGCTTTCAAGTACAGTAAGTTCATTCAGATCAGTATACAAATGAACTATCAGGCCATTTCAAAATTAGAACAATTTTATGGTGAGCGACTAAAAGGAAAGGGGGACTTCTTGGATATGGTTCTCTGGGTGAGGGTAGGGGGTTAGAGTTACGCTGAAATGACAGTACCTACCAAATCAAGATATTCTTATTACTTGAACCTTGATAATGCTTAAAATGACCAAAACGATAACTTTAAAAACAAAGATCCTAATGGTATGCATTATGGTATTTCCAATTGAGAGACATGAACCTTGAGTTGTAGTACTGAAGGAATCTTTTTAGAGTTACAGGACTGAAAAAAATTATGAATCAATTGGTGTTGCAATACATAAAATCAGTTTGCCCCTTGGAATTGTGATACGGAAAGAAAAAAAATGATCTAATGAGCATCATGAGAATACATCATTTGAAGCAAGAATCTTAATGTTACGGAAGTTCAAAGGCACAATGAGAAGAGGGGACCTAAGGATGGAATGGAACCTTAGCATGACAGAAATGGTGAATAATAACTTGGAAAATCTTTGGAAATAATGCAGGACAGAGGTCATGGATGTGCTTTAGTTCTTGAGGTATGGAGAGTTGTATCGAGTAAATGATGGGGATCTTGGTATCTACGCCAGTGGTTCCATATACTTTATACTGCTAGAAATTAAAATAACACACCGTCCAATACTCTAAAGACATATTGTTTTAAAGGTGCATACGGAGTACGTGGAACGAATACATTTACAGAGGTACGTGTTGTCGATTTAAGTTAATAAAACCCATATTATTACAAGGTGCAGCCTTCACAAGTGGCAATACAGACACTGATGATGGGAACCATTCGATTGTGCAGATGGCGAATACTATTTTGGGCTACATCGCTCCACTCCTGCTCGACCACTTCGCGTAGTTCTGAAAATGTTGTTGATTGACGAGTCACATGCGTCATTTGTCATCCCATTATATCCCACACGTGTTAAACTGCTGACAAATCCGCATCGTGAGCCAGGGAAGTTGCTGCACGTCTTCCAGAGAACGTGTGTCGTCGAGCATTGTCCTGTTGCAACAACACATCAACTTCCTGTTTTAGGAATGGCATAAGAACGGATTTTACCACCTTCTGAAAGTACCCAGCGCAGGTCAACGTTCCCCACACGAATTTCAAAGGAGAACGAGAGTTGTAGCTTATCACACTCCAAATCGCAAAGACTGGACTGGGCCAGTGTGTCTTGGACGAGACAGCGCTCGCCAGGTCTATGTTGTACGCTTTAACGACCACCACTTGCGCGCAGGCCGAATCCACAGGCCCTGGCCCACCGTTCCAAGTGATTTTATCTTCTGATGGCGCCAGTTGAGCCCTGTACATCATTACTGTGGCGTGAGAGCGCGCTTTTAGGCGCCACGTTACGAACTGTGCAGCCGCATCCGCCGGGCAGAGCCGGCCCGTCCATATAGGCAAACTAGGCAATCGCCTAGGGCGCTCGAATTTGGGCGACGGCAAATTTGTCGTGTGCGACGAACCCTCGTGCGCTCGCGATGCGGTTTACTTTCCTGTTGCGCAGCGGTTCCAGGAGCCATGAAAGCCGTTTACTACACATACACAGAGCAACAGGCAATAGAGCCGGCCGCGGTGGCCGAGGAGACTGAGGCGCTTCAGTCACGGTCTGCACGGCCACTACGGTCGGGGGTTCGAATGCCCCCTCGGGCATGGATATTTGTGCCGTCCTTAGTCTTAGTTAGTTCATAAGTAGTTTGTAAGTTTAGGGACTGATGACCCCGTAGTTAAGTCCCATACATTTTACAAACATTTGGACATTTGAACAGGCATTAGACGAGACGCAACTCAATGCATTCTCTTTGACTCTCCAGAATTTTGCTAGTAAGCGTTTAATGAATAGACGAGTAGCAGTTTGCAACTGATCATCCCGTTATCAGAGCTGGCGTGCCGCCCATCATGTCAGCTGGGGCGTTCTCACGGCCCCGCGCAGTCCGCGGCTCTGTAGTATACACTGGGGGCGCCATAAGACCACGCACATCATCAGTGGTAAAAAAGCGTAGGAGGCTGAGGGCGCCAAATAACACAGGGCGTGCCTTACAAATGTACATAAATAAAGGGGGAAAATGTAATAATTTTTACTCAAGTCCTACAGTATATTGCTGCTGCCATCGGGTTATCAGTTTCTTGGTAAGAAAGATCTCCTTCTATGAAGCTATAAGTAATTATTCTTAGGTGCAAGTATGGTTCTGTGATGCACAAAGACATAGTGATTTTGTTCAAATGTTTGCATAGTCTATGGGACTTAACTACGGGGTCATCAGTCCCTAAACTTACAAACTACTTATGAACTACTTACGAACTAGGACGGCACAAATATCCATGCCCGAGGCGGGATTCGAGCACCCGATCGTAGTGGCCGTGCAGACCGTGACTGGAGCGCCTCAGTCCCCTCGGCCACCGCGGCCGGCGTGATTTTGTTCCTCTCTCATTGAAGAGATGTGCTATGTCTCATCAAGTGAAGCAGGAGAGGGATTTCCCAACTATGTATCTTTGTTGCTGTCGAAACTACACTTCCACAAACGACAGGGACGGGCCAGGACGAAGCATTTCAGTTTGGTTGTAGTAACGTTTGAGATGTCACTGCCGCCACTTGAGCGCAACTTGTCCGCGGGCACCTGCAACAGTAAGTAGAGTTTCAGTCTGTTACACTGTTGTTGTGGCCCTGTTTTTTTCGGGGAAAAACCTTCCCACTTCCTTCCCCCTCGAGAAACGATCGCTCTTCAGTTTACGTACAAAATGATCGACTATACCATTTCCAGTATTTTCTGTCCAGTTCTCTTCCGTGAGTAACCTCAGCGTTTCCTAGAGCCTTTAAAGGTACGTTCAAAGAAGTTTCGGGCGTGCAGCCGCATAAAGTTTACTCCTTCTAATATTTCGGCTGAGAAACGTTCAGCCATCTTCAGAGACGAGTCGAAGACTGACGCTCCAGCACACGCTTCGTGCTTATAAACGCGCGGACCGCGCTACTGCGCATGCGGCCACAGATATAACAAGGCGCCAAAGACGTTACTGGGCGGCAAGGAAGAACACGTATATGTAAATTATGTCTGTGGCTGCATGGTAGATTACTGCGGAGAAATCGATGTGGCGGCTTCTTTGTAAATTTATTAAAGAAAGTGCCGGATTCCATGATTTATCTAAACTGAAGCCACTGTCCCTGTTAATTAAATTCGTCCCCAAGCGAATTTCTATTGCTTCTTTCACTACTGAGTCCCTGAAAGATGAAGTGGAAGCTAAAATTTTGACGTTTTCGTACGTCATGGAGTGTCCAGTATCAAGACAGTGCTCTGCCACTGCCGATTTATTTGGTTCTAAAAGACGGGTATATCTCTGGTGTTCCGTGCATCTTTCCTGCACTGTACGTTTCGTCTGTCCTATGTACGAAAGGCCACATTCACATGGGATCTTGTAAACCCCGGCCTTCCGGAGCTCCAAATCATCCTTGTTAGAACCCAAAAGTGCTGCTGTCTTTGGT
Source organism: Locusta migratoria (assembly GCA_026315105.1). NCBI lineage: Eukaryota > Metazoa > Arthropoda > Insecta > Orthoptera > Acrididae > Locusta > Locusta migratoria. The sequence continues at coordinate 372,166,338 of CM048747.1, read as the reverse complement.
GGGGGTCGAAAAATTACTTTAACATCGTGTTTGTTCATAATCCGTCCGATTTTCGACGACAGGCTCCCAATATATGGCAGAAAAGCCATAGATTTAAAACTTTTTGCATCATCTTCCGTATTCTTTGCACGTACCGATGGTTTTGTACGTAGTGCCTTATGTATCTGTTGTGGAGAGTACCCGTTTGCTTCAAAGACTCTCTTCAGGTGTAGAAGCTCGTCCTGCAGACTGCTCTCATCAGCAATGACGTGTGCTCTATGGACCAGTGTTCTAAGAACACTCATCGTCTAGAATGGATGATGGCAGCTATTTGCATGTAAGTATAAATCAGTATGCGTCGGTTTTCTATATACTGAATGTCCTAAGGTGCCATCGTCTTTACGTCGTACCATCACATCCAGAAATGGAAGGCATCCATCTTTTTCGACTTCCATTGTAAACTGGTTTAGTTATGGATGGAATTCAGGTGGTTTAAAAATTCTTGTAACTTGTCTTCACCGTGAGGCCACACAACAAATGTATCAAAATACCTCCAGAACACTGTGGGCTTCAATCTGGCAGATTCCAGTAGATTAAAGGTATGTTTCTACCATCGCACTATTTGCTTATAATGGCATTTAATGGTTTAGATAGGTTTACGAATGAGAAAACTTATGTAATATTTAATTTATCACATTAGTCAGATGTGCGTCAGAAAAAGTTGTCTTGCACTCCACTGTCACGATAATACTTAAATATATGGACTTGTCGCGGTGGATAGCCGAGCGGTCTAAAGCGTCTCGCTGCGGAACGCGCGGTTGCTCGCCGTGGAGGTTCGAGTCCTCCCTGGGGCATGTGTGTGTGTGTTGTCCTTAGGTTAGTTTACCTAGGTTTAAGCAGTTTGTAAGCTACGGACTGATGACCACGCAGTTTGGTCCGATAGATTTACAAACATTTGAACATTTTTTATATCGACTTAGAAATCTTCAAATGTTTGTTAAGCTTAAGGGTCTTAACTACGGGGTCATCAGTCCCTAAACTTACAAACTACTTATGAACTACCTACAACTAAGGACGGCACAAATATCCATGCCCGAGGGGGGATTCGTACCCCCGACCGTAGTGGCCGTGCAGACCGTGACTGAAGCGCCTCAGTCCCCTCGGCCACCGCGGCCGGCTATCGACTTAGATGTTTTATTCATTGACAATACACTGTCATATACATCATGGAGCCTGGCAGGGTCAAGGCTCAATCCAAATTGTTTTCAAGAAACAAATTCGAGCAACTGTCTTTTGCAGAAGGCACCCTCCTCCTCCATTTACTACAAAACTAACGTCTTTTCTTCAATGGCTACATTTCAAAAATCAACAAATGCATCATCGTCATCATCTTGGAGATTAACAGTACACACATACCATAGCACATTTGGGATTAGAAAAAATGCTGGTAGAAGGAAGAGAAATTTCAGAAGCAGCCAGCATTTCCGCTTCATTTTTATTAGATATGGAACCAGTCCGTCTAAGACACAAGGAAAGACAGTTCGGTTATGAAGCAGAAGATTCGTGACGAGCAAAATCATTTCAAAATTAATTTTTATTTTACAATGTAGGATACTGCAATAAATTCAGTTGACGAGAGATTTAATCAGATTAACAACCTAAAACGTGTATTTGGCTATCTGTACAACATACATTATGTACATAATAAAACTCCCAAAGCTGTTCTTGAAGAATGTGTTAATTTGGAAAAGTGTCTAACTCACACGGTAAATATATTGATGCTATTGATCTAAGCAATTAATTACAAACCATTGCTAGAAGAGTATCCAATAACTCAGGGCCACTGGACGTTCTGAGTTATATTTGTAAAAAATGGACTTATAGGCATTGAACCTAATGTAGTAACTGCACTAAGAGTGTTGCTTACTCTTCCTGTGTCTGTAGCGAATTTCTTTTAGATACCTGTGATACACAATGACTCAAGAAAGACTGGCAAATTTGTCAACTGAACGAGATACAGGAGACACAATTGATTTAAAGGAGATCTCAGATTTTGCAAAAGCCAAGGGAAGAAAAATGAAATTTGTGTGACTCTTTGTATAATAAAGCTTATAATTGTGTCAATTATTGTAAAATACCAGTCAAAACCTTTTTAAAAGACAAAATGCAAAAACGATGAAGAAGTAACATTGTTGTGTAAAACTGTATGATGTGTCCTATTTTAATGAGGAAATATGTTTATGTAATGTATATGTTATGATTACGTATTTGAATAAAAAAAAGATGCAATATGTATTTTACAGTGATACAGTAGTGCGATTTTATTAAATGGGACGCCATTAAAATAATTTGTCTAGGGCGCTGAATTTGTTCGGCCGAGCCCTGCCGCCGGGGATTTAGGATCCTCCCTCGGCAATGTGTGTGTGGGTGTTTTGTCTTAGGATTGGTTAGTTTAAGTAGTTTGTTGGTCTAGGGACCAAAGACCATAGTAGTTTCATACCACAGGTTAACAGACATTTCATTTGGTTTGTTGCGTGAGAGGATAACGAGATAGAGTTGTGCGACACTTTTGGGCCCACAAACCCTGTTATCTGTGCTGTGTCAGCTGTACGACTTGCGCCGCGGCGGAGCAGCCGAGCGAATTGAGGCGCTATGCTGCGATGCGCGAGGCCGTTCCTCGTCGGGGGTTCGAATCTCCCCTCGGGCATGGATGTTTGTGCCGTCTTTAGTATAAGCTAGTTCATAAGTAGTTCGTAAGTTAAGTCCCATAAGCTTCACAAACATTTGAACATCGTTCATGTGAAACTCAGCTTGTCCTTTTCTCACATGACATCTTGCGAGCCATGGATGAAGGGCAGCAGGCGGATTGTGTTTTTCTCGACTTCAAAAAGGCGTTCGACACGCGGTGCCACACTGCAGACTGCCAACGAAGATACTAGCTTGTGGAATAGGTTCACAGATTTGTGACTGGCTGGAAGATTTCCTAAGTAATTGATCGCAGTACGTTGTTCTCGACGTCGAGTGTTCATCAGGGACGAATGTATCGTCAGGCGTGCCCCAGGGGAGTGTGATAGGACCGCTTTTATCTTCTATCTATATAAATGATCTGATGATCAGAGTAAGTTGTAATTTGAGGTTGTTTGCTGATGATGCTGTGGTGTATGGGAGAGTGTCGTCTTTAACTGGCTGTAATAGCATACAGGATGATTTAGACAAAATTTCTAGTTGGTGCAAAGAATGGCAGCTAGCTCTCAATGTAGAAAATATAAGGTGATGCGCATGAGTTGGAAAAACAATCCCTTAATGTTCGAATACAGCATTAGTAGATAGCATCTTGATGCTGTCGCGTCGTTCAAATATCTAGGCGTAATATTGCAGAGCGATATGAAATGGAACGAACCTGTAATGGCAGTTGCGAGTAAGGTGGACAGCCGACTCCGTTTTACTGGGATAATTTTGGGGAGATGTACTTCATCTGTAAAGGAGACCGCGTATAAAACGCTTGTACGACCACGTCTTGAGTATTGCTCAAGTGTTTAGGACCCGCAGCAGGTCAGTTTAAAGGAAGACATAGAAGCAGTTCAGAGGCGAGCAGCTAGGTATGTTACTGGTAGGTTCGATCAATGCTCGAGTGTCACGGAAATACTTCGGCAACTCAATTGGGGATCGCTGGAAGAAAGACGACGTTCTTTTCGTGAATTTCTGTTGAGGAAATTTTAGAGGGCCGGAATTTGAAGCTGAGCGTAGTACGATCTTGCTGCCACCTACTTATATTTCGCGTAGTGATCACAATGACAAGAGAAACTAGGGCTCGTACGGAGGCATATAGGCAATCTTTTTTTCTCGTTCTATTTGGGAGTGGAATAGGAAAGGAAATGCCTAGTGGTGGCACAGTGTACACTCCGCCACGCACCTTACGGTGAATTGCTGAGTATGTATGTAGATGTAGTGTAGACCTTCCGCTGCTGCCCTGAACACCCGGTTACCCCGAAGCGAACACGAGCGAAGGCGCATTCGTTAGGAATTCGACTGTGCGCGCTCGCATTGGCTTGTACTTGCGAATAAGCATTTACACCGGAGTGAACGGAAAAGAAAACACCACACTGCCGCAAGGCGAGTGCCTTCAGTTTGTCGCCGAAGCTAGCGCTGAAGCGGAGAGGACGCGAACTTCCTTTGATGGTTCACCCTGAAACCGACAGCCAATAGATCACGAGCGAGCAGTCGCGAATGCGAGACGAGCGTGACCAACAGCACCTAGAAGAAAGGCCTCACAGCTGCCCGTGCCTACATCATACGTAAAGGCCGCGGCCGCCATCTCATTGGCCGGCCGCTGCGAGGCGGTGGGCGTGCCACAGCCAACAGCCAGTGAGCTGGCGGCCGCGGCCTTTACGTATGACGTAGGCACGGGCAGCTGTGAGGCCTTTCTTCTAGGTGCTGTTGGCGTGGCCGAACTGCGCGCGCATAACGTTTACACCGGAGCGAATTCTCGTTGCTGCTGCTCGTTCGCTTGTGTTCGCTTTGGTGTAAACAGGGCTTAACAATACGAGGATTGTGGCAGACATCTGTGCTGCACGGACGTACAGAACCTCGTCTACGCTTCTTAGAACGTTCAAGTGAACATTCCAACTAATATCGCTGCACAACTAATGCAACGCCTCCAACATTGGTGGCAATTCTTCGAAAGGAGCATTCTGCCACTGGGAAGATGACTATTTGACCCCTTTTAAACTCAGTTGGCTGTAGATAGCACGAGTGCATCTGTAGCATGACGCCCGTTTGCTTCACATATTTATATCACACTGAGCCTCTTTTTTGACTGCAAACAATACCCATTTAGGGTAGCTCTTGCAGCTATGCCACTATGCTATCTGTTGTCAGGCGACATTGAAACCATTATCAGTACACCATCTCCCATCATTGAATTAAAATCCACGTAATTTATAATTATGTACTAATTTCTTTTTCTGACGGTGCCTGTTTTGCACTATTTTTTATCGAAAAGAATCAATTTATAGTCTACACATAGTTAATTTGACTGTTTTTGTGGCTGTATGCTCGTCACGTCTACATTACTAAGTCGCACACCGGCTATAATTTGATAGAAGGAAAATAATACGTGTAATAATTCAGTAATTGGTTTTACAGTAGCCGTGTTTTTAGATAAAATTACTGACCTCATATTCATTACTATGCAGACAACTGGTTTCCGTATATGTGCAAACAGGTTGTGACAGTGTAAATTTCCTCTAATCCACCAGAGGAAATTCTTATGAACATTAACATAAATCAGTCGTAAAACACAATACGATCGTGTTTAACGGTTACGTGTATGGCATCAAAGACTAATATGTTCTTTATAGATATAACGTCCCCCCGATGTGCAAACAACGGTTTGTTATAAACACAAACATGATTTAGCACCTTTGTGCCATCGTCACTGTAAATTACAAACATATTCTAAATGATATTCAGTCTAGCCTAAATACACGTATTGTATGTCGTTGGGTTATGAAGGACATAACTGTACATTACTAGAGATTGCTACGTTGTCATCTGTGAATTTGATTGGAGAGTTTACAAATCACTTTATCTTCAAGTGCAATTTTCAATTGCCGAAATTTAGCGGTTAGTTTCAGCTTCTTAAATGAATATGAGAAAGGACTTTCTAAAAGTAGCTCTAAGTAATTGCTAAAAATAGATTTTTTTTTTACATAAGAAAATTCGCTTTGGAGAAAAAGCGATCTGTTATTTAGTCAAGCAAACGCACAGAAACATGATTTAATTTCAGATGGTAAATACTCCGACGTTACTACTGTCAAAAAGAACTTTGATAGGTTTGCTTACCGATAATCGGCTCACTCTCCACGATGTCGACAGTGTGGCATTCATGGCAGTTAGACCCCCAACTGGGGTCGTGTCCAGCCTGTCAGGTAAAAGTCTTGTTAGCTGACGACACTTCGGTGACGTGTGTGTCAGTGATGATGAAACGATGATGAATACGACACAAACCCAGTCCCCGAGCGGAGAAAATCTCCGACCCGGCCGCGAATCGAACTCGACCCCTCTTGCGTGCCACTCTCCATAGAAACGTATAATTTTATTAAAGGTGTTGCGCAAAGGATAATGATTGTAATTTATGATAATAAAAGTAATAATATGGTTTTCTGTGTCGCAGGACCTAATTGAGGAGTGAGACTCCATAGTCATGGAATAAGTCATTACATGAAGTTTAACACAAGAATCGTAATAGAAAATTGTAAGTAGTCCTATGCACACGACACACTTAAGACTAAGTGAAAAGAATAAAGAAAAAAACATGAATTAATTGCTTAATTTTTCTAGGAGTTCCTGGACAGAATAAAAGGAGTGAGCCATGAGGTAACTTTTCAGTTTATATTTGAAAGCGTGTGGATTAGTGCTAAGATTCTTTAGTTCTTGTGGCAGCTTATTGAAAATGGATGCTGCAGAATACTGCACACCTTTCTGTACCAGTGTCAAGGTGGTGTGATGCAAATCTATATTCGACTTCTGTCTCGTATTTAGCGAGTGAAAGCTACAAACTTGTGGGAATAAACTGATATTATTAACAACAAACGACATTGATGAAAAAACGTATTGTGACGCCAGTGTCACAATTCTCAGACTACTGAAAAGGGTCGAAATGGAGTTCGTGAACTTACACCACATATTGCTCGAACTGCCTGTTTCTGAGCCAAAAATATTCTTTTTGTTTCAGTCGAATTACCCCAAAAAAATAACGCCGTACGTCATAAGTGAGTGAAAGTAAGCGTAGTAGACTACTTTTCGTGTTTACAAATCACTTATTTCAGATATTGTTATAATGGGAAATAAAGCAGAATTTAGTTTTGGAACAAACTCCTGAACAACGGCTTTCCACGACAGCTTACTGTCTATCTGAACACTTAGAAATTAAAACCGTTCAGTCTCACTTATCATATGCCCGTTACGTGTAATCAAAATGTCCGCTTTCGTGAAATTATGTTAGAAATTGTAAAAACTGAGTTTTACTGTGATTTAACATCAACTTGTTATCTACAAGCCATGAACTTATCTCTTGAACTGCATTATTTGATACTGTGTCAATATTACGAACAACTTCCTTCACTACCAAGCTGTTATCATCAGCAAACAAAAATATTTTAAAATCATTATACTCGAAGGCATATCATTTATATAAATAAGAAACAGCAATGGTCTCAAAATAGAACCCTGGGGCACCCCACACTTAACTGTGCCCCAATGCAATTGTACGTCATAGCCATTTTCAACACTGTGGAGAATTATCTTTTGTTGTCAATAATTAAAGTAAAAAGTGAACCAATTGTGAGCTACTCCTCGCATTTCATAATGTTCCAACTTCTGCAACAATATTTTGTGATCAACACGATCAAATGCCTTTGTTAAATCAAAGAAGACGCCTAATGTCCATAGCCTTTTATTTAACCCATCACGTGCCTCAAAGAGGAACGAAAATGTACCATTTTCAGTCATTAAACCACTTCTAAAACCAAACTGTACATTTCACAACAATTTCTGTGAAAGGACCAATTAATCTTGGATATACAGCCTTTTCAATAACTTTAGAAAAGTCGATGGCATAGAAATAGGTCTATAGTTGTCTACATTATCCCTTTCTCCTTTTTTATAAAGGGGTTTCACTACTGAGTACTTTAATCTTTCAAGAAACTGACCATTCTGAAAGGAAAAATTGCAAATATGGCTTAGTACTGGGCTAACAGATGGAGAACAGTACTTTAGAATTCTGATAGATACCCCATCATATCCACAAGAGTCGTTAGTGATTTAATTATTGTCTCTGTCTCCCCTATGGAAGTATCATGGAGGACCATTTCAGGTAACAGCCTCGGAAAGGCATTTTCTAAAAATGTTATATGATTACCTGTAGAAACTAGGGTTCTGTTTAGTTCACCTACTATATTCAGAAAGTGATTATTGAATACAGCACATATATCTAACTTGTCAGTAACAGAAAAATTTCTACTACGCACTGACGTTATATCTTCTACCTTCTGCTACCGACCAGACATTTCCTTCCCGAGAGTTTGCTATTATTTTTGCATACCAGATACTTTTTTGCTTTCTTAATTACATTTTTCAGAACCTCACAATACTGTTTGTAATGAGCTACTGCATCTTCATTCTGAGTGCTTCTAACATTTTGATACAAATCCCACTTTGTTCTGCATGATACTCTCATCCCCTTTGTCAGACAGCATGGCTGCCTGAAAAACGGGTAACTGTAGAATATATAAAACGTGCGTGTGGCATGCGACTTTACGTGATCTTCATGTGTTGACCAAACTATCCTGTATTGGCCAAACTCACACATACTGGGCTCTGTTAAAGAAATATGGCTCGTTGTAGTATCAGGGTTGAACTGTGCACGTATTCTTTCATGCCCAGCAACTACAACAGCTGCAAATAGTACTTTGTACGTTTGATCTTACAGTCAAACACTATATGAATAGGCTATCATTTGCGTGACAGTAATTAAATATAAACTAATGGTAAATGATTAATTAATGAAGGAGGTTTTCTCCTAACATTTACAAATGATTTAGGTAATGCCAGATAACTTATTAGATTAATATCAAGTAAACATTGCCTAGAGACATATACAGTCTCGATATCTATTAGAGATATTAAACTGAATTAGAGTCATTGAATTAAAATTTATGTTGTCGCTGTAACCATTAAACCTCGGTGGCCTAGTAAGCAGGGCGTCCCTGGTTCGAATCTCGATCACGGCATAAATTTTAATCCAGTGCATCTAATTCAGTTCAATATATTTATTAGAATAATGTTTATTCAAACACATGTTTTGATCTGTAGGAAGTGGTCATATTCAAACAGTAGTTAGAAATAAATCTTATGACATTATCAGAACAAATGCAATAATTATGTTATGAGAATGGTAGCAAAATCCTGAACTAAGTAATCATCGATGATGCTCAGACACTAAGTTCATTTCGCGATCACACAACACGAAATCATCGTCAGCTCAAAATAGTTCAAATCTTAGTTCAACGAATAATATATCAACACTTGCAAATTCTCATGTAGAATAACATTCACTGTTCATTTACAGTTCCGTAACGGAAAAAAGTTAAAAGTTCTCAAACTAGCACTCATTAGCACTTGCCAAAGTGTCCGTTTGTCATGCAGCTTCTAACACTGTCGCAAACGAAGCACTTCAGCTATCCTGGCGGATCTTTATTTTTACAAGACGAGATATTAAGTGTAGCTATTGTCACAAAGAACTCTTCACAGTCCAAGTGTTTCTGCCCTAGCCACTCTGCCATTGGCAGATCACCATCCTCTCAAAAAAGTAGCAGAGGCCTTAACATAAAAGATTTGTATCCCGAAAGTCAGTCTCAGTTCCAAAATGTTCTTTATTTCAATGACGCGTTTAGCCCTTTTGAGGCATCGTCAGATAATGTAAACGATATATGGGGAACTAATTTTCATTATTGAAAAATAAACCATTTAGGGTGAAAACTTATCGTCATAGTGGTTTCAAATTTAGGCGTTAGGCGAAAGCAAACACGTCATGTTGCGGACAGCACACAGTGGCCAGATAGAATGCGCCGGCGAAGGCTTTTTATTTTAATTTTATTTTTTTTAATTCGGCATCGGAGTGTTAACTTAATGTGGCCATCTACAACAAACAGTGGCAATGTACATATATTTAAATAAATAAATAAAAAAAGAAATCAACAACAACAAAACAGAAGTACATTTTGTCAAAATTGGAGAGTGGAAACAAAGCGAAAACTTCAAATAATATTGGAACATTTTCATGTATTCACAAGCAAAGCGTTATATTACCAACATAGTTAATACTTATAGATTGTGTCCAGTGGTCTTAATAAACTAAATTATGATTTTATACATACGGATGTCTTTTGTAAACAAAAGGGAAGAAGCTGACTGGGTAAGGGGATATCCCATCTTCACCAATGTCTGCAGGAAGTTCAAACGTTCACGGTCAAATTTGGAGCACCTGAACAGGATGTGGTTGACATCAGTTTCCGTTTCAGGATCACACTCAAATGCCGCCGAATCGTCGACGTTGATCCGATGTAGATGTTGTGAATAACAGGTGTGATTGAAGCGAAGTCGAATGATGGTAAAAATCGCGGATCGGTCCAGATGAGTCCTCATAAACCACGGATGCGTAGAAATCCGAGGTTGCAGCACTGCGTAAGAAGCGCCTTTCATTTGTTGGAAAACGTTCCACATCTGTTGCCACTGTTGTTTTGCGTATTCCTTGACCGCAGATAAGAAGTCTGTGTATGGTAGTTTCAGGTCCAGGACAGTGGCTAAGAATATCGCTTGTTTGGCCAATTCATCAACTTCCTCATTATAGCAGATACCAGCGTGAGAAGGCACCCACAGTAAATTAACTGTCCGCCCCGTATTTGTACAGCGAATATATGCCTAAATCACATCCAGAATATAGCTGTTTCATGTTTTGTTCCATCTCCGATGTTGCAGAGTATGAAGGACACTTTGAGAGTCAGACACAATTAATATTTTTGGGAAGCAAATGTTAGAAACAAATTTAAGTGCTTCCAAAATTGCCACTGTCTCCACCGTAAATATGGGTCGCCGAAGGCTTGCGACCTCCATGTAGGCTGTTTTGGCCGCATTCTATCTGGTCACTTTGTGCTGTGGGTAACGTGACGAGTTTGGTTTCACCTAACGCCTAAATTTTAAACGACTATGACGATAAGTTTTCATCCTATATGGTGTATTTTTCAATGATGACAGTTAGTACACCATATATCGTTTACATTATCTGACGATGCCTCAAAAGAGCGAAACGCGTCGTTGAAATAAAGAACATTTTGCAACTGAGACTGACTTTCGAGATAAATTCATAACCTGTTGCTGTACCAGCCACCAGTATGGAATGGAACCAGTTTTAAAAGATTTTTTCTTACTTAACTCTGTGACCACTTTCACACTAATTTAACATTTTTACAATATTAAATAGAAAAGTTACAAATATTAAGTCACCTCGAGACTGTTTATTAGCAGTACAAATGACGATTAAATAAATAAGTAAAAAGCCAACCTTCATGAGCTTGGCCACTCATACTACACAATATTTATGTGAAGTTACTGGCAAAGTAGACAAATATTCATTACATAGTTAACACGAACCAGAGGAGAAGAGGTGCATATCACGCTGCTTGCAACTGCTGAGTTTTACTGTGGAGGATACAATTCCAGAATCAGAATAATTATGTGAAATACGGAGTTTGAATCCGTTATGTCACAAGTAACTCACAACATGGTAAATCAGGACTTTCATGAAGCTACGAAGTGAAACAATGGACACCATAAAACCCTATTTATTAGAATGTCCTCTGTACTTCAAGTAAGACTTAAACACAAAAGAACACGAGAGCATTACGTTAATTTATACAATTTTACAAAGGAAAGTAAGAACAGCTTGCCAAAGATTGGATAAGGAAGCTGGAGTGAACATGCTGAAATTTATGCGATGTAGGAGGTGTTGATTAAGTTCGTGCAAATCGCACAATGATTTACAAACCTGTGAGAGATGAATAGAAAGAACTACAGGAAGAATCATGCATGCGTCCACTGATTGTGAGACTGCAGTGAAATGCGCTTGAATTAGAAAGGTTCACGATTCTCTCACAGCTGAAGTCTGGCACTTTCTGTAGTTGTTCACCCCAGCGGTCCACTGATCTGCGTTGTGGTCTTCCTCTGCGACTACATACTAGAACCCGTGCATGTGTGAAGGGCACATAATATGTACAGAAACTGTGAATTCAGATAAAAACGGCCGTATTCAAAAATGTTCAAATGTTTGTAAAGCTATGGGACCAAACTGCAGTGGTCATCAGTCCCTAGACTTACTAAACTACTTAAAGTAGCTTATGCTACGAACAAAACACACACACACACACACACCAATTCCCGATGGAGGACTCCAACTTCCGATGGGGAACAGCTGCGCACACTGCAGCAAGGCGCCTTAACGCGCACGGCCATTCCTACGCAACCTGCCGTGTTGACAGTACCTGTGACTGGATGGACTTCATTGATGTGGCCACAAGATGATACCAATCGAATATCGAAATCGGTAGCGATATGAAATAAAAATAAAGTTCACGGCTGTTGGTGTATATAAAATATATTTGAATTACAACTTGACCAGTCGCTGTAACACACTCCATGACAGTATGGAGCTACATAGATTCTGATTTTTTCTGTGATTTTCTTGAAACAGTCTAGTTCTGGGATTGTTTCTTTCAAGAGGCACTTCGATTTTCTTCCACATCCCCGAAAAAAACTATCCGAGTATATCGGTAAACAGCTCAAAAACAGATACCAGACGCTCTGTGACCCATAATGGTGATGAAACAGAGGATGCCGCACAAAAAACGGAAATATTAAATGTCTTTTTTCCAAAGGTGATTCACAGAGGAAGATTGTCGATAGTTCCTCCTCTAAAACATCGCACGAAGTACAGAATGGCAGATAATGAAATAAGTCAGAGGGACAGAAAAGCAATTGAAATCGCTCAGCAGAGGAAAGGCCGCGCCTGAACTTGGTATGAACTCAGACAGGGAGAAACAAGTTGCAAGATCTCCAGAACAACTGAAGCGAAACAATTGGTGCCTTGCTGCGGTGCGCGCGGCTGTTCGCCATCGGAGGTTCGAGTTCTCCCTCGGGCATGGGTGTGTGTGTGTTGTTCTTAGGGTAAGTTAGTTTATGTAATTTGTCAGTTTATGGACCAATGATTAGTGCAGTTAGGTCCCAAAACTTTACAAATCTTTGAACATTTGAATTCCAAGCCAATCTTTGCATATCAGTCAGTTTGCCTGTTGACTGTGTAAATATAAATTAGAGAATACACTAAACTTACGTGCACTACAACCAAAGAGTTCGAAGGAAATAGGCAGAGGGTTTCAATCATATATCCTTACCACAGCTCGTCTTCAAGAAGTCTGTGAGTAGATTTTTGTTCTGGAAATTCAAGAAAAAGGCGACCCTGGAGTCGATGTTACAAGAAGTAGTCTGATATAAGCAAGAAGGGGAAAGGTTATGGTGCCGGTCAATGTTAACGGGCGTAATGTCTTACAGTAATATTCATTTTCAATACCATTTTAAGATACATTTTATCGGAAATTTATTTTTTAAATCGTAGAAAACTTTTATATCATCAGTATTAACCAATCAGAATGAAATTTTTGCTGGAAGTAGTCTTGATGTGTTTTCATACTTCTATGCATTAATATTATCGAACATGTAACGATTTTATTTTATGATCACATGTAACTACAGATAATTGAAGGAAATTTGCCGCAGCGAAGTGGCCGAGCGCATTGAGGCGGTATGCTCAGGCCGTTCCCCGTCGGGGGTTCGAATTCTCCCCCGGGTAAGGATGTTTGTGTCATCTTTAGTATAAGTTAGTTCATAAGTAGTTTGTAAGTTTAGGGACTGATGACCCCGTAGTTAAGTCCCGTAAGTTCTACAAACATTTGAACATTGGGAAAGGCCGCTGGGCCTGATGGGATACCAATTCAATTCTACACGGAGTATGCGAAGTAATTTGCCCCCTCCTAGCAGCAGTGTATCGAAGGTCTCCAGAGGAGTGAGGTTTTCCCAAAAATTGGAAGAAAGCACAGGACATTCCCATATACAAGAAGGGTCGTCGGCCAGATGCGCAAAACTTTAGGCCTATGCCTCTGACATTGGTCAGTTGCAGAATTTTGGAACATATTTTATGTTGGAATAAAATGTAATTTCTGGAGATAGGAAACCTCCTGTGTAGAAATCAGCATGGTTTCCGAAATCAGCGATCATGCGAAACACAACTCGTGCTATTCATCCACGAGATCCAAAGGGCAGTAGATGCAGCATCGCAGGTAGCTGCCGGATTTCTTGACTTCTGCAAGGCGTGCCATACCGTTTCGCATCGTCCCCTGATGAAAAAAAAGGGTGAGTGTATGGAATATCGGAACAACTGTATGACTGGATTGAGGGGGTCCTATGCAACAGAAAGCAGCAAGTCATTCTCAGACGTTAAAGTGACCTCAGGCATGCCCCAGGATGAGCAAGGAAACAACTATGACAATCAGAATGCTATTAAGCAACATATTGTACAGTACTATTCGGATCTTTATTCTGAATCTGTGACAGACTTGGTTGTACAGGAAGATTTTTTGTCTAATATACAACCAATAGTTAACCTCAACGAAAATGAAGAGCTTATAGAAACCATCTTGGAAGATGAAATACAAAAAACAATCACGGAATATCCATGAGACAAAGCTGCCGGAATAGATGGCATACCAGTAGAATTTTATATACGATTTTGGAATGTTATTGGAAGTGAACTAACATTAATGTACAATGAATTGTTGGTAGATAACAGCTTTCCACTAGAATTCACTGAAGGCATGGTCGTGATTATCCCAAAAAGTCACGGAGTATTAAAATAGAGGACTTCAGACCAATTACTCTACTCAATTCCGACTTCAAAATTTTTACTCGTCTCATAAATAATAGAATGAAACCACTTCTTGGTAAGATACTTGGGCCATACCAAACAGCAGCTGGTACAGGTAGATCAATGGTGAACATTCTTTCTGAATATAGAGATATTTTATATTTAACATGGTTATGTAATGGTCAAACTGCTATGATTTTCCTAGATTTTAACAAAGCATTCGATAGGATTAACCACTGTTTTCTGCTAAAAGTGTTGAGTAAAATAGGATTTAATGCTCCTTTCTGTCACCTGATACGAAATTGCATAGTTGGAACACATTCCAGAATAAAGATAAATGGGCAGTTAACTAACCAAGTGCCAATCAATCAGTCTGTTAGACAAGGATGTCCTTTATCCATGACGTTGTATAGTATCGCTGTGGAACCATTACTTTTATATTTGCACCTCCGTCTGAAAGGATTAAAACTTTTCAACACCAAAACGGTCTGTCATGCATATGCGGATGACATAAGTATTCTCGTCAACACGAAACAAGAGATTGAAATTGTTCGAGAAATTGTTATGCCTTTTTCCACTGCAAGTGGAGCAAAGCTCAACGAGCATAAGTCGAAGATTTTGGCCATTGGACCCAACAGTGATCATATGCAAACCACCTGGCTGCAAAGAACAGACAAGGTAAACTGTTAGGAATGTTCTTAACACCAAATCCACATGAAATGATAAAGGTAAATTGGGAGCATAAGCTGAATACTATAAGAGCCACACTCAAAGAACACACAACCCGATCATTAAATCGTCTGCAAAGGGTGCTGTTTATAAACACTTATATTATCAGCAAGACACATTATATAGGAGCAGTTTTACCAATTTCTTCTGATATAGCACACAAAATTTTAACTGCCATATACTGGTACGTATGGAGAGGCAACATTTTCAAAGTCTCCCTCCAAACAATGACTTTGCCTCGCATTGATGGAGGCTTGGCAGTCAAGGATGTTCAATCACAGTGCACTGCATTGTTTATTAAGCAAACAACAAAAATGTTACAGAGTGTCCAAGTCGGTATTACCAAATACCTTTTTAGTACCTTGGCCCCGAAAGATCAGAGGGCGCCAGTAAATGTGGGACACATTAATGCTCAACTGGCCTATGTCTGTAAATACTATACAGAATTAAGTTATTTACAAGAAGGTGCTCACAGATATACCACTTCGAAGTTGTACACTTCACTGATTAGGGGACACCCACGAAACCCTATAGAGCTAAAATATTCAAACAAAAAGTGGGAAAATATCTGGAAAAACATAAATAATAAGATCCTTACGACTTACGAGCAATCTGTGTGGTATGACATTGTTAATGAAAAAGTTCCAACAGGAGAAAAACGTATAAAATTAAAATGAAGCCTGACCCATATTGTGACCATTGCTAATTGGCAGACACACTAGCACATACCTTTGTTTGCAGAGACCGAAATACCATCTGGAAGTGGACGCGAAAAAAGCTAGCAATTATCAACAGGACGTCAGAAAATGCAATAAATGTAGAGGATATAATATATCCAGACTGGAATTTATACCCTAGTATGAAACACAACAGCTATCTTTGGTTACTTGGAAAATTTATAAACTACATCATTAAAAACAAAACTACAACATTAGAAGAATTTGTGATGTATATTAAAGAAGAACACAACAAATTACAGAAGCGACCAAAATATAAGCAACAATTTCAAAATTTCCTCTTTCATACCCTGAAATAAGGACGTAAGGAAGTATCACAAGATGTGCAACAATGATTTCTGAAGCTACAACAAAACAACAGAAGATGAACAACATAATGAAAATATAAAATAAATTTCAGAAGCAATAGTAGATAATTTGTTTTCACATTTTATGTATAAATGCTTTGTATAATAATAATAAAGGGTTAAAAAAAAGGGGAGTGTTAGAGGATCTTTGCTTTTCACAGTATATATAAATGACCTTGTAGGTAACCTCGGAAGTTCAATGAGGCTTTTGCGGCTGATGTTGTAGTTGATCAACACTGGAAGACGGTAGTGAGATAGAGGATGATCTGCAGCGTATTGACGCATGATGCAGGGAATGGAAATTGAGCCTCTGCTTGTATGTAGAATGAAAGATCCTTTGTTGTATAACTAAGCAATAATAGGACAAACACTGGAAGCAGTTACTTCCTTAAAATATCTGAGTTTGGGACACTTGCACGTAGAGACACTTTCCCGGAGATGGAAAGTGTTGACACTTCCCCGGAGCTCCGGACACTGCAGGTGTTCCACAAGTACGGCAAACGGGCCTGGCCATCGCAGATAGCTTGGGCTCGCCCGCCGTCTGCGTTGTGACAGCTCGCGGTAAAATGGAACAGTCCGATATCGTAGCGTAACATAACACGATACGGCAGACTGGAAGTGCTGGAGAAGTACAAACAATGTGCTGTATCTAGGGAAACGATCATGATTAGTTTCGCCGTAGACTTATAATCTACCGCGCAGTATATACGGCCAAGTGTTGAAGGGGAGACTCAACCCAAAAATTTAACTTTCCTTCTAGTTTAGCGATAGCAACAAAATTTTAAAATTGTGTCTATTATCTAAAGATATAGAAATACACATCGTATTAAAGTCCGTAACTTAATTGGCTTTCGACTTCTGAATGTTTAATTTGCTGTAATAGTATTGTAGATAATCAACTTTTGATACTTTTAAATGACGGATTTTGTAGCTACATTCATAAGACACAATTCAACAGTTCTGTGCATTCATTGTATGAGATGTATTGATTATATGTTTTCAGTGTGTATTTCAAATTTTAGCTTTAAAGTTTCTTCAAAAAAAAAAAAAAAAAAAAAAAAAAAAAAAAAAAAAAAAAAAAAATGTTCACATGTTTGTCAAGCTTATGGGACTTAGCTGCGGTGTCAGCAGTCCCTAAACTTACAAACCACTTATAAACTAACTTATACTAAAAACGACACAAACATCCATGCCCGGGGGAGAATTCGAACCCCCGACGGGGAACAGCCTCTCGCATCTGAACATAGCGCCTCAATGCGCTTGGTCACTTCACCGTGGCAAATTTTCATCAATTATTTGTACTTAAAAATGATCAAATAAAATCTTTACATGTTCGATAATATTAATGCGTAGAAGTATGAAACATCAAGACTAATTCCAGTAAAAATTTCATTCAGGTTGATTAATACTGATAATAAAAGAAAAGTTTTCGTCGAGATAAAAAAAAATAAATTTCCGATAAAATGGATTTTAAAATATTATTGAAAATGAATGTTACTGTAAGATATTACATTCTTAAAATTGACCGGCACCATAACCTTTCCCCTTTTTGCTTATTTGAGGCTACTTCTCATCACTTCGACACCAGGGTCGCTGAATCTTGGATATCCTGAATAAAAATCTACTCACAGACTTCTTGAAGAGGAGCAGTGGTAAGGATATATGATTGTAACCCTCTGCCTTTTTCCTTAGAACTCTTTGGTTGTACTGAACGTAACTTTAGTGTATTCTCTAATTCATATTTACACAGTCAATAGGCAGACTAACTGATATGCAAAAATAGGCTGGCAATTCAAATGTTAAAATATTTGTAAGGTTTTGGGACCTAACTGCATTGTTCAGCGGTCCATAAAGTTACAAACTACATTAAACTAACTAATCATAAGAACAAGACACACACACACACACACACACACACACACACACACACACACACACACACCCATGCCCGAGGGAGAACTCGAACCTCCGACGGCGAACGGCCGCGCGCACCGCAGCAAGGCACCAACTGTTTCACTGCAGTTGTTCTGGAAATCTTGCAACTTCTTTCTCTCTGTTTGAGTTTATACCAAGTTCAGAGTAAAAACGGTCATGTTTCATGGTGACATAAATCAGAAATTATCTTAATTAGAGCCAAATCGTTATGCAACGTAAGAGTAAAAACTCTAAATATGTGAAATAGTCTTTTTTTTCTTTAATTTAAGTTTTAAGGTGGAGTCTTCCGGTAAAATGCAGAGTAACTGTGTTTAAAAAGATGAAAGTAGAAAGTGGTAGGCTTAGAAACATTAACATATATGTGTAGGATGACTAATATGTTTATTCCATTCATAGTGTTCTAAATACGATGCTTTTAAAAGTTATGATTATATTTTAGCAGAGATATAAACGTCTCAATAACTTTCCAATCATAATCATTTCCACTCAGAAAATACATTTTTGGTCACAGGAAGAACACTCAACGAATTAATCTGTAGTTAGATCAAGTTACTATACTACTCTTCAGCTAGCAAAGGGTTGTGCAACTTTACTACTTTTCGTGTTATTTACCATGATACGTTTGTTCTAAAGGAAGAGACGCTGCTGATGGTCCGCAGCTATAAATGTTAAATATACAGATATTAATTCACAATATGCGAGATTACCGACTTTTAGCTGCTTTTCTTCAGTTGGTCTATCATTTTGTAACATATGAAAATTTGTGCCCGACCGGGACTCTAAACCGAGTCTACTGCTCGCGAAAAACACAAATTTTCATATGTTACAAAATGATAGACCAACTGAAGAAGAGGAGCTAAAAGTCGGCAACTTCGCATATTGCGAATTATGTAAATTTTCGTGTTATGTTGACAGTGTGGAAACTTGTCTACAGCTAGAACTTATACCTCTACAGCATGAAGTTTGCATTATTAGTTTGATAGCATCATTAATCTCATAGACTTCTTTTTCCTAAGTGTAAATTTGCAGCTACGATTATGTTGATGTTTAGATTAGCTTGCTTTTTTATGCAAAGACGAAATCCAACCACAGAAGCTCACTGGCATATTTGAACTTAACATCTTGTCTTCGAAGTAGCTTTACTGGAAAAGTAAATTATATTCATTGACAGTCTGTGTTTTCATGTTTAACCCGCGAGAACTCACGCCTTTAAAAGTTACGCGATCGATCGCGTGTATAGCACTTTTCTGATAGTCGAAAAACAGTTTGTAATGTACTTAATGTCTAAATAAATATTTATAGTTGCTTTTATTAGAAAACCCACGTATTTGATAATTTAAAATTGGTAAAATGCCGAGTATTTAAAATTACTGTGAGCAAAAGGCTCACACTGCGAGTGCTTGCAGGTTAATGTTTAAAACAAATGCTAATTATATGTAAGTTTGGCAAGTTGAACTTTGTCCAATACGGCTGTAACGGTCGTAAGAACTGCCATGTTTTGTACTTGGCTGCCACCCGATCTTTGCAGCATCAAAATATTAGAAGAGATTATGGATTTCATCGTCCGTTCTCATTATGCTGAATTTCATTGCCAGTTCTCATTACTACAACAGTCTTAAAAATAAATTTGCCACGAAACGCGGTTAATGAGCCACCTTGAAGCGATACACGGTTGCACGGTTGCGCACTGCCGTGGTGTGAGCGCCAACCAGCACGCAGGAGCGTCTGTGCTGAACTGCTGGACTTCTTAGTGCACCTGTACCGGCCAAAAGCTAGTTAGCCCCCCCCCCCCCCGCCCCAAGAGCCCCGGGCTCCGTGTAAGTGAAACTCTTTGCAAATGTTACTCCGTGCAAGTGTTCCAACCCCAAATATCGGGAGTAGACATAATGGCAATTTGAAATGGAACAAACATATGAAATCAGTTATTCATCAGTATGGTATCCGTACCAGGTAGGTGTAATAGAAGACATAGATGAGATGCAACGGAGAGCAGCACGCTTCGTTACAGGCTCATTCAGTAAGCGCGAAAGCGCCACAAAGATAATTAGGAACTCCAGTGGATGGTGGCGGAATAGCTGTGCGCACTAAGGCGGTGTGCTTCGTGCGAGCGACCGTTCGCCGTCGGAGGTTCGAGTCCAAATGTTCAAAATATTCAAATGTTTGTAATTCTACGGGTCCAAACTACGTTGCTCATCAGTTCGTAGTCTTACAAACGACTTAAACTAAGTTAAACTAACCTAAGGATAACACACACATTCATGCCGGACGGAGGATATGAACCTCCGACGCGGGAAGCTGCGCGATCCGTAACGCGGCGCTCCAGACCGCTCGGAAACTCCCGCGCGGCGGGTTCGAGCCCTGCCTTGTGCATGGGTGTGTGTGTTTTGTTCTTTGGATAAGTTAGTTTATGTAGTTTGTAAGTTTAGGGAGCGATGACCACGGGAGATAGATTCCATAAAATTACAAATAGTTTTGAACTCCAGTGGCAGATGCTGCAAGAGAGGCGTTCTTTGCCGCAGTACGGGCTTCTGTCAAAGTTCCGAGAGCGTACGTTTCATGATGAGGCAGCCAAAATGTTGCTTCCTCCTACGTATATTTCTCGAAGCGACCACAAGGATAACGTCAGAGAAATTAGGACCCACATGGAGGTGTACAGGTAATCATTTTCCCGCCAACAAAACGCGACTGGAATAGGAGGAAGAGTATGCTTAGATATGCTTAGTAACCTCCGTGTCCCTACTTTCCTTATTTTTGCTATAAATACTACCTTTCATTTCATATACTAGGTATAACTTTCTCCACTCTTTAGGAATTTTTGAAAGAGATAAAAAATAACGTTAGATGCTTACAACAGTCCTTATCAGCGTGGAAAGAGCAATGTGAAACGCCAGTCTTGCTAAGAATAAGCATAACCGTTACAGATGTGGTGTTTAGTATGTAGAAGAAGCAGATTTACTTCACTGAATTCATTATATATACTTGAAAAGCTAGATCTCCACGTCTGTGTTTATCGTACCCACACCATTTGTCACTCATTGAAAAAATTATTATTTCCACAGGTCATGTGGCTCATAACATGCTGTGATAATATAAAATAATTTTAATATGCTGTCGTTTGTGGAATGTCGAGGCGATTAAAATGAGGAACTGTAAATGAAATAATGATGATTACATGTCATTGCCAGATGTAGGGTTTGATCTCAAAATATCAACTTCATGTATTTTTATTTCCAATAAGATTTATTTTCCTAGATCGGTTGTAAATACATTCTGCTAACTAGTTTCCGCGAAACTGAATCGACATCTACAGATCACTTAAGGAAGCGTCAGTCGTACCATAAAACTATAAGGAAATTAAAATAATCAGCACAAGGCACTCCCTCAATTTTTATTCATAGTCTGTTCTTATTTTTTATGTTGTGTTTGACTGATAGGTTTTATCTAAGATGACCATTGTATTTTTAACACTTTTAGTTATACTGACTTCTGTTTGTCTCAGTCAGTTGGATTTTATATGATGCATTTTATCATTCAGTTTTAACATCTTTTTATCCATGAAGATGGTCTATTGACCGAAACTGGTAGATATGTAAGGTTTTGAATGAACAGCTGCTGGTTTTTAAAAATGCATTTTATGAAATTAAAATAGTTTGCGGCTCTTCCACGTCAAAATATGATAAAATTACAAACATGATCAGTTTACATGCACCTTTTGGATGTGATATACCAGTGGAATGTCCTGTCATGTAATAAAAATATATAAACGCGCACTCATATCATTTAAGTATTTCAATTATATGAATTGTGTACTGTGTTCACGTTTATATATATTTTTATTATATGACAATACATTGAACTAGTATGTATCATCGAAAAGGTATGTGTAAATAGATTATGTATGTGATTTTATCATACTGATACGTGGGATAACATCAAACCATTTTAATTTCGTTAGAGTTTTATGGTAATTCAAGTTTGAAACGAAACACAGTGGTTGATCCAAGAGAACCGCTTC
This sequence comes from Locusta migratoria, assembly GCA_026315105.1. Taxonomy (NCBI): domain Eukaryota; kingdom Metazoa; phylum Arthropoda; class Insecta; order Orthoptera; family Acrididae; genus Locusta; species Locusta migratoria. The sequence goes on along the minus strand of CM048747.1, from coordinate 372,144,063 downwards.
AGTCAGGAAAACCATTTCTGTCACAAAATTTATAGCCTTGTGGTTCACAACACAAAAACGACTTTTTTTTATATTTTTTTTACCGGACAGCATTTCTCACTTTCATTGCCGTGTGCGCATTGGCGTGCCCTTCACTTTAGTCCGTGAGTGTAGCTCGCGCCTCCACACGCATCATCCTCAGTGACATACGTCTCCTGCGACTTAAGGGGCGGGGCTACACGTCTTCCCTATTGATTAATTCATTTGACGGACAGCCAATGAGAGAGGCGATCGCTCGCGGGCCCCTCCCACTTCCTCGCGGTGAGCAGCGCGTGGTCATGTGACTGGGCGGCGTCTGTCTGCTGTTTACTGTGGCTGCAAAGGTCGGCCTCGAATGCACCGTCATTCTAGAAGGTGCGATGCTATCGCTTTCTGTTGTACTGCCGCCGTTTGGTCCGTCACGATGTTCCAGAACAAATGACTGAGCTAACACTTGCGTGTTTGTTAGAAGGCCTCGAGCTGTCTGAGACGCGCCTATAGTTATACATGGGGGAACTGTCTTGGCGAAGGTGAGGTCAAACTGACGACGCGCTCTTGCTTAATATCCTGAAGGCCTTACATAGCTCTCTGTTGTTTTTTTTCTTTTTGTTTTTCTTTTTTCTCGTTAACTGTACCGATTTTGGTACTAACAACTTACCAAAACCACCCGAAACGGTCAGAAGTAAGACAGACATATTTTTTAATCATAAAGAAGAAAGCCGACCGCGGTGGCCGCGGGGACTGAGGCGCTCCAGTCACGGTCTGCACGGTCACTACGGTCGGGGGTTCGAATCCCCCCTCGGGCATGGATATTTGTGCCGTCCTTTGTATAAGGTAGTTCGTAAGTTTAGGGACTGATGACCCAGTAGTTAAGTACCATAAGCTTAACAAACATTTGAACATTTTGAACATAAAGAAGAAATACGAAAATTTATGCTTATTTATTTATTTATTCGTATCAGAAGCATTAATTCTAGGTATACATTTACAAAGAAATAAACTTTTACTGGCTTATATACATTATATAGAAAGTCACATTTACAAAATTGTCTACACTACTTTTGCCCAGAAGTTGGCGTCACCCAGTGCATCTTCTGTAGCCTGGAGCAGATCTTGCACTGTGCACGTTTTAGGGCACCAACTACACTGTAACAAATGGGACCTCGTCTGGATTTCACCACACTCGCACAGAGGGGGCTCGGTGTTGAAACCCCACTTCTGTAGCTTGCTTTTACATCTTGTCACGCCTGCCCGTAATCTGTTCAGTGATCTCCAAGTACTCCATTTCTCCATGACACGGGGTGGTAGTTCCTCGCTAGGTGTCAACCATTCTTCGGAGCGAGTGCAGCTTGCGCGCCACATTTCGATTTGGGATACTGATGTGACCCTTTAACAGCCTCTGTTGTTCTGAGGAAACTTTTCCTAGAATTGAGTCTTGGAGTAGCTGGCCTGTATCCATACAGAGGGTGAGCTTCAGATGTTTCCGCCTTCTTCTCATTTTTTGCAGCAACCTCTCGACGGATGTCTGGACGGGATATACCAGCAAGACGGCCCAGTTTCTCCAACGGGGTAGGTATTACACATCCGGTAATGATGCGACAGGTATCATGGAGAGCAGCATCTACATCCTCGCGTGACATGACTTGTACCATACTGCGGACGCATATCGACTGCAGATTAACATAGAGCAAGGGAAGAAGTTCTCGCAGTATTGGGGTGTGCTCCCCAGTTATTGCCAGTTATCTTCCTTATAATATTATTTCTGGCTGCTACTTTTTGCTTGGTGTTCGAGCAGTGTTTCTGGTAAGTGAGGGCACGATCAAGGATTTCTCCAAGATATTTTGGTGACATGCAATGTTCTAATGCATTTCCTACCCCAAGTAATTTTGAGAGTTCTATTTGCCACTTTACTGGGCACTAAGCATTAAACTAAATTTATGCTGATAGTACACGATGTGAAGTAAAGCAAGGAGAAATTTGGAGAAAGAATTAAAGTTCAGGAGAACAAAGTAAAAACTTTGTCATTTGCCTTTAACAATTTAATTCTGTCGGAGGCAGCAAATGACATGGAAGAGCAATTGAACGGAGTGGTCAGTGTCTTGGAAAGGACGATATAAGATGAAAATTAACAAGAGCAAAACAAGGGTGATGGAATGAAATGTAAGAAAATCAGGCGATGATGAAGAAATTAGATTGGCTAACGAGAGAATAAAAGAAGTAAATGAGTATTTTCTATTCGGGTAGCAAAATACCTTTTTGTGGCTGAAGTAAAGAAGATATAAAGTGCAGAATGGTTATGGGAGGAAAAGGATTTCTGAAAAAGAGAAATTTGTTGACATCTATTATTAATTCAACAGTTAGAAAGTATTTTCTGAAAGCATTTGTCTGGGGTTTAGCATTGCACGAAAGTGTAACGTGGACGATAAGGAATTCAGACAAAAAGATGATAGATGAAGATTAGATGGGTAAATCGCGTAACTGATGAAAAGGTGTATGTTGACTAAAAGAAGGGATGCATAGGTGTGTGGGATAAAAATCGCAGAGGGATAACAACAGATGAATATAGTAAGAAGGTTCAGACGGATGTAGGTTGACGTTGTTATTCAACGAAGAAGATGCTTGCACAGGATATGGTACTGTGGAGAGCTACATCAAACCAGTCTTGAACTGAAGACCACAGAAAGAACAGTGGACGATGATACCATAATGTCGAGAAGCGTAAGAATCACATAGGGACGGAACCATCTAAAATAAGTTATAAGTGAAGGAATCAGGAACATCTACTGCATCTGCACGTTTTTAGTGCGCCGAGACTATTAAAAGTGGATTTAATGATTCGGAATTCTAAAGATAAGAGCTACCACCGAAAGGAACAGATGGGTGAGTATAACGTATACAAAAAGAAACGAAAGTGACAAAACTTTACGTTTGTAACTATTGAATTAGGTGTAATAGACATTTGGAATTTATAACAACTGCTGATTTGTTTCGTGTGCAGGAGGGAAAACGGAAGCTCTAATCAGAATTCGTTCAGGATATGGACAAAACATTAGAGGTAAGAAGAAACATTAAATAGATTGACACTATAAAGTCAGTACTGATTAAGATAAAAATGTACCTTACTATACTGAATCCAGCTGTCACTACAATTATGCTCAGAATAACAACAGAACACCTTCAAAGAAGTTTTCTGTTGCTGTACAGATAACGGGTGAATCACATCGCGTGTGAGGAATGGCAATGGCGTGGCAACTGCAGAAGGCAGAAGGGGACTGATGACCACGGTACTTTCGTCCCTTTAAAAACCTAACCAACCAACTCCACACCCGATGTACACGAGACTATGAGATTTTGAGCGAAATTTCTAAATTGCGCAAGGTTTCATTATAGTTAAAAGGTTGCTTGAAATTTCCGGTATCAGTCACTACTGAAACAAGTTTCATAGCGACATGTTTCGATGCTGTGCATCATCAGACTATAGCCATACAAAATATATTACTACAGGTGTAATTTATATTGACCTCTTTCTGTGAAAACAGAAGGATGACCCATGTAAGGGTATGTCTCTTTATGGGCTGAGATACGGTGTGTTTATAAAGGTATCTGTTTTAAACCTCACTTTCCTGTAGATTAGCTCTCTTCCTCGTGCTGCGCTGTGTTGTGGGGCTTGCGAGCCCAGAAGTATAAGTTCTGTGCACTCAGTCAAACGAGGAACAGAGCTGTTCGACAGGAATGTGATTGTTTAAAACACCTTTATAAACAGACTGTATCTCAGCCCATAAAGAGATATAATGTTCAAATGTTTGTAAGGCTTAAGGGACTTAACTGCGGGGTCATCAGTCCCTAAACTTACAATCTACATATGAACTACCTTACACCAAAGACGACACAAACATCCATGCCCAAGAGGGGACGGCCGCGCACACCGCAATATGGCGCTCCAGCACGCGCGGTTAATCCGCCGCGGCAAAGAAATATAGCCATACATAGGTCATATTTCTGTTTTCACAGATTCATTGCCACAAACATCAAGATGTTGTCAATATGGATTAATGTACACCTTTAACAATATATTTTCTATGCCTATAACTTGACGATGATGCAAAACACCGAAACATGTCGCTATTAAGCAGTGACCGTGGACTGAAAATGTATGGTGTGGAGTACTTGGCAACCATCTCATTGGTCCTCACTTTATTGAAGGCACCCAAACACCTGCAAACAACGTAGAGTTTCTACAAAATGATCTGCCAACTTTGCTACAAAATGTCCGGTTGGAATCGCGTAGGCGTATGTGGTATCAACATGATGGTGCTCCTGCACATTCTGCAATGAGCACTAGGCTGACCCTTGACACAATGTTCGACGGACGTGTCATAGGACATAGCGGACGCATAAATCGGCCAGCCCGTTCCCCTCATCTTACACCTTTAGACTTCTTTCTGTGTGGTACCTTAAAGAAGAACGTGTACAGTGAGGTGCCTCCAACCCCAGAAGGTATGAAACGTCTTACTGAGGCAGCCTGTGGTAACATTACACTAGATGAACAGCATCGTGTAAGACATGCATTGCGCTGTAGACTGCAAACATGTGAAGCAAATGATTTTATAGTTGTGACTGGTAGAGGAAATTTCAAGCAACCTTTTAATTATTTAGATACAGTCACGGTCGACACAAAGTCAAAAAGTGTTGTAAATGTTTGTAAATCTATCGGAATCAACTGCGTGGTTATTAGTCCGTAGCTTACAAACTACTTAAACTAAAGTAAACTAAACTAAGGACAACATCAACACCCATGCAGGAGGAGGGACTCAAACCCCCGACGGCGAACGAAAATGTTCAAATATTTGGTAAGCTTAAGGGACTTAACTACGGGGTCATCAGTACCTCAACTTACAAACTACTTATGAACTACCTACAACTAAGGACGGCACAAATATCCATGCCCGAGGGGGGATTCGAATCCCCGACCGTAGTGGCAGCGCAGACCGTGACTGAAGCGCCTCAGTCCCCTCGGCCACCGCGGCCGGCACGGCGAACGACCGCGCGCACCGCGCCCCAGTACGCACGGCTAATTCGTCGCGGCGACTCAAAGTTAGCTTGGCTTTAAACTGTTTCACTGTAATATTCTGGTGGTTTATGAACCAGTTCAGTGTGGCGTCCCGGTTACAGAAATGAGACAACAATTTGACCATAAGCCCACAGAAGTTGTTCACGGTCAGCGGCTAGGATGGCCATCGACATCAGCAGCAGATGAACATGCCCGAACAATCGAGGAACGGACACGCAACAACTTCAAGTTTCCCACCGATGAGGACGTTCTCAAACCGATTTCTGGATGCTTCAGTGATATGGGAGTGGATTTGTACAGTCTAGGAATTGAACGATGGGCATAATGTTCTGATTATAGTGTACAGCCACTCGGTGCCTTTGTAAAAAAGTAATATCTTGAATCTGTGCTACTTTGAAGTGTAGTGCAAGATTTAGTGAAAGTTACTTGCTCTGCCAAGTAACCTGTAAATTACTCTGTGAAGTCTCTTCGCATTTTTACCTAAAGACACACCGAGATAGTAGTTTTTCTCAACGGCAAAAAATTTTGAATTATGTTTGTATGTATATGAGATTTGTTGCAAATAGTGTGCCTTATCCTGAATGATAGCTGTCCACGAAACACCTAACATAGCAGTAAACATGATGAGGTACAGAATCGCAGAGGAAGCCGAAAACGATGTGAGCGGTGTTCTCCTCAGTCGCGCGGGGGTGTTTCCATCCTATGTAGATGATAGAAATGCTGCTGCATGAATATTCCTTAATTAAAGGGGAATGATAAACTATAACGAGTAATATTCTGTGGCACATCCCTGCACACTGGAGAGGAGGGATATTCTAATGCTCGAAAAACAGGTGCCGCTTGTTATGCCTGAAGGCGAGTTGCCGTCGCATATCTTCAGGGTGTATCCAAATATGTGCGAAAGCTCCGGGGATTCGATAGGGGAACGGACAACAAACAGAACGTGTTCTGTAAAAACATGCTTTATTTAATTTCGTTACCATGTTACGGGTATTTATTGTGGCGTACGTAACACAGTCCATTTCACTACAAACGTTGGCCATTTGTGTAGGGCAAGCAAGTCACATGTACGTTTCGTCCCTTGTTCACACCTGCATGTATTCAAAGCCTCCTGATGTCCGTTGCGTATAAAAGTCATAAGCTTGATTGGAGTGATACAAGTTATCAGTTGTTACTGAGTGCACGTACAGTACAAATGAAGTGACACGAGTAAGCAGATTTTATTGAGTGCAATACAAGTCGTGTATTACTAGCATGGGGTACTGGAATCTGGAAATGGTCGACGTGCACCTGCTGTATGGACGGGCTTAGTGTAACGCAAATGAAACATGATGTTTGCATGAGGAACACTTTCGTAGTAGATGTTTACCGAACAACAAGACGTTCCAAAATAAGCGTCTCTGCGAAACAGGCTCGTGTAGTAGATGTGCTGCTGATAATAGACAACATAAGAGCAAAAGAACGCCTGACACATTCTTAACCACATTGAGGAAAATAGCAGGAATAGCACCAGGGAAGTAAGGATGGATGTGAATCATATGTCAGTATGTAGGGTCCTCTGAGATCTGTTCATTTATCCATATCATTCTCAAAGAGTCCTAGCTCTTAGTGCAGCTGACTCTGCACCCAAAGCAGCATTTTGCACCTCTTTATGACACATATGTGGCCAGTCGTAAGTGTAGAGGCAGCTTGATACTCAAATTGAGTTCCATACATTGGCTACCAGTGATGCTCCAATGTGACGTACTGGCCTGCGAATTAACCTCGGAGGATGTTATTAACTCGTCAGTCTGTCGAGGAGCTGTCTGATGCTAAACAAGCGATGTACTGGTAAACAAGAGTGATTGCGTCTATAGGCAAAACACGCTTTTGAGTAACAGATGGCTTTTTGTAGTCTTTAGGCAAACATTCAGTGCAAAACTTTAGTTAGTAAGAGATGTAATTATAGCTCATATGCATCTGCTTATAAAAGAAACCAGTATTCAATCCTCTGCGAGGGTTTATAGTCATTTACAAGCATAACATTTGCTTCTCTATTTTTAATCAGCCTTGAACCAATACGTCCCATTCTTTCAGCCGTAATAGCAGAAGAAAATACCAGCTTTATAACATTATTTTGTATTGTCTGAAACCGTGATAAAACACTATTGCATCTCTAGTGATCGTTTTGAGCATTAACACGTTCACTGCCGGTGATGATAGGAGAGCCTCACGTCAAATGGCTACCCTGTAATGGTCGTGAAACATGTTACTGAAGCGAGAGGCAGACGACGTGTTAAACAAATATATCTTTCATATGTCTAATACGTTAAGGGGAAGGACAACATGTTTCATTTTACTAAAGTTTTATTCCAGTTTGTTTTTATAGCTGTTTTAATATCTTAGTCAAGAAGGCCAGCTCTTCAGAGTGCTCACATCATCTCCCAAGTTCGTAATAGCCCGTACTTAGATGTCATCTGTCATATGTCATCTTGTAACGGTTTTCTGCGGCTTCAGCGGCAGCATCTGAAACCAGAGCATATAGTTAAGAACAGAGTGCATTTCACTAAAGGCTCTGGAAAAACCTTGTCAGACTGCACGGCGTACTTTCGCGTCGTTAGCCAACAGCTTCCACGTCGCCACCTCATCTTATGACTTGCGCGTCGTCGGCGTCGTCTTCTTAGTCTGATAAAACGGCAGACCCTGGAAAAAATAAAAAGTGATTGAGCAAGAGTTAACTACGAGTCCTAAGATATCCTACACATCCAAAGATCAGTTATACCCATTCACCGACAAACAGTTTCGAGGCCGCTGACTCTTCACTTTTCATCGACGTTTAGATGGGGAGGCATTTTCTGAAAAATAATAATGGGCAAATGAGTCAGAGTTGACTGCGAGTCGTGAGGCTTGGTCTGTGCTCGAGCACCGGCGCATACCGTCAGTAGATCGCGAATGGCTTCGATGCCACCACCTTAGCTTTTGCGCTTGCAGCGTCTTTGTATCGCGTCGTCGTCGTCATCGTCGTCGTCTAATTTTTAAGTCACTAAAAAAAGTGTATCAGCGAGAGTTGAAGGGTCCACGGGAAAATGGGGGTAAGTAAAAAAAAAAATGAAATTTTAGATTATTACAGCTTCAGAAAGCTTTCAACAAGCTGCTTTTATCGGTTTTTGTTTCATGGAAAGAAGGGGGATAGTCTCAAAGTTACAGCGGTTTAAAAATATAGCGTCCACGGGAAAAAGGAGGTAAGTCAATGCGAAACTAGGAAACAAGGGGGTTAGTCAGTTGACAGCACTGATCGCACCTGTCGTTTACGTTCCGTAGTCCAGGTGATGAGCATCTGCTGTTGGCGAGGTTAAGATAGTGCTTTGTGTGTTGTGTGAATTTCTTTAGTTTATTTTACGTTTTAACTGAACTGTGGAAGTGACCATAAATTATGAAGATGAGGAAAGTATCATCTTCAGTCAACTGTCACATTCAATGAAGAGAAGGAAGAGAACAGGTCGACTTTCCGACGTGAGAAATAAACTTTTATCATCCACCCATGAATTAGTGCCAAATTGTAAATGTTCCACATTGAAATGTTTCCAGAGTATTACTGACGCAGAACGTGGGTATAATATATCTAATTATAACAAAATGAGCCGAAAGATAACTTGGCAGGCCTAATTAATGTAAGTATTATATCACAAAGGAGACCTAGGCGACCGGAAAATAAAGCTAAATTTCGTGACAACAGTTATTCATATCGTGTCTGAGTGAAGAGGAAGAATTCTGTCACTGAAGTAAAAGTTTGTTCTAAAGTCTTTACATCTTTTCACGGAATATCTAAAAAATAATTATAATAAATAAAAAAAATTAGATGTAATACAACGTTATCTGAAAAATGGTGGATGGTCATTTAAAGGTGAACGAAGCCATTACAGCTTGAAAACCTCTAAGAAAGTGCATCTACAACAAGATCTGAACATCGGTAAGATGTATGAGTTATTCAAAAAATTATACCCTACACAATCTGTGTCGTATGAAAAATACAGCCTTGTTTTCAACACAGAATTTAACGTCGGTTTCGGATGCCCTAGAATGGACGCTTGTAGTTACTGTGATAGGCATGCTGCCGAAATTCGAGCTGTTGAATATGCTTTGAAATCGTACCCAGAAAATAGTTAAGAAAGGGCGAGAGCAGAAAAAAAATCTAGCTACTGTCAACGGAGAAAAAATTTGACTTATTAAAATCTGATACGTTTTATATTCGTAAAAGACGTTTTATAGCAAACAGCAGGGCATCAAAAGAATATGAAAGCATTACTATGGATTTCTAGAAGAACTTACCTATCCCTAACATCACAACTAACGATGTGTACTACAAGAGACAGTTAACATTGTGCATGATTAATATTCATATATTGTCAACCGATGAATCATATTTCTTCGTGTATGATGAAACAGTAGCCTACAAAGAGTCTAACGAGGTCGCTTCCTTTTTGTTTTATTTTGTGATGTCAATTCTTGATCCCTCTGTTAGCGAGATTTACTGACATTCCCCGTTTCATAATGACTTAATCCCTTTTTCCCTACAAAATATTGACGTCATTCGATATAATATTTTCTTTGGGTTGTTACAGTACATTTACAGGAAAACCTTGTAGAGGTATCTAACGACTATATGTAAGGCTACACTAAATATAAATTTCAAGAGAATTGGCTAAAAATTGCATTTGGAACAGAAGGTTTGGTGTTAAAATCTTTTCTCCTGAAAAACTGAGAAGAACTGACTTACCCCCTTTTTCCCGTGGACCCTTCAGTTGTATTAACAGTCGTGAGAGCATGAACGTGTTCAAACATCAGGTCTTATTTTTCCGGTCGTTCGCAGGTAGCTTCGACGCCGCCATCTGCTCCGATGCTTCCAGCCATTTTGTACAGGGCGGAGGGATTCTCGTCTTTTTTCAAACGTTGGGCTCTCAAACAAGAAAGTAGTATAGGCATTTCTATTTTGCAGAGCAAAATATGTATAAAGTTCTCAAACACCAGAGCTTACCTCCCTGGTGTTTGCAGGTAGGTCCTGCGCCACCAACTCCTCAGTTTGTGCGATGTCAGCTGCTTTTGCAGGCTCCGTTGTTATCGTCGTCGTCGTACTGAAAAAAAAAGAGAGTAAGCAGGAGTCAAAGTCTTAAGATATCTTACGTACTGAAACACCAACAAAAATCCCGTACATAAAGCCCGTTCTATTATTTAAATACAGCACTGATCGCGCCTCCTCTTTAGGTTTTGCACTTTCAGCGAGTTTTTACACTGTGCCGTCTTCGTTGTTTAAATTTTCAAACGTTCCACTCTGAAACGAAAAATTACCAAATGAGAAAAAGAGTTCACTGTGAGTCGCGAGACTTCGTACTTGCTCCACGTACAGCTGGACTTACCTCTCGGTCGTTTGCAAACAGCCTCAGCCTCGACACCGCCGCCTGCTCGGCTTTTACACAGCGGATTCATCGTCGTTTGGTTCTTAAAACGTTCCACTCTGAAACAATTAATTACTGATTGCAGACGATTCTACCTCTTACTGAATCCATCATTGCTGGTGGAACCGTGACTGTGGCTGCTCAAGAGTCTGTAGGAAGTACGAAACCAACAGCCTATGTTTAATAGAAATATTTATTGTTTCACTACCAGTTTCGGCATACCATTTTGCCACCTTCAGGTCCCTACATCGGAGTACAATATCCATTAAGTATGCATATCGAAACTGGTTTCGTTGAATTCTGTCTCTCAGTAGGAACCAACAACAACTGTACACAGGTCATCACTGCTCAGACGTGCTGTAACACCAGGCCTTACCTTTCAGTGGATCGTAGACAACTTCGATGCCGCCACCCCCTTAGCTGCTGAAATTTCAGCAACATTTTTCACTGCGGGCACGACTCTGTCGAAATACGTACATCTCCTGCAACAGGCTGTCTAGTCGTAGGGGCTGTCTCTGAAATTCTCGCTAGACGTAATAGCGTCAGTCGTCGTATAGACGTACGACAATGCTGAGCGTAGTTTCCGTGGAAATGAATGCTGTCGCCTTGCTATCACGCATTGTCGATTACGGTTACACAAGAATGTATCGATACTATGGTGCCATAAGGAAGATGAAGCAAGAAAGCTTACACTGGGTGTTGTAATGTTTCCATGTTGGGCACGAAGACCTAAAATATTGCGTTTGTTTGATTGTTCGTTAAAGTTGCAAATTATGTATTTAATTGAGTTTTCCGTCGGTGCTTGAGAGAACGTGATAATATAAGAAAGGAACAACTTTCTGCAAAACTTACTTATTCGTCACAAACCGGCTTTCGGCTTCTCAGGCCATTGATGAAAGCCGGTTTGTGACGAATAAGGAAGTTTTGCAGAATGTGTTCCTTTTTTATATAATAATTACGTATTTATTACTGGTAACCGTTTTGGATTTTACCAATAATGAATGAGTAATTTGTAACTGTCACGACAATCAAATAAACAAATTAAAGTTGCTGATCTTTCTCCACACAATGGGCAAAAACTTTCTAATTTTATTGCCGGGTCGTTTATACGAATCTTACAGACACCGTCCTGGACGCTACCTTTTTGATCTCTTTATTCTATTTAGAATTATACCAATCCGTTTCTCGCTTTTAATAAGGATTTGCACAAGCAACACGCTCAAAATTATGTGCTGCTGATACGACAGAGAGAGAGAGACGCAGACCTTCAAATCCCCTCACTGTCGTCTGTACGTATATTCTAATTTGGTAGTTTCTTTTGACAAATTTTTTGAGGCGTATAATCCTCAAACATTTTCTTGCTTAGTATACGTTTCATACTTACAATACAAAGAAACGTTGAAGTTTTAGATTCTCGTTTCTTGATTCTGGCTACACTTTATGAAGGTAGAGACAAGGAGTCATCCTCATTCAACCAAAAGACTTCTGAGAGAGGCGGAGGAAATGAAAGAATTTCAGGACACCCTCTTGACGTTGAGGTAAGAAACTACATCCAAAAGAGGGTTAGAATTAGAAATAATCAACACCACGACGCAGAAGGCAGTTGAGCGTACATAATGAAAAACACATAATGTGTACTATTAAGAAATCTGATTTATAGTAGGGCAGGTCGTATAAAACCACGCAACAAACAACTACCCCTCCCCTCCCGGCCCTCTCAAAAATAAATAAATAAATTTACAAAATTGCACCTTTGACATTGTAGGCAACGGACAGGACTGCAAAAGGAAACATTCTAATTCAATCCCATTTACTGGAAAACTGTTAACGCAGGTCGGGAGACATTCAAAAGTAGGTAAGAGGGACGCTTGCAGAGTTACTCCTTCAGTACTCATGACTAGAGACTGATTGACCACACGGTGAGTTGCAGTCGGTCGCTGGACCAATCTTCTATCGGACGATACAGCTGTAGTTTTACTGTGTGAAGCATCAGTTCTTGCGTTGGTTTAAATGCCTGTATATTTAGGCTTACATGTTTCTGCAACACTAAAGGATTGGTGTGTAACCTTCCTAACATCTTTAACTAGTTTTTATGAAACACAGTTCAATATTCAAACACTGAATCTGCCAGAAGGGGATGGAAAAGAAATGAACATATTCAGAAGGTACGTGGCGTTATTTCAGTGATTACAAAGCGAGTCAAGTGTTATTTCGATTATTAATTTAACGTTTCAATCAGTCTGGCCTATATCACTTGTGATGGCGCAACTTCACTGATACCTTTAGTGAAAGTCAATTACTTGTTCCAGTTTGGCCAGACAAAACTCTTTCACTGGAGCTATTGCATCATAGCTAGTAAAAGTACACCTTCACTGACAAGAGGTAAGGAAATTGAACTGTGGGTACAATAACCAAACATAGCCATATTTCTAAAGTTGCATTTTATGAGCTGCAATTAGGAAATATAGTTTATTAGAAAAAATTTACTACGATTTTCGCAAGACTTTCTGTGTCTCATTCACGTGTCAATATTAAATCGTACTGCTGATGCTGAATGATATTCGCAATTGCGAGTACAATTCTAGTATTTAAGTTCTGAGGAGTTCTAGCAGAGAAAACTATTGACTTGAGGATAGTTCCGAGACCTCATTCTACGGTAAGCCGTTTTAAGGATATTCTGGACAGTCCCAGCGAATCACTTAGTCATCTAAATCGCCCGAGACCCATCGAACATTTATTGAACATAATGGAGAGGTCAGTTCCTGAACAAAATCCTGCACATGCAACACTTTCGCAGTTCATTGCTAAATATTCCTCCAGGGGACTTCCAACGTCTGGATGAGCCAATGCCGTGTCGAGCTGCTGCCCTTCGACGGGCAAAAGAAGATCCGACAAGATACACTATGTGATCAAAAGTATCCGGAGACTTGGCTGAAAATGAGTCACAAGTTCGTGGCGCCCTCCATCGGTAATGCTGGAATTCAGTACGGTGTTGTCTCACCCTTATCCTTGAGGACAGCTTCCACTCTCGCAGGTATAGTTCCATCAGGTGCTGGAATGTTTCTTGGGGAATGGCAGCCCACATTTCGCGAGGTATCGATGTATGTCGGCGAGGCCTGGCACGAAGTGGGCGTTCCAAAATATTCCAAAGGTGTTCTATAGGATTCAAATCAGAACTCTGCGCAGGACAATCCATTACAGGGATGTTATTGTCGTGTAACCATTCCACCACAGGCGGTGCATTATGATCAGGTGCTCGATCGTACTGAAAGATGAAGTCGCCATCCCCGAATTGCTCTTCAATAGTGGGAAGCAAAAAAAGTGCTTATTAATGTGGGCCTCTGTTGTGATGGTGCCACGAAAAAAACAAGGGGTGCAAGCCCCCTCCATGAAAACCAAGATCACATCATAACACCACCACCCACGTATTTCACTGTTGGCACTACACACGCTGGCAGATGACGTTCACCGGACATTCACCATACCGACACCCTGCCATCGGATCGCCACTTTGTGTAATTCGTCACCCCATACAAATTTTTTCCACTAATCGTCTAATTTTGACGCTCCTTACAACAAGTGAGGCGCCGTTGGGCGTTTGACCTGTGTGATGTGTGGCTTATGGGCCGCCACTCGTCCATGAAATCCATGATTTATCACCTCCTGTCTACCTCCTGTCTCCTACCTGTACTTGTAGTGGATCCTGGTGTCGGTTGGAATCCCTGTGTGTTGGTCTCGAGAGATGCCTACCTATTACACTGTACGACTCTATTCAACTGTCGGCGGTCTCTGTCAGTGAACAGACGAGGCCAGCCTGTACGTGTCCCTTCACGTTTCCACTTCACTATCATGTCAGAAACGGTGGACCTATGGCTGTTTTGGAGAGTAGAAATCTCGAGTACAGGCTTCTGACACAAGTGACACCCAATCGCATGACCACGTTCCAAGTCCGTGAGTTCCGCGGAACGCTCCATTCTGTTTTCACGATGTCTGATGACTGTTGACGTCGCTAAGATGGAATACCTGGCAGTAGGTGGCAGCACAATGGACCCAATATGAAAAACGTATGTTTCGGGGGGATGTTCGGATAGTTTCGATCACATAGTGTACAAGGGCGTTTTCCCTGTATTTTGTCATCTCATTGTACATAAACCTGAAAGGTCTCTTTTTGGAGAATAGTTAATCACAAGAGTCTCGTGATATGCAGCAATCATGGTCGGACGGCCCTAGTAATGCATAAGTGAAGGCTGACTTCTCTTGCTGGCAGAATAAGGTCAAGTCATAGCCGATACCAGATAGCATGTTTCCCTAATGTCGAAGACACGTGCTGGTAACGTACAAAGGTGACTTCTTGGTTGGTTCTGGATGGGGAGTGGCGTCGTTGGTTGCTAAATTTTCCAACGAAACTCTGAAGAACTGTTTTATTTGCCACCTGGCCGAGAAATTCGGATCGGAGGAAGTGTCTCTCTTACACCGATTCTGCACAGGCCTAAATATGTAGACGCCAGGGGCACTTTTTGGGGTCACGTGGCTTGCGGAAGAGGGAATTCCAATTAATTGACTAACTGTAACTATTTTGGTAATCGATTATGATTAGACTAGTATTTGATCCACCTGAATCAATATACACACTCAATCATCCTTATAATTAATTATTTAAGTTTTTCCTTTTGTGTTGCAAATCCTATGAGTGTTAACTTGTGGTTTATACCTCAATCACGAAAAGAGGTCTGACTGTCTTCTCCTGATAGTTAGAGTGACATGGCATTAAGATAGACAATTTCGTGTGAACTGCTTGCTTGTGGCTTCAGTTCTGAATAGGAATTAGTAATATATTAGCTCAACAGATTAAAATAAATTTAGAAGGCTTTAAGTTAGTTGTCGTTTATTGTCCTGTTAAACAGATCACCTGCCATAAGGCAATACAATTGTGAATATTTTCATCGAACAGGGGATGATTTGGTTGATGCCCGTAAATAGCTGGAAATCAATCTAACTATTGTCATTTATATGTCAAAATTGAATTAAGGTACATTTTTGATAATTTTCGGAAGTTAGAATTGTTGTATGCATAAGCTGTTCGCAGCATATCGGCGTCCGTGATTTACCTAGTGTTACATATTTCGCAAACATTGCACTACTGGCCATTAAAATTGCTACATCATGAAGAAATGTAGATGATAAACAGGTATTCATTGCAGAAATATATTATACTAGAATTCACATGTGATTACATTTTCACGCAATTTGGGTGCATAGATCCTGAGAAATCAGTACCAAGATAAACCACCTCTGGCCGTAATAAAGGCCTTGATACGCCTGGGCATTAAGTCAAACAGAGCTTGGATGGCGTGTACACGTACAGATGCCCCTGCAGCTTCAACACGATACCACTGTTCATCAAGAGTAGTGGCGTATTGTGACGAGGCAGTTGAGCAGACGTTTTCAATTGGCGAGAGATAGGGAGAATGTCATGGCCAGGGCAGCGGTCGAACGTTTTCGGTATCGAGAAAGGCCCCTACAGGACCTGCAACATGCGCTCCTGCATTATCCTGCTGAAATGTAAGGTTTCGCACGGATCGAATGAAGGGTAGAGCCATGGGTCGTAACACATCTGAAATGTAACGACCGCGAACAAGAGGTGACCAAGACGTGTAACCAATGGCACACCATACCATCACGCCGGGTGATACGCCACTATGGCGATGACGAATACACGCTTCCAATGTGCGTTCACCGCGATGTCGCCAAACACGGATGTGACAATCACGATACTGTAAACAGAACCTGGATTCATCCGAAAAAATTACGTTTTGCCATTCGTGCAGCCAGGTTCGTCGTTGCGTACACCATCGCAGGCGCTCCTGTCTGCGATGTAGCGTCGAGGGTAATCGCAGCCATGGTCTCCGATCTGATAGTCCATGCTGCCATAAACGTCGTCGAACTGTTCGTGCAGATGCAGGGATCTAGATGTGGCTGCACGATTCGTTACAGCCATGCAGATAAGATGCCTGTCATCTCGACCACTACTAATACGAGGTCGTTGGGATCCAACACGGCGTTCCGTATTTCCTTTCCTGAACCCACCGATTCCATATTCTGCTAACAGTCATTGGATTCCGACCAACACGAGCAGCAATGTCGCGATACAATAATCCTCAGTCGCGATATGCTACAATCCGACCTTTATCAAAGTCGGAAACGTGATCGTACGCATTTCTCCTCCTTATACGAGGCATCACAACAACGTTTTACCAGGCAACGCCGGTCAACTGCTGTTCGAGTATGAAAAATCGGTTGGAAACTTTCCTCGTGTTAGCAGGTTGTAGGTGTCGCCACCGGCGCTAACCTTGTGTGAACGTTCTGAAAACCTAATCATTTGCATGTCACAGCATCTTCTCCCTGTCGGTTAAATTTCGCGTCTGTAGCACGTTATCTTCGTGGTGTAGCAATTTTAATGGCCAGGAGTGTAATTTACCCAATTAAGTCTCCACTGATGATTACTGTATTGTTCGCAACACAATCAAACCAATTGAAAATCAAATGTATATCTTATGGGACTTAACTATGGGGTCATTAGTCCCTAAACTTACAAACTACTTATGAACTAGCTAACACTAAGGACGGCACAAATATCCATGCCCGAGGGGGGATTCGAACCCCCGACCGTAGTGGCCGTGCAGACCGTGACTGGCGCGCCGCAGTCCCCTTGGGCACCGCGGCCGGCAAACCAATTGAGATTATCTACAATTTCAGTATCAAATTACAATTTTAAGCATGCACCTGAGTTTTTCCCGAACAGTCTCGGAATTGAGTTTTTTGTCTAATGTGGCGAATACACAAGTTCCATTTCTCATTTTCTTAGTCTTTTAATATAAGCTTAAGTTTTTATCGAATTATCTTTGTATTTTCTACTTAAGAGTTAACCAGATTTCTGTAGCTACACTGCCTTTCAGGAACATTTCAAACAATTTGTTGCAATTATAACGTCACTTAACTAGACTGAAAAATGAAGACACACAAACACACATACACATACTTGTATAGGCATACGTATGCGAACATATAGATCTGTAAACACTCAGAGACTGGCGCTGCGCCCGGTATTCCCTATATACAGGGTGAGTCATAAATGAGGAAAAATATTTCGTGCAAATTATCACACACTGAGGTACAAACATAAATTCGTTTTCCGCATGTTCCTAAGTGAATAAATGAGAATGCAATTGAATGGTAAAAATCTAGAAATATGAAGTGGACTTTTGGGTGTTACTGCGCACCGACAAGTAGAAGGGGACAGATAAACAACAGGTCAACAGGCCACAAGTTCCTTTCTGTATGTCAACTGGCCACGATACATAATGCCCGTCAGCGAAAACGGTACGAGGCAGATGTGGGCACTGTCCTTTCTCACAGTGTCAAGCAGACTGTCATTTTACGCGGCATGCTTCGCCTTCTCGTGACCTGCTAGACTGCCTACAACACTCGCTTGTTGTGCCCTGTTGCCAATCTGTCCCCTTGGCCAATGTCAGTGCACAGTAACACCCAAACGTCCACTTCATATTTCCAGATTTTTACCATTCAATTACATTCTCATTTATTCAGATAGGAACATGCGGAAAACGAATTTATGTTTGTAGCTCAGTGTGTGACAATTTGTACGAAATATATTTCCCATTTATAAGTCACCCTATATATATAGGCGTCTAACGTAGGTGTTAGAACGGTTACTGCTGCTGCAATTGTAGGTTATCACGATATAAATGAGTTAAAACGTGGTGCTATTTACGTATTGAATTCTATAATTTCCCGATTCAAAATGATTTTTATCTGTGTACCGGTTTCCTGAAGTAGAAAAATTTTAATATCGACGTTATGTAAACAGTTTGTTAATTTTTAGATCTCCTCTGAGACCATCATCAGACCCATTCGTCTCACTGTTGATGCCGAGACGATGAGCGTGCGGCGTGAGACGAATCGGTCTGATGATGGTCTCAGAGGAGATCGAAACCGGTCACCCTGTTATCACATAAATTGCAAAAACATTTTGCGAACGTGACTGTTATTTTCATTCTGAAACATATACCAGTTCGCTGATTTTCCAATAGGAAACAATGTTTTCCAGATTTATGATTCGACGTTTGTTGATAATTCAATTCAACTACCAATGAAAGTTATTGTATTCATTTTGGGCGAAGAGTTTTGGGAAACACCGATACATTCCTGCATGATGTTCTCGGTCCTTTAGAATCCGATGACCGAGTTAAACTCGGATGTCTGCTAACGATCGGGGTAGTTACATTGTAGGTTGATTCCGTCATGGTAAAAATCTGAAAGTAGTGAGGACATCGATCTATATAGATGTCATGGTTAAAACTGAAGTAGTGAGGTTCAGAGGTTGCTGAAGATTTTGTCAAGCTGTGTCTGTTCTTGGTACGCGATAAGTATTTTATTCCCATCAGATCTTCCAAGTCCGGCGAGTCTCCCAGTGACTTACGTTATTTAGCAACATCTGAGGACCAACATTCTTTACAACTTAAAACCCATAGTTGCCTGGTCTTTATTTATTCTGTCGGTCCATCTCCCCTCCGCTCCGATACACCTCCTTATTCTTCCTTTCTCTTTTACGTGGTTTCTACATCTACATCTACATACATACTCCGCAATTCACCGTAAGGTGCGTGGCGGAGGGTACACTGTACCACTACTAGGCATTTCCTTTCCTATTCCACTCCCAAATTGAACGAGGAAAAAAGAATGCCCATATGCCCCCGTACGAGCCCTAATTTCTCTTATCTTGTCTTTGTGATCTTTACACGAAATGTAAGTAGGCGGCAGCAAGATCGTAATACACTCAGCTTCATATTCCGGCCCTCTAAATTTACTTAACAAAAATTCACGAAAAGAACGTCGTCTTTCTTCCAGCGATCCCCAATTGAGTTGCCGGAGCATTTCCGTGACACTCGCGCATTGGTCGAACCTACCGGTAACAAATCTAGCTGCTCGCCTCTGAACCGCCTCCATGTCTTCCTTCAAACCGATATGCTGCGGGTCCCAAATACTTGAGCAATACTCAAGACGTGGTCGTACAAGCGTTCTATACGCGGTCTCCTTTACAGGTGAAGTACATCTTCCCAAAATTCTCCCAATAAACCGAAGTCGGCTGTCTGGCTTACTCACAACTGTCCTTACATGCTCGTTCCATTTCATATCGCTCTGCAATGTTACGCCTAGATATTTGAACGACGCGACCGCATCAAGAAGCTCACTACTGATGCTGTATTCGAACATTATAGGATTGTTTTTTCTACTCATGCGCATCACCTTACATTTTTCTACATTGAGAGCTAGCTGCCATTCTTCGCACCAACTAGAAATTTTGTCTAAGTCAACCTGTATGCTATTACAGTCAGTTACAGACGACACCCTCCCATACACCACAGCATCATCAGCAAACAGCCGCAAATTACAACTTACTCTGTCCATTAGATCATTTATATAGATAGAAAATAATAGCGGTCCTAGCGGTTTGGTGAGACATTGCGTATTTGAACTAGATGAATTAACTCTGTAAAGTCACTTTTAACAATCTAATTATATGCGTAGACCGTAATAGGAGAATGCTCTGCGAGACTGCGAAATTAAGAAGTTACAGTGTACAGAGATCTAAAATAATTAAGAAACGTGTTAGTGGGGGATAACCTTAACCGTCGTCCTGAAGAGACTCTGCATACTTTGGTTCCATTCCGTGCTGACGACTGGTGCAGCAACCGCTCTTGGATTTGTTGAACGAATGTAATAACGGTTGCGAAAGTGCTTTTTTTTAATGATTTATGACGCATTCGCCCTCTTGGGGCATCATCGGACATATAAAATAGTTGTGGAGAATCATTAATTCCTAATAATTTTACATTTTAACTCCGGACAGCATGGTCTGAGGTTGATTTACGATATCTATTTATGTATATCTGTTGATGCTCCAAAAGGGCCCAACGCGCCATAAATATAAAAAAGCATTTCTGAAGCCGTGATTACCATCAATCAACAACATTTCTTTACCTGTTCTGCAACTTATTTACAGAACTGGAGACAGGTTAATAAATAGTGGCAGGGGCCACTATTACGTCTGTTACATCACTCCACGAGGAAATATCATCTTCAGCAGATGCAAGAGCGTCTCTGGTTACTTATTTTTCAGTTAGAGTAGCTCACAGTCCACGAATAGCCAGATTATGTCTATGCAAATCTATAAAAGGTAGCATTAGTGCCACGTGTCAAGGGGAGAAACATTACATGTGTAGCAAAATGCTGTTTCTGTTATATTAAAGCTGTAATTTCTTTTATCTTTGCTTGTGCAGGGCGCATTGCATACGGCGGCATCGCTCTGTTTTATGTGATGATGTCATTTCCAAGGAAGACGATTTCCCATTTAACGACATTTAACGACCCATGAATTTACGTAATTTGCAAGCGTCCATTTGTCGTGCTTAAAATATTGCCAATACTGAAGAAATATTAAGATCAACGAGGCATAAATTTTCAAACATCAGTCTCGTATTCTGGAGCTAAGTATCCAAATGTTCTTATGTGGTTGGTCTTTTGTGGCTTCCTTCCACATGCGGTACCTTGCTGAGAGACCGAGCGAGGTGGCGCAGTGGTAACGTACTGGACTCGCATTCTGAGGATGGTGGTTCAAATCCACCTCCGGACATCCAAATTTAGGTTTTCTGTGGTTTCCCTAAATCACAGGCAAACGCCGGGGTGGTTCCTTTCAAAGGGCACGGCCGATTTCCTTTCCCATCCTTACCCAAAACCACGAGAATTATCTCCTTCGCTAATGACCAAGATGTCGACGGGACGTTAAACCCTTGTATATCCTTGCCGAGAGTACCTCGTACCACTATATTTCCATTCCTGTTCCATTCCAAGTAAAGCGAGAGGAAATCGACCACTTATATAGCTCCCTGGGAGCCCTAATTTCTCTTATCTTTGCGATCCTTCACCAAATTTAAATTGTTAACAATAGAATTGTTCTGCAGTTTAGTTTATGGTCTGTTATCTGAATTACCTCGCTAGTTTTTCTGCAAAGAACGTCGTCTTCTCCCCAGGGAGGATTCATGTTTATCGAACATACCTTAACAATGTAGCAGCCCGCCCCTAATTCTTTCCTTCTTCCTTTCAACTGATCAGATGGTCGTAGTCAACTGAGTAGCACTTGAGAATGGGTCGCACTAGTGTTCTGTAAGCTATCTTCTTTGCATATGAACCACAGCTTTCCAAAATACTAAAAATAAAATAAAATAATAAATAATAAATAAATAAAAGTCGACAATTCGCCTTCACCAGAACTGTCCTTATATGTTAATTCCGTTTCATATTGCTCTGCAAAGTTACACCTAAATTAATCGACACTAGCATGTTGAACTCAATAGGTCTACTGTCACCTCTACATGTGTTAGTAAGTTAATGTAGGAGTCACAGGAGCGGGAACTGTGATGTGTGCCGTACGTGAGGGGAAAAAAGAAGAAAAAACAACAAAAAACAAAACAAAAAAAAAGAAAGAAAAACAAAAAGCAAACAAATAAAGAAAAAACAAGAAAAAGCAAACAAAAAAACAAAAACAAAAACAAGAAAAAGAAAAAGCAAACAAAACAGCAAACAAAAAACAAACAAAACAACAAACAAAAACAAACAAACAAAAAACAAACAAAAACAACAAAAAGACACAAACAAAAACTCTGCGAGAGACAGGAAGCGGATTTCTTGCATTCTGCGAAAGATCATGTAGGGGTTTCTTTATGTTAGTTACTGGGTATCGTGCAAGCTCGTTACCATTTTCATTGCGTGTTTATAATAAATTTGACAATCCGGTTTGATGAGTCGCCCCACTGCAGCTGGCACTAGGATGTCTCCTGGGCTACCATCAGCGGCTGGTGGCTGCAAAAAACAAGACTGTCGGATGAGTGGTCGATTTTGGTATCAACCTCTGCGTGTGTGGTTTACGTGTGGGATTTGTTTGTGTGTCGTACTTGTTCGTGTTCCCTGCTGTCGTCAGTTAGTGGGCATCTCGCATAGCCAGTCAGATTGCTGAGGTGCAGGGGTTCGACGAAAAGTGGTTTTGTTGGTGTTAGTTAAGCTTACCATAGGTTCTTACCAATTCCTGGGAAATAATGTTTTAGGGCGACTGTGCTTCCATCTTTTTAATCGTAGTTATTCAGATTAAGGATGAAAGGTTGTTCGAGTGTCTAAAATTCTCGACTGCCTCAAGTAGTTCACCACTAATACTCTATTTTAATATTACGGGATTGTTTTTCCTACCCATCTGCATCACCTTACATTTTTATACATTTTCAACTATCTGCCAGTAATCACTCAAAACATTAATCACTTGACGTCGACACCTTTCTATACTTCACAGAATCGTAAGGAAACAGCGGCAAATTGTTACTCACTCTGTTCGTCAGATTATTTATATACATAG
This sequence comes from Locusta migratoria, assembly GCA_026315105.1. Lineage (NCBI taxonomy): Eukaryota > Metazoa > Arthropoda > Insecta > Orthoptera > Acrididae > Locusta > Locusta migratoria. The sequence goes on along the minus strand of CM048747.1, from coordinate 372,121,061 downwards.
AAAATAAAAGCGCTTCTATCACACGTAGTTGGGGCGCTCTCGTTATTCCCTTGTCTTTTCTAAACAGTTCCTTTCGAGAACAACTTACTAAGGTCTATTAATCAGCAGTACTGCAGGGAAGCTGAATGGACCACAACACTGAAGATGGTACATCAGGGACAGCATGAATTTATTATTTATGGCTTTATCAATCGTCAGATACGCGCCAGTTCATGAGCGACAGGTACACGTACACATGTTACAGATGTTAGGTACATGGATGTTCGGCAGGAGATGTTCTTTGTCTGTTAATTTCAGTACAATGAACAGCTCTTACCGAAAATATGTGTACAAAGAACAAAAAATTGACTCAGCAGAATTCCAGACTGTATGCAACCAACAAAGCATAGCTTACTTACAGGTGTTCTAAACCCTCCACACAATGGGCACCAGAGGACCCTGCTAGAGAACACCGCTCTTTGTGCCGGTAAGTCGAGATGTAAACCAATACCGTCATACAACAAACATAAAATACGTCAACGGAGGTGAGGCAGTCCTTAAGGCTTGTAACTTGAATTTCATTGCAATAAATGGCATCTGATCACAATCATTAAATTCTCTGACGTGTTTTGATTCGTAATCTGACTTCGAACGTACTGTTAACCAAACGAAGCTTGCTTGCCTGATCGAGACTCGACTAGGCATTCAGAGACTAAACAGACATTTGATTAGTATCGCTTTACAAGACAGAATATCTGAACCTGGAAATAAATTACGATGATTTTAGCACTAGACCGGAAATCCCATGGAGCTTCTATTGTCCCTGTGAGATAACCACTAAAGGTTTGTAGTATAGTGCAGCTCACAAGAGTGAAACGCCATGAACTAAAGTAATGGTTATCGACAAGGATTAGCACCCAGTACCTGCATTAACTATTAACCAAACACAATAATATATCAGATATTAAATATTTTCGCCAACATTGCACCTTGAAATAAAAATTCAAATAACGTTTGCTTTATAGGAATTCAAACTTGGCACCATTCACTATTATATTTTAGCTACGAATAGAAACAGAGACATATACATCAATTTTACCTACGCCTTATAAACGTCATAGACATTGAAACTGTTTATGAAGCTACTCCAGAAAGTTCTAAAGCACAATGCAAAAGCAAAGGTAAATGAAGATAACATTGATAATTTTATAATAAAAACTGCCTACATACAATCTCAAGAACAGACGAAGAATGCAAGCACCGGGAATACAGGTCCAACAAGAGAATTAATAGGTAAATAAATTAAAATCATCATGATACATGACATAATCACGAGAAACAAAAGGTTGGTGTGAATGTATGAAACCTAATGCAACAAACCTCTGGAGCAAACCAGAACTTCATAAAATAAATGAACACATTAGAGCGGTTGTTATTTACAGATAATCACTCACATACACCCTTGTCAAAAGTGTTCTAAATGTACTCACACAACAATACAAATCACAAAATTGCAGAATACTGAAAAACACAGAAGAATAAAAAACCATATAAAACCCTTTTGTGTCCCTGATACACCTATGTTGACCTTATTTGATGGTAAAAGATGTACTCCACAATTCCACTCAAGCAAAGAAAATAATAATAATAATAATAATAATAATAAAATTACAAAGCAATGACTCAGAAATGGCTAACAAACAAGGAGGATAGTGACATTCATTAAAACTGCACTGTAATACTTACGTAGTACATCTTCCCAAAATTCTACCAATAAACCGAAGTCGGCTGTCCACCTTACTTACAACTGTCCTTACTTGTTCGTGTTACTGCAGTGTTACGCCTAGATATTTGAAGGACGCGATTGCATCAAGAAGCTCACGACTAATGCTGTATTCGAAAATTATGGGATTTTTTTCCTACTCATGCGCATTACCTTACATTTCTCTACATTGAAAGCTAAATGCCATTCTTCGCACCCACTAGAAATTTTGTCTAAGTCATCCTGTAGCCTATTACAGTCAATTAAAGACGACCCCCCATACACCACAGCATCATCAGCAAACAGCCGCAAATTACAAGTTACTCTGTCCATCATATCATTTATATAGATAGAAAATAAAAGCGGTCCTATCACACTCCCCTGGGGCACCACTGACGATACACTCGTCTCTGATGAACTCTCGCCGTCGAGAACAACGTATTGCGTAGTATTTCTTAGGAAGTCTTGCAGCCACTCACACATCTGTGAACCTATTCCGTAAGCTCGTATCTTCGTTAGCAGTCTGCAGTGTGGCACCGCGTCGAACGCCTTTTTGAACTCGAGAAAAACACAACCGCCTGTTGCCCTTCATCGATGGCTCGCAAGAAGTCATGTGAGAAAAGGGCGAGCTAAGTTTCACGTGAACGATGTTTCCTAAACCCGTGCTGATTCATAGAAAGAAGCTTTTCCGTCTCAATGTACTGTATTCGAACTGAGAATATGCTCCAAAATTCTACAGGAAACAGAACGATATTGGCTTGTAATTATGTGGGTCAGTTGTCTTTCCTTTCTTATAAACCAGAGCCATCTGCGCTTTTTTCTAATCACTAGGAACTTTGAATTTAATTAAAGATTCCCGGTAAATGCAAGCCAAGTAAGGGGCCAATATCGCAGAATACTCTTTGTAAAACCGAACTGGTATTCCATCCGGACCAGGACGCGTCTCTACTAACTTTTGCCTGTAATCATTTGCGTGTTCTTTTTTGAACCGAGAGTGCAACAGTCTTTGCTTTCTCAGTAACTTTCTAACATTATTATTATAACAAGGTGCAACATTTCCATCCTTAATCGTCTTTACAAGCACATATTTCTCTAACCTTTTATTTACAATGCATTTAAATTTAGTCCACAATTCTTCTACATCCATTGTAGCAAAACCAAACGATGTCCATTCATTTTCTAAGTGCGATCCTAACAATTGCCTATCGGCTCTTCCTAACAACACCACGCTCCTAGCCTTCTTGATTGGATTTTCAAATTTGGTCACTATCGACGCTATGATGATTTCATGATCACTAACTCCTTTCTCTACACAGACATCGTTAATAAGGTCAGGCCTTTCGTAGCTATAAGGTCTAAAATATTTCCAATGCGCGTGGGTTGCCGGTTTAACTGCTCAAAACGGTTTTCGAAGAACGTGACCAAAAGTAACTCGCAAGACTGCTTGTCTGTACCGCCTGAAATGTAAATAGAGAGGTTCCGATGTATACTCTTATGGTTGAAGTCTAACTCGAATAATATTACATGGCATAGATACCTACGCACTACCTAGCGTAAGACTTTCTTTGAATGACTAAAACTGCTACAGCAACACTAGGGAGCCGCTAAAAACACCCATTAACTTTACTTCTTTTAGACCTGTTATACGTGCCCAGATAACTTCACAGTTACCTTCAAACTCGATCTCAGTAGAAACAATATCTTTGCCCGCGGTGATGAACACTCCCCCTCCAGTTGTGGTGATTTATATTTCCTATATACATTCCAAGCCTCGCTAAATATTTCTGAACTTGCCACATCATGATTTAGCCAGATTTCGGTGCCTAAAACTACATGAGCACAATAATTTCCATGCAGTGCGGCAAATTCGGGAACTTTGTTTTTCGCGGGTAATATTTGATAGTCGAATTTTTATGCCGAATGCGGCCTGAATTCTGTAGCTGAATGTTGACAGGCGAGTGTTCATCGAGCTAGCGCCTAGCCTAAAATAAAAACCCCATGTCCACTCCACAAGAACTCTGCTACCCGAGTAGCAGCTTCCTTATTATAGTACACCCCTGATATATCTAGGGGCGTCCTACAATTCCCCACACGATAACGCAGTTCCTGATGTCTGCAGCCATGACTGTCACAGAGTCGGCGAAGCCTCTGGTTCAGACCTTTGGTGAATATTTGAGGATTTGCAATAAACAAAAGAGTATAGAAGTGGTAGTCCTCACAATTTGCGGTTTTTGTACCCAAAAATCATGTTTTTTCGAGGATTTTTCAAGAACGAGCCCTGGAAAATAATTATTTTATATGTCATACAAAGACCACCCTACACCACATCTACTGTACAAAAACCAATGGATTTGCTCAATTTGTCTGGGGTGTAGGAAGTGTTTAATACTTAAATTTTGATACCGTACTACAGATGATTTCGTGTGGCAGTTTTGGCCGTTAGACCCCAGCAGGGACAGTGTTCGGCCTGCCTGGTGCAAGTCTTTTACGTGACGCCTCTGGGGCGACTTGCGCATCTGTGATGATGAAATGATGTCGAGAACAACAAAACACCCAGTTCCCAAGTGGAAAAAGTCTCCAACCCGTCAGGGAATCGAACCAGGGTCCCCTGCGTAGCAATCTACCACGCTGTCCACTGGGCTACGGAACAGGACGATACCGCACCACGCCAATACTTCAGATATTTATACAAATGTTCACTAGGCCATAGGCCATAGGCCCCTTAAATCTGCGATCAATAAACACGGAATATAGCCCCATGATGAATCAATTTCACACGGGGCATTTTCGAATATATTAAAAAATGGCCATGGAAATATGGAACAATGCATTCCACTTCTGCAGAACACCCCCGGCAAGAAAACCACTAACCTGTATAATGAATAATTAAGAAACCTAAACATTAAAAATTACTTAATATTTGCTTTAATCAATTGATACCATTTTGGCCTCATATTGTGACACAATTCATTAACAATAAAGAAAAAGGAATAAGAGATTAAAGCTTAAGCATTGCCTTTTTTTGTGGTGTAAAAGTGCTTGCACGTCAGATCTTATTTTCTTCTGCTTCGACCTCGCGATAGGTTAGGATCAAACATTAGGAGTTTCCTGTAGTACTAAACCTTTTAATAAGTGTGCTTAAATACAGAGTTTGAAAATTTATAGTGACTTACCCCAGTTTTGACTATCGTTTATGTTACGGAGACCATCTCTAAATCTCATTGATAGTATTTAAACTCGAGGCAGAAAGACAATAATGATGTTAAAAATCAGTTTCGATCGTATTCATTGACAAAAATTAGACAGTGTAACTTTAGCATGAATTGACTACATTTTATGTTGGAAATGCCTTGAAATTTCATTTGAAACCATCGCTGTACAATGAAGTCGCTTAGCGATGCTAACATTTAGACATTAAGCAGTTTTACCTCTGTTGTCATCAATCATGACACCGCAAGGCTAAACCATGATATAAATCTCTTAAAAACAGATAAATAAGAAATACTAACAATATTAGACTCCAAAGATTAATATTTTTGGTCTATATCGTTAAGAGTGGTGTAACCCTATTACTAGTTAAAATGACTGCAGCCGTCTTAACTGGCCTTGTTGTTGTCTACATTAGACAGAAATTCATAAAGTTTTCCTGAGCTACGTGTATTGATGTGAGGCCTCCCCCCCCCCGTCCCCCCGCATGCACATGAATTACATGTGAAGTTACAGGTTCGAAGATGATCTTAGCCGCTATAACGCTATAACTACCATAAAAAAGAAGAGGCTCACCATACTAACCAACATAGAAAAAAAAAAAAAAAACATGAAAATAGATTCAGCAGTAGACACTTGCCAGCTGAACAGGAAACATAAATTAATAAATAGATATAAATTAAATAAATAAAATTGTTGAAACATACACATACATCTACAGCTAAAATCATGATTATAAACACACACAAAACAGAATAAAACTCAAACAGATTATTAGCAGACGTACCTCAGGGATATGGCTGGAAGACCAACGTTCACTGTGAGCGCGTATCGCGTGGAGTCCTTCCAGAAGTGGAATGGGTTCTTTCGGGTAACATAAAGAGTACAGAGTGCAGACAACTGGAGATGGTGGCTTGGTAGTGGTCGCTTTGGATCGAAAGAGATTCTCCCTGGTTTTGAGCGGCTAACTGAAGTGTAAAGACTGCCAATCTTGTTTGCAGGATGAAGGCAGCGCTCACTATATGCAGCATAGTTGACAGGACCGACTGTGGACCTCTGGTACAGAGCCGAGTGGACGGTCTGAATCAGAGGCTCAAACGGTTCTGCGACCATGCAAGCTGCAGATTTCTCGACTAGCGCCATCGGGTGGTGGGGTTCCAATGAATAGTTTAGGCGTTCACTGCAATACTCAGGAAGCGATTACATGGATAGTGGGGCTGTTTGCCGCGGAGTGGGCGGTTTTTTAAGTCTAGGGTCTCAGAAACACACAAAAAGAGTTTCAGTCTCGAAGGGTGCAGATCATACCTTAGACGAATGCAGATCTAAAACTCACCTGTGTAACAGATCTAAGTTATCGTAACTATGTGGGGAAAGTATCAGAGCTCCAGGCGCTAGTAATAAGTACTGAGGCACAAATCATTACAGGTAGTGAGAACAGGGTAAGTCTGCAAATACATTCACCAGATATTTTTACAAAGGGCCAAATGGTGTTTAGAAAAAACAGATTGAAAAAAATGGATATATGTTTATTGCTGTTATAAGCGATTTATTCTGTAGCGAGACTGAAGTAGATCGCTCCTGGGAATGGGTAGATGTTATACTTGACAACCAAAATAAATTAACAACTGATTCTTTTTACCGAACCTTTGTCTCCATTGCTGATTGCTGAAGAGTTCAGAGCAAGATGGAATCAATTTTCAAAAACGTACTAGTAACATACAATTGTAATTGGTGATGAATTTAACTTACCCTCAATATATTGGTAAAAATACATGTGCAAAACAGGAGGCACGCATAAAATATCGTCGGAATTTGTACTGAACGCATTCTTCGAAGACAGTTTATGAACACACTAGAATAATAGATGATTTTGAAACGATGTTTGGCATCATAGCAACAAATAATCCTGAGCTAATAAAGAGCATCAAAACAATGGGATTAGTGAATACAGAGTTTCGTAGTGAGACTGAATACAGAAATTCCCAAATCTTCCAAAATTAAACAAAATATTTAACCAATCAAAAAAGCAGATAAGAAATCGCTTAATGCTCTCCTGAGTGAGCGTCTCCAGTCTTTCGAAACTAACAACGTGAGTATAGATCAGATGTTGCTTCCGCTCAAACAAATAATATTGACAGCAATTGTGAGATTCATATCGAATAAATGAACGAAATAGGGGGCTGACTCCCCCCCCCCCCCCCCCGTTACACATAACAGGTCAGATCTCTGTTACTGAAGCAAAGAAAACAACATGCCAAATTTAAACACCATAAAAACCCCGAGACGAAGAGTATTTTGCAGAAATCGAAACTTAACGTGGAAATCAATGTTAATAGTTTCCACAACGAATTTATGTCTCGTAATTTTATAGAAAATCCAAAGACGTCTTGCGTTAGGTACACAACCGAAAAAACACAATCAATATGTTCACTAAGAGATAGCACTGCTAAAAAAGAATTGCTAAATACCGTCTTCCGAAATTCAAAATGTTCAAACGTTTGTAAGGCGTAAGGGACTTTACTGCGGGGTCATCAGTCACTAAACTTAAAACTACTTACACTTAAAGACGACACAAACAGCCATGCCCGAGGGGGGATTCGAACCCCCGACGACGGACTGCCGCGCGTACCGCAACACGGCGCTCCAGCACGCGCGGCTAATCTGCCGCGGCTTTCCGAAATTCCGTCACCGAAGAAGCAAATACTACAGAAATCGAATCAAGAACAACTGCCAGCATGCGTGATTTAAAAGTAGATATCTTAGGAATAGTAAAGCAACTTAAATCATTTAACGAAACTAAGTCTTCCGGTTCATATTGTATACCGATTAGGTTGCTTTCGGCGTATGATGGTGCAATATCTCCATACCTAGCTATCGCTCGCTCAGCCAAAGATTCGCACACAAAGAATTGAAATTTGCACAGATCACTCGAATGTTCAGGAAAGTTAATAGGATTATTCCGCAAAATTACGGGCCCATATAACAGACGCCGGTTTGCAACAGGATTCAGGAACAAACACTTTTTTCGAACATTTTGAGCTACCTCGAAGAGAACGACCAATTTGGCTACAGACAACACAGAAAATATTTTCTTGTGAAACACAGCTGTCTCTTTACTCACATGAAGTGATGAGTGCTATCGACAAATTCTCAAACCGATTCCATATTTCTAGAGTAGCGGAAGTCCTTTAGACTGCACCTGACAATCGTCTTCTAAGTAACTGGGTGTTTATATCGTCTCAGTTGTGCGAATGGATTCTTGGTTTCATGTTAGAAAGAACACAGTACGTAGTAACTGATGGAAACTCATCTAGTAAAACAGAAGTGATACCTGGTATTCCCCAAGGAGTCCCTATTGTTTGTTGTCTTTATATATAATTTAGTAAACAATCTGAGCATATTTTTTAGAACGTTCCTTGATGATGCTGCCGTTCATAGGTTAGTGAAGTCATTAAAAGACCAAAATCAAACGGCAAAATAATTTATATATCTGCATGCTATGAAAATTGGCGGTTGACCTTAAGTAATGAAAGGTGTGAAGGTATTCATATGAACACTAAAAGGAATCTATTAAACTTCATTTACACGATAAAGCAGTCAACTAAATACCTAGGACTTATAATTACTCAGAAAATATCGTGGGAAAGACGAATTGGAGGCTCCGTATCATTGGCAGAAAGAAAACAGTTCTGTTAAAGAAACTATCTAGAGTACACTTGCCCTTATTCTTTTAGTAATGCTTCACAGTTTTGAATCGTCACCAGGTGGTACCGACAGAGGATATAGGGAAATGTCAGAAAAGGGCAGATCGCTTCGTATTATCGCGATACTGGGGAGAGAGTGTGACGGAAATAGTGCACGATTGGGGCGGAAATCATAAAAAAAGACGTCATTTGTTGTAGCAAGTTCTATTTGCAAAATTTCTTTCACCATCTTTTTTCTTCTAAATGCGAACATATTTTGTTAGCACCATCGACGGAGGGAGACATGATCGTCGTAATAAAGTGAGAAAAAAAAATCAGATCGAAAGATTTAGGTGCTCATTTTTACATGCGCTATTAGAGAATGGAAAGGTAGCGGTTCGATGAACTATCTTCCAGGAGTACATACATAGTTGTAGAAGCTCGCTTTGCCAGAAACAAAACATAAACTCATCTCTCACAGTAAATCCAAAGAACTCAAAATCAAGCAAGGAAAAAGTAAAATCGCAAGACACACACACACACACACACACACACACACACACACACACACACATACACATACACCGACACATTCGCGCACGAGCAAACAATGACAAGATACCTATTTAGACACAGAGACACAAGTCAGTTGCATGATGTATTCACAGACCTACAAACATTTCTAGCAGACGATCCACTTACTACAAATCAAACAGAAGGAAAACACATCTCACAACATCCAAACACAACAACTGCAGTGTCTAATTGTTCATAGTTTTGAAACGAAGAATAATACAATGTGATTGCCAGTGTTAGTTGAACATTAAAAAATTAGTTGGGTGCCATAGAAGAAAGTGAGTAATTTTATTAGTAATTATATTTAGAAGAATACAGAGCCATAGCATCAGATCTCTCATACAAAAATGCGAAAGAAATATGTTGTTTCAGTTGACCAATGAAAATGTTTTTAACTAAAGCTATTATTTACAGTTGCAAAAAGACGGCAAGTTGCGCTATAGAGACTGTTTAAAATGAGATCCTTCTCTTCAGTTTGTTAGTTTGGCCTTATTGCCTGTGTGCGTAACTATGTTGTATAGGAGACGATGAAAGCTACTTTAGACGCATAAAAGCTGTTAACATGCAGAAATGGTCGTAAGTAGAGGATATGGGTAATTTTATTCAAATAGCTAAGTGACTGGCCCCATAAAGGAAGAACGGCATGTGAGCCGTGTTATTATGTTATTTCTGTTTTTAAAAAAAAACTTGAGTGTCTAAATTGCGGCTAAGACGGAGTTTTGTTCATAATAGAGTGATAGCGAGAATGTACAGGAAAAGGGGCAGTTAATTTTTTGTGCCAATATGTTGCCTGAAACGTTTTACGAACAGCTAAATGAGTTGAAACTTCTTGACAGGTGAAAGCTATTTGCTAGATCGTGACCCTAGTCCGGAAGTTTGCCATTCGCGGGCATCCTATTTTCGAGTGATGTATAATATTCAGACCAACGCCATATAGAGGGAAGGCGTTGTAAGTCACGATCAGACTGTGACGTAACTGGCTTCAGGCTATAGAACGAGAACAACTGTACATATTGTGTTTGCAATAGTAAGAGGCAAAGGAGCATGATATAATTGCGTAGGCTTCCGCGACTGGAGTCAGTTGACATAAACGTTTCATGGGTGTTGTACTGCGTCATATTTTAAGATGGCTATTACTTCAATAACCGACGTTTCGGCCAACGTTACAGTGGCCTTCTTCTGGGTATACTGATGAGAGCTGGTTGTCACTATATTTTGTCATTACTGTTAACTGACATAACTTTAAAATCACAAATGTTAATGGTGATTTTTGATAGGAAAGTGGAAACTTTTGTTATAATGGGATACTGGGGGATCAGCCGTTGTCTAGTGCTTCTTGCATAGCGTGATATGACTGGTGGTCATCGGCGAATGAGGTGAGGGCTTCCATTTAATTCCTGCTGTCCGTGAGACATGCGGCGGCAGTTGCTTACTGGTGACGCTCGCGTGTTGTGTTATCTGTGCGGCCTATTTCACTGTGATGGCTGGTAGCCCAGGAGGGGGCAAGCCTGAGTCTATCTTCTCTGTTCATGTTGTTAGGATGTTTTAAAAATTCGATGGCTTCCCTTACCTTGCGTTTAACCATCCGTGGTTGCTTAGCGAGTGTTCTGACAAGGTTAAATTTTATTTTTCTGCTGCAATCTTGCTGGTGTTCGCCTACTGCAGATTTATTGTGTTGGCCTAATCGTTCCCGTATGATCGTTGCCACTGCCCTTCCTGTCTCACCTATGTATACATCCCCAAACTCCCATTCCACCTTGTATACTCCAGCAGCGTGTAGTGCCTCTATCTTAACTTTTGTGGAGACAAGCTATCCTGGATCTTGTGGCTATTATAGAATACAGGCTGGACACCAACTCGGTGAAGATGTTTAGCAATCCGATCTCTGACCTTTTTTTATTTTTATTTTATTTCATTTTATTTATTTATTTATATATTTATTTATTTATTACATACGGTAAGAGCGCTGCTGTCTGCTTTTTATCGATTTCTTGCGGTTTATTTATTTGTATCCATGACGGTGTGGATCACTTTGCGATTGTAACCATTGGCCAGAAATGTTATTCGTAGCTTTTTACGCTCAGCTGTGCTGTTGTCTTCATCACTTAGGCGCTGCGCGCAAACTGCCAGTAAGCGGATGACAAAGTTTTTCTGTGCTGGGTGGTGGTAGGATTGGACGTGCAGGTACCTGTCAGTATGTGTAGGCTTCCGATATATACTGTGCCCAACTGTGCCATTTCTTGTTCTGTAAACGTTCACATCTAGGAAAGGAATAGTGCCGTCCTTCTCCTAATGTGAACTGGATCTTCTTGTGCGATTTGTTCAGATGGTCACGAAATCTGTGTAGCTTCATCTCACCGTGTGGCCATATTGAGAAAGTGTCTTCCACTTATCTGAACCAGCATCGTGGGCGAACAGGAGCGCAACAAAGTGCCGTTTCTTCGAAGGCCTCCATGAATATGTCGATTGCTAATGGGGCCGATGACCATCGATCATGTCTCGCTATGCAAATAGCAATAGACAACTGCTGATCCCCACTCCTTCCACCTCAGAATCCTATCATCTACTCTTTCGCCAAAAAATCACCCATGACACCGATGATTTTAAAATTATGACGTAATGTAACAGTTAACAGTAACGACAAAATATGGTGAGGCGTAAGAACCAGCTCACATTAGTATATCAAATGTTCAAATGTCTGTAAATCTATCGGACCAAACTGCGTGGTCATCAGTCCGTAGCTTACAAACTACTTAAACCTAGGTTAACTAACCTACGGACAAACACAGACACCCATGCCCCATGGAGGACTCGAACCTCCACTGCGAGCAACCGCGCGCTCCGCAGCGAGGTGCTTTAGACCGCTCGGCTACTCCACCGCGGCTCACATTAGTATACCCAGTGCCACTGTCACGTTGGCCCCAACGTTGGTTATTAAAACAAAGGAGCATCATTCTATATTTACCAGTACAGCAAACTTAGGGATTGCCTTTTAGAGGTGGGAGTGGTAGAGCTCAGTGTTTTATGTTGAGATTGGGGAAGATTTCCGACTTGGCTTCTCCGGAGGCCCAGACTTGGTTTAGATCTCACGACTTTTAAGAAAAGTAAAACTTCAGATTTTACCTTTCGGTCTGTGTTTTTTAATGTTTTAGATATGCATCACGCTTATACAATACTGTACGGATGATTCCGTCGGCTGCTCTGTCGTTTTCTCTGACCATGTCATCCGGATTCGTCTTCCTGCGCGTTATTCTGTTTTCTCAGCAGATCTGGAGCAGATCAGGAGATATCAGGGTAAACGGATTCTTCTCTGCTCCGACTCTCTTACTGCGCTGCAATCGTTACGTCAGCTATATCCAGTTGTGACTTTATAGCAAGATATCCATGAGCACTGTCCCTCCTCCAACGTGAACGCAACATCTATTTTAACCTAGTTTAAATTTCAATGTAATCATGTTTTAATAGTGGACAACGTACAGATTTTGTCAGTTATTTGATTCATGAAATGTATTGTTACGGTTGGAATAAGGCCTATGGTTTGAAAATGGACGAACAAGTCCGAAACTAGTTACCAACTTCTAAATAGTGCAACTGTGACGAAAAAAGAAAAATAAATGGTTTTCATTATATATCCAGTTGCTGATCCTGCCCCATCTTCACGATGAATTATCATAAAATAGTTGTGAGTCGAAGGGATTAAAAGGGACGCATTGGTTGGGAAGGCTTGTAGCATTCTCCAATGTTAAAAATCTATTGGTCAACATGTGGATTGCACAGGATAGAGTATCGCAGAGAGCACCATCAAACCAGTATTCGAACTTAAATCATATTCACGGAATGTATTAAATTAACTGCGAAGACCACAGGAACAATAACTTGTGAAACCTATATGCCAATGAAAAAATGTTTAAATGTTTGTAAGGCTTATGGGACTTAACTGCTGGGCCATCACTCCCTAAACTTACAAACTACTTATGAACTAACTTATACTAAAGGCATCACAAACATCCATGCCCGAGAGGTGGATTCGAACCCCCGACGGGGAACGGCCTCACGCATCGGGGCACAGCGCCTCGATGCGCTAGGTCGCGGCGATATGTCATTATGCAGTTAATATTAGATATGAAAAATTTGTGTATTAATCTTCTACGAATCTAAGACGATAAATGCAAAACAAATTCAAATAAAACAAAAGTCTGACTTCGAGAAAGAACGCAAAACAGAATCTTCTGCGGCACCACTTCGGTCAAAAGTGAATTGGGCTGTTAGAGTACTGAAGACGATGTACGACGGATACTTCAATCGTTTTCTTAGAAACCAAGTGACTACAGATAAGCCCTCCTTTCTGTGAGCGAAGTTTTTCGGAAGTTAGTATATGCAGTGGTTTCTGCTATGTAAGAACCCAAGATGACGTGAACGCCCTAATTTCTAACACCTTATGCATTTATTTCTTGTTTTTGTGTGACTGTTGTTAAACGTAAGATATACGGGGTAGTCTTCAGTAAATAGCACTTAAATCTACCTACAATGCTGCCCGTCTAGGCTCCGTGAAATTTGGCTTTTAATAAGCTTTTGTGCTTTCCTACGTTATTATCTTATGGAACCAAACATTCGAATTAGAAAGACAAGAGCACAGTTCACTGCACACTCAACACTACGTGGCATCACTGATTCAACTGGATACACTATGTAGCTTGCTCGCCTTCTCAAATAGTGGCACATAACCATTGCTTTTTTATGCACAGAGGAAGTTATCAAAAAACACGTCGCCGTACTTAGGATTTGTTATAGTTAAATGTCAGTGAATGACGCATTAGGAGTAAAAACTGCCAAGAGATTTAACATAACGTAGATGATTTTGTGTAGAAATGTTTGGCAATGTCTGTGAGGCCAAAGACATGCCCGCGCGGTAGCTCAGCACGTTCATTCAGAGGGCTGCCCACATTCTGTTAAAAAAATAAGATAAAATCAATTTAAAAACTGAGTGAAAAACGCAACAATCAACATAGAACAAAACAACGATCCTGCGCCCACAAAGAACCGATCTACACAAAGGGAAAAAAAGCGTGAATTTGAGTAGCAAAAGGTAATGATGATGGCTAGTACATGTAACAGTTTTTCCAATCCGCTTACGTAAAGGATTCTGTGACTTTATTATCCTTACGTGTGATAAATATTTCCTCATTTTTCCAAAAATGTGGCGATTTCCGAGGTTATGGTTAGACAAGAAGCTGCGATTACAACTTAAATAATACCGTATTTATAATTCATCACTTGTCAGAAATATCTTCTGTTCATTGCCGAAGAAAAGGAAGGAGGAGAGAAGCTTGATGTTTAACGTCTCGTCGACAGCGTTATCAGTGGAGCTTACGCTCTGATTTTTAGGTAAGGATGGCCAATGAAATCGTCCGTGCCCTTTCAAATGAATTTGTCTAAAGTGATTTAAAGAATCGCGGAAAACCTAAATCTGGATGCCCGGATGTGGATTTGAAGCAAGGTCCTCCTCAATGCGAGTCCATTGTTAAACACCTCACTCGGTTTCATTTTATTATTTCCGAAAATGTTCTACATTCCGAGGGTGCTGATAGGCAGGAAACTGCGGTTAAGAAAAAGTTGAAGCCTTTCTTTCTGCCATCCCCAAAACTCATGTATACAGTCAATTTCATTACTATCTAATAGTAAAAGCAATGTTCTTATCTCTGGTATTTGTCTTCCTCCTCTTTCTTTCACCATAAATCATACCACTTGCTCTTCCCTATATTTCTTTATTTGTGTATTATTACACTCATTTTTCCCTCCCTCTTCAACCTCTTCCTCCATACCCACTGCAGCTAGTAGCCATAATTAGACTGATGACCCCGTAGTTAAGCCCCATAGGCTATATAAACATTTGAACTTTTTTTTTTTTTTTTTTTTTTTTTTTTTTTTTTAATTGCGATTCTTCAGGGTTCTATATCTCACAGAGATAAGAGGTACAGTGCTTTGGATACCATTGGACTAGTGATCATTTGTATGCATATTTTAAGAATGGGAATACTGCATCTATCCTACAGTACAGCGTCGAAATTTAAATATTACACACTTCCTGCCGTGGTGGCTTAGCCATGCGCACTGGGGCGCCGTGCTGCGGTGGACGCGGCCGTTCGCCGTCGGGGGTTCAAATCCCTCCTCGGATATGGGTGTTTGTTTGTGTTGTCCTTAGCTTAATGTACCTTAGCTTGGTGAGTGCCGAAGGGCAACTTAGAAATCCTCGATGGGACCCCGCCCCTCGT
Source organism: Locusta migratoria (assembly GCA_026315105.1). Taxonomy (NCBI): domain Eukaryota; kingdom Metazoa; phylum Arthropoda; class Insecta; order Orthoptera; family Acrididae; genus Locusta; species Locusta migratoria. Next base: position 372,105,582 of record CM048747.1, on the reverse strand, counting down.
GGTTATTACGATTTTACGGCAAAACTAGTTATGTTTTGTCTGAAGCATTTGTTTCGTACCGCCACATTTGGTGCTGTAATCATAGGAATCGATGTGGGTACAAAATCTTAAAGGGACGGTGGGTGGAGGTTAGACGTGGGATTATGTAGGCTACGGACTAATAACCACGTTGTTGAGTCCGATAGATTTACAAACATTTGAACATTCTTTTTACACAATTCCTGGATCCCATCCAAATTGAGAAAATGGACTGGTTTCTACACATTACGTGTCATCTATGGTGGGCTTTATACAGGCTATAAAAGCACCATTTATTCATGGTAGGTACCTGAGACTAAGTTGCCGTATTTAACCATAAAATCACAAACAAAAATTTTAGCCTCTTTTCCGCCATGGACTGCAAATATCTAAATGACTAACAATAGCAAATGGGTAAAATTTTAACAATATGTTTCGTAGACATTTATGTAGGGACGTCATTTACCCGTTCACGCCCACAAATATTTATCCCTTATCTAGATGAACCCGAAAAATCAAAGTGCCAACTACATTTCCCAACGCAAACCGTAACTAGGAGAACAAAGAGGAGACAGGAAAACAGTACTTCCCTAGAATACGCTCACGCTCCAGGGTAAGGTTGCTGAATGGCCGCAAGGCATTAGAAACGGCTGGACCACGAAGTTGCCCAAAGGGCCAAACAACAATACATATACAGCGATAAACACCGCAATTACCTCTATGAATAGAATCACGGCATATTTAGGTGCCAAATCCGTGAAAGGAAATCGCTGCCTAACACACTAACAAGAGACACATTTGACATCGAACGCTCAGAACAACACTAAACTATACTTAACAATATTAAGCAATCAAAAACAAAACAGTTGTGTGCGCCGTTTACATGAAAAACGCCGCATTTGTCTGCTAGCGCCACTAGACGGTGGCATAGTGTAGCTGCACTTACGGGCTCTCCAGCTGCACTAACCAGTGCTCCAGTTGCTTAAGTCAGTGCTTTCCAAACTTTCCCTCATGGCGACACCCTTTTATAGCTTACAGTTTTGCGGGACACCCTTTCACTGATATAAATACATGTGATAGAATTTAGATGGTTCTAGCGGTAGGGGGGGGGGGGGGGCGGAGAGAAATAAACTATCACTTAAATGTAGTTTGTAACCGAAACTGAAATCCTCGTACGCATTCACATGTTAAATGTTGATCCTGACTGCAGCAATTACGAACACTCGTCGCAATAAAAGGAAACATTAGGAACTACGGAGATGTACAACAGAGTAACACCGCAGACAACAATGCTTAACTCACACAGTAATATTGCTTCTTCTACATGCGATCCAACTTCCGAAACACGAAAACTGAATTTCGGAAACCGTTTTTCACTGTCATGTGTACATGTCAGGGCCAGATACGATTTTTTTGGATCTATTGAAAACGACAACTGGAAATTAGCTGCTCGGATTTCTGATTTAGACAGCACAGTGGTTGTTCCCTTTCAGTTCAATATTATCACATTTTCAGAAATAAAGAGGATGTATTTATGACAAGTGATGAATTATTATTTAAGTTCTATTGTTAGGTTCTTGCTTCTTGCATGAGGTCCCGACATATTCGGAAAAATTGGATAAAAATTTGTGACAAGTAAGAATATGAATGTCATTTCTGGTCCCAGAATCAGTTATTTATAGGAAACTGAGAGAAAAAATATTAACGCATACCAAGGTTCGAACCAACCACTGCATTTAAAATACTACTCTCCGTTAATCACCCGGCCATACTCCACACTAAACGTCGCTACAGAATAGCTTTAGTCAGTGCACAATTGTGACTGCTTTTACAATATGTGAAAGCTTGTACAGCCACTGTGTCATTGATTGACATTCAATCGTAAGAAACGCTACCGAGGGTGACGTGGCTTTGATAAATCCATTAAAAAACGCTCAGGTGCAGCTTTTTGAGAAGGAAAGCAGACTACAGTGAAGGTTCGTTCAAGCAGCTGCCAGTTCCAGCAAACTGCACATGGGAAGAGCTGTTATCGAGTATCAGGAGCGGGTATGCGCATGCGCAGTTTGCTGGAATCTGGCAACTGGCAGCTGCTTGAAGGAACCCTGAGTGTCTACTACTGCTGAAGCAGAGCTGCCGCCTAGCGGCTGAGCACGCAATTAATGTGCATCGATCATTTCTTTAATACGTGATCTGTTGTGTGCTGAATGAAGAGAAGGATGATCAGCTGGAGGCGAGGCTTCAGGATGGTAAGAATAGAAGGATATTTTGTGTTATTTTATGACAAGTTTTTTTTGTTTAGTGTCTAAAGTTGTTAGTCTCGCGACACCCTTGATACTACTACGCGACACCCCAGGGTGTCGCGATACTCAGTTTGGAAAGCTCTGGCTTAAGTGGTATAGCTGCAGTACGTATTTATCTCTTGGAGTGTTCGCAAGCGAGTTACCATGTAAACTGTGTACAGCGCAGCGATATTATGAAGAGAACTAATTGCATGTAAGTGGCCCAAATATTAAGAACATGTTGCGACGTGCTGAATATGGAAATGACGTCGGGGACGAGGATATTGGGTTCGCCGATATAACACAATAATTCAGAAATGTAATGGCGACGACACAGAAATACACGACGTTACGCTAGAAAATATACGGAATTTAAAAAACACGAGGAACTTCAACCAACATCATTATTTAAAAATATAATTAGTATGGCTTTTCATACGTTTTATTGGACTCTGTGAATGCGAAACTGTTTTGGGATGTTATAACGTAGCTTTAGTGAGTTGAGCATATTGTTCTCTTCCACTTATTAATCTCTTCATCGTAATCCCGTATCTGAGAAAAAGACACTGTTAGTGAAAACGATAAATGGATGAATATATTAGAAATGTGACCAAGAGAGAGAGAGAGAGAGAGAGAGAGAGAGAGAGAGAGAGAGAGAGAGAGGGCCGGCTAGCAAGAACATTTTTTACCTCTTTCCGACTTTCCCTACACCCAACCATGTGTTAAACTTTCTGGAACTATGGGTTAGAAGCCTGACATTTGTAGAGAGGAGAAAATGGTGAACGAAGAGGCAGCAGACTGTAAGAAAGACAGTGGCTAAGTGAGAGAAAAAGAAAGGAACAAAGTGGCAGAGGGACAGTGCAAATGGTAGAGAAGAAGACAGTGGTAAGAAAGATTCGGAGAAAAGAATGAAGACAGTTACAGTGCGAGAGAGACAGGAAAAGTGACGACAAGAGAGAAACAGGAGACAATTGGAGGGAGCACAGACATTAGCAGGGAAAGGTAGGTGCTGTGTATGAAACGTTATTAAGGCGATAGACTGGGTAAATGGATGTAGCATATACAGTATTAAAAAAGCGGGCATGTGTTCGCATGACACATTTTTTGTCAGAGTCTTTTAAACAGGAACAAACTTGCCACTTTTCAGCTGGTATTGATACATGGCCGTCGAAACGGATAGAAAAAGCTTACATATTATAGTATTTTATCTCGTCCGTAACTCTACGAAATTATATACAAAATCTACAAGTTTTGCATTTATTATTATTATCGGTACTGGCTACAGTGGTATAAATGTGTCCATAATCGTAACTGTTATAAAGCAGTTACTATTTCACATGACCATGGTCATCTTAATCTGAAAATTTGTGAGCACCCAAAATATACTATGACGTGCCACTATACAGTAGATACGAAATACTGGCCTAAATTGTTTTCGATAGTCTTAAGCGTTCAAAGCACTCCGATTCACCTTTAAATGAATTGCAAGTGTGAATACCAATAAACTACCAGATGTTTAGTACTAACAAAAACACACATAAAGGTATTGGGAAAGTGAGAGAGTTTCGTGGCATTTAAACCGTTATAGCTAAAAATGGCGCACATTTGGGTAGTTTATAATTCTTGGAATGGGCTCTCAATGCTACACCAATAACGACTGTAGTTTAGAAACAATGTGAGACACACGTATAAAAACGCGTAAAAATGACAGACGATCCAAAATCTTGTTTGAATAAAATTTGAAATGGTGTTACATTATTTAAAAATAAAGAAATAAATAAATAAATATTTAAAAAAAATATACGAATAAAAAAGCTGTTACCTTTCTGTAACAGACAAACCTGTTCTAAATTAGAACAATCATTTAATAAAGTGACACACACCAAAAAAGAGATGTAAACTGACAATGCAATCCAGAAACGCTCTGTCTGGTAGAAAATGCCATTCTTATTTACATCAAAGATTTAGGGGAAAATCTACGTAGCTCTCTTAGGTTGTTTGCAGATGACGCCGTCATTTATCGTCTAGTAAAATCATCTGAAGTTCAAAACCAACCGCAGAACGATTTAAATAAGATATCAGTATGATGTAACCATTGGCAATTGACTCTAAATAAGGAGAAGTGTGAAGTCGTCCACATGAGTACAAAAAGAAATCCGTTAGACTTTGTTTACAAGATAAATCAATCAAAAGTGAATGCAGTAAACTCCACAAAACACCTAGGAATTACTATTACTTCAGACTTAAACTGGAAAGAACACGTAGATAATGTCGTGGGAAAGGCGAACCAGAGACTGCGTTTTATCGGCAGAACCCTTAAAAGATGCAACAGAACTACAAAAGAAACTGCGTAAACTGCGCTTGTCAGTCCATTTTTGAAGTATTGTTGCCCAGCGTGGGATCCTTATCAGGTGGGTTTGACGGAGGACATCGAAAGAGTCCAGAGAAGGGCAGCTCGGTTCATATTGTTATGATACAGTGGAAACAGCGTTACGGAAATGATACAGGATCTGGGTTGGGAATCATTCTAACAACGGCGCTTATCGCTGCGGCGTGGGCTACTTATGAAACTCCAATCGCCAACATTCTCCTCCGAATGCAAAAATATATTGTTGACTCCCACTTACATAGGTAGAAATGATCATCAGAATAAAATACGAGAAATCAGAGCTCGAACGGAAAGATTCAGGTGTTCTTTCTTCCCGCGCGCTATTCGAGAATAGAATGGGAGGTAAATAGTATAATGGTGGTTCGATGAACCCTCTGCCTGGCACCTAAATGAGATTTGCAGAGTATCTCATGTAGATTCTTCAAACGAGGCTAGGGGCTGTTAGATGTTATGTCAGGGCCTTGAAAATTTAGTCATCGTCCCACCAGTTAGTTATTGTACCATGCATTTACCACATTTGTTGGATAAACTTAAGTTTTCGCGTTTTTGACCAGTATTTCGGGTCAAATGCTCCACCGTGTGCTTCTTAGTATACGGCAGTCGTGTTCTGGTGAGCCCCACGTGGGCCAGAAGGAGCGCCGGTGACGTCATACAGAGGCACCACGCGGACCAGAACGGCGGCCTGCGCGTCCTTGGGCAGAGGTATAAAGGGGCGGCCGCGGTGGCCACGGCAGTACACACTCCAGCACCAGCACCAGCACCATGGCTGTGGCAGCGGCTCGTCTACTCGCTCTGCTCCTTGTCCTCGGTAAGCTCTCCATGGTAGCAGTCCACCGACAGCAGGGCGCACTGGAACCAACAGGCGCCGCGCCCAGTGCCGTATCTACTTCACTTGATGTGCCATTCACAGCGTTTACTTGCGACATAAAGCCCGTTTTAGACGATCAACGAACTTGTCATAGATTGATAACAAGTTGCGTTAATGGCGGCCGTCTATCGTTTGAACGGCTCGACTAGTATCATCGCGCTAGTATCGACTCGGGATAATCGTAGCGATAACGAAATAGGGCCACTTCTAAATTTGGTACTAGTGGGTTCACTGCGCATGCACGAACTAGCAGCTGTCTGCTGCAGTCACCGCTCCAGTTAGTCCGCCATTTTCCTTCGTATTTACGTATATTTTGCGCAATGTCGAAGTTTATGATCAGAATGTATTCCAAAATGTTGTTCTAATGACGGCATTCACAGTGTCCGTCACCAGACCGTCACCTGCGGTCAACGTTACGTTAAGTTTTCTCGAGAAGATTGTTTTGATTGAACGGTCGTCTGCTGACATCGGAAGTTAACCTATATTCGTCAAGCGATTTTCATATTTTAGTCGACAGTTACACGGTTTGCACGCAAATTTGTGTTATTAATCTTTATTTTATTATTATACTTTGGTTTAGTGGTAAATTGCAAATGTTTCAAGACGACTTCAATATTTATCACAATTATTGACCACCGAAAAGCGAGGTCGTACATCTGAAACCGAAAAATAGTTTATGTTTTGCAATATTGTAACAGAAAAGACTGAAGCCAATTGTTTATTTGAATAAGATTGTAATTTGATGATGCAATTATCATTAAATAGCATTTTAAATGAAAAAGTCAGTCCAAATGAAGGACAAAAATTCAGTTGTGCATGACGTTATTAACAACGTCAGTGGGCAAATCGTAGTAGATAAAGTAAAGAAGGTCTATTTATGCTCTTATAAATATTGTTTGATGTGTTCATAAGTTTATTTTTTTCGCTTGAAAATAGATGTGAATGTTTTGAAATGCTGTTTCACTTCCCAGAACATTACCACACTAAGTTGACCAAAAACATAGATTGCAAGGTTTTCTTTGGCCGTCAATAACATTTAGCATTGTTTCCTCAATTCCAGTATTAAACTATGACTTCCACATAACAGATCGCCTGTCATAATCTCACTTTCAACATCGGGTATTACTGTTCAATTACCTTTATCGTCGAAACATGCTGTCATAATATCTTGCATGAGATTGTAGTTCAGGACTAGTACGCTAGGAGCGCTTCAGTAGACTATTATCTATCTTGTTCACTTTCATTCATCGTTTAAAAAAGGCTTAACTGGGGGGAAAGCGAATGGCCGCGGTGGAGTAGCCGAGCGGTCTAAAGCACCTCGCTGCGGAGCGTGAGGTTGCTCGCCGTGGAGGTTCGAGTCCTCCCTGGGGCATGGGTGTGTGTGTTTGTCCTTAGGTTAGTTTACCTAGGTTTAAGTAGTTTGTAAACTACGGACTGATGACCACGCAGTTTGGTCCGATAGATTTACAAACATTTGAAAGCGAATGCAGGATTACGGAACCTTGATATGTAAACGTGTAAAGCTAGAACTGATTTTGGTATCCATATCAAACAGCGGCTTCCCCAAGGTCAGTTAACTCTTTACAGACGGCAATTTATTAATTTGAGGAAAAATACTTCTTTGCAAATTTCTATACAATATAGGGTGACCGTCCGTTACTCAAGAATTTTTTTTTTTCTGTTACATAGTGCAACTCACCGCGTTTTCAGGGCTAACTTCTGTGATCCGAAACACGTGAATTTAATTTTTGAGATATATATATATATCGCCTTTTTACGAAAAATACAACAATGTAGGTGAACTTCGGACCAAAAAAACTAATGTAAATACAAAATTTCATCCCGTAAAACACGAAATTAATGTTTTAATTTTGAAAAATCGCGTTTTTACGAAAAATTGAACTATGTAGGTGAACTTCAAAAGAAGAAACCAGTGTAAATACAAAATTTCATCCAGAAAAACACGAAATTAATTTTTGACACACACAAAATCGCGTTTTTACGGCGGAAAATACAACTACGTGCGCTGAACTTCAAAAGAGAAAAAAAAAAGAGAGTAAATATAAAAAATTTCATCGAAATCCTTAGAGCCGTTTCCGAGACAGCTATATAGGTATTGGTATAATGTACATTTGTTAGAATTTTAGATATTTTGTCGGATATTTGGGATGACTCTATATGGCATCATTGGACGGGATCTGTTTCCTTCACCGTAATTAACATCATTTATGAAAATTTTGGCTGCACATTTAGCCATTTGACTATATTTTATTAGTGAAATTTTCAAATAAATTTGTTTAGTTTGCTTTGATATAATATTTTTAATGTCTTGCTGCCTGTATTCGATCATAGACATGAAGCAACAATACATATTTAGTCATTGCATTGTAGCCTAACGCTCTCTGTTTCCTCCAACTAATGGTAGCCAACCTAACCAAAATCTAAAAGGTTCCTCAGTGCTGCTTACAATATTTGGACAATTGGTTTGGCCTTTAGTAACAGATAAAGATGTCGATGACATGTGACATCACTGGGATGGAAAAAAAAATCTTATAAACGATAAGTTACGTGCGTGGGTGTTTTTGATTCGAATTAAATACAGATTCATTAGTAGGGGCGTCATCAAGTTCCATTGTTGTTTTTCTTTCGTAAATTGGCATGAAGACCATAGGGTGCAATACATAATTTTGGTTGTTTAGTATCAACGTAATGCCCAAATTATTAGCAAATTACATTTTTTGTGTCATCAGTCTTACGACTGCTTTGACGCACCCCGTCACCAATTCCTCATCTGCGCCATATTATTCGTTTCAAAGTACGTGCACCCTTCGTTGCCAGTTATTTGCTTCGTTACCTATGCTAGTCTACTTCTTGTTTCCTCCTTGCTTCGTCCGTCGTGGGTTATTTTACTTCCAACGTATCAGGATTCCTTTACTTAATTTATGTCGCAATCATCTATTTTGTGTTAAGTTGCAGTCAATACTTCTACACCACGTCAGTGTATTTTACTACACATTTTTCCTGAAGATTCATACCATTACTGTAATAAACAACTATAGAATTATAATGTTAACGAAGAGGTAAGAACACTCAACGAAATGTTACTAAGTATATATGAGGTCTTGGCTGTGTGCGAGTCAATTCTGCCGGCGACACTGTCATGCAGTATTCCACAATTTTGTTACACATCAATTTCTGTATCACAGCGTCGTCAGCATTAGAAGTATTTTTAAGTGAGACCGAAGATTTTATTTTGAGGAGATATCTGCTCGCAACGACTTATTATATTTTATGCTATTTTGCTTTGTTTTTTCTTTAGAAACGCAGAGCGGTACGAGAACTGAAGGAAAACGACACAGCTTCACTAATAACGGTACGAGGTATTCTTATGCTCTGACTGACAAGTCCAACTTAAGGAGCGGTTCGCTAATATTCGCAACTGCTAGATTCAAACCTAGGCCAGTAAATTTGTACGTCTCCTATGTCATCTTCTACGGACTCCTGGTTAGGCTTACATACATTCGAAAAATCTTAGCATAGGGAGACATCTTGTAGAAAAACTAGTGATTTGTGGCATAAAGTAAATTCACTGAAATTTTAACGTAATTACTTAAATTTCGGATTCGGCCGAAACTAGAAGAGGAGCCAATATTCGGTTACGGTTTCCGCCGCAAATCGTATTACGTTGCGACTCTACAATGTGGTAGTATACAGCCCCTGATGCACTCTGAGATGAGACGAGGAGTTTGCCCCTGATTGATAAGACGTGGTAAGGCGGCTGTTGCTATTCATTTCGTAGTTCACCAAAGAACCCACAGGCGAAATTATTACTTTGTTTTAGTTTACAATCACTGACAGCAGTATTTTCGGAAACTTATTTCAGTGACGGAATTAAGTATCATAATCGTATCATTACGAATACAAACTAACATTAAATTGACTAAGCTAGGGTATATTGATTTACTAATTTAGATTTGTGTATTAAAACCTTAGCGAAACTTCTGTGCTTCTATCGCTAGGTTTTATTAATATTTGATGTCTTGAATAGGTAACATGAATTTATTAGCTCAGCGATCTTGTAAGGGTTATATTTTTACCGATTGAGGTAACAAACCTTAAGAGGCGACAATATGCAACACACTATCTTTAACTTCCATTTCAAAGCACTGGGATGTAGATGGTTTTATAATTTCAGTATGTCTAAATTAGTGACTGCATCATTTTAGTATCTTTTCCAAGAAGTTCCATGTCAGAGTACTACATTATTTGAACAGTATCCATTAAAAAAATTATAACATTCATCAGACATAAATTTTAATTCAAATAAGGCAGCAAGCAGCTGCAGGGCCTAGGCTTTATTTCCGGCCGATTTCGGGCTTGTCTTTATTCAGAGGTGTAATTGTGTCCTATATGTTGCTGGTGTGGAAAATATCGTTCGGAATCCACGTTAAACTGTATGTCCTATAAATGGCTGGCTAAGTCAGGTCGGAGGAAGGCAAACATGACCATGCCTAGTAAAGCACTGTGGGGTTCAAACCAATCTTCGGATTGTTGACTGCTTCACCTTATGTTCGATCTGAGCGTAACAGAGTGACAGTCCCTGCAACCGGTTGCCGCCTCATTGTTGTTGTTGTTGTTGTTGTTTGGATGTTTAATAGGGACAAAACTACAATGGTCATCAGTCCGAATCACAGAAATTAATATTAATCATAGTTGCCCAGATGGAGAAAAAAACCCAATATATCAGGAATTTAATGTAAGAACTATAATAGCTTACAAAACACTTTCAATGTTTGCATCACAAAGTCAATGTAAAGTACGTATTCGGTCTTGGCAGTAAGGCTATGACAACAATGCTGCGGAATATGCGAGGGTGTAAATGAGCGAATGCTGTTTTTTTTTTTTAGTCATTATTATTTTTCTTTGCGTCCCTGTGGTTTTTCCCCTTGTCATAGCTGTGAACCGTAGACAATATGTTACGGATGCTAAACTACAGTGCAGGTTCTTGCCGGACGACTATAACGAGGCGTCGTGTTTCAGGAGTTCTGGGTTCGACGCTGGGCCAGCAGTCATGCTTCGAGTGCCCTGGAATCTGGTCGCCGGTTTGCGGCAAGGATGGCTACGCTACGTCCGCCTTCTCCAGCCTCTGCCAGATGTACCGCTTCAACTGCATCAACAAGACGCGTAAGACACACCCACCTCCTGCTCTCTGTCTCTCTCTCTCTCTCTCTCACACACACACACATACACACATCTATAACGTCTATTCTTTCTGATTTGTTGTTAGAAATGTTGGCTATTACATTGACAGTTGAAGAAAAGTTCAGTACAGAAAGCATACCTTCTAAGATGAGCAGTTGTTTATGACAAGGAAATGTTCAAATGTTTGTAGAGCTTATGGGACTTAACTACGGGGTCATCAGTCCCTAAATTTACAAACTACTTACGAACTAGCTAATACTAAGGACGGCACAAATATCCATGCCAAAGGGGGGATTCGAACCCCCGACCGTTGCCGCCCTGCAGACCGTGACTGAAGCGCCTCAGTCCCCTCGGCCACCGCGGCCGGCTATGAGAAAGACTGCACTACACTTTCTTGTGGATATAAGTATGCAGATCTTAGCATACTCGCCGATAGGTTAATAGTGCCACAGTGCTACCACAAACGTTAAATGGGGCGCTGCTTCATTAACATATTGCCTACCTTGCTGAATGCTGTGCCATGTCAGCAACGGTTGGAGATGTGATTCATGCATGTGTGCGGACGTCTGACGCACAAGTTTCAGGACCGCTGGATTCGTTGTGGAGGACGCCCACCTTGCCCTCAAGACCTCAATCAAACACACGTTTGGTTATGGGGAAGCGTCTTCAATGTGCAAGGGATGCGTTGGTATGAATGGACGCCAAGTGGAACACTTTTTATAAACACTGTGCGTTCCGAGACCCTTATTTATTGGATATGTCTCGGAGAGTACAACCATCCATCAAAGTATTCGACACTTTTCTGAAGATCCTGAATAATTAAGACGAATATGGCCAGTGATCTTTTCAGTGCAGTCGCGCACCATACTCTAACTCTTACGGGAATCGGCGAAATACCACGAGGAACGAGGGTATAACGTTCATGGTATTAAACAGAGATGTAGGGGGTAAAAACGGACTGGAATGCAGACAGCAAGTAATTGTGGACGTAGGATGCAAGTGTGTGCTGCTCCCAAATGTAGAGCTTGTCACAGGAAACGAATTGCTGGTAAGCAATCATCACTTGTCCAGTGTTGTAATCTACATGTCGTTACAGGGTATTTTTGTGAAAATTGAAACCAGTTATCTGGTAACAAATGTGATGACAAAATTGCGATTTTGGCAAATAGCTTCACGCTGAAGTTTCTTTTATAACAAAATTACACAGCTCTCCCTCCTGAGCCTAGCAGGTAATTTTAAACATTCGTTGTTTTGCTGCTTAGTGTGGTGAACGGGCAAAAAGAGGAGGGGATTGAAGAATTATGACCGAGGAGAGAAAGGACTTTATGGAATGGTTATACCAAAATTAATAACACATGGTCATTATGACTAGGTTAAGACTCTTGGTTGTTGTTGTTGACATAATATTCAGTCCACATACTGGTTTGATGCAGGTCTCCAACCTATTCTGTTCTGTTCAAGCCTCTTCATCTATAAATAAGAACGGCAAAACTCAACCCTCTGCGATTTCTAGCCCACACTCTTCCCTCCAATGCTAAACGGATGTCTCAGAATGAGTTCCGCCAATCGATCCCTATTTCTGTTTAGTACCTCCTCATCAGTTAAGCGATCTACCCATCCAGTCTTCAGCATTCGTCTGTAGCACAACATTTCAAAAGTTTCTATAATCTTTCTCTCTGAACTCATTGTCCAAGTTTTACTTAAGTACAATGCTACACTTGAGCCAAAAGGTTTCAGAAAGGACTTCCTAACATTTAAATTAGTATCGGAAGTCAATAAATTTCGCATCTTCATAAATGATCTTGTTCCGACAGATGTTTGTTGATATCCAGAATTTCTACTAATGTTTTATTTATTTATTTATTTATTATTTAACATGCCCCTTTACATAGTAATATTACATTTTGTTTTCTGATCTAAATTTCCAATTCAAAAATTATTCATGTTTAAATGAAGTGAAATAAACAGATGACAGAATGGGACAGAGGGATTCCAATCTCTTCGTGCTTCAATGAAATAAATCGCAATTTGCTGGCTCAATGCGTCAATAGGCGGTGCGTATGGACTCGCACGTTATTCTCACACCCGCTACATTACGCTTCAAGTTTTCTCCCCAGTTTATTTTCATTGCGCTGAGTAAAGCGTTGAAATTTCTTTTCGTGCAGAGGACAGGAGCCGAATGGTCACATTTCAGGTTCAGTTATACGGTTGCATTTTAAACCAGAAGAACATCATCACATCTGTTAACGCAACTATAAATTTCAAGACTTATTCTTTGTGTTTATCTTTGTTTTAGTAGTAGCCGATGTGAGACATAAGCATTGTCTTTTTTTCCCTTTTGTATAGCTCTTGCCTGCAGTGCCGGTGTGCTTGTGTTGCAGGCTTCTACCGCACCTTTGACAGCGAGTGCCCGGCGCTGGCGCTGCGCTCCTCGGTGAACGCCATCCCGCAGTACTGACGGCAGACACCCAACGGAAGCTCCACGGTCCTGTCCAAAAACTCCTGCCGGAGCTGTTACTGCTTAACAAACGCCTCCCAATCAACCTAAATGTCTTGTAACTGTGCCATCAATTTTTCGCCATTAAAATATTTTCATCCCTAAAACGTTTTGAAGTTTGCTGTCCTTCCCTACACTCATTTTATTAGCGCTTGGTATAAGGATGTAATATTACGAAAATTTCGCTTGCATGCTGGTACGTATTATTTTTATGAAATTCTCTGTATAACTTCAATAACTAGCGCATGCATATGCAGCACATTCAATAAGCATGTACTGCACACTGGATGTTTCTGTAAGAAGGAAGGAAGCTCAGGGTTTAACGTCCCGTCGACAGCGTGGTCATTAGAGACGGAGCTAACGCTCGGTGTTTTGGGTAAGAATGGAGAAGGAAATCGGACGTGCCCTTGGAAAGAAACCATCCCGGCATTTGCCTGGAGTGATTTAGGTAAATCACGGAAAATCTAAATCTGGATGGCCGGGGTTGGATTTGAACCACCGTCCTTCCGAATGTGAGTCTTTCCATAAGAGCATGCAAAACTTTAACAGTTGGTGGAGAATGCTCAAGTGAACGATTTGAGGCAGGGTACCTGGGGTCGGAAAAGCCAGTAGACAACAGGAATACAATCACATTACTGTGTACTTATTATTTACTTCATCATTGACACAATTAACGTGCCATTTCCACTGTATCTTACGGAATGTGCTGAAATGTCGACCATCAACACCAACTTAAGGGTGACATCGGCGAAACAGATTCTGTTGCTCCCTGAGAATTATCTCTGGTTTGTTTCCAATTATATCACAATCAGCTACAATTCTGGCAACAAATTTCATATTCGTGTCCGCTCGGGTCACATATACAAGTGAGCTTAATTGTCCCCTAGGAAATAATGGAGGGGATCAGGTCCTGTCACCTCACAGGCCATGGAATGGGACCTCCCAATCCAGAGACCAGGAAACATAGCCCGGTGCACCGTGATGTTGTATTGACTCCTTGTCACGAACAACCAAGGAACGCTCCCCAACAATTCAGAACGCTTTACAAGAACGTGAATTACAAGTGGCCATAAAAACGCTCTTTATCCTCGCTTATTTGCAGGAAACAAAGTATTTACATTTAAATAAACAGCACAATACGTGTAAACTTGCGCTTTGTCAGTTGTAAATAAGCTGAAAAACAGTAATGCGAGACAAAGCCTCTTCTACGACACCAGACTCCCTGTCTGAAAGCATTCAGTAGAGCATTCTCTATGTCTTGCTAAACTTTTCTATGTTCTTACGAAACGTGAAGAAAGAACGAGCCGGAACCTTACCGCTAGGAGAGAATCGCTGTGGGAGTAAGAACGACCTACGATACCGCGTATTTCAGGATATAAACAATGAGACGCACAAGAAACTGCCGAGCCCTACCTCACATTAACAACGAAGCTTTATTCATCTCCTATTTGGGAACTAGAGCATTTAGCAATTCGGAACAAACTTTACATATGATTTCAAACCTTTACGAGTCTTTATCTCACTGACAACTGCAACAAAATCGTGAAAGGGAAAATGTTTCAGAAATTCCATTGTACAGTGCAGAATCAGCAGCTTGATTCTGTTTCTCGTCTAGTAGATTTTTCCGTGTCAATTTCAAATTAATTTTTTTATTGGTTTCTGTTGCACCGCAGTCACAGTTGTGAGCATTTTAATTTTTTGATTTGCTAAACTTGCTTTTAAGGTAATTGTATGGTGATAGATCTAGAATCAGAAACTAGTAACCAGTAATAAAAAGTATTAACTAGAAACCATATAAACAATAAAAGATTTTTTCATCACTTACTACTTTTTCGTTCTTCATGCAGGAATGTCATTACAATTTATTTCTACACTATTACTTGCATTGGAAATACATTTCTACGGGTACTATTGATCTATAGGTGTGGGAAAAAGTAATATGAGCACCATACAATATACAGGGTGTCCCACTCAACTGTTTCACCCAAGATATCTCTGAAACTACAAGAAATATTGAAAAACCACTTTCATACTCACGCTTGAGCCTCGGAATAAAGTAATATGAGCACCATGCAATATACAGGGTCTCCCACGTAACTGTTTCACCCAAGATATCTATGAAACTACAAGAAATATTGAAAAACCACTTTCATACTCACACTTGAGCCTCGGACATGCGCTAGCAGCGCGCATCATATATTTGAAACGTCAACTTCGCTTCGCAGTTTCTCCGGATGTATTGTCGCATCGCGATGCAACCGACGCCATTCTTTTTGTGATTTTTCATTCTATCGATTGCTTAAGAAATAATATGGGGTATCCATTTAAAAAAAAGAAGTTTGTGTTGAAAATAATATTTCTTCACATTTTAGAGTGTCTCATAGTACCTACTTTCATAAGCCCCTGCCATATGTGTAGTCCTGACAAATCATACACAAAAAGTTTTCAAAGGGGAAAAATTGGTGTAAGTATTTTTGGTGGTTTATTTTATGTTTCTTGGATTTCTGAAAACGGATGTGAACTTCTCCAAGATTTTCCTCTTCAAATATGAGAAATCACCTAAAACCCAATAAAAATCACATTATTTATTAAACAGGCTCAACTACGTGGAGATATTTTCGGTGTAGATCAACAGGATCTAGCCTGTAACAGACATGGTGGCTACTGAATGTAAGAAGCATGATAAATGTTTAAAAAGTCCTTACGTCGGAAGGCTCGCGTTTGATAAAAAGAAAACCGTTGCCCCTCATGCTGAAGAGCTTGAGAGCTATGTATGACATTCTCACTTTTACGGTAAGGAATGTCAGTTTCCATTGGACCAGATAGAGGGCAACATTTATTGGATGGTTAATGGGGAAGATGATATCATATCAAAGATCAAGAAGAATACAATCGTACGTTTCAAACATACGGGACAATATGATTCTGACATACACTTGGTACCTGAAAAGACGTTCGTCAGAATGGGAAGAACGTCTTCGATTAGTTGAGAAAGCGGCTGATGTATCCCATGGACCACTATCATCCTCCAGATTCTTCCTTGTGCAAAAATGAAAGTCTTATCTCTGAGGTTCACAAAGTTTTCGTAGAAGACTGATATTGCGGTTGAATGACCTAGCAACCTAAAGCGCCTTGCTGCGGAGGTTCGAGTCTTCCCTCGGACATGGGTGTGTGTGTGTTGTCCTTTGGTTAGTTTGATTAGTTTGTAAGCCTAGGAACTGATACCGACAGTAGTTAGTCCCATAGTTTTATAAAAAATTGAATATTTTAACTGATACTCAAGAAGAAGCAAGGAAACACTGACAAGTGGAGAAAGAAGTTCCAACCATTTCATACAGGGTTATTAGTGCTGCCAGGCCAACTTCTTTCTTCTACCTCTTACAAATTGGGCTACCAACTTTCTTTAATTGGTCACGAAAACTAATTGTTACTGTGTCATCCTTGCGATTTTGCGCCTCTTATTCTGAAGCTGATCGTCTTGAAATGTCAGCTTCCCATCAATTTGTTCAGATAAGCTGATTTTAACGCACATACATTGCACGGATATAATAACATCCATGCCATGTGGGGAATAAATTTCATAAGCCATAGAAATGCTGTTGCTGCAGATCAAAGAATTGTCCGAGTGAAGAAAATAATACCAGCATCAAGTAATTGAGACTGGAGCTCTTTTCCATTTTGAGAAGGCAGGGTCTCTTGGTTGCGGTTACCAGCACCAGAAGCAATTCTACATTGATACTCTGTAAATCATATTTAAGTGCCTGGCAGAGGTTTTGAAACTTATTTCGAAAATGCATGAATATCTGTCAAACCAACCGTGGACGCAAGAAAGCATGTCACAACTATTCTAATATGTGCCTGAACTGCAAGAACAGCTGCAATAAGATGGCCGTTGCTGAAGTTGAACAACAAATGGAAAATGACCCCAAGTTCTCTGAATTACTTGAAAATAATATTGCAGATATAATTCTATCGCACTTTTATTCCTTCACTAACTACTGATTTGTGATAAGTAATGCTTTCAAAACTATTCAATATTAGGATTACGTCACTGACAGTTTGTTTTAGGTGTTGAAGATCTAGAGGGCTGTTCCGAAGAAATTATGCAACCCATATCTAAGAAGGCCCATATCAGTATGTAAGTAAAATTCTGCAGAACGTGGACTCTTTAAGTGGTATTTACAGTAATGTTTAGTTGCATGAAATTATAATCTTTTCTTGCTGTTTTCCAAAAATGACTGATTTTCCCAATATTTCACCACTCTTTTGTGTGGATACAAATCGAGTTACAGACTACGAGTGTTGGAACTTAAATATGAGCAACTATTTATTCACAACCGATACAAAAGCGTTACATTATTTTGCATGTTTGCACGTGTTACTGTCCTTCGAAGTAGTCACCAGCGTTGTGTAAAGTCCGTTGCCAGCGATGTGGAAGGCGTAGTATACTCTTAGCAAAGCCCTTTCTGTTGATAATGCGAATGGAGCGGTTTACTGCCTGTCGAATCTCTGGAACAGTTCTGAAGCAAACGCCACAAAGTGGTTTCTTCATCTTCGGAATCGAATCAAAATCACGAGGGCTTTAGTCCGGGGAGTATGGTGGATGGTACAGTACTTCCCAGTCCCATCGACCGAACAGAGCAGCCAGAGATTGCGCTGTATTCGTCCGCGCTTTGTAGTGCAAAATGATGGGTTGGTTGCGCAGAAGCCGGCCGCGGTGGCCGAGGAGACTGAGGCGCTTCAGTCACGGTCTGCATGGCCACTACGGTCGGGGGTTCGAATCCCCCCTCGGGCATGGATATTTGTGCCGTCTTTAGTATAAGGTAGTTCATAAGTAGTTTGTAAGTTTAGGGACTGATGATCCCGTAGTTAAGTCCCATAAGCTTAACAAATATTTGAACATTTGAATTTGTTGCGCAGAAAGTATCCACTAACGCGGCAACAGTATGCAATTCTTCTTCAGACACGCTAAGACGACCTGCCCCTGCATGTCTGCCACAATTTGCGGGCATTCGTTGAAGGATTTTACCCAATGTGCCACTGTTCTGTACGGCAATGCCAATTCCCCGCACACCTCTTGAAGACTGTGATGACGATGTCGTGCTATACGACCTCTGACACATACAATCTTGATCCAACTCAGTTGTTCCTGTTTATAAAACTTAGTGATACAGTTACGTTTGACCGCTCGCTCACAAGTGACATGTTTTTCCCTCGATTGTGCGCACGCCGGTGACGTGGGACGGGCAAGTCCATTTGTTCGGAGGAAAGGTAGGTATGTCAACAATGAGTGCTATCAGCGACAATGGTAGATTCCATTGCTTAGTGTCTCCACAGCAGAGTTGCCACTATTTAAGTTCCGGTGGCCGAGGTGACCGCCGGGCGCCGTGGCTCAGCGCGCCCGGTCAGAGGGCTCAATGCTCTCTGTAATAAAAAAGCTGAGCCAACTACACATCGAACAAGAACGAACAAAAACGATCAGCGTCTGCAACAAAGAGAACTACGCATAGGGGAAAAAAAAAGGTGACTAAGGCGCTCCAGTCACGGTCAGCACGGCCACTGCGGTCGGGGGTTCGAATCCCCCCTCGGGCATGGATATTTGTGCCGTCCTAGTTTGTAAGTAGTTCATAAGTAGTTTGTAAGTTTAGGGACTGATGACCCCTTAGTTGCGTCCCATAAGCTTAACAAACATTTGAACATTTTGAACAACTATTTAAGTTCCAACCCTCGTATAATAGTCTAAGGGCATGAAAAGAACTAAGTGGCAGAGAATAGACAGCGTTTTAGCCTTACTCGATGTCATACGTCTGTAAATTGAACAAGCTGTGAAGCAAAGCAAGGATACATTTGGAGAATGAATTAAAGTCCATAGAGAAGAAAAAACTGCGCTTTGCGCTTTTCAGAAACAGCAAAGGAGCCGAAAGAGCAATTGGATGGAATGGGGAGTGTTGTGAAAGGAGGTGGTAAGACGAACATAAACAAGAGCAAAACAAGGGCAATGGAATGTAGTCTAAAAAATCTGGCGACCCTGAAGGAATTAGATCAGGTAACGAGACAGCAAAAATGGTTGAATTTTGTAACTTTGGCACCAAAATAACGTCTGAATCCCTAAGTAAAGAAGATGAATATGTAAAATGCAGAATGGCTATGTAGACAAAAGAATTTCTGAAGAAGAGAAATTTGTAGACATTCAATTGGAAGTCTTTTCTGAAGGCATTTGCCTGGATTCTAGCATTGTACAGGAGTGAAAAGTGAATGACAAGGAATTAAAAAAAAAAAGGAACACAGAAACTATTGATATTAGATGCTTGAACAGATCTGGGAGGGGGGGGGGGGAGAAGAAATTACTGGCGTATCTTTACTGAAACGAAGTAAAACTTCCAGACAGATTAAAATTGTGTACCGGGACCGGGACTCGAACCTTTGTCTTTCGCGGCCAAGAGCTCTACCACTAAGCCATCCTGACACGACTCACGGTCCGTCCTCACAACTTTACTTCTGCCAGCACTTCGCCTCCCACTTTCCAAACTTCACAGAAGTTCTCCTGCGAACCTTACAAGACTAGTACTCCTGGAAGAAAGGTTATCGTGGAGACATTGCTTAGCCACAGCCTAAGGGATGTTTCCAGAATGTAAATTTCAATCTGCATCGAGGACGGATCGTGGTTTGCGTCGGGATAGCTCAGTGGCACAGCGCTTGCCCGCCAAAGGCAAAGATCTCACGTTCGAGTTGCGGATCCGGCACACAATTTTAATCTGCCAGAAAGTTTCATATCAACGCACACTCTGTCGCATAGAGAAAGTTCCATTCTGAAACGAAGTAGGTTGCCGTTCTTGAGAGAGGAAGAGGCTTCCACAAGAGAAGGTACTGCGGAGAGTTTCATCAACCAGTATTTATACTGAAGACAACAACAAAAACATCTAGAAGAATACTATTTTTTTGCCTGTTTTAGTCTAGTAATTGTCCATATTTTATTTTTTTCCCTTTTGGAATGGTCAGTTTCCTGAAGGTTTATAGTTCTCAGTAGCAAAACCACGTTATAAAAAATGAAAAAGGACTAATGTAGGCAACTTGAGACCTATTTCT
Organism: Locusta migratoria; assembly: GCA_026315105.1. Lineage (NCBI taxonomy): Eukaryota > Metazoa > Arthropoda > Insecta > Orthoptera > Acrididae > Locusta > Locusta migratoria. The sequence goes on along the minus strand of CM048747.1, from coordinate 372,085,243 downwards.
ATGCCATCGGTATCTGCTAAAGTTATTGAAGAGGCTGTATAATTCAAGGTTAATTTTATTATTTCAGTTCACATAATTTGCATAATGTTTTAGACGTGATTTATCAACTGGAAATGTTTTATTCTCTTTTCTCAGTGAGGTACTGGATTGATTAAATGAAAGGCTCCGAATGTTGGACTCTTCTTTGATTTAACAAAGTCATTTGATTGTTGCAGAATTTGGAACATAATGAAATAAGGGGAATAGCTCACAATTAGTTCACCTCTTACTTTAATAACAGACAGCCGAAGTTAATTCCCTGTCATGTTGAAAATGGCTATCATATGTATTCACGATGGGACATAGCTAGTTGTAGTAAGAGAAGCGGAGCAAAGGGTTCCCCCAGGGACTTGTTTTGGGGCCATTTTGTTTCTCAATATGCCTTCTAATAAACAGGTAAGTCTAAAATATTTCTTTTGCTGCTGACACCAGCTTCCTAGGGAAGAATTTATTTGCAATACTGATGCAGAATCAAATAATGCAGTTCGAGACATAAGCTCATGGCTTGTAGAGAATAAAATTGATGCTAAATCACGGTAAGATTCACACAAAGTTCAACAAAACTGACTTTTGATTACACAGAATGGATATATAATAAGTGAGACTAGTTTAAATTTCTAGGCGCTCATATAGATAGTAAAATATCGTGGAAAGTCCATGTTCAGGATCTTGGTGAAAAACTAAATGCTGCATTATTTAACATTGGAATAGTAACTGAAATAACCGATAGTTCAACACGAAAAGTAGTCTACTTTTATTTTGATTTGTTTATGACGTATGGTGTTATTTTGGGGGTAAATTTTCTGAATCAAAACGGTTATTTATGGCGCAGAATCGGGCGTTTCGAGCAATGTATGGAATAAGCTCGCAAATCTCTTGTAGACCCCAGTTCAGAAACCTTGTAATTCTGAGATTGGCCTCTCAATACACATTTTCTTTAATGTCGTTTGTTTTTTATACTAACTGCTTATTCCTAAGAGTTAGCTGTTTTCACTCATTAACTACTAGACAGATATCTACATTTGTATCACACCTCCTCGATCCTTGTGTAGAAAGGTGTGCAGTGTTCTGCCGCATCTATTTTCAATAAACTGTCACAAGAATTCAAAAATTAGTAGCAATCCACACACTTTCAAGTCCAACCCAAAGAGATTCCTCCTGGCTTACTCTTTCTATTCTGTCGAAGAATTCCTGAACGAATAATAAAATAATTAAAGTAATTTCGGTATTACGTGGTTGATTCTTTTTACTTATGTTTAGGACTGTTCTAGGCATAGGACTGCTATACATTTAATTTTTTCTGTTACTACACTTTTGTTACGATTTGTTGTAGTGACTCGTTCTATGAACATGGAAACTTCCTCCTTAACCCTTTCATTCCCAATGTTGTTTTTGGACAACAACATAATAAAAGTTGATTTATACCTATTTTGTGAATCCATGCTTAAAGTTGCATTTTTGTTGATGAACGTCATGCTTCTAGTACTACATTTTGCCGCTTGGTATGGCGTGTAGACACTTCTGAGGCATTAATTTGTCAATCTTGGAGATTGTGTTTCGTTGCCGTCTGTAAGTGGCTGAGTGTGTGTGCGCGAGTGTTGTTCCTTTTATTTTATTCCAGCACTGAATTGTCTTGTCTTTGGTGCTCTGGCGAAGATTATGCTAGCATTATTGATCTGGCAGTGTTAAGTATCAACAAAATAACGTCCAAGTAATAAAATACCACGATAGAAACGTCTGTATTGTTTATGAAATACATGACATAAAAAGTCAATACTTCGACCAAAAATTTTAAAACACATATTTTCTGTTGACTCCAATGTATTAATACGGATCATACTGAATTTTAATTTTTTCAAAGCTGATTTCATAATGTGAGACTGAAAGGGTTAATTTAGTAAAACTTTTATTTATATTCATCACTTTTGTCCAATATACATTAAAAATAAAAAATAAATGTAATTACATGACGTAGTTAATGAACAAAGAACCTCAGCTGACACGCAGACAACATAAGCGGATCAGGTCATGTCTTTTGTAAAATATGTCAGTTAGAGTGAAATAAATCCTCAGCTATTGGCACCAACAGTAGTTTACGTGCAACAAATCGTTTTAGTTGCCGAATTTTGAAGCGCGTTACTTCTACAATTTAAACTTGTACCAATCAACCACTAAAATTCCTCAGGGTGTGAGACCGCTTTGTCATTTTTAACTTATGGGCCTCACTTGCAGAGTGAGCGAAGGGTTGATTCTTATATAATAGTGCCTCGAGTGATTTGAGGAGGAGAAATGAGGATGTTGGGCGTTATTTATTAGTATTTGCATTATTTCATGCCATTGGCGGAAATGGGAGTCCTCAAATCAAATGTTCAAATGTTTGTAAATCTATCGGACCAGGTAAACTAACTTAAGGACAAACACGCACACCCATGCCCCAGGGAGGACTCGAACCTCCACGTCGAGCAACCGCGCGCTCTGGGAGTCCTCGATTTGTGTTTACATGGAGTATTTTTCTTGCCATAGGCACTTTCGTGGAAATAGACGGAGTCAACTGGCGTCTGCATTGCTCGTTGCCATTGGCTGGAATAGACGAATGGGCTGCCGCTGTTTTCTAGTCGGCTGGTGCGCGCGGCGGCGAACCTACTCTGAGTTGCTTGGCGCGCGTACCGTCTCGTATCGGTGACGCCCCTAGCAGCTGGAGTCGGTGGTCTTGCAGTAAAGCGTTCGACTGGAAACCGAAGGGTCGCGGTTTCAAAATCCGGTCACACCTCGGAGTTTTTCAGTCTGCACTTTAACCCATCCTTCGCGTCTCAACGATGTGAGGAATCGCCAGGAACGCCACGTGGTTCGGATTCCACGTTTAGCTGTAGGTCCCCTTTCCCCGATTGGATAACTGGGGTAGGCTAGGGACATGCAAGTCGCCGAAGTGGCGTCTAGTTGAAAGACTTGCACCAGGCCAATGAGCCACACGAAGTTATTATTACCGCTAGCAGACAGTTCGCCGGAAGTCTGCACTCGTCTCCTCTATTCATGTTGGATGGCCGCTTGGCTATTTCGACAGTCGGAAAGTTTTTAGAAAATTGACAATGCAGTTGTCGAGATACGATTGTTTGAAGATAAACTAAATTTACGTCGTGATTATAGAACGATGAACTGGAGCTCGCGCCGAGGCAAACTGTGCGAACCCCATTATTGCTTTCGCAAAAGATGTCAATCGGGCTAAAAATACTCAGATAATGGCATTATTTGTATGGACCGACATAGAACTTGTACCAAACACTTCAAATTTTGCGCTAAGGGAGATAAATGGATAAAAAGTCATAAGGGCTTTTTATCTGATAATCTTTATCTGATGTCTACATATCATACTTTAAAATACAGCCAAATTTAGTACACTACGAGATTCGTTGAAGGCCCAGACATAACAGTATTTTGAGAGTCATTATCGTCGCGTTGTTGATATGTTAATTGCAAGTAACATAATAAGAATAATTAACACGACGGTCCCGTTTCGGCTTAAAATGCCATTATCAAGTAACCTGTGGTTCAAAGTGGTTGACATCTAGGTTTGAACAAATAATTATGCTCTAATATAATATTACAATACGGAGCTTAACGTTCATTTACGTAGGGTAAGGTGGTACAATTGTGATCATTTCGGACAAATGTAATTGTAACTGGAAATACATATGTAGAAAAGAAACAATTTTAACTATTGCACTTGTTCTTGGATGTTTAACGCATGTCACATAAATATTAGACAATTACAAATGTTGGTATAAATATACACAAAAGTTACAGAATTGAGAAAAATTGATCTACAATGTACCACACTAGGTACAATTGTGATCACTTCATGGTAAAATTTTGATCACTGGCATCTTCCACATAATAAGCACTTTTTCTCTTGGTCACCAACACATACTTCGTGGTACCAAACATAGAAATTTTTGGCAGTAAATCCAGTCACCCTTAACTAGAAAATTTATAAGGCTATGTGGCTTCACTTACGTCTTAAGAGGAAAAAAATTATATCTCCGTATCACAAAGTCGTGTACTCTTGGAAAAGACAGGAGGAGCTGTAGAAACCTGCTACACTACAGCGCCACACAAAGGCAAGTGCTACCAACACTACGAGGCTGACAAATTATGTTGATCGGAGTTGTAGCTATGCCTAATTTGTACCACCTTAACCTATATGTTTAGATGGTCTGACAAACGTAGGACATCTAAGGCGGCTGTATATTGACTTTCAACATTTTTGGTAATTTTCATCTTGATTTGTAATTTTGAAAGTTGTAGCCGCGATGTCGTATGTATACAAATCATATAAACGTCATATTTACGTAGTTAGGAGTTGTGTAATCTTTAGAAGTATTTAAAGTGTGCTAAGAATTTATATATGCTAAAAATATGGACGCGTTTTTGTTATTTTATACATATATTCTACATCTACATCTACATCGATACTCTGCAAATCACATTTAAGTGCCTGGCAGAGGGTTCATTAACCACCTTCATAACTTTTCTCTACCGTTCCATTCTCTAATAGCGCGCGGGAAGAAAGAACACCTAAATCGTTCCGTTTTCGATCTGATTTCTCTTATTTTATTGGGATGGTCATGTCTCCCTAAGTAGGTGGGTGCTAGCAAAATATTTTCACATTCAGAACTAAAAGTCGGTGATTGAAACTTCGCAAACAGATCACGCCGCAATGAATAACGTCTTTCTTTTAATGATTTCCACCCCAATTCGTGCAACATTTCCGTGACGCTTTCCCCCCCGTAACGTGATAAAACAAAACGAGCTGCCCTTCTCTGAACCTTCTCAATATCTTCCGTCAGTCCCACCTGGTGAGGGTCCCACAAGGGGCGACAGTACTCCAAGAGAGGACGCACAAGTGTGATGTAGGCAGTCTCTTTGGTGGAGCTGGTGCATCGTCTAAGCGTTCTGCCAATGAAACGTAACCTTTGGTTCGCCTTCCCCACAATATTTTCTATGTGTTCTCTCCAGTCAAAGTTGTTCGTAATTGTAACTCCTAGGTATTTGGTAGAATTTACGACCTTAAGGTTTGACTGATTTATCGCGTAATTGAAGTTCAGCGGATTTCTTTTAGTGGTCATGTGTATTACTTCACACTTTTCTTTATTTAGTGTCAATTGCCAATTTTCGCACCAAGTAGAAATTTTGTCTAAATCGCTTTGCAGTTGCTTTTGATCCTCTGTTGACTTCACTAACCGATAAACGACAGCATCATCCGCGAACAGTCTAAGGGAGCTATTCAGATAATCTCCTAAATCGTTTATAAACACGAGGAAGAGTAGGGGACCAATAACGCTTCCCTGTGGAACGCCAGATATCACTTCTGTTTTACTCGATGACTTACCGTCAATTACAACGAACTGTGTCCTTTCTGATAGGAAATCGTGAATCCAATCCAATTACTGTTGCATTTTTGGTATTCGATTTTCGTAAGTTGCTGTTATGTTTCCTGCGAGTGTGTAAGCATAGATGTGCAGTTAACTGTTGGCTTGCGTTATCTCCAAAGTTATAGGCCGCCTAACCTTTATCATCTTCGAAAAATTCAATAAAAATTTTAAAATAATTTTGATGCTTAAGGTCCGTTTGTCCATTCAGTACATTTTGCGGATGGTTTCTTATATGTATACAGATTACGTTCAATTGTTTTCAATGGTATTAACTGTGTGCTGACGCTATTTTAGGTTAAGAACATCTGTGCTTACACATTCTCTGGAAACATAATAGCGACTTATGAAAATCCAATAAAAAAATAAAAAGCATTAATAATTATAATTTATGTATAAAATGAAATAACAAAACCGCTTCCACATTTTAGCATATATAAATTCTAAGCACACTTAAGATACTTGCAAAGATCACACAACTCCTAGTCGCGGTGTAGTAGCCGAGTTGTCTGAGGCGCGTTGCTGCGGAGCACGCGGTTGCTCGCCGTGGAGGTTCGAGTCCTCCCTGGGGCATGGGTGTGTGTGTTGCCCTTATGTTAGTTTACTTCAGTTTAGCTAGTTTGTAAGCTATGGACTGATGACTACGCAGTTTGGCCCGATAGATTTACAAACATTTGAACATTTGAACTTACACAACTCCTAATTACACAAGTAAGACAAGTCGCCATCCCCGAATTGTTCTTCAGCAGTGGGAAGCAAAAAAGGTGCTTATTAATGTGGGCCTTTGCTGTGATAGTTCCACGAAAAAATTAAGGGGTGCAAACCCCCCTCCATGAAAACCAAGATCACACCATAACACCACCGCCCCCGTATTTTACTGTTGGCACTACACAAGCTGGCAGATGACTTTCACCGGGCATTCGCCATACCCACACCCTGCCATCGGATCGCCACATTGTGTACCGTGATTCGTCACTCCATACAACGTTTTTCCACCAATCGTCTAATTTTGACGCTCCTTACAAGTGAGGCGCCGTTGGGCATTTGACCTGTGTGACGTGTGGCTTATGGGCCGCCACATGTCCATGAAATCCATGATTTATCACCTCCTGTCTACCTCCTGTCTCCTGTCTACTTGTACTTGTAGTGGATCATGGTGTCGGTTGGAATCCCTGTGTGTTGGTCTCGAGAGATGCCTACCTATTACATTGTACGACTCTATTCTACTGTCGGCGGTCTCTGTCAGTGAACAGACGAGGCCAGCCTGTACGTGTCCCTTCATGTTTCCACTTCACTATCATGCCATGGATGAAGGGCAACAGGCGGATTGTGTTTTTCTCGACTTCAAAAAGGCGTTCGATGCGGTGCCACACTGCAGACTGCTAACGAAGATACGAGCTTATGGAATAGGTTCACAGATTTGTGACTGGCTGGAAGACTTCCTAAATAATAGAACGCATTACGTTGTTCTCGACGGCGAGTGTTCATCAAAGACGAGTGTCTCGTCAGGCGTGCCCCAGGGGAGTGTGACAGGACCGCTATTATTTTCTATCTATATAAATGATCTGATGGACAGAGTAAGTTGTAATTTGCGGCTGTTTGCTGATGATGCTGTGGTGTATGGGATGGTGTCGTCTGTAACTGACTGTAATAGCATACAGGATGACTTAGACAAAATTTCTAGTTGCAGCGAAGAATGGCAGCTAGCTCTCAATGTAGAAAAATGTAAGGTGATGCACATGAGTAGAAAAAGCAATCCCATAATGTTCGAATACAGCATTAGTAGTGAGCTTCTTGATGCTGTCGCGTCGTTCAAATATCTAGGCGTAACATTGCAGAGCGATATGAAATGGAACGAACATGTAAGGACAGTTGTGAGTAAGGCGGACAGCCGACTTCGGTTTATTGGGTGAATTTTGGGAAGATGTGCTTCACCTGTAAAGGAGACCGCGTATAAAACGCTTGTACGACCACGTCTTGAGTATTGCTCAAGTGTTTGACACCCGCAGCAGATCAGTTTAAAGGAAGACATAGAGGCGGTTCAGAGACGAGCAGCTAGATTTGTTACCGGTAGGTTCGACCAATGCGCGAGTGTCACGGAAATGCTCCGGCAACTCAATTGGGGATCGCTGGAAGAAAGACGACGCTCTTTACGTGAAATTCTGTTGCGGAAATTTAGGGGGCCGGAATTTGAAGCTGAGTGTAGTACGATCTTGCTGCCGCCTACTTACATTTCGCGTAAAGATCACAAAGACAAGATAAGAGAAATTAGGGCTCGTACGGAGGCATATAGGCATTCTTTTTTTCCTCGTTCAGTTTGGGAGTGGAATAGGAAAGGAAATGCCTAGTAGTGGTACAGTGTACTCTCCGCCACGCACCTTACGGTGAATTGCGGAGTATGTATGTAGATGTAGATGTCAGAAACGGTGGACCTAGGGATGTTTTGGAGAGTAGAAATCTCGAGTACAGGCTTCTGACACAAGTGACACCCAATCATATGACCACGTTCCAAGTCCGTGAGTTCCGCGGAACGCTCCATTCTGCTCTCACGATTGTATATATCAGAACTGAATTAAGATACATTTTTGATAATTTTCGGAAGCATATCGGCGTCCGTGATTTACCTTGTGTTACATATTTCGCAAATAATACAATACTGGCCATTAAAATTGCTACACCAAGAAGAAATGCAGATGATAAATAGGTATTCAATGGACAAATGTATTAGACTAGAATTCACATGTAATTACATTTTCACGCAATTTGGGTGCATAGACCTGAGAAATCAGCACCCAGAACAACCACCTCTGGCCGTAATGACGGCCTTGATACGCCTGGGCATTGAGTCAAACACTATCCTTTCACATTCCACCAACGACGACTGTCTAGAAAATAAATGTGTGTCAATTATAAAGAAGGCATGAGCTGATTATTTTTACTTTCGTATTTACCTGGAAAGAAAAAAAATTTATGACACAAAGTAATAATTATCCATATCATAGCTAGCGTTGAAATGGGTGACTTGTCAAATATAGTACTACTGCAAGGGGCCAAATAATCAGACGAAACACTGGCTAAAATCACCTAGCATATCTTACAAATATCATATCACTGTGATGATGGTTTTATCCCCCTTGTTGTACAGTGGCTGGAATAGCGCAAATTTCCAATTAAAAGAGATTTCATGAGTTCTCAGGAAATGAATGGATTTTCCGGGCTATGCCCTAACTACCTATCTTCAGCATTTCGGCAATTATACCATATTCCCCTGGGGATTTATTACTTTTGATTCCATGGATTACATCTTTGGCTTTGTCCAATGGTAGGGGTACTGAATCTAGAAAATACACAGTTTAAAAGATCCTTCAGATAAGGGAATTTTTAATTTCCTTGATTACTCGTTTGCAGCGTCCCATCCGAACGTTTGTAGCAAAGACTGGGTGCCTGACAATTTGGTAATTCATCTCCGAATCTTTTGTAAATGTTTTATGTACTAAATTTCACAATTTTGTCGTAATCATTATTGCGTTTTTCAGACTGGTAGTTCGATCTTCTGTACTTTGGTGAATTATTGCCAGTTTTGTTCAGTTTTATGGGAATTAAAATTCTGACAGTCTTTATTATAAATTTCATGGTCTTGTCACAGGTTTAGTTCTATTCCCTATGTTTGCTTTTCCTAATCGGTATGCCAATGTTTTGATTCAAATTCAAATGTTTTTAAATCAATGGGAAATACTTGGTTATTAGTCCCTAGCTTACAGACTACCTAAACTAAGTTCAACTAACCTAAGAACAACACATACACCCGTGCCCGAGGGGGGCATGCTCACCGCAGCACGGCGCCTCAGTGCGCACGGCTATTCCGCCGGGGCCAATGTTTTAAGAAGCTTTCAAAGTGTATCACTGAGATTTATTCAAATTGAAGGATTGTGAGTTGGGAAAGTACTTGCGTTTTGTTTAAGAAATGGACCTATTGATTTTTTATGTTTATTTTTTGGAATTCTTCGTTTTGACCTGTTTGGCCTAAATTTTATTTTGATGGTGGAAAGATGGCAGTCGGAATTAATGAGTCCGTTCTTAACTTTGATAGTCATAATTTCTTTATGATTTTATTAGAAATAGTGAAATGATCTATTTAAAAACTCTCCTAAGTGAAAATTAGGGGATCTCTAGGTATTCCTTCCTTGGTAGCACCAGGAAACTTATTGACATTAATTTGAGATCAAAATTATTGCAATAATCAATTCACCTTTCTGTATTTTATTAGTTCTAGTGTGCGATGGATATAGTGCTACATTTGCCCTGAATTTCCTTGCCCTACTTATTTAGGCATAGAAATCTAAGAGGATTTTTATGTGATTTTTGGGATGCTGGTTGTAGTTTCTTCCGACATTTCTCAGAATTCCTCCATCTTTTGTGGATTTCTATTGTAGTTGTTGGTGACTGAATGTGCATCATTAGCGTAAAAGCTTTGTTACCTAATTTAATCGATAATGTTGAAATTGTTTCAGAAGCTGAAGAAAAGTTATGCACTTAATTTATGCTTCTTTTTACAAAGAATCCAGTGCCTAATTGTTATGACTGTATATGGACGGAAATTGCTCGTTTGCCTTTCTAAATTCTATAATGTCCGATTCAAAATAATTTTTATCTGTGTATCTGAAGTGCAAAAATTATGATGTCGACGTTGTGTAACGTGTTCGTTAACTGCTATCACATTGTTTCGAAGTTTCAGGACGAAAATAACAATTACGTTCGCAAAATGTTTTTGCAATTTATTTGATAACAGAGTGACCGGTTTCGATCTACTCTGAGACCATCATCAGACCGATTCGTCTCACGCCGCACGCTCATCGCCTCGGCACAAAGGTGAGACGAATCGGTCTGATGATGGTCTCAGAGTAGATCGAAACCGGTCAACCTGTTATCACATAAATTGCAAAAACATTTTGCGAACGTAACTGTTATTTTCATTCTGAAACATATACCAGTTCGCTGATTTTTCAGTAGGAATCAATGTTTTCCAGATTCATGTTTCGAAGTTTCTTGATAATTTAACTACCAATGAAAGTTACCGTATTCATTTTGGACGAAGAGTTTTGGGAAGCACCGATACATTCCTGCGTGATATTCTCGGTCCTCTAGAATCCGATGACTGAGTTAAACTCGTCTGTCTGCTAAGGATCGCAGGTTGATTCCGTCATGGTAAAGAGCTGAAAGTAGTGAGAACATCTATCTGTATTGATGTCATGGTTAAAACTGAAGTAGTGAGCTCCAGAGGTTTCTGAAGATTTTGTCAAGCTGTTTTTGGTCTGCGAGAAGTATTTTATTTCCATCAGATCTTCCGTATAAGTCCGGCAAGCCTCCCAGTGACTTTCGTTATTTAGCAACACCTGAGGATCAACATTCTTTACGGCTTAAAACCCAGAGTTGCCCGGGTCTTTATATATTCTGTTAGTCTATCTCCTCTCAGCTCCGATCTACCTCCTTATTCTTCCTCTCTCGGAATAGAGGGTATATTTTACTTGGTTTGGTGAGACATTGTGTATTTGAACTAGAGGAATTAACTCTTTAAAGTCACTTTTAACTTTCCAATTATATGAGTAGACCGTAAATGAGAGAATGCGAAATTAAGAAGTTACAGTGTACAGAGATCTAAAATAATTAAGAAACGTGTTAGTTGGGGATAACCTTAACCGTCGTCCTGAAGAGACTCTGTATACTTTGGTTCCATTCCGTGCTGACGACTGGTGCAGCAACCGCTCTTGGATTTGTTGAACTAATGTAATAACGGTTGCGAAAATGCTTTTTTTTTAATGATTTATGACGCATTTGCCCTCTTGGGGCATCATCGGACATATAAAATAGTTGTGGAGAATCATTAATTCCTAATAATTTTACATTTTAACTCCGGACAGCATGGTCTGAGGTTGATTTACGATATCTATTTATGTATATCTGTTGATGCTCCAAAAGGGCACAACGCGCCATAAATATAAAAAAGCATTTCTGAAGCCGTGATTACCATCAATCAACAACATTTCGTTACCTGTTCTGCAACTTATTTACAGAACTGCAGACAATTAATAAATAGTGCAGGGGCTACTGTCTGTTACGTCACTCCACGAGGAAAATTACAACTTAAGCAGATGCAAGAGCTTCTCTGGTTACTTCTTTTTCAGTTGGAGTATCTCGCAGTCAACGAATAGCCAGATTATGTCTGTGCAAATCTATAAAAGGTATCATTAGTGCCACGTGTCAAGGGAAGAAACATTACATGTGTAGCAAAACGCTGTTTCTGTTATATTAAAGTTGTAATTTCTTTTATCTTTGCTTGTGCAAGACGCATTGCATACGGCGGCATCGCTCTGTTTTATGTGATGATGTCATTTCCAAGGAAGACGATTTCCCATTTAACGACAGTGACTAGTTGTTACCCATGAATTCAAGAGCTATATAATTTGCAAGTTTCCATTTGTCGTGCTTAAAATATTGCCAATACAGTAAGAAATATTAAGATCGACGAGGTATAAATTTTGAGACATCAATCTCGTATTCTGGAGGGAAGTATAATGTTCATATGTGGTTGGTCTTCTGTGGTTTCCTTCGACATACGGTACCTTGCCGAGTGTACCTCGTACTACTCAAGTCATTTCCTTTCCTGTTCCACTCCAAATAGAGCGAGAGATAATCACCCGCTTATATATCGCCGTGGGAGCCCTAATTTCTCTTATCTTTGCGATCCTTCACCAAATGTAAGTTGGTAGCAATAGAATTATTCTGCCGTCTACTTTATTGTCTGTTATCTGAATTACCTCGCTAGTATTTCTGGAAAGAACGTCGTCTTCTCTCCAGGGAGATGTTCGTCGAACATACCTTAAGTCTGGCAGTCCGCCCGTAATTCTTTCTTTCTTCCATCGTAGTCAACTGAGTAGCACTTGAGAATGGATCACACTAGTGCTCAGTAAGCGGTGTGCTTTACAGATGAACCTTCCCAAAATACGAAAAATAAATAAATAAATAAAATAAAAAAGTAAATAAAATAAATAAATAAATGTCGACAATTTGCCTTTCCCAGAACTGTCCTTATATGCTAGTTCCGTTTCATTTTGCTGTGCAAAGTTACACCTAAATTAATCGACTCGACTGTATTTTTAAATACAGGTGTGGAGCCCCTCCATGCTCGCACTAGCAGGGTGACCAACTCAATAGGTCTACCGTCACCTCTGCATCGTAAGCTTTTTGAAACAAAAACGGTTTTAAGGACAGAGAGAAAAAAGTGCCATGGCCAGTTGCCAAGGAGAAAAAAAATAGAACTGCGACAGGCAGGGACGGGTAGTAAGAGCAGTAGCGGATTTCCTATTATCTGCGACAGATCATGCAGGGGTTTGGTTATGTTAGTTACTGGGTATCGTGCAAGCTCGGTACCATTTTCATCGCGTGTTTATCGTAAATTTGTCAATCCGGTTTGATGAGTCGCCCCACTGGGATGTCTGCTGGGTCAGCGGCTGCTGGCTGCATCAAACAAGATTGACGGATGAGTGGTCGACTTTGGTATCAACCTCTGCGTGTGTGGCTTAACTGTTGGGATTTGTTTGTGTGTCGTACTTGTTGGTGTTTCCTGCTGTCGCCAGTATTAGCTTATCTGGCATAGCCAGTCAGTTTGCTGAGGTGCTGGGGTTCGACGAAAAGTGGTTTTGTTTGTGTTAGTTAAGCTTACCATAGGTTCTTATCTATTCCTGGAAAATAGTGTTTTATGGCGGTTGTGCTTCCACCTACGGTGATGATCGTAGTTGCCCAGATTAAGGATGAAGGGGATGTTCTTGTGTCTAGAGTTCTCGACTGTCTCAAGTAGTTCACTACTAATACTCCATGTTAATATTACGGAATTGTTTTTCCTATCCATCCTTACATTTTTGTTCAAATGTTTGTAATTCTATCGGACCAAACTGCGTGGTCATCAGTCCGTAGCTTACAAACTACATAAACCTAGGTAAACTAACCTACGGACAAACACACACACACACACACACACACACATGCCCCAGGGAGGACTCGAACCTCCACGGCGAGCAACCGCGGGCTCCGCAGCGAGACGCTTTAGACCGCTCGGCTACTCCACCGCGGCTAACATTTTTGTACATTTTCAACTACCTGCCAGTAATGACTCAAATTATCAATCGCTCGACATCGACACCTTTCTATACTTCACAGCATCATCAGGAAACATCCGCAAATTGTTACTCACCCTGTTCGCCAGATTATTTATATACAGAGTGTCCCACTCAACTGTTTCAACCCAGATATCTCTGAAACTACAAGAGATATTGAAAAACCACTTTCACGGTCATGAACGTGCGGCAGGGACTTGTGAAAGTAGGTACTATGATACACGCTAAAACGTGAAGAAATATTATTTTCAACAAAAACTTATGTTTTTTTAAACTGGATACCCCATATTATTTCTTAAGCAATCGATAGGATGAAAAATCACAAAAAAGAATAGCGTCGGTTGCATCGCGAAGCGTCAATTACATCCGGAGAAACTGCGAAGGGAAGTTGACGTTTGAAATACATGAGGCGCAGTTCCAGCGCATGTCCGAGGCCCAACCGTGAGTCTCGCTTGAGCCTCGGACATACGCTAGCACTGCGTCTCATGTGTTTCAAACGTCAACTTCGCTTTGCAGTTTCTCCGGATGTAATTGACGCATCGCGATGCAACCGACTCCATTCTTTTTTGTGATTTTTCATCCTATCGATTGCTTAAGAAAGAATATGAGGTATCAATTTAAAAAAATATTTCTTCACGTTTTAGAGTGTCTCATAGCACCTAGTTTCACAAACCCCTGCCGCACCGTTCATGACCGCAACAAACCTCTGTAGCAAACCAGAACTTCATAAAATAAATGAACACATTAGAGCGGTTGTTATTTACAGAGAATCACTCACATACACCCTTGTCAGAAGTGTTCTAAATGTACTCACACAACAATACAAAACACTAAATTGCAGAATACTGAAAAACACAGAACAATAAAAAACCATATAAAAGCCTTTTGTGTCCTTGATACACCTATGTTGGCCTTATTTGATGGTGAAAGATGTACTCCACAATCCCACTCAAAGAAACAATCAAGAATGAGACCGGGATACTTACAATCAGTTACCACAAGAACACGTAACAGAGATAAGTTCACTCCTACACCTCATTACTGAAATGAATTTTTTGAATTTAATAAAGAATTCAACCTACAAGGAGATGATCTACCAATTGGATCTCCAGTTTCAGAAACGTTAGGCAACGTCTTCATGAGGAAAAGAGAGAGAGAGAGGGAGAGAGAGAGAGAGAGAGAGAGAGAGAGAGAGAGAGAGAGAGAGAGAGAGGGAAAGAGAGAATATTTCAAGAAATAGTACGAGGAAAATACACTATAATATAATGATGGAGATACATGGATGATAAACACTTCTTGATAGATGCACCACAAAATAAAACAGACCCACGCAAAGATAAACACAATACATAAGAACATAAAGTTCACTTTAAAGGGAAAACCGGCAGGCCAAATAAATTACCTAGCCGAGCGGTAGTGGCCATCCGATTCCAGGCGCCATGCTAGGGGCTGTGCAGCCGTTCCCGCTGGAGTTTCGAGTCCTCCCTCGGGCATGGTTGTGTGTGTTGTCCTTAGGATAGGTTCAAGTTAGCTTAAGTAGTTTGTAAGTTTAGAAGTTTAGTGACCGATAGTCACAGTAGTTCGGTCCCGTAAGTTTACAAACACTTTTTTTTTTTTAAATTTCGTATGTATACAACTCACAATGAAAAATATCCGACATTAATTCAGCAAATACAGGAAATGAACTGTTTCATCCATAATACTACATCAGCCATCCACAGGCCCAAAAGGAATCAGCTCTCAGATATATGTTGCATAGATTAAACGCAGTACCACACGATAAACGCAATTACAATAAAGAGCAGGACATAAGAAACTGATAGAAAAAATAATGAATGCCTATAAACTCTAGCCACAAAACTGAATAATAAAATCCCGAAAGACATGAATATAAAGAAAGAACGCCCACTACGAACTCCAGCACAACAACATCAGTCCCAAAGTCATAACAAACAAACTCATCATAGCCGTGGCGGACCGGCCGAGCACATTGAGGCGCTATGCTACGATGCGCGTGGCCGTTTCCTGTCGGGGGTTCGAATCCCCCCTCGGGCAAGGATGTTTGTGCCGTCTTTAGTATAAGCTAGTTCATAAGCAGATTGTAAGTTTAGGGACTGATGACCCCATAGTTAAGTCCCATAAGCTCTACAAACATTTGAACATTTTGATTTTTTAGAAACTCATCAGACAAACTGTCACCCACTCATAGTATTGGAAAAACCTCAAGAAACAAGCAAAAATAAATAAATAAATAAATAAAAATAAAACAAAATAAGAACATACCAAAGCAATGACTCAATACAGAAATGGAGAAATGGCTAACAAACAAGGAGAATAGTGACATCCATAAAAGCTCCATTGTAATACTTAGGTAGTACATCTTCCCAAAATTCTACCAATAAACCGAAGTCGGCTGTTCGCCTTATTTACAACTGTCCTTATTTGTTCGTTCTATTTCATATCGCTCTGCAGTGTTACACCTAGATATTTGAAGGACGCGATTGCATCAAGAAGCTCACGACTAATGCTGTATTCGAAAATTATGGGATTGTTTTTCCTACTCATGCGCATTACCTTACATTTCTCTACATTGAAAGCTAGATGCCATTCTTCGCACCCACTAGAAACTTTGTCTAAATCATCCTGTAGGCTATTACAGTCAGTTAAAGACGAAACCCTCCCATACACTATAGCATCATCAGCAAACAGCCGCAAATTACAAGTTACTCTGTCCATCAGATCATTTATATAGATAGAAAATAAAATCAGTCATATCACACTCCCCTGGGGCACGCCTGATGATACACTCGTCTCTGATGAACACTCGCTGACGAGAACAACGTACTAAGTTCTATTACTTAGGAAATCTTCCAGCCAGTCACAAATCTGTGAAACTATTCCATAAGCTCGTATCTTCATTAGCAGTCTGCAGTGTGGCACCACGTCAAACGCCTTTTTGAAATCGATAAAAACACAACCGCCTGTTGCCCTTCATCGATGGCTCGCAAGATGTCATGTGAGAAAAATGCGAGTTGAGTTTCACATGAACGATGTTTCCTAAACCCGTGCTGATTCATAGACAGAAGCTTTACCGTCTTAATGTACTGTATTCGAACTGAGAATATGCTCCAAAATTCTACAGGAAACTGAACGATATTGGCCTGTAATTATGTGGGTCAGTCGTCTTTCCTTTCTTATAAAACGGAGTCATCTGCGCTTTTTTTTTAACTTAATTAAAGATTCGCGGTAAATGCAAGCTAAGTAAGGGGCCAATACCGCAGAATACTTTTTGTAAAACCGAACTGGTATTCCATCCGGACCAGGAGACTTTTTGTAATTAGCTCTCTCAGCTGCTTCTCTACACCGGGAATACCTATTACTATGTCCTCCATTTCGAAGTTAATACGTTCATCAAATGATTGTACATTTGTGTAGTCCTCCAACGTGAAAGATTTCTTAAAGGATAAATTGAGAACTTGAGCTTTCCGTTTGCTTTCTTCTATTACTGCCCCGGAATGATCAACTAGTGACTGGACAGTGGGCTTTGACCCGCTTATCGATTTTACATAGGACCAGAATTTTTTGGCGTTCTCGCAAAGATCTTTTGCTAGGGTATGGCTCTGGTAATTATTGTATGCTTCGTGTATCGATCTTTTTATAGACGCACGAATCTCTACTTACTTTTGCCTGTAATCATTTGCGTCTCCTTTTTTGAACCGAGAGTGCAACAGTCTTTGCTTTCTCAGTAACTTTCTAACATTATTATTATCACAAGGTGCAACATTAGCATCCTTAATAGACTTTACAGGCACATATTTTCTAACCCTTTATTCACAATGCATTTAAATTTAGTCCACAATTCTTCTACATCCATTGTAGCAAAACCAAACGATGTCCATTCATTTTCTAAGTGCGATCGTAAAAATTGCTTATCGGCTCTTCCTAACAAAAACACGTTCCTAGCCTTCTTGATTGTATTTTCAACTTTGGTCACCATCGACGCTATGACGATGTCATGATCGCTAACTCCTATCTCCATACAGACATCGTTAATAAGGTCAGACCTTTCGTAGCTATAAGGTCTAAAATATTTCCAATGCGCGTGGGTGGCCGGTTTAACTGCCCAAGACGGTTTTCGAAGAACGTGACCAAACGTAACTCGCAAGACTGCTTGCCTGTTTCGCCTGAAATGTAAATAGAGAGGTTCCGATGTACACTCTTAAGGTTGAAGTCTCCCCCGACTAATATTACATGGCATAGATACCTACGCACTACCTAGCGTAAGACTTTCTTTGAATGACTAAAACTGCTACAGCAACACTAGGGAGCCGCTAAAAACACCCATTAACTTTACTTCTTTTAGACCTGTTATACGTGCCCAGATAACTTCACAGTTACCTTCAAACTCGATCTCAGTAGAAACAATATGTTTGCCCGCGGTGATGAACACTCCCCCTCCAGTTGTGGTGATTTATATTTCCGATATACATTCCAAGCCTCGCTAAATATTTCTGAACTTGCCACATCATGATTTAGCCAGATTTCGGTGCCTAAAACTACATGAGCACAATAATTTCCATGCAGTGCGGCAAATTCGGGAACTTTGTTTTTCGCGGGTAATATTTGATAGTCGAATTTTTATGCTGAATGCGGCCTGAATTCTGTAGCTGAATGTTGACAGGCGAGTGTTCATCAGAGCTAGCGCCTAGCCTAAAATAAAAACCCCATGTCCACTCCACAAGAACTCTGCTACCCGAGTAGCAGCTTCCTTATTATAGTACACCCCTGATCTTTCTAGGGGTGTCCTACAATTCCCCACACGATAACGCAGTTCCTGATGTCTGCAGCCATGACTGTCACAGAGTCGGCGAAGCCTCTGGTTCAGACCTTTGGTGAATATTCGAGGATTTGCAATAAACAAAAAAGTATAGAAGTGGTAGTCCTCACAATTTGCGGTTTTTGTACCCAAAAATCATGTTTCGTTTCAAGAACGAGCCCTGGAAAATAATTATTTTATAAGTCATACAAAGACCACCCTACACCACATCTACTGTACAAAAACCAATTGATTTGCTCTATTTGTCTGGGTTGTAGGAAGTGTTTAATATTTAAATTTTGATACCGTACTACAGATGATTTCGTATGGCATTTTTGGCCGTTAGACCCCAGACGGTCGTCTTTGGCCTGCCTAGTGCAAGTCTTTTACGTGCCGCCTCTGGGGCGACTTGCACATCGGTGATGATGAAATGATGACGAGAACAACAAAACACCCAGTTCCAACCAGACAGGGAATCGAACCAGGACCCCTTCTGTGGCAAACTACTACGCTGTCCACTGGGCTAAAGAAGCGGACGATACCGTACTACATTATAGCTACGACACGCCAATACTTCAGATATTTATTCAAATGTTCACTAGGCCACACTCACCCCTTAAATCTGTGATCAATAGGACACGAAATATAACCCTATGATGAATCTTAATCTCACACGGGCATTTTGCAATATATTAAAAAACGTCCATGGAAATATGGAACAATGCATTCCATTTATGCAGAACACCCCCGGCAAGAAACCACTATCCTATGTAACGAATAATTAAGAAACCTAAACATTAAAAAATTACTTAATCTTTGCTTTAATAGGTTGATACCATTTTGGCCTAATGTTGTGACACAATGCATTAAAAGTAAAGAGAAAGGAATAAGAGATTAAAGCTTAAGCATTGCCTTTTTTTGTAGTGTAAAAGTGCTTGCATTTCAGATCTTACCTTCTTTGACCTCGCGATCGGTTAGGATCAAACATTAGGAGTTTAATAAGTGTGTGTAAATACTGAGTTTGAAATTTTATAGTGACTTAACCCAGTTTTGACTATCGATTATATTACGGAGACCATCTCTAAATCTCACTGATAGTATTTAATCTCGAGGCAGGAAGATAATAATGATGTTAGAAATTAGTTTCGAGCGTATTAATTGACAAAAATTAGGACTACTTTTATGTTGGAAGTGCCTTGAAATTTCACTTGAAACCATTGCTGTACGACGAAGTCGCTTGGCGATGCTAACATTTAGAGATTAAACAGTTTTACCTCTGTTATCATCAATCATGACACTGCTAGGCAAACAGTTACGAATTTACGAACCTGTGATAGAAATTTCTTAAAGACAGATAAATAACAAACGATATTAGACTCCAAATATTAATATTTCCTGTCTATATGGTTAAGAGTGGTGTAGCCCTGTTACTAGTTAAAATGACTGCAGCCAACTTAACTGGCCTTGTTGTTTGTCAAATTAGATAGAAATTCATGAAATAACCAAATTAAAAGTTTTCCTGAGCTACATGTTGTGACGTGCTTCGCACCCCCCCCCCCCCCGCGGACACACAATATATATGCCGCCATAACTTACATTAAGTCAGCCTTTTCGATCCTATTTACCATAAAAAAAGAAGAGGCATGCCATACCTACCACCAGAGAAAAAGACAACAAAATAATGAAAATAGATTCAGCAATAGACACTCACCAGCTGAACATGACACATAAATTAATAAATAGACATAAAGTAAATAAATAAAATTGTTGATACACACACGTCTACAGCTAAAATCGTGTTTATAAACACATACAAAACAGTCAGAACAGCACACAAGCAAACGTTCCTATCGGGTTGAATTCTTCCAGATGTGGACTGAGTCCTTACGGGTGCCATGAAGAGTGCAGGGTGCAGCCAACTGAAGATGATGGTTCAAGTTGGTCGTTTTGGATCGAAAGAGATTGTCTCTGGTTTTGAGCGGCTAACTGAAGCGTAAAGACATCCAGTCTTGCTTGCAAGGTGGAGAGCTCAGCGTTTGTAGCATAGTGACAGGACCGACTACGGACTCCTGGTACAGAGTCGAGTTTAGGGTCTGAATCAGATGCTCAGACGGTTCTGCGCCCCATGCAAGCTGCAGATTCCTCGACTTGGCGCCATCGGTTGGTGGGGTTCCGGGTTCCGCTTAATAGGTCAGGCGTCCACTACCATACCCAGGAAGCAACTACATGGGTAGTGGGGCTGTGTGGCGCGGAATGGGCGGTTTTATTTATCGGGTCTCGGGAACACAAAAAGGGTTTCCGTCTCAAAGGGTGTAGCAGGGCATACATTGAACGAATGTGTAACAGTTGTAAATTATGGTAACTGTATGATGTAGTGCTCTTGGCGCTAGTAAAAAGTACTGAAGCACAAATCATTACAGGTAGTGAAAGCTGGATAAGTCTGTAGATACGTTCACTCGAAATTTTTAAAAAGGGCCAAATGGCGTTTAGAAAAAAATTGAAAAAAAGGAGATGTGTTTATTGCTGTCACTAGCGGCGGTTTATCCTTTAGCGAGACTGAAGAAATAGGTAGAGGTTATACTTGAAAACCAAATTAAATTAACGACTGGTTCTTTTTACCGACTTCATGTATACATAGCTGACTGCTGAAAACGCAAGCTGGAATCAAATTTCAAAAACGTAGCATATTAATGTACTTAGTGGTGACTTTAAATTACCCTCGATATATTGGTATAAATACATGTTCAAAGCAGGAGGCACGCATAAAATATCGTCGGAATTTGCACTGAACGCATTCTTCGAGACTATTTCGAACAATTAGTTTATTAACACACTAGAATAATAAATGATTTTGAAGTCATGTTTGACATCCTAGCAACAAATAATCCTGAGCTAATAAAGAGCATCAAACACAGGGATTAATGAACATAGAGTTTTTTAGGGAGACTGAATACACAAATTCCTAAATCTTCCAAAATTAAACAACAAATTTAAGTAATCAAAAAGCAGATAAGATATCGCTCAACGCTTTCCTGAGTGAGAGTCTCCAGTCTTTCGAAACTAACAACGTGAGCATAGAACAGATATTGCTTCCATTCAAAGAAATAATATCGACAGCAGTTGATTAATACAGAATAAATGAACAAAATCGGGGGCTGATCCCCCCTCCCCACGTCCGCTTCCTCCCCGGAACGCTTAACAGGTCAGATCGCTGTTACAGAAGCAAAGAAAAAAAAATTGTGCCAAATTTAAACAGCACAAAATCCCCAAGACGAATTGTCTTTTGGAGAAACTCGAAATTTAGCGCAGAATTCAATGAGAGAAGCTTATAACATTTTCCACAACGAATTTCTGTCTTGTAATTTTATAGAAAATGTAAAGACGTTCTGGTCATGTGTAAAGTACACTATCGACAAAACACAGTCAATACCTTCACTAAGTGATAGAAATTGTGCTGCTACTGATGACAGTACTGCTAAAACAAAAATGCTAAATACAGTCTTCCGAAAGTCCTTCATCGAAGAAGATGAAGCAAATACTCCAGAAATCGAATCAAGAACAGCTGCCATAATGCATAATTTAAAAGTAGATATCCTATGAGTAGAAAATCAGCTTAAAACATTTAACAAAACTAAGTATTCCGGTTCATATTGTATACCAATTAGGTTCCTTTCGGCGTGTGATGATGCAATAGCTCCATACATGTACAACCGCTCGCTCAGCGAAAGATTTGAAAGAATTGAAAGTGAACAAATTTCTCGAATATCCAGGAAAGATAATAGGATTATTCCGCAAAATTACGGGCCCATATAACTGACTTCGGTTTGCACCAGGATTCAGGAAGAAACACGTTTTTCGAACATTTCGAACTAGGTCGAAGAGAACGACCAATTGGTCCATAGACAAGACGGATTCAGATCTTTCGTTTGAAACACAACTCTTTACTCGCATGAAGCGACAAATTCTCAAATCGATTCCATATTTCTAGAGCACTTGAACTCTTTTACACTGTACCTCACAATCGGCTTCTAAGCAAACTACGTGCTTATATGAAATCGTCTCAGTAGTGCGAATCGATTCGTGATTTCATGTTAGAGTGAACACAGTACGTAGTAACCGATGGAAACTCATCTAGTAAAACAGAAGAGATACCTGGCATTCCCCAGGGAAGTTTATAGGGTCCATATGTCTGTTGTCTTTATACTAGTAATCAATCGAGGATCTCTATTAGACAGTTCCTTGATAATTCTGTTGTTTGTAGGTTAGTGAAGTCATCAGAAGACCAAAATCAAACGGAAAAATAATGTATATAAGATATCTGCATGCTACGAAAATTGGCGGTTGACCTTGAGTAATAAAAACTGTAAAGCGATACTTGTGAACACTAAAAGAAATTTATTAACCTCACTTACACGATAAATCAGTCAAATCTGCAGGCGGCAAATTCAACTAAATACCTAGGAATTATAATTACTCATAAAATATCGTGCGGAAGACGAACTGGAGGTTACGTATCATTGGCAGAAAACTTAGAAGACGAAACAGTTCCGTTAAAGGAACTACCTAGAGTACAGTTGTTTTTACCGTTTTTAGTATTGCTTCGCATTGTTGGATCCCCACCAGGTGGTACCGACAGAGTATGTATAAAAAGGTCATAGAAGAGAGAGTGTCACGGAAATGGTGCATGAGATGGGGCGGAAAACATTCGTTACCGCAAGTTCACCATCTTTTTTCCTCTAAATGCGAACATATTTTGTTATAACCCATCAACGTAGGGAGACATGATCGTCATAATAAAATAAGGGAAAAAATCAGAAAACGGAAAGATTTTGGTGTTCCTTTTTACATGCACAATTAGAGAATGGAATAGTAGCGGTTCTATGAACTATCTGCCAGGCAGTTGAAAGTGATTTGAGGAGTACATAAATAGATATAGAAGCTAGCTTTGTCAGAAACAAAACGTGAACATCTCTCAAGTAGATCCAAAGAACTCAAAAGCAAGAAAGTCATGAAAAAAGTAAAATCGCAAAACACACACACACACACACACACACACACACACACACACACCGTCACATACTATCGAGCATGAGCACACAACGACAAGATACTTATTTAGAAACAGAGACACAAATCAGTTGAATATTCTAGTCACAGACCTAGCAGACGATCCACTTACTACAAATCGAACAAAAGAAAAACACATCTCGCAACATCCAAACACAACAACTGCAGTGACTAGTTGTTCGCAGTTTCGAAATGAAGAATAAAACAGTGTGATTGCCTGTGTTAGTTGAACATAAAAAATAGTTGGGCGCCACAGAAGAGAGTGAGTAATCTTAATAGTAATTATACTTAGACGAATACAGAGCCATAGCATGAGATCTCTCATACAAAAATCTGAAACAAATATGTTGTTTCAGTTGACCACTGAAAATGTTTTTAACTAAAGCTATTATTTACAGTTGCAAAAGTCGGTGAATTGTGCTATACAGACTGTTTAAAATGAGATTCTGCTCTTCAGTTTGTTAGTTTGGCCTTTCTGCCTGTGTGCGTAACTACGGTGTATAAGGACGGTGCAAGTTACTTTACACGCATCTAATGAAAGCTGTTAACATGCAGAAAGGGTCGTAAGTAGAGGATATGTGTAATTTTATTTAAATAGCTAAGTGACTGGCCCCATATCGGAAGAAGACATGTCAGTCGTGTTATTATGTAATTTCTGTTTAAAAAAACTTGAGTGTCTAAATTGCGGCTGAGACGGAAATCGGGGTTGTTGTTCATAATAGAGTGATAGCGAGAATGCACAGGAAAAGTGGCAGTTAATTTTTTGTGCAATAAGATATGTTGCCTGAAACGTTTTACCAACAGTTAAATGAGATGAAACTTGGCAGGTGAAAACTATTTGCTGGACCGTGATTCTAGTCTGGAAGTTTGCCATTCGCGGGCATCCTATTTTCGAGTGATATTCAGACCAACTTCACACAGAGGGAAGGCGTTGTAAGTCACGATCAGACGTTACTGGATTCAGGCTACAGAACGAGAACAACTGTACATATTGTGTGTTTGCAATAGTTAGAAGCAAAGGAACGTGATATAACTGCGTAGACTTCCGCGGCTAGAATTAGTTGACATAAAAGTTTTCTGGGTGTTGTACCGCGTCATAATGTGAGATGGGTATTACTCCAATAACCGACGTTTCGGCCAACTTTACAGTGTCCTTATTCTGGGTATACTGATCTGAGATGGTTGTTACGTGTCACTATATTTTGTCATTACTGTTAACTGTCACATTACGTCATATTTTAAAATCATTGACGTTATTGGTGATTTTTTGGTGGAAAAGTGGAAACTTTACTGTTATAGGAAACTAAGGTGGAAGGAGTGGGGATCAGCCGTTGCCTATTGCTTCTTGCATAGCGACACATGATTTGTGGTCGTTGTCGAATGAGGTGAGGGCTTCCGTTTCTCTCCTGCTGGCCGCGGGCCGCGCGGCGGCAGTTTCTTACTACTGACGCTCGCGTGTTGTGTTGCCAGTGCGGCCTATTTCGCTGTGGTGGCTGGTAGCCAGGAGGGGGCAAGCCTGACTCCATCTCTCTGTTCATGTTGTTAGGATGTTGGCTTCCCTTATATTGCGTTTAACCATCGTTGGTTGCTTAGCGAGTATTCTGGCAAGGTTGAATTTTATTTTTCTGCTTCAATCTTACAGGTGTTCGGCTACTGCAGATTTATTGTGTTGGCCTAATCGTTCCCGTATGCTCGTTGCCACTGCCCTCCCTGTCTCACCTATGTATACCTCCCCACACTCGCATTCCATCTTGTATACTCTAGCAGCGTGTAATGCCTCTATCTTCACTTTTGTGGAGACAAGCTAATCCTGGACCTTGTGGCTGCTATAGATGACAGGCTGGTCACCAACTCGGTGAAGATATTTAGCAATCAGATCTCTGACGTTGACATAAAGGTTTTCTGGTTGTTGTACCGCGTCATAACGTAAGATGGGTATTACTTGAATAACCGACGTTTCGACTACTATAGAAAACAGGCTGGACCCCAAATCGGGGACCAAGTTTAGCAATCCGATCTCTGACGTTTTTTACATACGGTAAGAGCGCTGCTGTCTGTTTTTTATCAATTTCCTGCCTGTCCCGGTTATTTTATTTGTGGATCACTTTGTGGTTGTAGCAGTTGGCCAGAAAGTTTGTTCGTAGTTTTTTGGGATCAGCTGATTTGTCATCTGCGCGCAAATTGCCAGTAAACGGATGACTTCTTCTGCACTGGGTGGTGGTTGGACTGGGTGTACAAATACCTGTCAGTATGTGTAGGCGTCCTATATCCCTTGTACCCAAGTGTGCCATTTCTTGTTCTGTAAACTTCCAAATCTAGGAATGGAATAGCGCCGTCCTTCTCGACTTCTAATGTAAACTGGATCTTCAATTTGTTCAGATGGTCATGAAATCTGTGTAGCTTCATCTCACCGTGTGGCCATATTGCTAAAGTGTCGTCCACGTAACTGAACTAGCATCGTGGGCGTCGGAACAAAGTGCCATTGCTTTGAAGGCCTACATGAGTATTTCCTGCTAATGAAGCCAAAGACCACCAACCATGGCTCTCTATGCAAGAAGCAATAGTCAACGAATGATCCCCACTACTTCCACAACAGCATCCTCTTCCGCCAAAAAATCACCCGTAACATCGATGATTTTAAAATTATGATGTAATGTGGCAGTTAACAGTAATGAAAAAATATAGTGACGCGTAACAACCAGCTCACATCAGTATATCCAGAAGAATGCCACCGTAACGATGGCCGAAAGGTCGGTTATGTAACTACTACCCCCATCATCATGTACACCTCTCCCTTTCAGGCATCCTCCACCACCATGTGGAGTGCCGGCAATCAGCAGCTTTCACCAGTCCTTCCTCCACGCCTTCCTCTCTACCAGTGCCCCCTTCACCCCCGCCACAATCTCTCCCACTCACCCTAAACAATTTATATTTATCTCCCTGTTTCCCGCCATAATCACCCGCTGTCGAGCCAGGATGGTAGTCTCCGCCTCATGGATCTCCCCTACCCCCTTCCACCTGCCCTGCAACCTATCCCACAGCCTCCTTCTCCACCATCTATTACAAAAAAATATACCCAAAACATATCAGTGCTGACTGTGCCCCAGTCTCCCCCTTTTTTTTCTTTAAAAAAAACACCCCTTCCCCACCACACAAGCTCCCATCTCCTCCACTGACCGAATTGGTATGACCCCACTACGTACATGCCTCTGTCCTCTCCCCAACTCATCCCATGTCCGGACTGACCGCATCGTCTTTGGTCCTCATGCCACCTTAACCCTCCATCCTATCACACCCTTTGCTCATCAGCCCCAACTACCCATTGTCCACCCACTTACACCACTGTGATCACCGAGATCAGCACAGGGATCATGGTGGGTGACGTCCTGAAGCAATTCAATCCTCACTTCATCCTAGAAATTTGCTCCACTAAGAGGATCCACAATGCTACCAGCCCTTAAGTGGGTCTTCATCGAATCTGCCACTTCCATTGACTTCCTCCTCAAGGAGGGGGCAATGATCTGTGAACACAGGTATAAGGTCTATCCTTCCCACTTCCCATTCCAATCCTACTGGAATCGATTGCCCTGTGGTTTATTAATCGTAATAGAAAATGCAACTCTCACTGGAAACTGCCGTCTCGTGAAGTTAAAAGCTAGATCTGTCGGAAATAATGGGTATTCGTTGGATGTACACTGTTCCTTTCGTTGTAGCTCCATAGAAGTCTGCTTTCACCTACAGCCGTGTGCGCTTCACAGTTCAAAGTTGTCAATAGCAGTGAGATATCAGGAATTTAACATTTTGTTAATGTGGTTGTCAGTGAGGAAAAAAATTAACAAATGTTAGAAATTATGTTTAAAGTTGGTTGCAAGTCTCTAAGTACTGTAATTCTCATACAGTGTGTGAATAGTCTCGTCGCATTATGTGGCAGTTTCTTGCAACTCCTATTGTTTATGACGTTATATCTCTTGAACCATGTATCGTATGTGGTTCTTACCCCGACAACATTATTACCTCACGGTAAGGAATATGTGTATCAAAATGTTCAAATGTTTGTATAGCTTTTGGGACTTAACTACGGGGTCATCAGTCCCTAAACTTACAAACTACTTACGAACTAGCTAACACTAAGGACGGCACAAATATCCATGCCCGAGGGGGGATTCGAACCCCCCCCCTGACCGTAGTGGCCGTGCAGACCTTGACTGACGCGCCTCAGTCAGTGCAATTGCTTCACCCACCTATTTGATTGCCAAGTTCTTGACAACACTATTACGACCGCATGTGGGGCGCTCAGATTCCTATATCAAGAATTCGAGACATTTTATAAATAAATTGAATGATATATTGGTCAATCCAGAGGACATTTTAGTTAATTTTGACGTGGTATCCCTGTTTACTATGGTTCCAGTCAATGAGGTGCTGCAACAGCTAAATCTCCGCTTTCCACCCGACGTTGCAGATCTGTTCAAATATTGCCTCACAACCACTTATTTCAAATGGAACGATGATTTTTATGAACAGACAGATGGTGTAGCTATGGGGAGCCCTTTAAGCCCGGTTATAGCAAATTTCTACATGGAAAAAGTCGAGTAACAGGCATTGAAAACAGCAAACAAAAAACCTACTATTTCGTTTCGCTATATAGACGATACGTTTGTTGTGTGGAGGCATGGTAGAGAGGAACTAGATCGTTTTCTCAAACACCTCAACGGGATTAATTCTAGGATCCAATTTACCATGGAGAAGGAGGTAGACGGAAACCTGAATTTTCTTGATGTGCCGGTTTTCAAAAAGGGAAATGGCAGATTGGGCCATACAGTTTATCGGAAGCCCACACAGACAGACCGTTATCTGCACCGGGATTCAAACCACCACCCACAGCAAAAGCAGGGCATTATAAAGACGTTGGCGGACAGAGCAAGGAACATCTTCGAACCGGAATTACTCTACGCGAAATTGAAACACCTGAGTAATGCTTTACTTAAGAATGGCTATTCGTCTACAGAGATAAGGAGAGCTTTGAGACCGACACGTAGAGTTGAAAACGATGAAAGGGTTCCTGTGAAATCTAAAGTCTTCCTACCTTTTATTAAGGACGTCACCGACAGCATCGGTAAAATTTTGACGAAACGAAATGTTGCCGTTATTTACAAACCTACTCGGAAGATACAGGATCACCTGAAATCGACAAAGGATGCTCGCAAACCGCTGGAAAAGCAGGAATTTCTAGGATTCCTTGAAGCTGTTGCTGAACATGTTTTTCTACCAGGGGACCACCTTATTCAATTTGATAAGACTCAGGTTTTAGCAGCCACAAATGGATACCACGAAAGACTGTATACAGAGGCTATAGAAATTGTAAAACACCCCAATAATTTCAATAGGATGGAGGAGTGCGTGAAACTAAATGATATCTGGATTCCGGTTTTGAAGAAGAAATGTATCAGTCTTCCACCACGGGTCGATATTAACGGACGGAGGCAATCAGCAACGACGAATTGCTCGCACATGTCAAAAACATCTGACGTCATACCACTGCGCGCGAGCCCTCGTAAACGGAATTTGGCTTCAGCCAGTAGTGAGCCAGGGTGTGAATCGGACATCCAAAAGTGCTACGATCCCCCACGAGAATGTCCTCCGCAGTCGGGGACGAAACGTTGGGTTTTAATAATAAATCCATTAGACCACGGCATAACAGCCTAGAAATTTTTAGTAACTTTGACCATTCCGGCCGTGAAAGTTTACATTTTACACTTATTAGATTATTGCTGCATTTGATAGGACAAAGTCGCAAGGGGTGTATATGATAAATGTCAACCGGTTCAATACTTCAAGGGCAATAGAATTTTTGTTTCCCTTTACTAATTATTTTTGTACTATGGTTGAGGTTTCTTGTGTGATTACGTTGAGCATTATTATTTTTCACTTTATGTAATAAAATAAAATAGTAAAAGAGTCTCGTCTAAATATTTAAAAACAGTAGTAAATGATGTTATACAGACTGGATGTTTAATAGTAAGCTAATTTTTAACACAAACACACATGAAAGTATTAGAAACGTAAGATAGTTTCGTGGGATTGAAATTGTTATCAATAAAATTGGCACACGTTTGCGAAATTTCTTATTTTTTAAATGGATTCTCACAAGGAAAGTACTCGGGCACGAACAAAGACAAACACACCAAAATCGTATGATAGGTAATGTAAACGTCCCTTATTGCACTAATGGTACTCCGGCATCTGCAAAACTCTGCAGTCGCCCATTAGAGGCCTCCGCGAATGCCTTGCCGCGTTGCACATTGAGCTCCCGGTACGCCAGTCCGGACCAGTAGGGACACTGCGGTGTACCTCTGAAGTTGCGTTTTGTGACGTTATTTGTGTGGTGAAGCGTCAGATGGGTCGGCGATTGGTAATCAATCCTGCTGATGTACTGCGATTGGTTGACATTAAATTCCGAAGTGCCCTTCTTCGTGAAAATGTTCTTGGTGTAGAAGATGAATCATTCGCATGTTACCTGGTATCTATTATAGTGTTTCTAATGTTTGGTCATATTTCCGCACTATAATAATACCAGGTAACATGCGAATGATTCCTCTCCTACAACAATACCATCTTCGCAAAGAAGGTTTCTTCGTAACTGCATCTCAACCAGTCACACTATATTAGCAGGATTGATTACCAATCTCCTACCCATCCGACGCTTCACTACACAAATAACGTCACAAAACGCAACTTCAGAGGCACACTGCACCGTCACTACTGGTGTACCGGCAGCTCAATGTGCAAAGTGGCATGGCACACGCAGAGGCCTGTAAAGGACGACTGCAGAGTTTTGCAGATGCGGGAGTACCACTAGTGCAATAAGGGACGTTTAAATTATCTATCATACTATTTTGGTGTATTTCTGTTTGTTCGAGCCCAAGTACTTTCCTTGTCAGTGGTACAGCAATAACGACTGTAGTTCGCAATCAAGAAACGCGTCGTTTGTCAGAGAAAGCCGTTTTTCAAAGGAGGCTAGGAGCTGCTAGATATGTCAGGGTCCTGAATATTTAGTCACCTTTCTGCCAGTTATTATACAATGCGTTTTTCACATTTGTTGGACAAACTTAAGGTTTCGCGTTTTTGACCAGTATTTCGGGACAAATGCTCCACCGTGCGCTGCTGAGTATACGGCAGACGTGTTCTGGTGAGCCCCACGTGGGCCAGAAGGACTGCCGGTGACGTCATACAGAGGCACCACGCGGACCAGAACGGCGGCCGGCGCGTCCTTGGGCAGAGGTATAAAGGGGCGGCCGCGGTGGCCACTGCAGTACACACTCCAGCACCAGGCACCAGACACCTGCACCATGGCTGTGGCAGCGGCTCGTCTACTCGCTCTGCTCCTCGTTCTCGGTAAGCTCTCCATGCTAGCACTTCACCGAAAGCCGGCATAGTCAGCACGGAACACTGGAACCTATAGGCACCGCGCTGAATGCCGCATATATTTCACTTGATGTGCCATTCACAGCGTTTACATGCGACATAAGTGCGGCGAAAGCGAATGCAGGATAACGGAACCCTGACATGTAAACATGTAAAGATAGAACTGATTGTGCTATCCATATCAAATATCGGCTTCACGAAGGTCAGTTAATAGCAACAGCAACAATTTGCTCTTGTTGTTTCCAACTAAGAGACGAAATCCATGATTCCAATTTAGTATCCCTACTTTTGGATATCATGCTCCGATGTAGGGAACTGAAGATGGCATATTGAAATGTCGAAACTGGTTGTAATTGAATAAATATTTCATCATACTTACGGCTGTTGGTACCTCCGTTCCTTCAGACCAATCCATTCTGTGAAAACCGCACACAAATCGCACTTTCCGTTTCCGCAATATTTGCGGTGCAAGTGTTAGGTGATTCACCCTGTATATATAATTTGGGAAAATTGCGCTTTTACGAAAAATACAACTATTTAGGTGAACTTCAAAAGAAAAAGGAAATAGTGTGAAAGGTGAACTTCAAAAGAAAAAGAAAACAGTGTAAATAAAAAATTTCATCGAAATCATTAGAGACGTTTCCGATACAGCTTAATATATAAGAGAATCACCTGGAGACGGGGATACCGCCCGTCAGCTTTGACCCGTGACGTCATAGCAGCGCGGTAGTTCTGAGGTGCGTGCGAGTTTGTAGAAGGCGTGAGTGATTATGTGGTGATTGAGTTAAAGACGCTAGTTTGTTTATAAACAAAACAGATTAATATTTTGTGTTTAAAAAGTGATCTGTAGCTTCTCTCTGATGGTTAGGAGTAGGTTAACCGAGAGATTTTTTTTTTTTTCGTATGTGAGCGCCGAAGGCATGAATTTTTGGGCTAAGATCAAATGTTCAAATGTTTGTATAGTTTATGGGACTTAAATACGGGGTCATCAGTCCCTAAACTTAAAAACATCAACTAGCTAACACTAAGGACGGCACAAATATCCATGCCCGAGAGGGGATTCGAACCCCCGTCCGTCGTGGCCGTGCAGACCGTGACTGGCGCGCCACAGTCTCCTCGGCCACAGTGGCCGGCTTTGGGCTAATTCGTACATTCTGTTATCTATACTAACTACAGATTATTTGTATCTACAATACAGAAGTATTAAAATATCCCGTGTACTGGTTTTCCGACGTCTTGATGACGTCATGGGTCAAAGCAAACGGGTAGTATCCCAGTCTACAGTTATGGCATATAAGAATTGCTCGATTAAATATATGAAATAGGTATAATGTATATTTGTTAGAGTTTTAGATTTTTTGTTGGATATTTGGATAACTCTATATGGCATCATTGGACGGGATATGTTTCCTTCTCCGTAACTAACATCATTTTTGGAAATGTTGACTGAAAATTTAGCCATTTGACTATATTTTATTAATGAAATTTTCAAATTAATTTGTTACTTTTACCCTGATATAATGATTTGAAAGTTTTGCTGCCTGTGCTCTAACTTAGACAAGAAGCCTGATGCTCTCTGTTTCCTCTAAGTAATGGTAGCCAACCTAAGCCTCTGAAAAGTTCCGAAAGGTGTTTACAATGTTTGGACAAATCGTTTGACGTAGAGGAACAGATAAAGACGACGACGCCATATTGCTTTCTCTGGGATGGAAAATAATCTTATAAACGGTAATTTTCGTGCTTGGTTGTTTTTGATTAGAATCAAAAATATTCAAATGTTTGTAGAGCTTATGGGACTTAACTACGGGGTCATCAGTCCCTAAACTTACAAACTACTTATGAACTACTTACGAACTAGGACGTCACAAATATCCATGCCCGAGGGGGGATTCGAACCCCCGACCGTAGGGGCCGTGCAGACCGTGACTGACGCGCCTCAGTGCCCGCGGCCACCGCGGCCGGCGATTAGAATCAAATACTGAATCATTAGTAGGGGCATCATCAAGTGTTTTGATTGTTTTGCTTTCGTAAATTGGCATGAAGATCATAGGGTGCAATACATATTTTTCGTTGTTTAGTATCAACGTAATGCCCAAATTATTAGCAAATTACATTTTTGGTGTTATCTGTCTTATTACTTGTTTGACGTGCCCCGACACCAATTCCTCATCTGCGCCATATTATTCGTTTCGGAGCACGTGCACCCTTCGTTGTCAGTTATTTGCTTCATTACCTATGCTAGTCTAATTCTTACTTACTCCTTGCTTCGTCCGTCGTGGGTTATTTTACTTCCAACGTAGCAACATTCCTTTACTTAATCTAGTCGCAATCATCTATTTTGATGGTAAGTTGCAGTCAACACTTCTACACCACGTCAGTGTATTTTACTACACATTATGCCAGAAACCTTCTTTCATTACTGTAATAAACAAATATAGAATATAATGTTAACCAAGAGATACGAACACTCAACGAAATGTTACAAGTATATATGAGATCTTTGCTGTGTGCGAGTTAAGCCTGCCGGCGACTCGACGTAATGTGAGACTGTCATGCAGTGACCATGCTCCACAGTTTTGTTACATATCAATTTCTGTATTACAGCGTCGTCAGCAATAAAAGTATCTTTAATTGAGATCGGAGACTTTATTTTGAGGAGATATCTGCTCGCAACAATTTAGGATATTTTTTGCTATTCTGCTTTCCTTTTTCTTTAGAAACGCAGAGCGGTACGAGAACTGAAGGAAAACGACACAGCTTCACTAATAACGGGTATGAGGTATTCGTATGCGCTGACTGACAAGTCCAACTTAAGGAGCGGTTCGCTTAATATTCGCAACTGCCAGATTCAATGTTTAGGCCAGTAAATTTGTACGCCTCTTATGTTATCTTCTACGGACTCCTCTTTAGGCTTACATAGACTCAAAAAAATCTTAGCATAGGGAGGGTAAAAAAGGTAAAGGTAAAGCTGTAAATAATCCGAAGATCGGTTTGAACACCATAGTCCTTTACTAGGCATGGTCCTGTTTAGGGGTGGTTCGCCGTTGCCTTCCTCCGACCTTCGAACTGACTTACCCTTCCAGTTATAGGGGGACCTACAGTTTAACGCGGGTTCCGAACCACGTTGATACTCGGTATTTTTCACATGAGCAATACTGACAGAGGTGAAAGAAGTGGAAAGTGACAGATAAAAATCTAGGATCTGGCGGTGATAGAACCCGCGACCTTTGGATTTGTTGTCTGGCACTCTACGACTGTGCAACGAGACTAGAGATCTTGTGGAAAAACTAGTGATTTGCGATATAAAATAAATTCACTGAGTTTTTAACGTAATTACGGAAGTTTCGGATTCGGCCGAAACTAAACGAGGAGCCAATATTCGGTTACGGTTTTGGCCGCAAATCATATTACGTTCCGACTCCACAATGTGGTAGTATACAGTCTCTAATGCACTCTCAGAGGAGACAAGATGTTTGTCCCTGATTGATATCACGTGGTGAGGCGGGTGCTGCTGTTCATTTCTTAGTGCACCAAAGAACCCATAGGCTGCAGTATTACTTTGTTTTAGTTTACAATCATTTACAGCAGTATTTTCGGAAACTTATTTCAGTGGCGGAATTAAGTACCACAATCGTATCATTACGAACACTAACATTAAATTTACTGAGCTAGGATATATTGACTTACTAATTTAGTTTTGTGTATTAAAACCTTAGCGAAATTTCTCTGCTTCTATCGCTAGGTTTTATTAATATTTGATGTCTTGACTAGGTAACACGAATTTATTGACACAGAGATCTTGTAAGGGTTCCATTTTTACGGATTGAGGTAGCAAACCTTAAGAGGCTACAATATGCAACGGACTGTCTTTAAATTCCGTTTCAAAGCACTGGGATGTAGATAGTTTTATAATTTCAGTATGTCTACATTAGTGACTGCTTCATTTTTGTGTCTCATCCAAGAAGTTCCTTGTCGGAGGACTACAGTAAAATAATAATATTCATCAGGCATAAATATTAATTTAAATAAGGCAGCGTAGGCTTTAATTCCGACCGGTTTCGGGGAATTATTGTCCTTCTTCAGAGGTGTAATGTTGCTGATGTGGAAAATACCGTGTAGCACTGTTGTTCGGAATCCACATTAAACTGTAAGTCCCCCTATAACTGGCTGGGTAAGTCAGGTCAGAGGAAGGCAACGGCGTACCACCTTCAAACAGGACCATGCCTAGTAAAGCACTGTGGTGTTCAAACCAATCTTAGGATTGTTGACTGCTTCACTTAATTTTCGATCTGAATGTGTCAGAGTGACAGTCCCTGCAACCGATTGACGCGTCATTTAAATTAATATTAACCATAGTTGCCCAGATGGAGAAAAAATCCCAATATATTGGGAATTTAATGTAAGAACTATAATAGCAAACAGAACCATCTCATTGTTTTCATTTCATAGTCAATGTAAAGTACGTATTCAGTCTTAACACTAAGGCTACAACAACAATGCTGCGGAATATGCGAGGGTGTAAATGAGTGAATGTTTTTTCCTTGAGGAGTGTGGTTTTTCCCTTGTCATAGCTGTGAACCATAGACAGTATGTTACGGATGCTAGACTAAAGTGCAGGTTCCTACCGGTCGACTATAAAGAGGCGTCGTGTTTCAGGAGTTCTGGGTTCGACGCTGGGCCAACAGTCGTGCTTCGAGTGCCCCGGCATCTGGTCGCCGGTCTGCGGCAAGGACGGCTACGCTACGTCCGCCTTCTCCAGCCTCTGCCAGATGTACCGCTTCAACTGCATCAACAAGACGCGTAAGACACACCCACCTCCTGATATCTCTCTCTCTCTCTCTCTCTCTCTTTCTCTCTCTTTCTTTCTCTCTCTCTCTCTCTCTCTCTCTCTCTCTCTCTCTCTCTCTCTCTCTCACACACACACACACACACATACACACAAACAGCGCATCAGTATATGTATAACGTTTGGTTATGGGGAAGCGTCTTCAATGCGTGCTAGCAAGTACTGCAACAAAAACCGGGTATACATCAAAGGGCTCCTCATTCCTTACGCCTAAGGGCAAGAGGATGCGCTGATATGAATGGACGCTAAGTGGAACACTTTCTATAAACACTATGCGTTCCCAGACCCTAATTTATTGGACTAGTCTCGGAGAGTACAACCATCCATCAAAGTATTCGACACTTTTTGAAGATCCTGAAAATTAAGGCGAAGGTGGCCCATGATCTTTCCAGTGCAGTTGCCCACCATGCTCGAACTCTTACGGGAATCGGCGAAATGCCGCAAGTAACGAGGGTATAACATCCTTGGTATTAGACAGAGTTGTAGGGGGTAAAAACTGACTGGAATGCAGACAGCAAGTAACTGGGGACGTAGGATGCAAGTGTGTGCTGCTCTCAAATGTAGAGATTGCCACAAGAAACGAATTTCTGGTAGGCAATCATCACTTGTCCAGTATTGAACTCTACATGTCGTTGCAGGGTATTTTTGTGAAAATTAATCGAAACTAGTTATATGGTAATATATGTGATGACAAAATTCTGATATGGCAAATAGCTTCACGCTGAAGTTTTTTTATAACAAAATTACACATCTCACCCTCCTTAGCCTGTCATGTAAGGTAGTTTTAATAATTCGTTGTACTGCTACGTAGTATATTGAACGGACAAAAAGGGGGTCGGGAGTTGAGGAATTATGACTGAGGGAAGAAAGGAGTCTATGGAACGGTTATACCAAAATTAATAAAACATGGCGAGAGGAATATTAACAACCTACCATTACTCTAATAAGTGTGAATAATGAAATTGTTTGTTCATTGTTGTTGTTGTTGTGGTATTCAGTCCACATACTGGTTTGATGCAGGTATCCATTCTCTTCTGTCCTGTACAAGCCTTTTCAACTATAAATAAGAACGGCAAACTATATGTCTCTGCTATTTTAAAACCACACACTTTCCTCCAATTCTAAACGGATGACTCCATGATGTCTCAAAATGTGTTACGCCAATAGATCCCCATTTCTGTTTAGTACTTCATCATTAGTTACGCGATCTAACCACCCAGTCTTCAGCATTCGTCTGTAGCACCACATTTCAATAGCTTCTGAACTCCTTACTGTACACGTTTCACTCACGTGCAGTGCTACACCCAAGACAAATGCTTTCTAGAAAGGATTCCTAACATTTAAATTAGTGCTGGAAGTCAATAAATTTCGCTTCTTCAGAAATGATCTTGTTCCTACTAGTGTTTTTTGATAGCCAGAATTTCTAATAATGTTTTTTATTGAAATCTTCTACATAAAAATCATTGATGTTTAAATGAAGTGAAATAAGCAGATGACACTATGGGACAGAGGGATTTCAATCTCTTCGTGGTTCATCTGCCAGTCCAATACGTCAACAGGCGACGCGAATGGATCCACACGCTATTCTCACGCCCGTTACATTGAGCTTCCGAGTGTCTTCTCAGCTGTTATTTTCATTAGGTTACATAAAGCGTTTAAGTTTCTTTTTGTGTGTGGAGGTACAGTCATGTGGCTACATTTAAAACCAGAACATCACCACATCTGTTAACTCAACTATAAATTTCAAGACTTATTCTTTGTGTTTGTTTTTAGTAGTAATCGAGGTGAGAAATAATGACCACTTTTTGTGTACAGCTCTTGCCTACAGTGTCGGTGTGCTTGTGTTGCAGGCTTCTACCGGACGTACGACAGCGAGTGCCCTGCGCTGGCGCTGCGGTCTTCGGTGAACGCCATCCCCCAGTACTGACGGCAGACAGGCGACGCGCTACACGCTCCTCCCACGTCTTTCCAAACCCTTCTGCCGGAGCAGTTATCTCTTAACAAAAGCCTCCGAGTCAACCTAAATGTCTTATAACTGTGCCATCAATTTTTTGCCATTAAAATATTTTCATCACTAAAACGTTTTGAAGTTTGCTGTCCTTTCCTACACTAGTTTTATTAGCGCTTGGTATAAGGATGTAATACTAGAAATATTTCGCCTGCATGCTTGTACGTATTATTTTATGAAATTCTCTGTATAACTTCAATAACTGGCGTAAGCATTTGCAGCACATTCAGTAACGTCCCGTCGAAAGCTTGGTCATTAGATGCGGAGCTAACGCTCGGAGTTTAGGGTAAGGATGGGGAAGGAAATCGGCCGTGCCCTTGGAAAGGAACCATCCCGGCATTTGCCTGGAGTGATTTAGGGAAATCACGGAAAACCGAAATCTCGATGGCCTGGATCCTTCCGAATGCGAGTGTTTCCGTAAGAGCATGCAAAACTTTAACAGTAGGTGGAGCATGCGCAACTCAACGATTTGAGGCACGGTACCTGGGGTCGGAGAAGCCAGATTAATTAGACAATAGGAATACAATCACATTACTGTGTACTTATTATTTACATTAGTTACAGTTATCAGCAAATACCATCATTGACACAATTAACGTGCCATTCCCACTGTATCTTATGGAATGTGCTGAAATGCCGAGCATCAACACCAACGCAAGGGCGACATCGGCGAAACAGATTCTGATGTAGCCTGGCAAATATCTCTGGTTTTGTAAGATGGCAAGCACCCTCACATTTATTTTATTGGGATAAATTCATACAGTAACATTAGCGGGGCTGCCTATGTTGGTCAGTTTTTCGCCTGGCCGTGAGAACGCACATTCCTCCGCCCGCACGGGGAGCGGCTCGAGGGGTGTCAGGGAGGTGGACTCGCCTTCTACACGTTGGCTTTTTAGAGGGGAGGCTCACCGTGGACTCGTCCACTTGGCGACAGGTGTTCTAGAGGTGCTGCACGCTGATTGGATGGCGTGTGTAGCACGGCCAACGTGGAATCCTCTCATTGGCGGAAGTGATTCTGAATTTCCTTCGACGTAGTAACATCTAGATATACCCCCAGCGACTCGTGACACATATCTGTGGTTTGTTTCCAATTACATTACAATCAGTTACAATTCTGGCAAAAAATTTCATCTTCGTATCCGCTGGGGTATCATATACAAGTGAGTTTATTTATCCACATAGAAAGTGAAGGGGATCAGGTTATGTCACCTCACAGGACATGGAATAGGACCTCCCCTTCCAATTCTAGTGACCAGGAAACATAGCACTGAGATGGTTGCAGACATCCACAATGAAGTGAGGCGGTGCACCGTCATGTTGTATTCACTCCTTGTCACGAACAACCAAGGTACGCTCTCCAACAACTCAGAACTCTTTGCAAGAACGTGAAGTACAGGTGGCCATTCAAAACGTTCGTTATCCTTGATTATTTACAGGAAACAGGGAATTTACATTTTAATAAACAGCACAATACGTGTAAAATTGCGCTATGTCAGTTGTAAATAAGCTGAAAAACAGTAATGCAAGACAAAGCAGTTTGCAAGTTTACCTCCATTTTTACTTAAGCCGCTTCTATGACACCAGACTCCCTGTCTTAAAGCATTCAGTAGAGCATTCTCTGTGTCTTGCTAAACTTTTCCATGTTCTTACGAAACGTGAAGAAAGAACGAGCCGGAACCTTACCGCTAGGTGACAATCGTTGTGGGAGTAAGAACGACCGACGATACCTCGTACTTCAGGACATAAACAATGAGACACACAAGAAACTGCCGAGCCCTACCTCGCATTAACGACTAGGATTTATTCATCCTCTATTTGGGAACTAGAGCTTTTAGCGATTCGGAACAAACTTTACATATGATTTCAAACCTTTACGAGTCTTTATCACACTGACAACTGCAACAAAATCGTGAAAGGGAAAATGTTTCTGAAATTTCATTGTGTGGTGCAGAATCAGCAACTTTATTCTTTTTCTCGTCTAGTAGATTTTCCGTGTCAGTTGCAAATTAAGATTTTTTTCATTGGTTTCTGTTGCACCCCAGTCATAGTTATTGTGAGCATTTTAATTTTTTGACTGGCTAAACACGTATGTGATACTTGCTTTTAGGGTAATTGTATGATGATACATCTAGAATCAGAAACTAGTAACCAGTAATAAAAAGTGTTAATTAGCAACCATATAAACAATAAACGATTTATCTCTTACTACTTTTTCGTTCTTCATGCAGGAACGTGACGACATTCGGCATGACGTTACAATTTATTTCTACACTTATTACTTGCATTCGTAATGCATTTCTAAGGATACTATTCATCTATAGGTGTGGAAAAAATAATATGAGCACCACACAATATATACTAAATCCTGTTGCTTGTTGGTACCACTGCGTAAGTGGTAACACTGCATGTTAACGTCCATATATATATATATTTGCGACGTTCAGCACGAATTATGGGTGAAATACGTATTTCTCAGACTTCCACAGAGCTCTAAACAATGGTGCGCCGTTAGTAGGAGCATGAGTGGTGAAAACGTCTGCACTGTTCAACCATTCAGTAGCGAAAGTATCTCAGCTAATGACAGCGTACACTGTTGTTGTGTCCTACGATCCACAGACTGGTTTGAAGGAGCTCTCCACACTACACTATCCTGTGCAAGTCTCCACCTCCGAATGATAAAAGCAACCTACATGCTTTTGAACCGGCTTTCTGTATTTGTCTCTCGGTCTCCCTCTATTATTTTTACCCCACACGCTTCCTTATGATGCTGAATTGACGACTGCTTGATGTCTCAGAATCTCACCTCTTAGTCAATATATGACAGAAATTTCTTTTCTCCTCAATTCTCCCCATTGGTTACGTAAGCTACACATCTAATCATCATTGGTCTATGGCACCACATTTCAAAAGCTTCTATCATCTTTTCATCTTTACTCCTTATCGTCCACGTTTCACCCCTATACATTGCTACACTGCAGACAAATACTTTCAGAAACGACTTTCTAACATTTTTATATCTTCTTTACTTCGGCAGTTGTGGCGTGCCGCTGTTTTCTAGTCGGCGGGTGCGGGCGGCGGAGAACCTGTCTTGAGTTGCTTGGCGCACGGTGCCGTCTGGTAGCGGTATCACCGCTAGCACACAAGTCGCCGGAAGTCTGTACCCGTCTCCTCTGTTCATGTTGGCTGGCCGCTTGGCTATTTCGATGGTCGGATATTTTTTGAAGATAGACAATGATCTCTAATAAGCTAAAGAATTTTATTGATTGTGACAACAGCCGCGGAACCCTACGCTTACATTTAAATGTACGAATCAGTTAAAACTTTGCTCGAAGGAAGATAAAGAATAAGACAAAATGAAATTTTCTTATACAACAATCATTGTCAATTGTCGAGATACGCCGGCCGCGGTGGCCGAGGAGACTAAGGCGCTCCAGTAACGGTCTGCACGGACACTACGGTCGGGGGTTCGAATCCCTCCTCGGGCATGGATATTTGTGCCGTTCTAGTTCGTAAGTAGTTCATAAGTAGTTTGTAAGTTTATGGACTGATGACCCCATAGTTAAGTCCGATAGACTATACAAACATTTGAACTTTATTTTTAATTTTTTTTATTATTGTCGAGATACGATTGTTTGAAGATAAACTAAATTTAGCTCGTCATTATAGAACGATGAACCGGAGCTCGCGCCCATGCAAACTGATGTCAATAGGGCTAAAATACTCAGGTAATGACATTATTTGTATGGACCGACATAGAACTTGTACCAAACACTTAAAATTTTACGCTAAGGTCGATAAATGGATAAAAAATCATAACGGCTTTTTATCTAATAATATTTATCTGTTGTCTAGATATCACACTTTAAAGTACAGCCAAATTCAGCACACTACGAGACTCGTAAAAGGTCCCGACATTACAGTATTTTGATAGTCAATTACCGTTGTGTTGTTGATATGTTAATTGCAAGTAACCTAAGAACAATATAATTAACCAAATCGCTGCTACGTAATGTTATTTATTTTCACACGACGTTCTCGTTTCGGCTTAAAATGCCATTCTCAAGTGACCTGCTGTACAAACTGGATTACATTTAGGTTGAAGAAATTATTAGGCTGTAGTATAATATTACAGTGCAGAGTTTAACATTTACATATGTATCTTTCTACATGATCTGACATACATAGGTCATCTAAGACGGCAGTATGTTGACTGTCAAACATTTTTTGGTAATTTTAATCTTGATTTGGAATTTTGACAGTTGTAACCCCGATGTCGTATGTTTACAAATCATATAAACGTCATATTTATGTAAATTGGAGTTGTGTATTCTTTGGAAGTATTTTACGTGTGTTAAGAATTTTATATGCTAAAAATATGGACGTGTTTTTGTTGTTTTATTTTATACATATATTGTAATTATTGTTGCTTTTTTTATTGGATTTTCATAAGTTGCTGTTATGTTTCCAGCGAGTGTGTATGCATAGATGTTCAGTTAACTGTTGGCTTGCGTTGTCTCCAAAGCTATATGTCGCCTAACCTTTATCATATTGGAAAAATTCATTAAAATTTTAAGATAACTTAGATGTTTAAGGTTCGTTCGTCCATTCAGTGCGTTTGCGGGTGGTTTCTTATATGTATACAGCTTACGTTCAATGGTGTTCAATGGTATTAACTGTGTGCTGACGTTCTTTTAGGTTAAGAACATCTGTGCTTACACATTTTCTGAAAACATAACAGCAACTTATGAAAATCGAAAACAAAACAAAAAAAGCAATAATAATAATATATGTATAAAGTGAAACAACGAAAACGCGTCCACATTTTTAGCATATATAAATTCATAGCACACTTAAGATACTTGCAAAGATTACATAACTCCTAATTACATAAATAAGACATTTACATGATTTGTAAACATACGACATCGTGGCTACAACTCTCAGAATTCCAAATCAAGTTTAAATTACAAAAATTGTTGACAGTCAACATACTGCCTTCTTAGATGACCTATTTATGTCAGACCATCTAGAAAGATACATATGTTTATCTCTGTACTGTAATATTATATTACAGCATAATAATTTCTTCAACGTAAATGTAATCCAGTTTCTACCGCAGGTCACTTGAGAATGGCAGTTTAAGCCGAAACGGGAACGTCGTGTGAAAATAAGTAATATTACGTAGCAGCGATTTGGTTAATTATTGTTATTACGTCACTTGTTCCCTTTACTATGCTGCGGGCTGTATAGAATATAAAATATTGATTGCAGTAATTTTTCAAGCAAGTACAGTAAGATAATCGTAAATACGGTTTCTTTTTTCTTTGAAGCCGCGCGGGAGTAGCCGAGCGGTCTGGAGCGCCACGTTACGGATCGCACGGCCTCCCGCGTCGGGGGTTCGAATCCTCCCTCGGGCGTGGATGTGTGTGTTGTCCTTAGGTTAGTTTAATTTGTTTGTAAGACTAGGGACTGATGACCAACGTAGTTTGGTCCGCCGGCCGCGTTGGCCGAGGGGACTGAGGCGCTCCAGTCACGGTCTGCATGGCCAGTACTGTCGGGGGTTCGAATCCCCCCTCGGGCATGGATATTTGTGCCGTCCTTAGTATTAGCTAGTTCATAAGTAGTTTGTAAGTTTAGGGACTGATGACTCCGTAGTTAAGTCCCATAAGCTATACAAACATTTGAACATTTTGTAGTTTGGTCCCATTGTGTGGGGTCACTCATGTCTGAAGTGCGCGCCACGTACTTTCGCCACGCGCCGGCATGCAAGCACGCCGCGGCGTTCTTACGACCACGACCATGAGCGCCCTCTGCTGCAACTCCGCTC
The DNA here is from genome assembly GCA_026315105.1 of Locusta migratoria. Taxonomy (NCBI): domain Eukaryota; kingdom Metazoa; phylum Arthropoda; class Insecta; order Orthoptera; family Acrididae; genus Locusta; species Locusta migratoria. Next base: position 372,041,618 of record CM048747.1, on the reverse strand, counting down.
GCGGCTTCGACTGAACTGGATCTGTCACTTGGGATTAGGATGGGCACTAGAGAACACTCTCATCAGAAGGCAGGCCTCTACCTAGTTAAACTATGTATCAGCATTCTGCAGTAATGGACTTTGTAAAAGTTAAGTATTATAATATTTCTACGAAATATATATCTTGTTCTAATCTAGCTTAGTGAGGCTAGTTTCTGCTCTCCTACTGGCTGGTCAGCTCAGACTCTGTACCCGCACACGCGTGCATTCTATTTACCTGAGTCGGTCTCTCTCTTCTCGGCCACCGACACCTAGGACAACCGGGGGCGACGAGACACAAAACATAGGATTACAAACATTTGAACATTTGAATTCCTTGAAGAAATTTTAAAGACCATCTAATTCACAACCCCCATCGAATAGGCTAACCAGCCTAATAATGTTACCAACATTTATTTGCAATGCCGAAAAACTCACAGCTTCACTGTGTAAATTTTCTACCGATTGGTGACACACGACAATTCTCCCTGGTGCGGGAAACAGTACAAGCTGCCAGGCCAAGGGATAAATGTAGTTGACTCATACGTGCAGTCATTGTAGCATACGGAACTTTGAGTCGATCCCGGAGCCGTGTTGAGCTAGCCTAATGGTAAGGCGACCACATGGGAAACGCGGGAAACCCGGGTTCGAGCCCCGGACTGTCACGATTTTCGTTTGTCACCATTTGATAGAACATCTATACCGTATACAGTAAAGCTGTGACAAATTCGCCATTGCGAATAAATATTGGTAAATTATTTCATCACTGTAATTCGTCACCATACAGTAATTTAGCCTAATAAACAATGGCTGAATACAAGTTGGGGAACCAGAAATTGCCTCCCGACTTATGTGGCAGCTTCAAAAACATAACTCCCCAGCGGAATGAGCTCTAGAGATGGGTGCATCTGTAATATTAAGTATTCCTCAGTGGGTACGCATGGACCTTAAACATAAGGCATGTAGTGTCACACTGCACTACTTGAGAAATCCATCTTGGATGACATGGCATGACCACATGTACGACGTTACGCATCGTGTTACTTAACGTATGAGAAAATATGTCAAGATCTTTTTGAGTTGGATGTTTTTGAAGCTACCAGATATATCGAGAAGTTAGTTCTCCTCTTTTACTTATTTTATTCTATCCGGGACATAGTGATAGGAGCTGAAAGTTCTCTTAAAAATATTAAATACCACAGAAATGTTCTTGATTGGTGGAAATGTGCCTACGATACGAAATTATGTGTATCTTTAACTTCCAAAATCTTTTCAATAACTTGATTTACGCTTCGAATGAAGAGATATGATCATGAAGCAAAACTTAGGTGAATGTGGCTTGAATGTAACTTCCGTTAACAAAGTTATTCTGAACTGCGAGAAACGAATATGGTCGCAATTTAAATTCCAATTGATGACACTGTCTTCTGTTGAATTTTCCATTTACACTTCATTTCGGACCTGATTTTCACATTATTTTTGAACTATCGCCAAAGATGCAATGCTGCAAATTTCTAACTACAGGAATCGCCGAAGTGCAGTGCAAATCTGCTGAGCAGCATAATATTTGCTCCATATCGTTTCTAATACATAAATAGATTGCCAAGTGAAGGCGCAATTGAGATACGAAAGAGAAAATATTTCAAGGTACACTGTTAACTGCATTCAAAATCTGACTTTCGTATATTTTTTTGAATAAAGGAAAAATAAATTCATTGTTTTAAACGACTAGACAAAAATTGTTACGTAACATAATAGACTCATTTATCGTTTCATAGTTTAAATTTACATTAGCAAATCGTCAGTATTACAACAATGTGCTTAGTAAATATCAAAGAAGAAAATTGAGTCATTCCTTGCACTTAACACAAAATATTTTGCGAGAAAAATTGATTACATAATGTCTCCTGTATTGATTGTTTATTAGAACCGACAAAAATTACGAGTAGTAGCCAACAAATAGAATAAACCTTATCATCGGCTTGAAAAATAAAAGTTTTTTTTTTTTTTTTTTTTTTTTTTTTAAGTCATTATCAAAATATCTTTTATTGACAGTGTTCCTCCTTTGTCAGTGTCCAATAATTTCAGTGTAAATCAAATAAAAATTTCCGTCTTTGCTCTCCTAAAATCCTAAACAATTTACGCACTGTTGCTGTTTAAACAGTACTACTATACTGTCTGCTCCCTGCTCTTAAACAATGCAGCATTTCACACAGGAGGTACACGATCACATACATTCAACAGCCAACCCATTCCCATGTGATCCCATGATATACACCTTACACAGAATTTCTCATTCTATCGCATGTTTTTCGAAACTTTTTGGTCAACAACGTTCTTTTTCTCAACTTTTTTTAAAATCAAATATTCTAGAGCGCAATCTTTTGAATTTATTTGCAGTTACAAACCAGAGGTGCATGATTTCAGGCTATTCTGTAATGTAGAGTATTTACATTTAGAAGTATGTCTAAAACTAGTAATTTAATTTCATTAAATTTAAAAGAAAACGTAGTTATACTCAAAGTTGCCGTGAAGTGGAGCGGGCACTTCGGATCATGTGCTGTCGCTGCAGGAGGGAGCAAGGCGTGGTGTACATAAGTAGCAAAAACTCCGTCCTTTTGCCATCTCCACCTCTCTTACCTGCCAATGGAATGATTACGTTTTAATATATGACAAAAATGTTATGTTCTTCATTTAAAATAGTTTGTTTTGTTATTATTGCCTGTAAAATTAATATCATAATTTTGATACAAAAAATAAACCGTAATATTAGAACAAAACTGGTGTAAGTTTCAAGGCCAATTAATTTCCCACAGCAATGACCGCTATAGGTGGAGATGTACATCCACGATGCTGCTGGTTACTTAGCAACACTCTACAATCTATAGTCACAATTATGTTATACAGGGTGCTACAAAAAGATACGGCCAAACTTTCAGCAAACATTCCTCAGACACAAAGGAAGAAAATATGTTAGGTGGACATCGGAAACGCTTAATTTCCATGTTAGAGCTCATTTTAGTATTTCTCTTTAAATGTAAATTGAAATAATTCGTGTAGACAATTGTCAAAATACCCAATTGTTTCGTTAGTATGTATTGTACTTCATCGATTCACCGCCAGTTGGCCCAACTGAAGGAAGGAATTGTTGGTGATGCCTTGATTGGGCCTCATGTTCTTGCACCTACGCTCACTGGAGCACGTTATCATGGTTTCATACGGGATACTCTACCTGTGCTGCTAGAACATGTGCCTTTACAAGTACGACACAACATGTGGTTCATGCACGATGGAGCTCCTGCACATTTCAGTCGGCGTGTTCGTATGCTTCTCAACAACAGATTCGGTGACCGATGGATTGGTAGAGGCGGACCAATTCCATGGCCTCCACACTCTCCTGACCTCAACCCTCTTGACTTTCATTTATGGGGACATTTGAAAGCTCTTGTCTACGCAACCCCGGTACCAAATGTAGAGACTCTTTGTGCTCGTATTGTGGACGGCTGTGATACAATACGCCATTCTCTAGGGCTGCATCAGCGCATCAGGGATTCCATTCGACGGAGGGTGGCTGTATGTATCCTAGCTAACGGAGGACATTTTGAACATTTCCTGTAACGAAGTGTTTGAAGTCACGCTGGTACGTTCTGTTGCTGTGTGTTTCCATTCCATGATTAATGTGATTTGAAGAGAAGTAATAAAATGAGCTCTAACAAGGAAATTAAGCGTTTCCCGACATATGTCCACATAACATATTTTCTTTTTTGTGTGTGAGGAATGTTTCCTGAAAGTTTCGCCGTACCTTTTTGTAACACCCTGTAAAGGTGTATCTGTAATGAATGTAGAAAACAAGTGGGTCGTAACAAGCATATTTCACATAGCGTCCCATGTCCGCGTATCCCTTAACTTACGGCGTCCCTGATTAGTGTAGCGCGCCGCGTAGATGGTAGACACCCAAAATGCCTTGCGAGTCGTCACAATAGCGGGTTTGCAAGGAAACGTTTTCATTGTAAAAGGTTTGGAACTTAAATAGTGGCAACACTGTTGTGGAGACACTATGCAATGGAATCTACTATTGTCGCTTATAGCACACGCTGTTGAAATACCTAACGTACCTCCGAGCAAATGGACTCGCCCATCTCACGTCACCAGCGTGCGCGCAATCGAAAGAAACACAGTCACTTGTGAGCGGGAGGTCTAATGGTGTCACTATGTTGTAGAAACAGGAACAACGGAGCTGGATCAAAATTGAATGTGCCAGAGATCGTACAGCACGACAGTGTCATCAAGGTCTTCCGAGAGCCCCAGTATTGTGAAAGTTGTGGTGATTCTCGTGTACGACTGTGATGGTATTATCCTAACGCAATGAGTTCCTCCACGCTAGACCGTCAATGGACAGTATTACTGTTCGTTTTTGATGAATCACCTGTGACCAGCTTTGGGAAAGAAACGGCAACACTTTCTGCGCAATCCACCCATCATTTAGCACGACAATGCGCGGTCGCATACAGCTCAACCTGCTCTGTTCGCTCGATGGGACTGGGAAGTACTGTACCATCCACCATACTTTCCGGAGTTAAGTCCTGGTGACTGATTTGATTCCGAAGATGAAGGAACCACTTCGTGGCATTCGCTTCAGAACTGTTCCAGAGATTCGACAGGCACTAGACCGGTCGATTCGCACCATTAACGGAACAGGATCTGCTAATGGTGTACTACGCCTTCCACATAGCTGGCAACAGGTTCTATACAATACTGGTGACTACTTTGTAGGACAGTAACGGCTGCATACATGTAACGCTTTAGTGTCGGTTGTAAATAAGTAGTTGCCACTATTTAAGTTCCAACCGTCGTATTTGTGACACCAAGGTAAAAGAGATGTCGAGTTGAAGGTGTATGACCTTTATTTTCAAACGCTGTAGTCGACATGACTGCAGATATTCCAGGCGGGACAACACTAGTTGTCAGCCATTTACTGGGACGCCAACGCGTTGCAGATACCTGTTAGACAGGTTTTGCATATTACAGCAGCACCTGTGCACACTGCAGAGTCTGGTTCGCCCTGCGTCTGTTTGTCATCAAACGGGGTCACTCTTGTGATTGTTACAGTGTGGAACGGTCAGGAAATGGAGCGTTATTCTTGGACGGAAAGGGTTGCCATGCACTGTGGTTACGGGGCGGCGGATGGAAAATGCTCACGCTACAGCGGTTTCCAAATCGTCGAGTAGCATATCCATGCCTATTTACGGCCATCCACAGGTTCCTAAGAGAGACAGGTTTACTTGAGGTAAGTTTTCCACTGCAACGTTCTCGTAATGAAACATGATACTTTGAGGCCTGCTTCGAAACCTTGAAACATATCTCCCTAAAAACGTTTCTAGTAATAATGATAATACTAAAGGTTATTAATGAAAAAATAATAAATGGACGAAAACCTGATTTCTACAGGAAATCGCAATCTGTTTCTAAATTTAAGTGCGCAAAAACAGAAATGCAATTAATTAAATTCCTAACACAAAATTTGCATAAAGTTAAGAACTGTAATTGGCGCAAAATACTAACCGGGAGATATATTCCCAGTTATTGGTGTTGTAGCCTTTACATTTAAAGTTATTTGTCTGCATTTATAAGTGACTAGAAATTTAATCTCAGGGACGTATTAGCGGAGCTATAAATGAAAAAAAGTAATTTCCATGAAAGAGAAGTTATTCAATCAGTCGCCAACAATTACTATCTTTCCTAAAATGGTGGTGGAAACCATATTCGTTGTTTGCTGTAAAAATAAAACACGTATTAGTGATGGGGAAAAAATTAACTTTGATTAAATAAATCCAATTGCGAAATTAAAATGAAATCAGCCTTATTGTTAACATCTTTCACCATCTACACTTACATTTTACAGTCTGATGCATCTAAAACCCTCATACAAAATCAGAGCAAAAGGACAATGCGTCCGAATGCTAAGACTACCTATCAGAGAGAGAGAGAGGATATGCCGACAGCAGCAACCGCTGCGTTAAAAACATATGAAAACTTCATTAAATTGTTCACCAGAGAGTACGTTTTTATATCGATATATTCACAGTTCTGCATTCACATTTATAAATTGCTCATAACGTCCTACACCTTTTTTATACAGAAAATGCAAATCATGACAGTTTTTTTAATGGTTCATTTTAGCACTTTCCTTTTGAGGAGGCACATGTAACACTACAAACCGATGTCTTCATTTTGTGTTAAAGAGCGGTGGCCTGACGGACGCGATCATCAACGTACCGTGCGTACACCAGAGTTTGAAGAGGAAGCGTTATCACTGCTGGGAAGCACACACCAAACGAGCTCGTGGTGTGTTGCATCAATTAATTGGTTTAAGCCATTCCACAATTTAGCGTGTGTTGCACAAAGATAATTTGCACCCCTACTGCCTTCATAAGATGCAAGCCCTTTATTTAGATGATATTCCACGTCGAACTGAATTGTTGCCAGTGGTTTTTGCAAAAGTGTGCAATTCGACCGGAATTTCTGAACTGTGTACTTTTTACGGATGAAGCATTCTTTACAGGAGAAGGTATGTTCAACAATCAACACGTGTTGGCAAGGGAAAATCAGCACGCTGCCTTTGTTCGTGGTCACCAAGATTGCTACACTGTCAACATTTCGGCTGGCTTGGTAGGCGAAAATCTGGTCGGCACATATATGGTCCCCCGGCGACTGAACCTTTTTACGAGAAACTCTGCAGAGTTATTGGAACATGTGCATTTTCAACTTTTCGCGGCGTGTTGTATAATCCAATAAGTTTCGGGCGTGCAGCCGCGCGAATATTTCAGCCGAGTAACGTCCGGCCATCTTCAGGGTGAACCACTCACCCTGAAGATGGCCGGACGTTACTCGGCCGAAATATTCGCGCGGCTGCACGCCCGAAACTTATTGGATTATTGGAACATGTTCCACTCAATGTACGACAGAACATGTGGTACTAAGACGATGGTGCGTCTGCGCACTTTGCATATGCAGTGCGAATGGATCTGGATGAAACGTTTGGTGAGAACTGGATAGGGTGCATTGGGCCGGTGACATGTCTTGCATTTTTCCACAACTTGACGCCCATTAATTTCTTCATCTGGAGCCATCTGAAATCTGTTGTCTTCGAAGTACCCATCAATGCTGAAGAAGAGCTGATAGCGTGAATTACAGCAGCGTCCATGCAATACCCAATTCGCCAGGAGTATTTGAAAGAGTGCACCATCGTTGCACGGCGTGCATTCTAGCAGGAGGGCGTAATTTCGATTTTTTGCAACTGTTGGAAAATAACGCTTATAACACTTAAACTCGAATTCTCATTTACCCTGCTACAACAAATACATTGAAGATGTTGCCTTGGAAACCCGCTACTGTGACAACTCGGGTGGCATGTTGTTGCCTCTTGGAGACGCGCGACACTTCCAACGACTCCTAGCGCCATACGCTAAGGGAAGCGGACATGGTTTGCTGTGTGAAACATGCTTGCTATGACCCACTCTACCAGCAAATTTCTACAGTCATTTCAGAAACACCCTGTATAGGTTGTTTAGAAATATCACATCCTAGTTTACAGGCAGCAAAGAGAAGATATAAAAGTTGTTGAGTGTACAAACATTAACAAAAATAATAAGCTAATAGGATAGCTTTGACTGAATTATACTTTTCTGTCTCTTACTGAGAGGTATACAAGGCTGCTGATTTCTTATCAATTCTATTTGGCTTTCTAAAAGTATTACCAGCAAGTTGAAGGAGAAAACAACCATTTATAAAACTCTGGCAGTGTTATTAGGTAGTCTATTTTGACTTACAGTGTATACATGTTGTACTAAAACGGTAATAGAAGGCTGATAACTTCTTTAAAATTTTGTAACTGTGAAGTATTATATGTAAGCCTACGGATTCTACATTGCTTACCGTTAGAAAGTCACTGTTGGTTCAACTGCCAAATTTGGTTATAACTTCATTTTCTACCCTTTTCTATTTTAATGTAATAATTTTTGTATTTTTTAGACATCCTTCTGAATGTAAAAATGATCCAACTCTAGATGGCAACTAGTTGTAAATAAATCCAAAAGTTTGCGCTCTGGACGGTTTTACTAAAGAAAAAATCTCAATCTGGTTAAAAATACAGTTTATATGGACGATAGGCAGTAAGTCTTCTGTCAGAATAGGTGATCCGCAAGTGGTTGCTCCAAAAACACATAAAGACGTAACTTATCAAGAGTGTATTACACATAGTGAAGGTGTTCAGACAGTTGTGCTGTGAGTTGTATAGAGAGGACCAGAAAAAAGTGTAGTGCAATATTCATAGTTTGGCTGTGAGTTGAAAGGGACATTAAAACACGCTGCTGGACTACTCGTTACACTTCCTGGTTTAATGTTCCTTTAAACACAAATGCAAAAAGTGAATACTGTATTAAATCAATATGGAGCGATATCTGCTTGACATCTTGCAAGCCGGGAACGCAATCAAGAAGCTTTTAATGTGCAGGCTATCAGGAAGAGATAGGGTTCTCTCTCTCTCTCTCTCTCTCTCTCTCTCTCTCTCTCTCTCTCTCTCTCTCTCTCTCACTCACTCTCTCTCTCTCTCTTTTTTTTTAAGTTTACAAGAAATTTTTCATGAATTTTATTGATACCAGTTCCGGCAAGTCTCTGTTAGCGTCTTCATATCACTACTTACTCAGTAATATTGAAGTATTAAATAATCTGAAAATGGAAACAGTGACTTACCCCTGCAGTGGAGTGGCCGAGCGCTCTAAGGGGTGAGGCGCCTTGCTGCGGAGCGTGCAGTTCTCGTCGTCTGAGGTTCGAGTCCTCCCTGAGGCATGGGTGTGTGTGTGTGTGTGTGTGTGTGTGTGTGTGTGTGTGTGTGTGTGTGTATGTGTTGACCTTAGGTTAGTTTAAGTAATCTGTAAGTCTAGTGACTGATGACCATAGCAGTTTGGTGCAATAGGTTTACAAACATATGAAATTTTTTTTATAGACTTACCGAAAGCGGTGTCAGTAAAAGACAAAATATGTCATATAAACTTTTTAAAAGCAATTTCAGTCTGTTCGCTCACGCAGGTTTTCATTATAATATGGTCTGTCGAATGCATGAGTAAGATGTTGCTTTTAAAATAACTTCGTTTGTAACGGAAAAGAAATAGATTATTTCTATTTACACTGGCGTTATATGGAAGTTGCAATGATTAGTACTTGGTTGGGCTCATTCCAGCTACACAGTACAAAATAAATAAGTAAAAACAACAACCAGAAAAAAATAAACATAAAAAAAATTAGCCTGGCCTCAGCACCTAATATAGTCGCGTTGCAATGGAAGCAGGCTTGACTTCGAATGCAACTGAACACATCACTTATACTCAAAGCATGTTTATTACGAACTCAACATACACGCAGTACTGACTGCCTCTCAGGCAGAGTGCTCTGCTATTTATACACAGACAGAATTTACCAGAAATTAGAAGAACAGTTAACATAAGAAACAAGTAGAATTTACAAGTGAACATAAGAAAGATGTAGAACCTTCTGGAATTGTTAATTACAAAGAAATAAATTTTTGCCGATGAGCGGGATGGAACCGGAGACCTTCAGCACAGCAGTGAGTGACGCTATCCCCTGCGCCACGCTGGTACTTTTTTTTTCTTTTTTTTGCTTTAGACCACTTTTTTTTACGTCTTAACCTTTTTTTTTTTTTTTTTTTTTTTCCTCTTCCGCTTCGGGCCAGCGGTCGCCTTAACCATTTTTTTTATCTGTACTTCAATCTTTGATTCCACTTTGGCAAAGAAAAAGAAAACTTCTTGTATGAGCCAAATTTTCCTCCACATCCATAGAATTATACTGCTTGTTTGGCTCAGTATAATAGGATACAGAAAAAAATAAATAAAATTCTTCCTTCATTTGTGTGAAGGTGAGACTATATTTTTCGTCTCAAAACTAACAAAATTTTTACTTCTGTTAAATGGAAAAGTATATAATTATACAGATATTATCCAGCTTCTTCAATGTTGAAAATAAAAACTAAACACCAAAAACTGAACTTGTAATTTTTAGTATAGGTAGTCCTATAAAACTACGTTCTTCTCTACTTTCTCTTACTTCATCAAATGTGCTCTTACTTCATGTCTAAAGGGTGTTAATCGGAAGTATTTCCTTTGGATACTGCCTTTCCTGTGTAAATAACTCTCCTTACTTTTGTTATTCTACATTATTGTTTTAATTAAAAAGTTTGCAAAGTTCTCTTTATATTTTTTAGTACGCATTAACATATGGTGCTCAACTGTGAGATATGTTGTGAAGTCCTCCCTGGAGGTTGATTGTCTGGTTAGGATGTAATGTATTGTTTGGCCTTTCAGCCAGTTGATAGCGTTCCTCCTCGTTCTTGGGTAAGGTATTTCATCTGGGTTTAAAAATTGAGCCGGCGTGATCACATTGGGCGAGGTCCTACAGATGCTCGCTATCTTCTGTTTGATGTAGTGCCATATGTCTGTTACGTTAGCACACAAAAACTTGTGTTCATCATCGTCCTGTACATTGCAGTATGCACACATTGGTGTCTCTGCCAAATGAATAGCATGAAGTCGGGAGTTTGTTGCCAGTTTTCTGTTGACAGCGAAATACCAGCTCGACTTCGCATATGTTGGCAGGTGTCTACTGTGTATGTTATCCCAGATGGCATTCCAATTGTTGAACGGATATTTTTGTTCTATATTGTTCCTGGCCTTCGTTTTGATCAGGTTGTTGTAAAGATGTTTTACTTTAACGATGTCCTTGTCGGGGATTTTGTCATGTAGGTAGCTATACTCCACTAAAAAATATTTGAGGTGGTACAGACCGTTGGGTATATGTCGAACATTGATTGGTGCATGGAGATCTTCAGGGGCAATTTCATTCAGCAAATGCCCAGCGAGGCTACCATTTGGCTGTTTCCAGTTCTTATACATGTTTGATACGTATAAAGCCCGCGCCTTTATTCTCACGTCTGTGAGATTTAACCCGCCATAATACGTTGGAAGCATCAGAGTATCATACGTGACCTTAAATATGCGGCCTCGGCTCACGAAATGTCCCAGTGCCGATGTAATGCATTTAGCCATCGTTGCTGGCAAGGGTAACACTTGCGCAACATAATTTACTTTGGAGGTGATGTAGATATTAGCCACAGATACTTTTTGGAGTTCATCTAGTTTCCTGATGCTGTGCTCTTGGACAGTGGCACGGATTCTGTGAAGTATTTTCCTGTAATTCACAGCAACAGTGTTTTGTATACTTCTTTTAAAATCAATTCCTAGACATTTCATGATTGAAAGAGCAGGTGACTGTCCTTGTATCTGCGATCCCAGTCCACGACCAATTTCGAATATCCCGGACTTCACTCTATTTAGTTTCGCACCACTTGCCTGTTCATATTTTTCTACTATTTGTAGTGCGGTTTGTACCTCATTACCATCCGTAACAACGAAACCAACGTCATCAGCGTACGCATGACACACAATTTTTTCACCTCTTATATAGAGACCCCGTAGATTCTCTGTAAGAGAGGCGAGAAGGGGTTCGATGGCGATCGCAAAAAGTGCCATTGACATCGGACACCCTTGCCTGATGGAACTGGTGACTTGAATCGGACGGCTGACTTGTCCATTGATGACAAACCTGGCTGAGTTATTCATTAGTGTGTTGCGTATGACGGCGAGGAACTGCGGTGGGAATCCCATCGCATCCATAGTTCGAAGCAAAAACTGGTGATTAACTCTATCAAACGCCTTGTCAAAATCCAGCGACACTATGGCACACTTGATTTTGCAGACATCAGCCGTGGAAATGAGGTCCCTGTAACCACAGAGTGCCTGCAGAATTTTTCTGTCCTTGCCTACACTTGTTTGGTATGCGCCGATGACGCCAGTCATGGTGTTACGCAATCTTCGCGCTATAATGCGACCAAAGATTTTGTAGTCGCTATTTAATAGCGTGATTGGCCGCAGGTTGCCGACGGTGTTAGAAGTCGAGGTCTTGGGCACTAAAACTACCATACCTTCTCGGAATTCTGTTGGAACAACAACGTCAGGGTTTAAAAGTTCATTGCATATTACGGTGAATTTAGGTGTTATAAGTTCCCTGAACTGCTGATAAAATTCGGCTGGGATTCCATCCTGTCCCGGCGACTTGTTTTTCTTACTGTCATTTATGGCTTCTAGAACGTCGTCTTCAGTAACTTCTGAAGTAAGACTGAGCGCTTCCGCGTGGGTTACTCTGCCTTGCAGGTTGGTCAGTAATTCGTCCTGAAGCTGTTCGTCAATCGGGTGGCTGGACAATAAGGAGGTAAAATGTTGTAGTAGTGCCTCTTTGATTTCAGAGTGCTTCGTCAGCTTTCTTCCGTCAGCAGTTATTAATTCAGTTAATATTTTGCGCGAGGCTCTTTTGGATTCACGTATCACGTGATATATTGAAGTGTCCTCTTGTGGTGCTACATTCTGGACCCGCGACCTTATTTGGTATCCTTCTAACTGTCTGCGCCGAAGAGTCAGAATTTTTGCTTTAATCTTTTTAATGCGTTCGTAATTCCCGACCATTGTTGCATCTGACGTGTGCAGATCCCTTAGACACTGAAAGTAAAACTCCATGGTTGATTTGTACCAAAAGCTGTTTTCTTTCGCAAAATTAATGAAAAACTTTCGTATTTTGGGTTTGGCGTAACGTAGCCACCAGGTTATACCGGAGTTGTAAGAGGTGAATTTGCTTTCGCATTCTCGCCACAGGGTTTGGAACGCCTCCTTACAAACATGGTCGTTCAGGTGGGATACATTTAGTTTCCAGGTACCTCTCCCTCGAAACGTCCCCTGTTTGTCCATATTAAGTGTGCATATGAACGCAGCATGATCCGAAAATGCCGTTGGCCAGACTTCGGACTGTAAAATGTGGTCTTTTAAAGTTTGCGAGACATATATCCTGTCAAGCCTGCTCGCCGAGTGGTTGGTCGCGTGTGTAAACCCAGGGGTTGCACCGTGCATATGCTCCCATGAATCCGTTAGTCGTAAGTCAGTCACTATGCGTTCTAGTTCAGTTGACTTGTTAAAATTCGGAATTTGATCTTTTGCATGGAGAACGCAGTTAAAATCCCTCCCATGATAATATGGTCGTACCGGGATTCAAACAGGGGAACAATTTCTTCTTTAAAAAACTTCGCCCGGTGTTGCCTGTTGCTTGAACCTGAGGGAGCATAGACATTTATCAGACGTGTCTTATTTATGGTACCCGCTAGTCCTTTACTGTTTGGTAATTTTACAATGTCTTCTAAGATGATGTCCTCTTTTATAAGTATAGCCGTGCCCATTTCTGTACTATTGCCGGGGTTCACTATTGCGTTGAATCCAGTTATGTGGTCAAGATCAATTCCTGTCACTTCTTGTAATAAAATGATGTCACTATCAGAGGCATATATAAAGTCCTTTAAATTTTGTAGTTTGAACGAGCTTTGTATCTTGTTCAGGTTGATTGTGGCGATCTTGTATGCTTGTCGTTCAGGCATGTTTCTTCCTAATTTATCTATCTTCTAAAACAAACTTCAAATTCTTCATATGAAAGTCACGTTTTAAAAACATCTTAATAATATTCGTCGGTGTCAAAGGGGTCGGGGATTCGTCTCTGAAGAGAGGATTTATCTTTCATTGCGACATCGTCATTAATTTTGTCATCCTGGTCTGAGGGTGGTGTGCTTGCCGCTTCGCTTTCTGAGTCATCATTCATCCCCTCATCCGCCGTGTCGGTGCCGTCGTCGTCCGCCCAGTTAGTTTTGGGTGCCAGTGGAAGGTCGTGGGGAGCTTCCGAAGACAGACTTCCTTCTATTCGTTCTTCAGTTGCCTTGAATGTCATTCCTTCTGTCTCATGTTTTCCCGTCACGGAAATGGGGTTCTGTTCCTTAGCTGGAGCCTTTTTTATTTCGGTGGCGTCCTTCTGGCAGAGGCTGCTCCCTATTTCCTTCGCTTTCTGACGCAAAGAGGGGGCGGTCTCGTTTGCACCTTGGTGTGCCAACCTCCGTTTCCTAGTCCTTCTGGGGGAGTTCCTCTTTGACGGGCGCTCTTCATTTACCATGCCAATTTCTGGTTCTTTTACCGGTGTTGCTTCCTCCGTTGCCGGGGTTTTTTCCACCTTTCCGGTTGGGGTCACCTGAGTCGGCAGGGCTGCAGCAGCTGTCGGAGGTGGTAGGGGCTCAGATGAGTCTTCCAGTACGTTAGTACGTATATCCTTAGAAATTTCAGCCACCTGCGTCGGCAGAGGTGCAGTAGCTGTCGTAAGTGGATGGGTTTCAGGTATTTCTTCCGGTACGATAACAGTTATATCCATAGATATTTCAGTCTCAGCATCGGCGGTAGCTGCAGTCACTTCCGGGCTCGGATAGGCAGACGGCTGCGCGCGAGCTGCGGCCGCGTAAGTGACGGGCAGTGACGTCACAGTCTGAGGTCTGGCGGGCTCGCCTGCCGGCAGTTGTGCCACGCGCCTCTGTATACAGTTAATGCGGACATGTCCAGGCTTGTTACATAAAGAACAAGTACGCGGTTGGTCGTCATAGATGACAATACCTCTGTACCCACACACATTAATGTATGACGGGATATGCTGTCGTAACTCAACTTTAAGTTGGCGTACACCATTGAGTACAGGAAACTTGTGGGCGCTCGACCACCTCTCTGCAACGTTAGAAAGCACTGTCCCGAACGGTGATATTACTGCATTTATGTGTTCTTCAGTTATTTCGAAAGGAAGCTCAAATATTCGGATAGTCCGAACGCCAAACCCTGCATGGGAAACAATAACATCTCCAACACGCCCATCAGAATATTTAAATTTTAGCATACCTCCACAAGACTCAACAACTTTGTCACATAGCTCGGCACTACTCAATTTCACAAAAACTACGCAGGTTACAATCGAAATATGGATACCAATAAGATCGTTTGCTGATAACTTCACCTCTTGTTCCAGCCAATTCTCGATTTCAAAAGACCTCGGTCGCGCGGATCGGTTGTCAAACGTCAATTTCAACGTATCTTTCCTTGTAGGTTGTGCCATCACTGACATCTACTCATAATTCCTCAACAACTTATACAAGTACAGCACGAAGCTGCAGCAAGCGCGAAGACTTACCCACGCGGAAGCGAGCAGGCGCAGCGGACAGCACACTTCCTACCGCCAGCGCGGCCGCCAGCAGACTGACTCGGTGTTCGTGGTCTCTCGCGGCATTGCTCCCTCTCCTGGAGAAACAGCGACCCGCTGTTATGATCCCTGTGGAGCCAGCTGCAATGTCCTGGATCTTGACCGTGTCATGGGTCCTCTGTATGACAGTTCAAGAGAATCCTTCCCTTCTCCGCGATTATCGACAACAGACGTTCCTGTCGAGGCTTCATCAGGAACATTACCGTCCTTAAAGTCCTTGAACAAGAAGCCATTGTCGTCTACCTTCTCTTCAGGATCGTAGTAAGGCTTCATGTGTAGGACGTGAACAATGTCTCTTCGTTTTTGACGTTTCGACGACGGCTCATAATCCTCAACTTCGTATGTGACGTCTGACAAGCGGCGTATGACACGATACGGACCAAAGTATCGCTTCAATAACTTTTCTGACAGTCCAACCTTCCGTACAGGGGTAAAAATCCAAACCAGATCTCCTGGGCTGTACACAACAGGTCGGTGCTTGTCGTTATACCGCTGACGGTCCTTCTCCTGGGCATCCAGTGTCCGTATGCGAGCCAGCTGTCTTGCTTCTTCGACCCTGGTGATGAGCTGTTTAACATAAGTCATCCTGAGTGTCGTCCGGTTGGAACGGAAACAGCGTATCCATTGTCGTCTCAGCTTCACGGCCATGGAGCAGGAAAAACGGAGTCAAGCCTGTGGTGTCTTGTCTTGTATTGTAAGCAAATGTCACGACTGGCAGAATTGTATCCCAATCCTTCTGCTCAACATCGACGTACATCGACAGCATATCGGCTAACGTCTTGTTAAAACGTTCCGTAAGACCATTTGTCTGAGGATGGTATGCAGTTGTCATTCTGTGGACAATGTCGTACAGTGACATTACCTCTGATACTAGTTTTGATTGGAATACCTTTCCACGATCAGATATCATGACACGTGGTGCCACATGCCCCAAAATAATGTCTTCCACAAGGAATTTTGCGATCTCTGGAACTTCTGCAGTCGGCACAGGTTTGGTGACAGCGTAGCGTGTGAGGTAGTCAGTGCAGACTATTATCCATCGGTTACCGGTTGTCGACTTCGCGAACCTCCCTAAAAGATCGATCCCAACTCGGTGGAATGGAGCTGCTGCCGGCGGAATCGGTACGAGATGTCCTGGAGATAATTGCGACACATCCTTCCATCGCTGGCACTCTTTACAGTGACTCACATAGTGCTTGACAGATCGGTAGAGACCTTTCCAGTAATACCTGCGTCTGATTCTGTCTAGGGTCTTCACGAATCCCAGATGACCGGATATTGGAGCATCGTGAAAATATCTGAGAATAGCTGGAACAACCAGTAGCCATTTGGGGCCCAGTGGATCGTAGTTCCTCTTATATAATGTTCCGTTTATAAGTTGGAACTCTCCATTGGTCGGTTCTCCTTTCTCCAAGGTCTCTATCGTTTTTAATAGTGCTGGATCTTCCCTCTGTTCAGCTGTAACGTCATCTAATTCAGTGAGAGCTGAAATTTCATTAATGCTGTTGTGTTCCACTAATGGATTCCTCGATAGGCAGTCGGCAACCTTGTGTTTGTGCCCGTTCTTGAAAACCACTGTGACATCGTACTCTTGGAGTCTTAGTGCCCATCTTGCTAGTCGCCTTAATGGATCCTTCAAGCTAGTCAGCCAACACAAATAATGGTGGTCTGTCACGACGGTGAATGGTTTGCCGAATAAATAAGGCCGGAACTTGTTGATAGCCCAGATAATTGCGAGACATTCTTTTTCAGTTGTAGAGTGGTTTATCTCGGACTTTGAGAGTACTCTTGACGCATAGGCTATCACTTTTTCAGCACCTTCCTGAACCTGTACAAGCACTGCACCAATCCCATAACCACTGGCGTCTGTGTGAAGTTCCGTTTCTGCATTCTCGTCGTACGAGGCTAGCACTGGTGCGGACGTTAGAGCCTCCTTAAATGTCCGGAAAACTCTTTATTTTGTCTCATCCCAGTAAAATTTGGCGTCTCCCTCCAGAAGTTCTTGTAATGTACGTGCCTTGTTACAAAATCCTTTTATGAAACGTCGGTAGTATGAACACAGCTCGAGAAAACTTCTCACATCACGAAAGTACTGAGGAGTTGGAAATTCTGTGACTGTCCTTACTTTATCTGGATCAGGACGGACACCATCTCCGTTGACTAGGTGCCCCAGGATTTTTATCTCTTTGGCTACGAAGAGGCACTTCTTTGGATTGAGGCGGAGACCTGAAGTCTGAACACACTTCAACACATTTGACAGGCGACTCAGATGTTCTTCAAATGTTTTCGAGAAAACGACAATGTCATCTAAATAGCAGAGACACGTAGTCCACTTAAGGTGTCGAAGCAAGTTGTCCATCATGCGTTAGAATGTGGCTGGAGCATTACATAATCCAAATGGCATTACTTTAAATTCATAGAGGCCGTCAGGTGTAATAAAAGCCGTCTTCTCCCTGTCAGCTTTGCCTCGATTTGCCAGTAACCTGTCTGCATGTTCATAGTTGAGAAGTATGTAGCTCCTTTCAAGCAGTCTAAGGTGTCTTCAATGCGCGGCAATGGGTAGACATATTTCTTTGTGATTCTGTTTAGCCGCCGAAAGTCGACACAGAGTCGCCACGTGCCATCCTTCTTCTTTACGAGGACCACCGGAGACGACCAAGGACTTTCCGAAGCTTGAATAATGTCATCCCGCAACATCTTCTCCACTTCTTCCTGAATTATCCGTCTTTCAGCTGGCTGATTGGCGGACGATCCCCACTATTGATACGGTGCTTTATCGTGGGCCATTGCGTCTGACTTTACACCTGCTGAGGTGTGAATGCACCCGAAAATTGGCGTAGTATACCTAACACCCGCTGGCGTTGTTCCTTGGTCAGTCCAGGCCCTATTGGCAGTTCCACGTTTGTTTCCTCCAGCGTGTTGTCTGTACTAACAGCAGGGTATGGGTCTTCATTGTTAACATTGGTTCAAATGTCCCGATACACATTCCCTTGGGGATAAGTTGTGACTGCCCGTGACAATTTGTGATCCAAATCTCTCCTTGACCACCGGTAATGCTTATGATAGCCGCTGGTATGTAAATTTCTTTTGTGAGTCGGATAAACTTTTTACTATCAACAAGAACTTTACAGTTTAACCAGTCATCTGTGTTTGTGACTGCAACTCTTCTCATTGTCAACGACGAATAACTTCCCAGATAATTCTGTATTACCTATATCCGGCGAAACAACTTCTTCAATTTGCAGCTGGCTTATTGCTGGTTTCGTCTCCATCGTTCTTCTGATAATACGGACTTTTGGAAGGATGTACTCGGTGTATCCCTTGTATTCCGGTTCCAGTCCGTGTAAGAGACGGCTTTTACGTTGCCTAATCGGAGCCACGGTGATGCAGCTGTTGCACAGTGTACCCAGCGCCTCCACCAAACAATGTCGCGTTGCAATGGAAGTAGGCTTGACTTCGAAGGCAACTAAACACAGCACTTATACTGAAAGCACGTTTATTACGAACTCAACATACACGCAGCACTGACGGCCTCTCAGGCAGAGTATTCTGCTATTTATACACAGACAGAATTTACCAGAAATTAGAAGAACAGTTAACATAAGAAACAAGTAGAATTTACGAGTGAATAAAAGAAAGATGTAGAACCTTCTGGAATTGTTAATTACAAAGAAATAAATTTCTGCCGTTGGGCGGGATTGAATCGGGGACCTTAAGCACCGCAGTCCGTGACGCTATCCCCGCGCCACTCCGGAACTCGGTGTTCGTGGTCTCTCGCGGCAATATTATAATATAGAGATTAGATTCAGTAGAAACTTTTGATTAACTATTTGATTATGGTATAGTAATCCGTCCCATTAGTTCCTTGCCATTTTTTAGCTTCTCCAATCCCCTGTTCCGAGGAACACCAACTGCATTAATATCATTTATTTTTAAATTGAGAATAACTTTGTTATCATATTCAGTTAATGTTTTTTTAACTAATACAAATTAAAATTTTGATCCATATACTCCCTTCCCCCGTGTTCCTGTGTGCCTTATGCTAAAGTAATAGCTATCCGATTACCACTCATTCAAACCGTACGGTAGTACAATGCCCCCTGTATGATATATAATACACGTTTTGGGATCGTGATCACCTATGGTGGCCTGTACGTTTCCATGTATGATTTCCTAAATGAATTAATGTTAACTAGATAACTCATAATGTATCAATAGTGTATCTATGATTGTGATTTTTATTTTCATGTACTTTATTACGCCGTTCTCGAACCAAAACAATGGCCATGTAATGCTTTATCTTTCCTAGCTTGTTTTGTATTTTGACATATACATAGTGATAAATGTAATGACACTAGTAACGCTCAATAATATTTGTAATTATTGGTTTTCAAGTTTTAAGAATACCCTAATTACGAGGTGGCTCTTTTACCACTCAACCAAACGGCTATCTATAATTCTAAATCGCGGTGGAGTAGCCCAGCGATCTAAAGCGTCACGCTGCGGAGCGCGCGGTTGTTCGCCGTGAAGGTTCGAGTCCTCCCTGGGGCATGGGTGTGTGTGTTGTCCTTAGGTTAGTTTACCTAGGTTTAAGTAGTTTGTAAGCTACGAACTGATGATCACGCAGTTTGGTCCGATAGATTTACAAACATTTGAATTTGATAATTCTATTTTTAATCTCACATACTTTACAACGCCTTTATGAAACCAACACAATAAATATGTCCCACTTTAACTTTGATATTTGGTTTTATATTCTGACGAATACATTGCAATACATTGTAATTACAAGTTTTAACGCTATGTGAAAATGCGACATAAATTCGTGGATGACGCTGGCGGTCATGATGAAGTTAATTGCCGGCCGCGGTGGCCGAGGGGACTGAGGCGCTTCAGTCACGGTCTGCGCGGCCATTACGGTCGGGGGTTCGAATCCCCCCTCGGGCATGGATATTTGTGCCGTCCTAGTTTGTAAGTAAATCATAAGTAGTTTGTATGTTTAGGGACTGATGACCCCGTAGTTAAGTCCCATAGACTTTACAAACATTTGAACATTTTTTTTTTTGATGAAGTTAATTGGTAGAGCTGCCAATAAGCTGGCTAAGTTGCTAAAAATTTTTAATCATTACAGCTCACACTTCAAGTACAGTATGACTTCAATTACGCGTTTCGGACATGTCCATCATCAGATTTGTATCTATTTTGTGACGACAGCCATACGTATGCAGATGCATGGAATTAAAAATTTGTTATACACGCTTATGACGTCCGCATACAGGAAAATGAAAGACATTTGGAGAAAAGAAAGAGGTATGACTATCAAGAACTCAGAAAACCAGATCTGAGCAAAGAAAGGAAAAGTGAAAGGTGGAGGTTCTACACAGGAAATGGTCTTAGAGACAATATTGTAGAAAGAGAAGAGAAAATAGATGAAGATGAAATAGGAGGTACTATAGTGAGAGATGAATTTGACACAGCACTGAAAAATCTAAGTCGAAAGAGGCCCCTGGAGTAAATGACATTCTGTCAGAGCTTCTGAACTCTCTGGGAGAGCAAGCCATGACAAAATTATTTCACCTGGTGTGTAAGATGTTTGAGATAGGATAAATGGCGTCAGAATTTAAGAAAAATCTAATAATTCCCGTTCCAAAGCAGGTGCAAATAAGTGTTAAAATTACAGAACCTCCAGTTTAATAAGCCACGGTTGCAAAAATTTAGCACGAACTATTTACAGAGTAATGGAAAATCTGGTATAAGCTGACCTCGGGGAAGATCAGTTTGGATTTAGGAGAAATGGAAGAACGGGAGGCAGTACTCACCTTACGACTTATAAGATAGATTGAGGAAAGGCAAACCTACATTTCTAGCTTCTGTAGATTTGGAGAAAACGTTTGACAATTTTCAAAGTTATTCTGAAACTAGCAAGGGTAAATGTAGGGAGCAAAGAGTTGTATTCATCTTGTACAGACTGCAGTAATTAGAGTCAGAGGTTATGAAAGGGGCGCAGTGATTGGGAAGGAAGTAAGAGTCGTAGCCTATCCCCAAGTTGTGAAGCAAATAAAGAAGAAGAAATTTGGGAGAAGGAAATAAAGTTTATGGTGAAGAAATAAAAACATTTTTGCAGATGGCATTTTAATTTTGTTAGAAACAGCAAAGGACCTGGAAGAGAAATTGAACGGAATAGACATTGTCTTGAAAGGAGCGTATAAGACGAACATTGCGTATAAGACGAACATCCACTCCCATGAACCACAGACATTGCCGAGGTGGGGTGGCTTGCGTGCCTCAACGATACAGATAGCCGTACCGTAGGTGCAACCACAGCGGAGGGGTATCTGTGGAGAGGCCAGACAAACGTGTGGTTCCTGAAGAGGGGCAGCAGCCTCTTCAGTAGTTACAGGGGCAACAGTCTGGATGATTGACTGAGCTGGCCTTGTAACATCAGCTAAAGTGGCTTTGCCACACAGCTACTGCGAACGGCTGAAAGCAAGGGGAAACTACAGCCGTTACCTTTCCCGAGGACATGCAGCTCTACTGTATGAACATATGATGATGGCATCCTCTCGGGTAAAATATTCCGGAGGTAAAATAGTCCCCCATTCGGATCTCAGGGCGGGGACTACTCAGGAGGATGTGATCATCAGGAAAGACAATACTGGCATTCTACGGGTCGGAGCGTGGAATGTTAGATCCCTTAATCGAGTAGGAAAATTAGAAAATTTAAAAAGGGAAATGGATATGTTGAAGTTAGATATAGTGGGGATTAGTGAAGTTCGGTGGCAGGATGAACAGGATTTCTGGTCAGGTGAGTACAGGATTATAAATACAAAATCAGTTGGGGGTATCACAGGAGTAGGATTGATAATGAATAAGAAAATAGGAATGCGGGTAAACTACTATGACCAGCACAGTGATCGCATTATCATTGTCAAGATAGATACGAAGCCAACAGTAGTACAGGTTTATATGCCAACTAGCTCTGCCGATGATGAGGAAATCGAAGAAATATATGAGGAGCTAAAGGAAATTATTCAGACAATTAAGGGAGAGGAAAATTTAATTGTTATGGGAGACTGGAATTCGGTAGTAGGACAAGGAAGTGAAGGGAAGATAGTAGGTGAATATGGTCTGGGCAAAAGGAATGAAAGAGGAAGCCGCCTGGTAGAATTTTGCACAGAACATAATTTAGTTATAACAAACACCTGGTTCAAGAATCACAAAAGAAGGTTGTATACGTGGAAGAGACCAGGAGACACCGGAAGATATCAGATAGATTTTATAATGGTAAGACATAGATTTCGGAATCAGGTTCTACAGTGTAAGACATACCCAGGGGCAGATATAGACTCTGACCATAACTTGTTGGTTATGAACTGTAGGCTGAAACTAAAGAAACTACAAAAAGGTAGGAAAATAAGGAGATGGGACCTGGATAAATTTAAGGAACCTGAGGTTCTTAAAAATTTCAGAGGGAGCTTTAGGGAACAATTGACAGAAACGGGGGGAAATAAAACAGTAGAGGAGGAATGGGTAAAATTGAGAGATGAAATAGTGAAGGTAGCAGAGGACAAAATAGGTAGGAAGGCAAGACCTACAAAAAATCCTTGGATATCACAGGAGATACTAAATTTAATCGATGAAAGGAGAAAATATAAAAATGCAGTATATGAAACAGGCAAAATGGAGTACAGACGACTAAGAAATGAGATTGTCAGGAAGTGCAAAATGGCTAAGCAGGAGTGGCTAGAAGGCAAATGCAAGGATGTAGAAGAATGTATAAATAGGGGAAAAATAGATACAGCCTACAGGAAAATAAAAGAAACATTTGGAGATAAGAAAAACAGCTGTATGAATATCAAGGACACTGATGGAAAACCAGTTCTCAGCAAAGAAGGGAAAGCTGAAAGGTGGAAAGAGTATATAGAGAGGCTCTACAAAGGAAATGAACTTCGAGACATTATTGTAGGGAGGGAAGATGATGTAGATGATGATGAAATAGGAGATACTATACTGAGAGATGAATTTGACAGAGCACTGAAAGATCTAAGTCGAAACAAAGCCCCTGGAGTAGATGATATCCCGTCAGAGCTACTGAAGTCTCTGGGAGAACCAGCCATGACAAAATTGTTTCACCTGGTGTGTAAGATGTATGAGACAGGCGAAGTACCCTCAGACTTTAAGAAAAATGTTATAATCCCCATCCCTAAGAAAGCAGGTGCAGACAGGTGTGAAAGCTACAGAACCATCAGTTTAATAAGTCATGGCTGCAAAATATTAACGCGAATTATATACAGAAGGATGGAAAAGCTGGTAGAAGCCGACCTCGGGGAAGATCACTTTGGGTTCAGGAGAAATGTAGGAACACGGGAGGCAATACTCACTTTACGGCTTATCCTAGAAGATAGATTAAGAAAAGGCAAATCTACATTTCTAGCTTTTGTAGATTTGGAGAAGGCTTTTGACAATGTTGATTGGAATAAACTCTTTGAAGTTCTGAAAAAAGCAGGAGTAGATTATAGGGAGCGTAAGGTTATTTACAACTTGTACAAAAACCAGACAGCGGTTGTCAGAGTTGAAGGGCATGAAAGGGATGCAGTGGTTGGGAAGGGAGTGAGACAGGGTTGTAGCCTTTCTCCAATGTTATACAATTTGTACATTGAACAAGCTATAAAGGAAAGCAAGGAGAAATTTGGTGAAGGAATAAAAGTTCAGGGGGAAGAATTAAAAACATTGCGTTTTGGCGATGACATAGTAATTCTGTCAGATACAGCAAAGGACCTGGAAGAGCAATTGAATGGAATGGACAGTGTGCTGAAAGGTGCATATAAGATGAACATTAACAAGAGCAAAACTAGGGTAATGGAGTGCAGTGTAAGAAAATCAGGTGATGCTGAAGGAATTAGATTGGGAAACGAAGCAATAAAGGAGGAAAATGGTTTTGTTACTTGGGCAGTAAAATAACAAATGATGGGCGCAGTACAGAGGATATAAAATGCAGAATGGCAATGGGTAGAAAAGCGTTTTTGAAAATGAGAAATTTGTTAACATCGAATATTGATTTAGGCCTAAGGAAGTCCTTTCTGAGGGCATTTGTATGGAGTGTTGCCTTGTATGGGAGTGAGACATGGACGGTAAACAGTGCGGACAGGAAGAGGATTGAGGCTTTTGAAATATGGTGCTACAGAAGAATGCTGAAGATTAGGTGGGTGGATCGCGTAACTAATGAGGAGGTACTGAACAGAATTGGGGAGAAAAGGAATTTCTGGCATACCTTGACTAAAAGAAGGGATAGATTGGTAGGACACATTCTTAGACATCAAGGAATTGTTAATTTAGCGTTGGAGGGAAGTGTGTGGGGAAAAAATCGCAGGGGAAGACCAAGAGATGGATACAGTAAGCAGATTCAGACAGATGTAGGTTGTCGTTCTTATGTGGAGATGAAGAGGCTTGCTCAGGATAGGGTATTGTGGAGAGCTGCATCAAACCAGTCTCCGGACTGAAGACCACAACAACAACAACAACAAGACGAACATTAACAAAAGTGAAACAAAGGTAATGGAATGCAGTCTAATAAAATCGGGCGAAGCTCAAGGAACTAGATTAGGCAATGAAACAGTAAAGGTGGCAATAAAGGTGCTGCCGCGGCGGAGCGGCCGAGTGGATTGAGGCGCTATGCTACGATGCGCGAGGTTGTGCCCCGTCGGGGGTTCGAATCCCCCCTGGAGCCTGGATGTTTGTGCCGTCTTTAATATAAACTAGTTCATAAGTAGTTTGTAAGTTTAGGGACTGATGACCCCTTAGTTAAGTCCCGTAAGTTCTACAAACATTTGAATATTTGAATAAAGGTAGTAGGTGAGTTTGTTTTACGTGTGATGGTCGCAGTACAGAGGATATAAAATTCAGAATGGCAATGAGGAAAAAGGCGTTTTGAAAAACAGAAATTTAAGTGTTGTGAAGACTTTTCTGAAGGCATTTATGTGGAGTGTGCCTAGTACGGGAATGAAACATGAACGATAATGAGGAGATGTGTTGTTGTGGTCTTCAGTCCAGAGACTGGTTTGATGCAGCTCTCCACCCTACTCTATCCTGAGCAAGCCTTTTCATCTCCCCATAAGAACGACAACCCACATCCACTTGAATCTGCTTACTATACGCGTCTCTTGGTCTCCCTCTGCGATTTTTACCCCACACACTTCCCTCCAACGCTAAATTCACAATTCCTTGATGTCTAAGAATGTGTCCTACCAATATATCCCTTCTTTTAGTCAAGGTATGCCAGAAATTTCTTTTCTCCCCAATTCGGTTCAGTACCTCCTCATTAGTTACGCGATCCACCCACCTAATCTTCAGCATTCTTCTGTAGCACCACATTTCAAAAGCCTCTATCCTCTTTCTGTCCACACTGCTTATCGTCCATGTTTCACTCCCATACAAGGCAACACTCCATACAAATGCCTTTCGAAATGACTTCCTTAGGCTTAAATCAATATTCGATGTTAACAAATTTCTCTTTTTCAAAAACGCCTTTCTACCCATTGCCATTCTGTATTTTATATCATCTGTACTGCGACCATCATTTGTTATTTTACTGCCCAAGTAACAAAACTCCTCTACCTCCTTTATTGTTTCGTTACCTAATCTAATTCCTTCAGCATCACCTTTCTTACACTGCACTCCATTACCCTAGTTTTGCTCTTGTTAATATTCATCTTATATTTCCATTTTTTAGCACACTGTCCATTCCGTTCAATTGCTCTTCCAGGTCCTTTGCTGTATCTGACAGAATTACTATGTCGTCGGCAAAACGCAATGTTTTTAATTCTTCACCCTGAACTTTAATTCCTTCTCCAAATTTCTCCTTGCTTTCCTTTATAGCTTGCTCAATGTACAAATTGAACAACATTGGGGAAAGGCTACAACCCTGTCTTACTCCCTTTCCAACCACTGCATCCCTTTCATGCCCTTCAACTCTGACAACCGCTGTCTGGTTTTTGTACAAGTTGTAAATAACCTTACGCTCCCTATATTTTACTCCTGCTTGCTTCAGAACTTTAAAGAGTTTATTCCAATCAACATTGTCAAAAGCCTTCTCCAAATCTACAAAAGCTAGAAATGTTGGTTTGCCTTTTCTTAATCTATCTTCTAGGATAAGCCGTAAAGTGAGTATTGCCTCCCGTGTTCCTACATTTCTCCTGAACCCAAACTGATCTTCCCCGAGGTCGGCTTCTACCAGCTTTTCCATCCTTCTGTATATAATCCGTGTTAATATTTTGCAACCATGACTTATTAAACTGATGGTTCTGTAGTTTTCACACCTGTCTGCACCTGCTTTCTTTGGTATGGGGATTATAACATTTTTCTTAAAGTCTGAGGGTACTTCACCTGTCTCATACATCTTACACACCAGGTGAAACAATTTTGTCATGGCTGGTTCTCCCAGAGACTTCAGTAGCTCTGACGGGATATCATCTACTCCAGGGGCTTTGTTTCGACTTAGATCTTTCAGTGCTCTGTCAAATTCATCTCTCAGTATAGTATCTCCTATTTCATCATCATCTACATCATCTTCCCTCCCTACAATAATGTCTCGAAGTTCATTTCCTTTGTAGAGCCTCTCTATATACTCTTTCCACCTTTCAGCTTTCCCTTCTTTGCTGAGAACTGGTTTTCCATCAGTGTCCTTGATATTCATAGAGCTGTTTTTCTTATCGCCAAATGTTTCTTTTATTTTCCTGTAGGCTGTATCTATTTTTCCCCTATTTATACATTCTTCTACATCCTTGCATTTGCCTTCTAGCCATTCCTGCTTAGCCATTTTGCACTTCCTGACAATCTCATTTCTTAGTCGTCTGTACTCCATTTTGCCTGTTTCATTTACTGCATTTTTATACTTTCTCCTTTTATCGATTAAATTTAGTATCTCCTGTGATATCCAAGGATTCTTTGTAGGTCTTGCCTTCCTACCTATTTTGTCCTCTGCTGCCTTCACTATTTCATCTCTCAATTTTACCCATTCCTCCTCAACTGTTTTATTTTCCTCTGTTTCTATCAATTGTTGCCTGAAGCTCCCTCTGAAATTCTTAAGAACTTCGGGTTCCTTCAATTTATCTAGGTCCCATCTCCTTATTTTCCTACCTTTCTGTAGTTTCTTCAGTTTCAGCCTACAGTTCATAATCAACAAGTTATGGTCAGAGTCTATGTCTGCCCCTGGGTATGTTCTACACTTCAAAACCTGGTTCCGAAATCTATGTCTTACCATTATAAAATCTATCTGGTATCTCCCCGTGTCTCCTGGTCTCTTCCACGTATACAACCTTCTTTTGTGATTCTTAAACCAGGTGTTTGTTATAACTAAATTATGTTCCGTGCAAAATTCTACCAGGCGGCTTCCTCTTTCATTCCTTTTGCCCAGACCATATTCACCCACTATCTTCCCTTCCCTTCCTTGTCCTACTACCGAATTCCAGTCTCCCATAACAATTAAGTTTTCCTCTCCCTTAATTGTCTGAATAATTTCCTTTAGCTCCTCATATATTTCTTCGATCTCCTCATCATCGGCAGAGCTAGTTGGCATATAAACCTGTACTACTGTTGTCGGAGTTGGCTTCGTATCTATCTTGACAATGATAATTCGATCGCTGTGCTGGTCATAGTAGTTTACCCGCATTCCTATTTTCTTATTCATTATCAATCCTACTCCTGTGATACCCCCAACTGATTTTGTATTTATAATCCTGTACTCACCTGACCAGAAATCCTGTTCATCCTGCCACCGAACTTCACTAATCCCCACTATATCTAACTTCAACCTATCCATTTCCCTTTTTAAATTTTCTAATTTTCCTACTCGATTAAGGGATCTAACATTCCACGCTCCGACCCGTAGAATGCCAGTATTGTCTTTCCTGATGATCACATCCTCCTGAGTAGTCCCCGCCCGGAGATCCGAATGTGGGACTATTTTACCTCCGGAATATTTTACCCGAGAGGATGCCATCATCATAAGTTCATACAGTAGAGCTTCATGTCCTCGGGAAAAATAACGGCTGTAGTTTCCCCTTGCTTTCAGCCGTTCGCAGTAGCTGTGTGGCAAAGTCACTTTAGCTCAGTCAATCATCCAGACTGTTGCCCCTGTAACTACTGAAAAGGCTGCTGCCCCTCTTCAGGAACCACACGTTTGTCTGGCCTCTCCACAGATACCCCTCCGCTGTGGTTGCACCTACGGTACGGCTATCTGTATCGTTGAGGCACGCAAGCCACCACACCTCGGCAATGTCTGTGGTTCATGGGAGATACTGAACAGAATTTTGGAGAAAAGGAATTTTTGTCATACAAGAAGGAATCGATTGGTAGGGCACATTCTTAGACATCAAGGAATCGTAAATTTAGCAGTAGAAGAAAATATAATCTCTTTTAGCATCTATTTTTAAGAAAAGTATACTGATCAAATTGTACCTGCCTTCATTGTCATAAAACGCTTTCTTTCACTCTGCAATATATTTCTATTCCACTCTCGAAAGAAAAATTCGAGGAAGAAATAAAATTGATCAAATCCATAACAGTTAATAGCTGAGAACATCCTTAAAAAGAAAACTGTTAAAAGAGCTACTCTACTTGACACTCAATCATCGAGTCTGACTACAAGAAAACATTTTTCTCCATTCCTTTTCTGAGCCCCATCTCGTATCAGATTCAACGGCTTCTTCGTAACAAATACAACTGCAACATTGCCTTTTCTACCAATAATATTTTGAAAAGAATGTAATTCACAATTTAAAATCAACCTGTTCTCCTTTGAATTATTCTGGCGTTTATAAGATGATTTACGGTACTTGCTCTTCTGACTACATACGACAAACGGGACGTGCATTTAAAGTCAGATTCCAGGAACATTTTTTGGGAAAAAATGGCACTATGATCCAGAATTCATCCTTTACTGATCACCTAATTACAGGTCACGCACCCAAAGCCATTCATGATGTCAATATTTTGCACAGTGAGAAGAAAGGCCACAGATTAGACGTCGTCCAGGAATTACACATATTTAAAGGTATTTCTCGTCATTACGAGTTTATTCTGAACGAGCAGTTACAACTCCGTAATAGAAGCTTCTACAACGGTATTTGATTTATTTCGTCAGTGTCCGAAATATTTCTTATGAGTTGATCAAAAAAATTGTTTTCCAAGAGGCCATGCTCACTATATTTCATATTTATAACATTTATTTGCTCATTAATTAACTCAACTATTTTTACTTCTGTAATGATTCATCAACCATCTTATTTATTTATGTTAAATATAGCTCTTTGTAACATTTCTTTCTCAAATCTCCAATTTGTACAGTAGTTTGTGAATAATTGCGGCTACTAGATGGCTCCACTGATATAACGTTCTCTTGTCCGAAATTCTACCGCGGAAAAGCCAGTCTGATGCTTCCTTCGCAAAGCGAGCAACCCTTAGTGCCTAGCCTTTTATATTTATTAACTTCAGCTTCATCGCTGATCTTTAATTTCGTTATGGGACTGGTAAGTACTGCTTCCATGACATACATAAAAGTAATACTTACATTTTATTCTTAAAAAACTGTAGCTCTATTGAAAATTTTTTGTAATGTATGTTATAGGCATTAAAAAGTTCTGATGAAGGCAATCCCAGTAATTGCTGAACCACGTGTAATTATAAAAATTTCATCTCCGCGACCAAGGGCTGTATCACCACCCATTTTACTATTCAGTACCTTCTCATTAGTTATGCGATCTTCACGTCAATCGTACCTGAAAAGAATCCTACACTGCACAGAAATTCTTCGAAAGAGGACAGACAAGAGTGATGTAGCTCTGTTTAGTAGGTGTGTTGCATCTTCTACGTGTTTTACCAATAAAACACTGTCTCTGATTCTCTTTCCATATATATACATATATATATCGCTTCCCAAATTCCATCCATTTCGGTCATTAAGACCCCTCGCCTCCATAGCTTCGCTCACGTTATCTTTCCAGCATCTCGTAGGTCTGCCGCGCCTTCTTCTTTGATGAGGAGTCCATTGCCATATTCTTTTTGGCCATCTTGTGTCTGGCATACGTTGCGAATGACCATGCCAGAGTAGGTGCTTTAAGCAGTCTGTCAGTAGCAGTTCCTTTTGCCTTTGAGTTACTACCCACAACTCTGCCCCATATGTGGCGATACTTTCAATAAATGAATGGCAGATGATAATTTCTGTTTTGCGCGTTATGTTATTATTGCAGAGAATACCATTTAGTTGTTTTATGGCTCGCTTGACCTGGCCAGTTTTATTGTTTATATCATCCATACTTATACCTCTGGACAGAAATGTCACTCCCTAGTACTTGAAGTTACGTCACCTTTTAACAAAATCAACACCGAGTTGTATGTATTAACCGTATTCTCTCCCACTTTTTTTATATTGTGTTTTACCTACGTTCTTCTTTTAATTTGCGTAGCATGTAATTAGCATCTTCCTTATTCTCAGCTACTAACACTTGGTCGTCAGCAAAAAATAAAGAACAATATCGCATCGTCTATGGGGATACCCATTCCTCCTCATTTCCTTTTCCAGGATTTAAGAGCCTCCTCCAGGTAGATCTTAACCCTTTCAGACCTAATTTTTTTCTAGAGGAAGGAAATTATTATTATTATTATTATTATTGCTGTATTTCTCTTAATTTAGGTTCTTAATGATTTTAGATGCAAGATTTACGCTGTTGTATGCATCCATTTACATACTACAAAATTGCATATGCTGAAAAGCAAGGCTTCTTTTTATGGACTAAAATAATTAATTTTGTACTAAATAAAGTGAGCATTCAATAGTCGCCATGCAAAATAATTACTACTACTTTCCAGTTATACAGTGGAATACAAGTAACCCACAACCTGCGTGTTCTTTGGAGTTCAGAAGCTGGTGCGCAGTGTGTGGTGTCGCACAAGTCCAAAGTGCGCGCCACCTACTTTCGCCGCGCTCCGCCATGCACGCACGGCGCGGCGTTCTTACGACGTCAGCCAGGAGCGCCCTCTGCTAGAACTCCGCTCGTGGCCACGACTGAACGACATCGTTCGCTTGGGACTGAGATAGGAACCAGTAACATCTTCGGAACCAGATAGGCACCAGTAATGACTTGGCTATCGGACAGGCACTAGGCAGGCTTCTAGCTCAACTATGTATCAGCCTTCTGCCGTACAGTTCCATGTAAAAGTTAAGTATTGTATAAATTCTGTGCAATATATATGTCGTTCTAATTTACTCTAGTGTTTCTAGTTTCTGGCTGCTCCCCTCCGTACCTGCACCAGCGTGCTATCTTTATTCCTGTGTCGGTCTCATTCCACTCGGCCACCGACACCTACGACGGAAACAAGACACAAAAGCGGCGACGAGGCAGGGACACAAAAGCGGCGACGAGGCTGAGACACAAAACAGTGCAACACAGATTACTTGATATTTTCATAGTGATCTTCCGGTTGACAGTAAGTGTGCACGATGAAAAGGTTGAACACTCATAGTCATATACAAGTTCTTTCAATTGAGAAAAAATGTTTCTGATCTATCTTAGACATTGTAAAAGTTATGTACACAATTGTATCCAGAGGGTCTGTAAGGGTTAAATGACGTAGGCGAGGGTGCGCATCGCTGGCGTAGTCCCTTTGTCGCCTCAAACTCTTGAGATAGCTGATTTCTCATTTTTACAGCACAGCCTTTGTAAAACTGTCTGACAGCTTTCACATAGCTCGGTGACAATTTCCAAATTAAATGTATTAGTAATTCGTAAGTATTTAATTAAATTGACGGTATTGAGATTTGATATCTCGATCCATTCTTGATGTTGCCTTTTGGATGGCGAGCAGTGTACTTCCGAAAGTTTACACAAGTTACGGAAGTGTACTCGCTGGAGGTGTTCCCACGAGAAAAAACTTGCAGACGTGGCTGCTGTAATCTCCTTGTGGAAGTTTCCTCGTTACCGGAGTCGAAGCTCAGACGCTGTGCAGTGTGCTTTTTGTGGGGAGCGTCAGTTGTGGGGTAGGAGGGCGTCGTGACTGGCCGCCCCTCCGGCTGAACGCCTGGCAGTCCCCTGGACAGGCGTCGTCCTTGCGGCGGCCTCGTCCGCCGAGTATATAGAGGCTGGCCGACGGTGGCCCGACAGTCGGCTCACAGCAGGCAGGCAGCATGGCGGCGCGCAAACTCTTCGCTCTCCTCCTCCTCGTCGGTGAGTCACTCTCACTGTACACACTCACATCTTTCCTAGAACAATAAAACAAAAAGCAGTCAGATGTACGCAGAAAATCATCAAAGTTCAGCAGAAATTATTGAAACATAAGTTTATGCAAGAGGTCTCAAAGTCGTATTCGAAACTGCAACGTATAACGCCATAGAATGGCGCCAGCCCGATTACATTACACCGCGTAGCTAATCATCAGGATTGTGTTGCGACGTTTCGTATAAAAACGTATGAGGCATGCTATGTTTTGAAGAAGGGGTGAATTCTATTACCTTAGTTGATGATGGATCTAAATTTTACGTAACTGTAAGCCTTAAAGCATCCTTCGAACCATATGAATGGTGTCGCGTTACGGTGCCATAAAAATCACTTTATTCATATACTTTCTCCTGAGGATGAACTTTGTGCTCTTTGTAGCAGGCAGCGGGTAATACTTGGCTCTTTCTCATTGCTATCCATTCCACTCCAAGTACCATTTTTTTCACTCACAACAATGTTCCAAATACTACCCCTTTTATTCGAAGGTTAACTATTCCTTGATGCCCATCGCATGCTCCCGTAGCCCTTTATTTCTTCTAGTAATAGTTTATTTTAATATCTGTCTCATGCTTTTATGTGGACCTTAACATCCATTATAAGTACAACATTAAATTGGCTGCTTTTCTCAGTTACGATTCAGTAGACCTTTGGACCAGATCCTGCAGCTTGACCTTAAACTAAATTGAAAAATATAAAAAAAATAAAAATAATCAAAAACTAAAACTCGCTTTGACTGGTCTCTCTCTCTCTCTCTCTCTCTCTCTCTCTCTCTCTCTCTCTCTCTCTACTGACGCTTCCAATTCTCACTCGTAGCTATAAAAATGGAATGTCATTTAGAAAATTATCGTTTTGCCACTAAATGGTAGCAACGATCCATAACTTTAGGATTGGTATCCATTCAAGCGTCATCGGATGCGGTATGAAGGGGGACGCCCGCACTCCCGGCCGTTGTGTCTGTTTTTTGTAACCGGAGCCGCTACTTCTCAATCAAGTAGCTCCTTAATTGGGCCGCGGCGGAGTGGCCGAGCACACTGAGACGCTACGCTCCGATGCGCGAGGCCGTTCCCAGTCGGGTGTTCGAATCCTCCCTCGGGCATGGATGTTTGTGTTGTCTTTAGTGTAATGTAGTTTATAAGTAGTTCGTAAGAAAGATGACCCCGCAGTTAAGTCCCATAAGCTTAACAAACATTTGATTTTCCTCAGTTGGCACGAGACCGAGTTCTCCCCGCTTGCCAACAGCGCTCGGCAGACAATTGCTAGCCAAGCCCGACACTGCTTAACTTGGATCATCTACGGGGAGCCAGTGTATCCACCGCGACGCGGTCGTTGGCCTTTCACTTGTATAAAGAAGTAATAAAAATGTCAAGCCTGATATCGAAGTTGACTGGTTGGTTGTTTGGTTGGTTGGTACAGGGGGACCATACTGCCTAGGTTATAAGACCCCGCTGGGGAGTGTAAATAATGCATCAGCTCGGGGCACTGTGCTCACGAAAGAACGGTGATCCCCAAGGAAGGGGGGGGGGGAGGAGGTGATATTGAAGTTTTACTACAGTACAAAATAAGCAGAACGCAGTTTTTCATGCTTGTAATTTATTAATATGTCATATCTCCTGAATAACATGCCATATAGTGAAAGTGCATTGATATATGTAGTGCAGTCTGGGAATGGTAGTAAAAAATTAATAAATCAAAACATCAGGGCAGATGCAGATTTTGAATAAAAAAAATGTTCAAATGTTTGTAGAGTCTATGGCACTAAACTACGGGGTCATCAGTCCCTACACTTACAAACTACTTATGAACTACTTACGAACTAGGACAGCACAAATATCCATGCCCAAGGGGGGATTCGAACCCCCGACCGTAGCGGCCGTGCAGACCGTGCGTCCTGTACCACCCAACGTGCTCTTCAAGGTGTACGTCAACTACACTGGTCAGCACGATCCCAAGTTCCCAAGATCCGTCCCCCATTGAACCATCGTCTCCATGCGGGAACTGCAGCTTGCTGTAAAAGAAGGGTATAAGCGGTACTAGCGTCGTTGCGCACGCACTGGTGATTGTACTCACATGCGTATGGCTCTTTCTTTCTGATCGTGTGCTGTATAAATCCTCCAAAATGAATCAGTAAAATGTCTTTCTGCTGTGTCGACGAATCCATGGAGATTTTTTTTATCATTTTCTGGGGGATACTCATTCAAAAATGACGTAAGATATCTCCTAAGGAAATAATCAAAGGAAAACAGGGTAGATGAAGCTGGCTATGCAGTATGACCTACCTTTGCACTCCAGCGACCAAGAAATACACCAATGAGATTGTTGCGGACATAAACACTGAAGTGTGACTATGCACCGCCATGTTGGGGACACCCTATTTATGGTTTGGAGGTGGTGCTAATGGCGCCAGTGACGTGTTCCTGGAGTGAAATACTAGGCATTGGTCGTCAGCGCAACGCATACTGCTTATTTCAGCTGATTTGGAAGCTTCTTTCAGTGTCGCGTCCCTCGCTGCCTTGTGACTGCTGGTGCAGGTGTCAGTGTGGTGCTGGTGTGTTGCAGCGGTGGCAGTGTCTGCGTCGCAGGGCCAGCTGCAGTGCCCGCAGTGCCCCGGCACTTGGTCGCCCGTCTGCGGCTGGGACGGCGCCACCACGTCCGCCTTCTCCAGCTACTGCGCCATGCAGCGCTTCAACTGCATCAACCGCACCAGTAAGTGTCCAGTGCTGCTCAACAACTCTGTACTGTTCTCATTCTCTTCAGCTTATAATGAAATCACCATTTACAAGGGGCGTATGCATGGAGAGCGCATTGATGTTAGTTACTGAGTATGAGATAGGAGGGCGGGGGGGGGGGTATGAAGAAATGGCCAGATGCCAATTATTAGATGCCAAACCCAGCCTTGCCCGAGTATGTATTAACTCAATTTTTCTGTTAGTCTGTCGCGGCCTTCTGCCTCTACCCATTTATTCCTGTCTCATTTGTCTACCTCCTCCTGCGCCCCCCTCCCCTTCCTCTTCTTCGTTGTCGTCCTCCTGCAGCCATAAATCCTTTCCTCTGTCCATTTCCTCCTCCTTTCCTTTGATATAGAATATCCTCTGTTCACGTGATATCATTTCTTGCCACCGCTCCCTGCCAGTCTCTTCCTCTCCCCTCTCTCAGTTTGTTCCTCCTCCTTCTCACGTGCCCTATCTCTTCTCTCCCCTCACCCCACCCCTCCTCCTCTTTCTCTCCATCTTCTCCTCCATCTCGTCCTCTCCTACCTACACATACACGACACATGTACTGTACACATTTCCTCCTGCACACCTCTTATTCACACTTTTATTTCCTCTGTAAGTCCACTCCTAAGACTTTCCCATCACCTTCTCCCATTTTCTATTGCAAAATAATCCTCTCCCCCCCCCTCTCTCTCTCTCATCATTCATCTCATCCGCCCCCCCTCTCTAAGCTCGGCCATGCCCATCTGCACATGTAACTCACAGATGTATTCTACACACTTTTTGTACACATTTCTTCATCCATCTCATCCTCCCTTACTCCATCTCAGCATCACCCCTCCTATCCATCTCCCATTTACCATTCTGAAACCTTCTCCCTTCCTCCTACTCAATCTGTCAATGTCTTCTCTCTCTGTCCATCTCTTCTTCACATCTCTCTTCCTACACTCTCTATGTTTGCCCATCAACTATTCCTATCTCTCTGTTCAATCCCATCCACTTATTTATATCTATCTTCCTTTCCATCTCTCTCTATGTCCATCTCCTACATCCAAATATATGTCTGTACATCATTTATCCATCTCTTCGTATCCTTTCTCTCATTCCGTCTCCCCCTGCTCTTGTTTATTCATCTTCTAGTCGCCATTCTCCATGCCTATCCCTACCACCCCTCCCCCTCTAACATCCTTTAAGACCAATTTCCCTAGGCCCTTCCTCCGTATACCACCTCCCCTCTCTTCTCTCTGGCTATTTCTTCATACCCCCCCTTTCCTATCTCATTCTCTCGGTTCATCTTCTGCTGCCCCTCCCTGTCTTCCTCTCCTGCCCATGTCATCCTCCTCATTCTCTCTAATTTTCTCACTCTCTCTTATCCCTGACATGTGAAGCAGACCAGATAGGCAGGCTGATACTATTCCCGCAAAACAGGTTGTACAGGGCAGCCTACATGGCAAGGGCTTTAAAACTCATTTTTGTCTATATTTCCACTATTATGGGAGCTAGGACAGCTGACTTATACAGATATAAAATAGGAGCCATAAATTTAAAATCTATCGAAAAGACTACTTTAAAGATTCTTCCATGCCAACTTCCTTTCTACACCCAACAGGTTACAAACATACAAAATTCCACCCCATGATCCACCGTCTCGTGTTCATTCCCAAGACCCAAGATGACTATGACCAAGAACTCCGCTCAATAAATCTATAGCAACAACTAAGGAATTTCACCCCACCATTACTGACAAAATTTTTAACAAGAAGATTAAGAAACAAGCAAGAGCCCTACTCTACCCAGCATACACTACAGAACGATTAAAAAGAAAATGGTGTAGGTTGCCTTTCTTATGTAAAATTTCCAAATTTCTATATCCCACATACTTTAGGTAAACATCTCTTTAACTCCAAGGACAAACAGTCAGCCATCATGAACAGTGGGTTGTGTGAAATCATTTGTAAAGAGTGTCAATCCTGAGGTATAGGACAGACGAATCGGTCATTCTGCACTCGGTTCAGGGTAACACCACAGAAATTGGAGATTAACGAAGCCAGAGTCTGCCTTCGCTGAACACTGCATAGACCGGGAGGACATATGCAATGGATGTAGAAGTCTTAAATGTAGAAGGTAAAGGTGCAACACTAACCGAATTAGAAATATTGGAAATTAAAAAAAGCACATGCTAACAGCCCCAAATTTACTATTGAACGAGCAGGCAAAATTCAGTAATTCCTTTCTTTTAAATTACTAGTGACATGTATGTACAATATAATTACAGTATTTAGAATATGATGCTATTATTCGTAAAGACTAAATGATAAATTCTCAGGGTACAATAATTGATTGTGACTAGAGAATTTCAGCAAGTCGTCAGCACTAAAAGGTATATAATATGGAGCTTACATTAATACTCAGTAACTAACATAAATAATTATAAAAGGAAATCCAATGAATACAAAACGCAGTTTTAATTGTTTCTAAATTAATTATCAAACAGTAATAATATCCAGTGTTGAAATCGAAAACCAGAGAACTGTAGTAATGTTATGGTTTGTCTTTGCTTGGTTACTTTGAAATCAGTAAGTCATTAGAAAATGGACTCGTAACCCGAAACTTAGGTCGTGCAAAATAAAATACGATTTTGTAAAACAAGGCAACAAGTGTGGTTCAGTTTATTTAACTGAAAATGTTTCACCAAGAACCAATAGTGGAATCAATCAATATCTAGCTTAAGATTCCCTGAAATTCTAGCTTGTTCTGACCCTCCGCCAGTTCTTTGACCATCTAAATCACCGATTGTACGTCGAAACTCATTTATGATTTAAAAGTGCGAACTCTGTCACGATTAAACTGTTATGTAATGCCTCAGACTTCGTGCAATATTTTATCTAGTGTTCTTCACCAATACCTTAACTTCTTTGACGACTACAGTTGTAAGCCCCTACTGATGATTCTTATTCAATCATGCTACAGTGCCAGGAAAGTCCGCCGATCGAGGTGGCACAGTGGTAACACCCTGGACTCGCATTCGAAGGACCGACCATTCAGATTACGTTTTTTGTGATTTCCCTAAATCACTCCAGGCAAATGCCAGGACGGTTCGTTTGAAAGGGCGCGGCCGATTTCCTTCCACAACCTTACCCAAATACTCCGAGCGCAAGCTTCGTCTCTAATGACCATGCTATCGACGGGACGTTAAATTCCAAGCTTCCTTCCTTCCAGGAAAGCGCATACATTAGAGTAAAAATATGATACATACTCTGTCATTTTGCTGTTTAACGCACTATTTACTTCAATAATGCCTAGTTTTTAGCATTAATTTCGTTATTTACTCACTAGATACGGCATATTGACATAGTTACAACGTAGATGGACGTAGATAAACCATTTAAAGAGTTTATGTTTTGAGAACTGACATATCACTTGTCAAGTGTGCTCAGAACCGCTTAGAAGAATGACTTACTGGCCACTGTGATGTTTTGTTCCCACTTTTTCTTATCTATATTTGTTCGGTATTCCGACAATTTTGTTCTTCTTAGGGCAACAAACACTATCATTTACACACAATTTTCATAAGAAGACAATATTTCAGATACATTTCATTACAAAATAAATATTTTAAGAAGAAAAATGTTAAATGCTCACAGCGGACTCTAACCTCATACCTCACACACAAGACGTCTCTGCAACGCCGTGTCTGCTCTTACCCACCAATTTATAATAACAAGCCTGTGCCCAGCAGTGTAACCAACGCACAGTATGGTTGCATAAAACGACATCGCTATTGGCGACTGAATCATCGTGTATGTTTTTTTCTAAGAGAAATAAAGGAATCACTACCTCCCAATGCATGAAGTATTCACGTCTGCATAATATTTTCACATAGTACAGAAGATACCATAATACTGTAAACGCAATGACGGATGTGGTGAAGTCATTATCTTCTTTGGGAAGAATTGACTGGAAAAGGACTGAAAGAATTTTCATTAGCTGCATTATCAAATGTTCAAATATTTGTAAACCTATTGGACAATACTGCTATGTTTATCAGCCTCTATACTTACAAGTTACTTAAACTAACTGATATTGACGACAAAACACGACCCATGCCCGATGGAGGACACGAACTTCCGGCGGTAGTACCGCCCAGTCCGTAGCATGATGCCACTCTCGCGCCGCAGTTGCACTATGGCACTGAAATATTTCAAGGGCGACAATGAAAATTAGTACTGAATCGGGATTCGAACACGGCATTCCCTTTTTGAACCAGTGTCGCCTTAGCCTCTTGACTGAGTCTGACCCAAATTCACAAAAGCTGCACACTACGGAAGTATCGTGCCTATCAGCCATGCTCATCATTCTGAGTCTCGAATGAGGTCACTTGAAATATATACAGGGTGGAAAAAATCATGTCACGAAATTTTAACCCTGGATAGCTTATGTCACTAGGAACCCTAGGATTTTTATTTATTCATCTCAGAAGCATCTTATAACATTTACATGTGACACAAAACATAACTTGAACACAAGTACAAAAATGAAAATCAAGAAATATAAATACATATTAACCGTTAATAGTATTAACCATTAATAGTCCAGTTTTAACAGTACAAAAATCTTTCCCCCAGGATTAAACTATGCTAGCCCAAAATCTGCCCGAATCACACGCATCACGGGTAGCACCAGTCAGATTCTCCATGGTACAACAGGCTGGACAAAGCTCACACTTTAGCAGATACTCGGCTGTTTGTTCTTTTCCGTACTAGGACGTGAAAGATGCGTCAGAGAGGCCCCACCTTCTCATTTTGACTTTGGTTCTTGCTACGTTGGTCCTCAGTCTACTGAGGGAATTCCACGTCCTCCAGCCAGGTGGGAGTGCTTCCTGTGGGGTCATCCAGTCACCTAGGTCCCCGCTCTTTGCTCTCCACATCTCCTGCCTGGTCAGTTGGGGTGATCTGTCGAGCTCCGTCGTTGCACGTAGGAAGCTTTTCCCTGATTTCAGTCTGCTATGGGCAGGCTGGTAACCAAGAAGGGGATGCATCGATGATGTCAATGCCTTTGTTCGTTCCATTCTGGCTGTGACTTCCCTTCTAATCTCAGGCGGCGCTACACCAGAACGGCAGTATAGTTTTTAAACTGATGTTGGCCTTAGGCATCCCGTGACAATGCAGCCAGTTTCGTTGATTAGATTAGATTAAATTAATACTTGTTTCATAGATCATAAATACGACATTTCGTAGTGACGTGGAATGTGTCAGTTTAGTAAATGTTGTCTTTACATGAAAATCAATATTTTAAGGATTTTTCATTTTTATTTTTTATTGTTTTTTACTTTTTTATTTTAATTTTTTTACTTTAATTTTATCTAAAAAAAGTCATCTAAACTGTGGAAGGAGTTGCCATTCAGAAAGTCCTTTAATTTCTTTTTAAATACCAGTTGGCTATCTGTCAGACTTTTGATGCTAGTTGGTAAGTGACCGAAGACTTTTGCAGCAGCATAATTCACCTTGAATAGTGAATATCACCCTTTCTCCTAGTGTTGTAGCTATCCACACTGCTATTACTTTTGAATTGGGTAGGATTCTTAATCACAAATTTCATGAGACTACAGTGAAGATACCTAGATCCTTAAATAAATGTCTGCAGGATGATCTTGGGTGAGCTCCAGCAATTATTCTAATTGCACGCTTTTATGCAATGAATACTTTTTTACTCAATGTTGAATTGCCCCAGAATATGATCCCATAAGAAAGCAATGAATGACAATAGGCATAATAAGCTAATTTACTGAGATTTATATCACCAAATTTTGCAGTGACCCTGATTGCATAAGTAGCTGAACTGAAACGTTTCAGCAAGTCATTAATATTAAGAACAGCAAAGGACACAAGAGAGGTACATCCACTTGTTTAGCGTGGCATGAGTTATACCATACTGGACACGGGTATCCTGCAGCTGATTGACATTGGGACAGAGCTGTAGTTCTTAATGTAATGGGTTGTGCACCGCAGTTTGAGCCTGAAAGCTTGCGAACAATATTATTTCTAGCAGATACTTTGCATTTGGTGTTCTTTCAGTGATCTTTGCAGGTAAGCGTTCGGTCAAGAGTGACACCCAGATATTTATGGGTGGCATTGTGGTAAGTAATCGAGCGTCTTTTGCCTTTACCCCTGGTCTCGGGGGAAGTAAGCGTCCTTCTGCTACTCCCATGCGGAGGTATTACCAAACCTGAAAACATGCAGCTTGTATATTGTAGTTCGGCACACTATCCTGAGTCACCTTTATAAATATTTGCTCTTATAAACGTTAAATCCTGCATAGATATATCTGTTCTTTCGGACATATCCCAAAGAAAAGTCACCATACCAACTTGTAGGTGTACTAATGCAGTCTCTGAGGACGAGACATTCTTTACTAGATAGGAAGTTTAGATACTCCGCATATCCATTATCTCAAACGAGCGCAGAAACAATTCTTCCGAAGAGACCAAAGCAAATATTTTTTCCCGAATTTCTGGTGTAATGACCTGCGTAGTAACCTTCCCTGCTCCCTTACCTCTGATCTCGGAAATATAAGCGTCCTGGCACTATGTAAATGTGGTGATACTGCCTAACTTTATGTACAGCCCGCATTGTCTTTGCGGCAGTTTCTTCTAATGTTCCTGTGTTTGTGTTCGCAGATTTCCGCACGACTGTGGCCAGCCAATGCGTGGCTCTGCGTCGCTCCTACAACTCCTACAACGCCATCCCTTAAACAGCGGTGCTGCTCATGATAGCTGCTCTGAGGGGATCTCCACGCACTCATGGTGAGGCCTGGTCTACGAGTGCGTCACGTTTATCTGGCTGTGTGGCACGGTTATCAAGCAGTAGTGCTGTCGGTAACGCTATTACTAGTTGTTTCCACGTAATGCAAATCTGTACACTATATTTTTTAAATAAACGTATGACACAAAAGTGAAACCATTGTGATTTATTAATTCCTGAATATTATGGATTTCCCAATGCTATACATAAAAGAAGGAAGTTTCTGCAGAGAGATTGCCGACGCTTGCAAACTTCTGATATAAGTTGTGAACTTTCTGTGGCGTAAATAAGTGAGCTGCTGCTACGCCCAGCAATCAATCTAGCTTTACCTCTACCTTAAGTTTTTAGGTTAACAATGAGGTGAATGCGTACAATTTTA
Source organism: Locusta migratoria (assembly GCA_026315105.1). Taxonomy (NCBI): domain Eukaryota; kingdom Metazoa; phylum Arthropoda; class Insecta; order Orthoptera; family Acrididae; genus Locusta; species Locusta migratoria. Next base: position 371,999,209 of record CM048747.1, on the reverse strand, counting down.
GATGTGAAGATACGAAATGAAGTCTTACGACATTTGATGGTGTCTGTAATCTCTCACCGCGTTTAAATGATCATTCCTAGGCAAAGCCTCAGCAAGTATGCACAGTAGTAACATACTGGAATCGCATTCGGGTGGACGATGGCTCAAATCCACCTCTGGCCATCCAAATTTAGTTTTTCCATGATTTCCCTAAAATCACTTCCGATGAATGCTGGGATGGGTCCTTTGAAGAGGCACTGCCGATTTCCTTCCCCATCCTTATCCAAAAATCCGATCGTGATGACCACGTTGTTTACGGGATGCAGTTTGCTTGCTTGCTTCCTTCCTTTCCGTCAAAGTTGACCAAGTGGACAGGGTGTTCCAGGTTGACGCATACAATCACACAGACTTTGAGAGTATTTATTTTCCATGACTTGCATATTCCGTGATGTAATTTATTTTTGAAGGTATAAATCAATATTATATTGAAATCACGCTGTTGCATGTTAACAATATGAAAGTGGTGTGAGTTACCTTAAGTAGTGCGTTTTAGGTTCTATAGTCAAACTGGAGAGATTAGGAACTTTCACAATTTGCTTAATGAAAGTTTATGCTTTTTAAGCTGATGAAACTGTTATGCGAAGACCAGTTAACGAAAAGGAATTATGATGCACATCAGCAGACATTCAGAGTGATAGTTCAGTTTTAAATTATAAAAAAAATACTTAATAGTATTTATTTCTGGCACCTGTGAACAACAGGTACCTTGTTTCGTATCTATTTCTACCATATGATCATTTAATCCTATGGAACCTAACGGGACACATATATCCCATAAGAAGTCCCAAGTAGATTTTTGGTATAAAGAGGTCCCAATTTAGCAATGAATTTGCACATTACAGTGTATTAAACTTCCCTTCTTGAGACTGGACTGGTATGATGTACGTAAAGTGAATAGAAAGGGAAAAGATGGATCTAAATTGGTTGTTAAATGTCCAGTTGGCACTGAAAATGTTGACTAGACTGATCAGATGAATACACTGTACGATTTAAATAGAAAATACAGGGTGTTACAAAAAGGTACGGCTAAACTTTCAGGAAACATTCCTCACACACAAAGAAAGAAAATATCTCATGTGGACATGTGTCCAAAAACGCTTAATTTCCATGTGAGAGCTCATTTTATTACTTCTCTTCAAATCACATTAATCATGGAATGGAAACACTCAGCAACAGAACGTACCAGCGTGACATCAAACTCTTTGTTACAGAAAATGTTCAAAATGTCCTGCGTTAGCGAGGGTACATGCATCCACCCTCCATCGCGCTGATGCTGCCCTGGAGAATGACGTAATGTATCACAGCCGTCCACAATACGAGCACGAAGAGTCTCTACATTTGGTACCGTGGTTGCGTAGACAAGAGCTTTCAAATGCCCCTATAAATGAAAGAAAAGAGGGTTGAGGTCAGGAGAGCGTGGAGGCCATGGAATTGGTCCGCCTCTACCAATCTGGAAATCTGTCTCGATACAAACGTACCGCGCCACGGCTATTGCCCCGTGCTAATCCATACATCGAATGGGCATCTGCCAACTCCGCATTTGTAAACATTGCACTGACTGCAAAACCACGTTCGTGACGAACACTAACCAGTTGATGCTACGTACTGATGTGCTTGATGCTAGTACTGTAGAGCAATCAGTCGCATGTCAACACAAGCACTGAAGTCAACATTACCTTCCTTCAATTGGGCAAACTGGCGGTGAATCGAGGAAGTACAGTATATACAAACGAAACAATTGGGTATTTTGACAATTGTCTACACGAATTATTTCAATTTACATTTAAAGAGAAATTCTAAAAAGAGTTCTAACATGGAAATTAAGCGTTTCCGGACACATGTCCACATAAGATATTTTCTTTCTTTGTGTGTGAGGAATGTTTCCTGAAAGTTTGGCCGTACCTTTTTGTAATACCCTGTATGATAAAAGGTGGAAGAAAATGTTCTACAAACTGATGCTAAGTAGTGTTGTAAATGCCTGGATTTTACAAAAGGAAATTCAACACAAGACTGTGCCACTAAACCTTGCAGAGCAATTGATTACCAAGGGACAAAAGACTGCCAAGGTCTGAGGAATTCCTCAACTGGGCACCCTTATAAGAGAGCAAGAGCTATGAAAAATGTAGGCCTACACCTCCCTGAAGAGGACCTACAAGATGGTGTTCAAAATGTTCAAATGTTTGTATAGCTTATGGGACTTAACTATGGGGTCAGCAGTCCCTAAACTTACAAACTACTTATGAACTAGCTAATACTAAGGACGGCACAAATATCCACGCCCAAGGGGGGATTCAAAGCCCCGGCCGTAGTGGCCGTGTAGACCGTGACTGGAGCGCCTCAGTCCCCTCGGCCACCGCGGCCGGCATGGAAAGTGTCTTGAGAGGTGGGTGTAAGATTAAAAATAACAAGAGAAAACGAAGGGCAATTGAATGTAGTCCAAGAAAACCAGATGATGCTGAAGGAATTGGATTAGGTAACGAGACATTAAGAGTAGTAAAATGTCTTTCATTATAAGGTTAGCAAAATAACTTCTGATGCCAAAAGTAAAGAATGGCTATGGAAAGACAAGCATTTATTAATAGAAATTTGTTGAAATTCAGTAATAATTTAAATGCTAGAAACTCCTTTCTGAAAGCATCTACATCTACATATATACTCCACAATCTACCGTAAGGTCCGTGGCGGAGGCATTTTCTTTCCTATTCCACTCCCAAAACAGACAAGGAAAGAAAGAATCTATATCCGTCTGTACGAGCCCTAATTTCTCTTATCCTGCAAGATCATTCTGCAGCAAGATCATTCTGCAGTCAGCATCTTATTGCGGCCCTTTAAATTTCCTCAACAGAATTTCTCGAAACGAATGTCGTGATTCATACAGCGAGTCCCATCTGAGTTCCCGGAGCATTTCCGTGACACTCGCGTATTGGTCGAACCTACCAGTAACGAATCTAGCTGCTCGCCTCTGAACTGCTTCTATGTCTTCCTTTAAACTGATCTGCTGCGGGTTCAAACACTTGAGCAATACTCAAGACGTGGTTGTACAAGCGTTTTATACGCGGTCTCCTTTACAGATGAAGTACATCTTCCCAAAATTCTCCCAATAAACCGAGTCGGCTTTCCGCCTTACTCACAACTGTCCTTACATGTTCGTTCCATTTCATATCGCTCCGCAATGTTACGCCTAGATATTTGAACGACGCGACTGTATCAAGAAGCTCACTACTAATACTGTATTCGAATATTATGGGATTGTTTTTCCTACTCATGCGCATCACCTTACATTTTTCCACACTGAGAGCTAGCTGCCATTGCCGGCCGCGGTGGCCGAGGTGACTGAGGCGCTCCAGTCACGGTCAGCACGGCCACTACGGTCGGGGGTTCGAATCCCCCCTCGGGCATGGATATTTGTGCCGTCCTAGTTCGTAAGTAGTTTGTAAGTTTAGGGACTGATGACCCCGTAGTTAAGTCCCATAAGCTTAACAAACATAACATAACATATAGCTAGCTGCCATTCTTCGCACCAACTAAAAAGTTTGTCATCCTGTATGCTATTATAGTCAATTAAATTCGACACTCTCCCATAACCCGCAGCATCGTCAGCAAACAGCCGCAAATTACAAGTTACTCGGTCTATCAGATAATTTATACAGACAGAAAGTAATAGCGGTACTGTCACACTCCACTGGGACACGCCTGATACACTCGTCTGTGATGAACACTCGCCGTCGAGAACAACGTACTGCGTTCTATTACTCAGGAAGTCTTCCAGCCAGTCACAAATCTGTGAACCTGTTCCATAACCTCGTATCTTCGTTAGCAGTCTGCATTGTGGCACTGCGTCAAATGCCTTTTTGAAATCCATAAAAACACACTCTGCTTGTTGCCTTTCAACCATGGCTCGCAAGATGTCATGTGAGGAAAGGGTGAGCTGAATTAAATATGAACGACAAGGAGCTCATGCAAAAAGATGCAAGAAGCTGTTGAAATTCGCTTATACAGGAGAATGCTGAAGACCGGATAGGTATATCGCCTAAGCAATGAGGGGGTTCTGAACAGAATTGGGAAGAAAAGAAATTTCTGGTATTACATGACTAAAAGAAGGGTTCAATTGGTGCGACCCATTCTGAGACATCGATTAAATTTAGGAAATAACTGTGAAGGGTGAAAATGCCGAAGGGAGACCGAGAGATGAATATAGCAAGCAGGTGCATAAGGATACATGTTGCCGTTCTTATTCAGAGATAAAGAGGCTTGCGTGTAGAGGAGCATAAAACCAGTCCTTGAAGACCTTATAACAATAGTAGGTAATGGAGTATATGAAACGATAACATTTACAGATCAATAGCTGAAGCGGTATATACAGATGGTGAGTAATGTCTGGGACACATTATTGAACGACTGATTCACCCGACCACTTAGTTCTCTGAGAGTTGTTTCTTGACAAGTCGCACGTGCCAGTGGTCGTCCCATCATATCTTACACGAGGTCTGGAGGTCCTGCTGATCAGGGAAGATCCTGCACGTCTTGCAGAGAAAGTCGGATTTCACACGCAAAGTTTGGGCGTGCATTACCCTGTTGGAATTACCTCGAACAGAATGATCTATCGACCCAACGTCAACACGGATTTAGAAAATATGGTTCATGCGAAATACAACTAGCTCTTTACGCACACGAACTGATGGGCGCTATCGACAAGGGTTCGCAAATTGATTCCATATTTGTTGATTTCCAGGATTTTGACAACGTACCTCACAAACGGCTTTTAATCAAATTGCATGGTTATGGTATATCACCCCAAATTTGAGAATGGATAGGGGATTTCCTCTCAGAGAGGACACTGTTCGTAGTAATCGATGGTAAGGCATCAACTAAAACCGAGGTGATATCGGGCGCTCCACAGGGTAGTGTTATTGGTCCTGTGCTGTTCCTTATTTACGTAAACGACTTAGGTAAAAATCTAAGTATCTCTCTTAGATTGTTTGCAGATGACGCCGTCATTCACCGTCTAGTAAAATCATCTGAAGATCAAAACCAACTGCAAAACGATCTAAATAAGATATCCTTATGGTGTAAAAATTGACTGTAAATAATGAGAAGTGTGAAGTCGTCCACATGAGTACGAAACGAAATCCGTTAAACTTTGTTTACAAGATAAATCAATCAAAAGTGAAGGCCGTAAACTCCACATAATACCCAGGAAATACTATTACTTCAGACTTAAATTGTGAAGAATACGTAGATAATGTCGTGGGAACGGCGAACCAGAGACTGCGTTTTATTGGCAGAACCCTTAAAAGATGCAACAGAACAAGTAAAGAGACTGCATAAACTTCGCTTGTCCATCCTCATTTGTAGTATTGCTGCCCAGTGTGGGATCCTTATCAGGTGGGTTTGACGGAGGACATCGAAAGAGACCAAAGAAAGGCAGCTCGTTTCGTATTGTCACGATACACGGGAGACAGCGTTACGGAAATGATACAGGATCTGGAATGGGAATCATTACAACAACGGCGCATATCGCTGCGGCGTGGGCTACTTACGAAACTCCAATCGCCAACATTCTCCTCCGAATTTGAAAATATACTGATGACTCCCACTTACATAGGTAGAAATGATCATCAGAATAAAATACGAGAAATCAGAGCTCGAATTGAGAGATTCAAGTGTTCTTTCTTTCCGCGCGCTATTCGAGAATGGAATGCGAGATAAATAGAAAAACGATGGTTCGATGCACCCTATGCCAGGCACTTAAATGTGATTTACAGAGTATCCCATGTAGATGTAGAGGAACCTAAGGGCTTGGAACTTCCACGACAGCTATGGAAAAGCCTAAACAGAATCACAACAGGACGTGGACGGAGCCTACACACGTGGGGAAAGCCTCACAGCCCTAGTAGTGACTGTGGGAAACCAAGTAACCAAATGAAATAATGCAGCACAGAATGGTTTGTAGAAACATTGATTGTTTTTTTTAGAGGGCAGGGGAAAGTATAACTTGCACTGGTGAATTCTCGGTGATGAATTTCGCTAGGTTCACCAGGCGCAATAAACAAGGAATGAGTCTGCCCATCTGATTGTGGAAAAACAAACGTTGTTCTATCACTGGTAGCACTTTCTGGACGAGATCAATTATCAATTCCAACATATCTATTTCTTTCCAAAACACTATTTCAACAAAAATACCAGCGGTTACAGGAAACTCTACACAGCATTGACGGTGTTCAAATGTTTGTATAGTCCATGGGACTTAACTACGGGGTCATCAGTCTCTAAACTTACAAATGAACCACTTACGAACTAGGACGGCACAAATATCCATGCCCGAGGGGGGATTCGAACCCCCGACCGTAGTAGCCGTGCAGACCGTGACTGGAGCGCCTCAGTCCCCTCGGCCACCGCGGCCGTCCATTGACGGTGTAAGACATGCAATGAAAGTAGCGACATGCCACCACCTAAGAAGGTAAAACCAAACAGTTTATTTATATTTGATAATCTCATAGTGGAAAATCAGGATCAGATTCACAAATATTTTTGTTTCGGATGTCACATGAATATCAATGTACCGGGTGATCAAAAAGTCAGTAAAAATTTGAAAACTTAATAAAGCACGGAATAATGTAGACAGAGAAATAAAAATTGACACACATGCTTGGAATGGCATGGGGTTTTATTAGAACAACTACAAAAACAAAACAAAAAACTTGAAAAAAGTCAGACAGATGGCGCTTCATCTGATCAGAAAAGCAATAATTAGCATAAGAAATTGAGACAAAGCAAAGATGATGTTTTTTACAGGAAATGCTCAATATCTTCACCATCATTCCTCAACAATAGCTGTAGTCGAGGAATAATGTTGTCAACAGCACTGTAAAGCATGTTCGGAGTTATGGCGAGGCATAGGCGTCGGATATTGTCTTTCAGCATCCCTAGAGATGTCGGTCGATCACGATACTCTTGCGACATCAGGTAACCCCAAAGCCAATAATCGCACGCACTGAGGTCTGGAGACCTGGAGACCAAGCATGACTTAAGTTGCGGCTGAGCACACGATCATCACCAAACGACGCGCACAAGAGATCTTCTTCTTTTCTTTCTTTTTTTTTTAACTTTGTTTTTGTTTTGGATCTAATAAAACCCCATGTCATTCTAAGCTTGTGTGTCAATTTTTACTTATCTATCTATATTATTTCGTGATTTATTAAGTTTTCAAATTTATACTGACTTTTTAATCACCCGGTATTTTAATTGAGTCAGACATATTCCATGATTCGAAAACAGCTAGTAACAGATATTGATAACCTTATTATTGCATTCAGACAGGACTAATTTAAAACACATTTACCAACCTCATGTAGGATCCAAAATGCCATTCAATGAATTTATAACCATTTGCATCGATTGCTGCAATCGTATAGCATACGAGTGTGTGATTATTGACAAATCAAGGAAACTGAACGATGGGCGAAATAGGCGGGAATTTAAGGATATTTTACATGTTATAAGGTAGTGTAGCAAACCATAACTGTATTAGTGTAGTGTATACAAGTACGTATGTCATGTCACCATTTCAAGAAAACAAAAGTCAATGTACAGGTAGCAGAATAAAACGTTGATTCTCAATTCGAGAAATGCGGCAGAACTTCATAAGTAACGCAATTACGTTGTTGTTTGCGAACCGTGAATCCCAGCTTCACAAACTTGAAATATAGGTTGAGGCAGTTAACACGCGCCTAACTGAGATGTCAACTCATTGCTGTTGCTGAAAAAAGAATATATTAGGATGTGGGTAACCATTATATAAAACTGTATGCTATCTCACAAGTTAGTATATGATGGTATGTCGACCAGTCGTAAAATTATCCGAGTTTGGAAAGCTATTTGTGCGAAATTACGGTAGCTAAAAAATTTTCAAATGTTTGTACAGCTTATGGGACTCAACTACGGGGTCATCAGTCCCTAAACTTACAAACTACTTATGAACCACTTACGAACTAGGACGGCACAAATATCCATGCCCGAGGGGGGATTCGAACCCCCGACCGTAGTGGCCGTGCAAACCGTGACTGGAGCGCCTCAGTCCCCTCGGCCGCCGCGGCCGGCTACGATGGCTAAAATTAGTTGAGCTACACTGAGAACAAATACTCTCCAAAACGTATATACCAATAACTAACAGTCTGAGGAGCCTCGTAAATGTTGAAGTCAGGAAACGTAGTGAAGAACAGAAGACGATGAAGACAGATTGATCAGCAATTAGATTAACAAGGATGGTGTGACGCGGTTACACAGCATATATAGAGTGAGTATAGATAAGCCATACAAGGTTGGTAGACACTCAACAAGATTAAGTCGGGATACAATACCGGTTTTGGAAATGAAATGTGAAAAATCATATTCTTAAGAGGCTGGAACCCCGAAAAGTACCAACCAAAATACTTGCAAATTTATGCTGAGATGTTGCGTTATGACTAACACACCTAGATAGAACAACACAAAAATAGATGTTGAAAGCTGTGATAAGTACGAGAATATAATTAAGCCAACCTTAGCCGGTAAATATGAGTATGGTAAACGTGAAAACATTCAGAATAGAAAATTGAACACTACCTCTGGAATATATTTAAATCGATTATCCAAACAAAGTAACAGAATCTTTCCGACTGATCACAACATCAGCTGCCACCGGTGTTACGGCCCACACAGACGGAATAGTATCTATCAATTCGTAATTTCGCAAAGAAAATTTTATTGAGTGATTATGGTGACGGTTATTCAAGAGATCCATAATCCAGCACAAAAAACACATCCACCCAAAAATGTTATTATAAAGGGATTGGAAAGGAGATACTATTCAAACGTTAGTAAAGGATACAAATATTCTATACTAGATGTTCCGGTGGACTTCGTATCACTTACCTGTTAATATACACCATATTAATTTAAATCGCATGTATTTTAGACCCAGTAGCTTTAGAAAGGCATCATCAGGTAGTCTAAGTATCGGCTCGATAGTGGGCGGAGAGAGTGGGCAGATCACGCACACGTGTCTAGGATAATGTTTATGTCACATTCGTGGAAGTTCAGGGAAAGTTTAAACGGTGATAAAAAATGGAAAAATTGCAAGGAAAATTATTTAGATTTAAACATGTAAAATAATGACTTGGTTGTTGTGTTATCTAGTCAACCCGTAAATGCTTTGTAATTGCTAATATGTATGTACTCTTGCTTTCAACGTCAAATACACAAAATTTTCTCGCAATCGTACGAATAATATTAAAGAAAAGAGTTCTTTCAGTTTTCTACAACTTTTCCTATTTTCTGGTCAACTATTCCAAACTTTTACTTCACTCATACTTCCCTCTCGCTTTGCCCGAATGTGAAATATTTTATCGCAATCAGATGAATGGTATTGACATTTCATAGAAACATCTCTATTTTTTCTGAATTTTCCAATTTTCCGGGAAAGTTTTCCACATTTTTATTTCATAAGAACGTTACTCTTGCTTTGAACGTCAAATAAGCAAAATTTTATCGCAATCAGACGAATGATATTGTTATCTCATTGAAAAACGCTCTTTCAGTTTCTCGAGAAGTTTCGAATTTTCCGGGTAACTTTCCCAAATTTTTGGTTCATAAGAACCTCCATCTTTCGTTGAGCGTCAAATGATCAAAATTGTATCGCAGTCGGATGAACGGTTTTCAACTTTTAGTGTTGAGTACATTTATAAACACAATGAAAAAGAAAATTGATTCGAATTTTTCGACTTTCCTTTTCAACTGTCCCTATTTTTTTTTTTTACTGAAAACTTTTTCCAAGACCATAATGAAGAAACCAAAACAAGAATTACCCCTCTCCGTCGTGCGAATAGTCACTTATAGTGCTGAATTCAATCAAAAACGCATTGAAAAAAGTACTTTAAATTTTTCTCAAATTTTCCAGTTTTCCGGTAGAGTTTCCGAAAAAATTGTTTCATACAAACCTTATTCTGTCAATCCTTACTCAAGTGACGCTCTTACAACCATGTGGCAATTGATTTTTATTCATAGAAAAAAATCTCTTTCGGTTTTTCCTAAATTTTCCTACTTTCTGGCTGAATTTTCCAATTTTTTATTTGATGCGAACGTTCCTCTTGCTTTCTACATGAAATGGAAAATTTTATCGCAATTGGACGAACGGTGTTGATAGCTCACTGGAAACAGATGTTTTAGTTTTTCCCGACTTTCCTCTTTTCCGGACAACTTTTCCATATTTTATCACCGTTTAAACCTTCCGTGGACTTAAACGAATATTTCAAGACTAAAATTAGCCAAATCGGTTCAGCCGTTCTCGAGTTTTAGCGAGACTAACGAACAGAAATTCATATAGATGCTGAAAGACAGGCATGGTAGTGGCAATTTGCCTCAGAATTTTCTACAGATCGGAACAAGTGAAAATGTGAGACGTGTCGGGAATCGAATCTGGGTCTCCCGCTTCGAGCCAGCGGTCGCCTTAACCACTTGGATACCCATGCTTGTCTCTCGTCCGTCTCAAAGATGTACAAGTCGCACACTATGGCTGTATTGCCCCTTTCGTTCATGCCCTCTTACACTCGCCATTACGGATTCCCGTGAGAGGTCGAACGTATGACCGCAATTGCGGTGAAGTAATTGAAGCCAACGCCGTCTTCGAGTGTAAATACTTATTATATTTGTATTTTTTAGACATCCTTCTGAATATAAAGATGATCCAATGAAAGTAGTTGTAAATAATTCCAAAAGTTTGCGCTCTGGACGTTTGTATTAAAGAAATAATTTGAAAATCTCTTTCTGGTTGAAAATACAGTTTAGATGGACGCTAGGCCGTACGTCTTCTGTCAGGCTAGGTGGTCGGCCTGTGGGTGCTTTGGCTATCATTTAGAATATAATGGCGTCTTGTTATTGACGTGTAACGCGAGTGTATTGCACATAGTGAGAGTGTTTAGACAGCTGTAGTGCGCGTTATATAGAGTGGACCAGAAATTAGTGTAGTGCGATATTCATAGTTTGATTGTGTGTTGAAAGGGACATTAAAACAAGATCAACAGCTAGTACTCCAGCAGAGAGAGAACCGCCCGGCCAGCACCGGCTGCCAGCGTCTTGCTGCACCGCGGCTCACTCGCTACTGACTACTCGTTATTCTTCTTGGTTTAATGTTCCTTTAGACACATATGCAAAAATGAATATTGTATTAAACTATCAGGGAACCATAACCATATCTGCTTGACTTCTTGCAAGCCGGGTACGCGATCTAGAAGCTTTTAATGTGCAGGCTATCAGGCCAAGATAGGCTTCTTTTTCTCTATTTTTAAGTTTACAAGAAATTTTTCGTGAATTTTATTGATACCAGTTACGCTAAGTCTCTGTTAGCGTCTTCATATCACTACTTACTCAGTAATATTGCAGTATTAAATGATCTGAAAATGGAAACAGAGACTTACCGCAGCAGTGTAGTGGGCGAGCGCTTTAAGGCGCCTGGCTGCGGAGCCTGCGGTTGCTCGCCGTCTGAGGTTCGAGTCTTTCCTAAGGCGTGGTTCTGTATGTGTGTGTATTCGTTGCTCTTAGGTTAGTTGAAGTAGTCTGCAAGTCTAGTGACTGATGACCATAGCAGTTTGGTGCAATAGGTTTACAAACATATGAACAATTTTTTATAGACTTACCGAAAGCGGTGTCAATAAAAGACAAAATATTTCATACAAACTTTTTAAAATCAATCTTGGTCTGTTTGCTCATGTGGTTTTCATTATAATATGGAACCCCTCGAATGCACGAGTAAAAAGTTGCTTTAAAAATAACGTTGTTTGTAACGGAAAAGAAATAAATTATTTCCATTTACACTGGAGTAACATGATAGACGGAGTGAGTAGTACTTGTTTGGTCTCACTCCAGCTACACAGGACAAAATAAATAAATAAATAAAAAATAAAAATAGCCTGGCCTCGCCACCTAATATTATAATATGGAGCATTAGATTCAGTAGGAACTTTTGATTAACTACGTGATTTTGGTATAATAATCCGTTCCCTTAGTTACCTTGCCATTTTTTGGCTTCTCCAATTTTTCCCTCCCTCCTACCCCAGTGTCCCTCTGTACCTTATGCTAATATAATAAATATTCGCTTACCACCCATTGAAACCGTACGGTAGTACAATGCCCGCTATATGATATACATCGTTTTGTATTCTGGCATATGCAGTATAATAAATGTAATGACATTAATAACGCTCTATAATAATCCTAGACACGTAATGTTTTACGAATATCCTAATTACGAGGTTGGTCTGTTCACACTGAACAGACTTTACAACGCCGTTATGTAACCAACACAGTGTCCATGTCGTACTTTATCTTTGCTGTTTGGTTTTATATTTTGACGTATACATTGCAACACATTGTAATGATAAGTTTTAACGCTATGTGAAAATGCGACATAAAGTCGTGGATGAGACTGTTGGCTATGATGAAGTTAATTGGTAGTGCTGCCAATAACCTGGCTAGGTCATTGAAATTTTTTAATTATAACAGGATACACTTCAAGTACTCAGTGACGCGTTTCGGCATGACCATCATCAGATTTGTATTTGTATTGTGACGACAGCCACACGTATGCAGATACATGGATTTTTGAAAAAGTTGTTTGTTATACACCCATATTCAGTCTGCCCACGGCAAAATGAAAGAGACATTTGAAGAAAAGAAAAATAGCGGTGTGAATGTCAAGAACTCAAATAGAAAACCAGTTCTGAGAAAAGAGGGGAAAGCTGAAAGGTGGAGGCTCTACGAAGGAAATAGAGACAATATTTGAAGATGAGAAGAGGAAATAGGTGAAGATGAAATAGGAGATACTATACCGAGAGAGGAATTCTATATTGCGAGATGAATTTCACAGATCACTGAAATACCTAAGTCGAAAGAAGCCCATGGAGTAAATGACATTCCCTCAGAGCTACTGAAGTCTCTGGAATGCCATGACAAAATTATATCAATTAGTGTATAAGATGTTTGAGATAGGTGAAATACCGTCAGAAATTGAGGAAAATCTAATAATTTCCATTTCAAAGCAGCCACAAATACGTGTGAAAATCACAGAACTATCAATTTAATAAGTCATGGTTGCAAAAATTAAACACGAATGATTTAGAGAAGAACGGAAAATTTGGTAGAAGCTGACCTCGGGGAAGATCAGATTGCATTTAGGAGAAATATAGGAACGCGGTAGGTAATACTCACGACTTATAAGATAGATCAAGGAAAGCCAAAATTCCATTTCTAGCTTCTGCAGATTTGGAGAAAGCTTTTGACAATGTTGACTGGAATACACTCTTTCAAATTCTGCAGCTAGCGAGGGTAAAATATAGGGAGCGAAGAATTATATTCAACTTGTACAGACTACAGTAATTAGAGTCGAAGGACATGAAAGGGTGCGGTGGTTGGGAAAAGACTGGGGTGTAACCTATCCCCCAATGTTATTCGATATAAACATTAAGCAAGCTGTGAAGCAAGTGAAGAAAAAATTTCGAGAAGGAATTAAAGTTCAGGGTGAAGAAATGAACAAAATGCATTTTGCAGATGACATTATAATTTCTGACAGAAACAGCAAATGACCTGGAAGACCAATTGAATCGAATGGACTGTGTCTTGAAAGGAGCGTATAAGACGAACATTAACAAGAGTAAAACGGGTAACGGAATGCAGTCTAAGAAACTCGGACGATGCTCAAGGAACTAGATAAGGTGACGGAACAATAAGGGTAGTAGATGAGTCTTTTTACTGGGACAGAAACATTACGTATAACGCCATTCATAGGATATAAAATGCATAATGGCAATGACAAGAAAGGCGTTTAGGAAAAGAGAAATTTAAGTGTACGGTTGTCTTTTGTGAAGGCATTTGTGAGGATTGTTGCCTTGTACGGGAGTGAAACATGGACGATAAATAGTTCAGACTGGAAGAATATAGAGGCTTTTGAAATGTGGTGCTACATAAGAATGCTCAAGACTAGTTGTGTAGATCGCGTATCTATAAAGTCTTTATTAAGTCTCGCCGCATTATTTGGCAGTTTTTTGCGATTTCTATTGTTTATGGTGTTAACGCAGGAGTAGGTCCGATAATAAATAAGAAAATAGGAAAGCGGGTAAGTTACTATGAACAGCACAGTGATCGCATTATCGTAGTAAAGATAGACACGAAGCCAGCACCGACCACAGTAGTACAAGTTTATATGCCAACTAGCACGGCCGATGATGAGGATATCGAAAAAATGTATGAGGAGATAAAAGAAATCATTCAGAAAGTTAAGAGAGATGAAAACTTGATTGTGATGGAGGACTGGAACTCGGTAGTAGGAAAGGGAAGAGAAGGAAATGTAATAGGTGAATATGGACTGGGAAAAAGGAATGAAAGAGGAGATCGCTTGGTAGAATTTTGCGCAGAGCACAATTTAATGATCACCAACACTTGGTTCAAACATCATGAAACAAGGCTGTATACGTGGAAGAGACCAGGAGTCACTGGAAGGTACCAGATTGACTTTATAATGGTAAGGAATAGATTTAGAAACCAGGTTCTAAACTGTATGACATATCCAGGGGCAGATATAGACTCTGACCATAACTTATTGGTTATGAACTGCAGATTAAAACTTAAGAGACTGCAGAAAAGTAGAAAAGTTAGGAGGTGGAACCTGGACAAATTGAAGGAACCACAGGTGGTTGAGAATTTCAGAGGAAGCATTAGGCAAGGATTGGCTGAAACGGGGGAAAGTAATACAGTAGAAGAAGAATGGGTAGCTCTGAGAGATAGGGTAGTGAAGTCAGCAGAAGACCATATATGCAGAAGGACAAGGTCTAATATAAATCCCTGGATAACACAGGATATACTGAACCTAATTGATAACACGAGAAAATTAAAAATTCAGCAAGTGAAACAGGAAAAATGGAGTACAAACTTCTGAAAAATGAGACTTCATAACTTAGGTCAATTTTTCGGAATAAGTATCTACGATCATGTACGGAAGTTTGTTCAATTTCATTTCGGTGATTTTGTGTAGGTAAACGCGGTGAATATGTAACTAATCCGGTTTGATAACGGCTGAGAATTGTAACCTTGTGAGACTAGCTGGCGGTGTACGCACTCAGTTCAATTTCTTTCTAGCTTTGTGGGACGCGAATAATGCCAGGAATATTTTTATTCTGTGTAGTGCATGTGAAATATTACTTTCCGTTTTCTCCTTCCGCCAGTGATATGTACTCCACGTGGCGTGTTCTTGGAACAAAGCTTTCAGCTACCCCTTTGCCTGTTTCTATGCCCTTCAGGCAAGAAATTATACATGTATCTTTCTGATTTCCGTTAGTACATCGCGATCTCCTCTCCGTTTATTTTAAATTGCTGTTTTGCCTCCAAACTTGTACTTTGCGTTCAGACTCCGTCAGTAAATTGTCTTCTAGCCTTGTACGACCCTCTTTATTAGCTTGCTTATTTCTAGGGGCTGCATGCCGTATTTTTAGTTGATTTACTCCGACTTTCAATTTCTGATTTTTGAAGAATAGACTTCGTCCATCCGTGTAAAACCTTCCCAGTCGCGTCTAACTGTATTTCTTTAGCTTCATTATGATATCCTACACATTTCTAAGGGTTGCATGCCGTAGCTACTTTTCTTTATTTTTCCGAAATTGAATTTTTGTGTTTTTACTGGTTATTGGAACCACGTGGCTCCAAGCTCCGACTTCGAGGGTTTATAGCTAGTCACTTGAGTTCACGCCACTGCTCACACACCAGTGCCTTCGTATATTGTGTATTCTTGCTTCTTAATCTGTGATTCCGCTGGTTTTTGTTGAAATGAATGCGATCTTTAAGCACTTCGCCTTCAGTGGGGTGCGAATATGTAATGCAGCAGACACGTGCCGTGTGTCTCAATAATTCTGCATGCCTACGGTTTGATTGAATGAAATTTAATCTCGCTGTTATCGCATAGCATCTCAAGTAAAGAAAGATGGACCAGAGCGACCTACAAGGTTTATTTTCCTTGTGTTGTGTGGTACACCCTGGTTCGCTGAATTTCGCCTACGATAGCGGCGCCTGCTTCTGCTTCGTATCAGCACGCTGAATTGGGTGAGTTTCGCTTTGCTTCGCGTGTGTGAGTGGCTGAATGCTTGTTGATTGTAAATCCCTCCTCCGACGATGTTCAGTTCAGATTACTTTAAGTCAACCTTCAATGGGATGCATTTTTATTGTTTAACGAAATTGGTTCCCCCATTTGCTCTTGTTTGAACTGAATAAATAATTTATTTTCAGAGAAATTTGTTCTAATTATGAATTTTAGTTAATGAATACCTTCACTTTTATTTAATGTTGTTTTTCACCAGTGCTGAGAACAAATTCAGATGCGTATTATCATATTTTTAATTCCGTTGCGCCATAAATATTCTCACAGCCACCTTCATGAAATGGTTTAGTTCGGGGTGGTTTGTACGAGTATATTGATGATTGTGTGTAATTATCGTGATCTACGTTGTGTGTTGGCCACGTCTCTTTGTCTTCCTGACGCTAAAGTAAAATTTTAGTCAGTTCTAAATTCTGGGCCAGGGAACAAGATTCTGTTGCAGGAAGAAGTTAGTAGTTCACGCGAATCCTCTAGCTGGTTTTTTACGGCCAGAATTATTTGTTTAAAGTAAGCTTTTAACTGGCTCCTTTCAGTCAGAATTAATTTTACAAATAACGGTGGTCTTACAATATTTATACCATTTATTTGCTCGTTAATTCATTCGACTATTTTTGTACTAAAAAGACTACTTTATTTTATGTTAAATATAGGTCTTTGTATCATTTCTTTCTCAGTACTCCAGTAGCTACAAGATAGCTCCACTGATGTGACGATCACTTGTCCGAAATTCTACCGCGGAAAAGCCAGTCTGATGACTCCTTCGCACAAGCAAGCAGCCCTTAGTCGCTAGCCTTTTCTTTTTATTAACTTAAGCTTCTATAATTTTATTATGTGACTTGTAAGTACTACTGCTTCCATTCCATACATCAAACTAGTACTTACATTTTACTCTTAAATAACTGTTTCTCTTTTGAAACAAATTTGTAATTTATGTTATAGGCATTTAAAAAAACGTCTGATGAAGGCAATTCCAGTAATCGGGGAAAACCGTGTAAAATAATTTTTTTCTCCGAGACCGAGGGCTGTATACTATTAATTGAACTATTCAGTACCTCCTCAGTTATGCGAACTTCCCGTCAATCGTAGCTGAAAAGAATGCTACACTGCACAGTAATTCTTCAAAACAGGACCGGCAAACGTGATGTGGGCAGTCTGTTTAGCTGTTGTATTGCATCTTATAAGGGTTCTACGAATAAAACGCAGTCTCTGGTTCGGCTTCCCTACGACATTATCTACGCGTTCTTTCCAATTTAAATGTCGTATTAGTAATTCCTAGGTATTTGAGTTTGTTAATGGCGAAGTTTTTCTAAAGAAGATGAAGTAAGAGGGGTTACTGCCTATCGCCTTTCCTCTCAGACAGAAAGTTACACTCACCTACTGATCTGCTGTCCTTGGACAGTAAAGGCGTCGGACGTCTTCTCTTGGCAGGTGTTTCGTCGCCTTAATGAAGTTTTATTAAATGAAAGAGGGACAGTGGGAAAGTTACTAATCAAATAGGCAGAAATGTAGTAAAATCTGTATTTAGAAAGATATGAATACACGAATGTGAGGTAGCCCTGCTGCATGTTTCATAGTACCTCACAAGTAAGATTACTTTGGCACGAACCACCTTGCTGTAAGACAAGAAATTACTAACAATAGTCAATAAATGAACACACTTTAAAAAAATACATTTGCAGTCCCTAGAGAGCGCGGAGTGTGGTTGAACCAGAAAGTATGTTGGAAGTCATGAAATTCGTGACGCTATAAGAAGAAATGTTCAAATGTTTGTTAAGCTTATGGGACTTAACTACGGGGTCATCAGTCCCTAAACTTACAAACTACTTATGAACTACTTACGAACTAGGACGACACAAATATCCATGCCCGAGGGGGGATTCGAACCCCCGACCGTAGTGGCCGTGCTGACCGTGACTGGAGCGCCTCAGTCACCTCGGCCACTGCGGCCGGCTGCTATAAGAAGAGCAGGGGCCGAACGGCATTACAAACTACGCAACTTCCGTTGCGTAGTTTTAAGGTGTTTGAGCTAGGTTTCGTTGTCGCTAGGGACAACTTCATCAGAGGAATAAAAAAACAGTTACCTAAAATGATAATAAAAGATTAAATATATAAGGAAGGTTTTTACACAGGCTGAACAGTGAATACATCAGTACTTACATGAAACACATGATGTCAAAAATATTACGATCAGAATTGCTCAAGTCGATTACAATAAAAAACTAGCATACTTGCCATGCAAATAAAATCGTGTGGTGTGAAGGGCACGAAGGAACTGTCTACGAGCCATCAGACAGGTAGCCACGTAAACGTGCACTAGGGCGCGACACATGCGGGCCATAAGTCATGTGGCCAGTACTAATGTTACATAATTAAGGACATAATGGCTTACATTTGTGAAAGGTTAGACAAAAGTTGTTTACTATAATATATTCCAGGATTAAATGAAATTCCGAAGGAGAAAATATGAGAGGAAATCGTCAGAAGTATGCAAAGAATACGTATTTACAAAAGACATACATTCATTCATAGCGCAGTAGTAAAAGCAATTGTGCATACAAAACCATTTACCAATAAAAAAAAAAAAATAAAAAAATAAAAAAAATAATAAAAAAAAAAAAAAAACTGGCAAGACCACGGTATTGCAGAAATAACGAATTAAAGTGAATGAAGTACAAGCAATTGAAGGACAAAGCAATGTTACCGAAGTGGAGGAGGGAACAAACCCGGAATCACCCGGCATCACTTTAACGTGAGCACCGGCTTGAAAGCGTTAAAGAAATTTCTATCTTTCACTTGCAATTGCTCATTCAACATATCTTTATTAGCCAGGTGCCTAAATATTTCTAATTGTTCTAAGATGTCAAGTTTCCACCCTTTCTTTTCTTTATGTAGAATCGTCATTTTATTTAAACTATTAGGATTATGTTCAAATGTTTTTTAAGGTTAAGGGGCTTAACTGCGGGGTCATCAGTTCCTAAACTAACAATCTACTTATGAACTACCTTACACTAACATCCATGCCCGAGGGGCATTCGAACCCCCGACGGCAGACGACCGCGCGCACCGCAACACGGCGCTCCAGCACGCGCGGCTAATCCGCCACGGCTAGGATTATGTCCCGTGATCAACAGATGTTCTTTGTACCTTACATTAAAGGCTCTGCCTGTCTGTCCAATATAAAATGCTGGGCATGTGTCACAGGCAATTTTGTACACACCTGAGCTACGTAAGAGTTCGTGTAATGCTTTTAAATTATGAATTATATTTTTTTGTAAATTATTATTTGTGGAGGAAGCAACTTTGCACCCCTATTTCTTAGATAACAGACGCTGAATCCCGTACGAAACGTTACCTAAAAACGGTATTGAAAAGAACTTTTTCTCGTTAGAGATTTGACTGGAACCGAAAGTGGTGATTCTTATATTGGTTTACTGTTCAAAGAATTTTTAACTAGCGAAGGTAGTAAGTGTACCTATGTTCGTGATAAAATTCCTCGTTAGCAATTTGCTTCAAACGCCAATCATTTTAACCGACGCGGACGGTCCTCAAAGTCACCCTCTACACAATTTACTAATATGGAGGTAACTTCCGCCCTAGACTTTCCGCGGGGTGAATACTTCCAATCTCTGCGACGTGGCGGTGCATGGCTGTTCGCCGGGCATGGCACCGCAGTGTGCTTCCGCTGTTCAAAAGTAGTCCCTGTAGCCAACCTTACAGGTATGGGAGAGCAACCGTTGGGGAAGCTTCGCCACTGCGGGCGGCACTGTGTCTCGGACACTCAGGCTGTTTGGGCGCGGGAGAAAGCTGGTATTCCTCTGCCACAGCGTGGCTTCCGCTTGCTTTTAAATTTAACGGCTACGAACAGCTAGAGGAAATTCTCCATTTTGAGCAATTTCACAATTAACAAACGGGTAATGTAAAAATTACTATGTTCCCTCCCTCTGATTGTCCTCTACGTAAGCAATCATACTGTTGTTGATGTGTTGTGTTATTTGGTTGGGATAGGGGGACTAAACTACTGAGGTTATCAGTCGCCTGGTGGGGAGGGGAAGGAGTGAGGAGAAGAGTGAGGAGTGAGGAGAAGAGGGAGAAAGGAAATGCACTCCGGGAAGGAATATAGGAAGACTGCATTAACTCGAGTCCCCGTGCTCGCCACGCACGTACTCACGAAAGAACTGTGAGCCCCCTGGGTGTAGCAATCATTCTGTGTTGCTTCTTGGTTGTTAAAAAATTAAAATAGTCGGGTTTGGAGGCAATCTGATCGTTTTATAGTTTTCAAAATGAAAAGCCACGATCCCACATTAATAGTTTATTAAATGACGACCGGTTTTGGTGCACTGTGTCACCATCATCTGGTCACAAATGTGTTATATGCTGGTCATCTTGTTAAAAACAATTGTATATAAAATAACAAGTGAAACATTGCACTTAGTCATTACGTAAAAAAAATACACAAGTTAAAAACATGACAGCTTATAAAATACTGACAGCTCTGAAGATTTTATTTTACGTCCAGCTATTGTACTGCCACCTTGCGCCAAAATGTAAAATAGAATCTTCAGAGCTGTCAGTATTTTGTAAGCTGTCATGTTTTTAACTTGTGTATTTTTATATAATGTCTAAGTGCAATGTTGCACTTGTTATTTTATACCCATATTTTTAAACAAGTGACCAGATAATGGTGACACAGTGCACCGAAACCGATCGTCATTTAATAAACTATTAATGTGCGGTCTTGGCTTTTCATTTTGAAAACTATAAATGATTTAATTTGGCAACTTTTTCCTTAAGGATCCGCCCGGTCTGTTATTGCTATCAAGGAGTTCGTAATTTTACTGGCAACCCCAATCTGTGGTCGGAATAACATAATTAATTCCATTTTGCTCTCTTCCGTTGTGACGGCGCATTCTGTGCCCTCAAAACGTTTGTGCGTTACAAATTGACGGCATTGAGATTTGATCTTTGTATGGTTTCGGTTGCACAGTGGTAGAGTGCCGCGGTTTCGATCCCCAGCAGGTCCTAGGATTTTTATCTGTCACTTTCCACTTCTTTCACCTCTGGCAGATCGCTCATGTGAAAAATACCGAGTAGCACCATGGTTCGGAACTCACATTAAACTGTAGGTCCCCCTATAAATGGCTGGCTAAGTCAGTTTGAAGGTCGGAGAAAGGCAACGGCATACCACCTCCAAACAGGACCATACCTGTAAAGCACTGTGGTGTTCAAACCAATCTTCGGATTGTTGACTGCTTTACCTTATAGTTGTGATACCTCCTGTTTTTTCTTGATGTTGCCTTTTGGATGGCAAGCAGTGTGCTTCCGAAAGTTGACACAAGTTACGGAAGTGAACTCGCTGGAGGTGTTCCCACGAGAAACAACTTTCAGACGTAGTGACTGTAATCGCTTTGAGGCAGTTTCCTCGTTACCGGAGTCGAAGCGCACACGCAGTGCAGTGTGCTTTTTTTGAGGAGCGTCAGTTATGGGGTAGGAGGGCGTCGTGACTGCCCCGTCCCACCGGATGAACGTCTGGTCAGGCGTCGTCCTTGCAGCGGCCTCGTCCGCCGAGTATATAGAGGCTGGCCGGTGGTGGCCCTCCAGTCGGCTCACAGCAGGCAGGCAGCATGGCGGCGCGCAAACTCTTCGCTCTCCTCCTCCTCGTCGGTGAGTCACTCTCACACACTACGTTTACATGCAACACATCTTCCGGAAGAGGAAAACCGAATTTCGTAAACCGTTTTTCGCTGTCATGTTTACATGTTATAACCTGAATCGGTCGTCAGTCCGTAGCTTACAAACTACTGAAACTAAGGTAAACTAACCTAAGGTCAACACACACATTCATGCCATAGGGAGCACTCGAACCTCCGACGACGAGCAACCACGCGCTCCGCAGCGAGACGCTTTAGACCGCTCGGCTACTCCACCGCGGCCTGAATCGGATTTCCTAGTCCACTTAACATGAAGGCTGAAAAACAATTGATTCGTTTCCTGATTTAGTCAGCACAATCGCTGTTTTTCTTTACGTAAATACACAGATTCATGCTCACTCTAAAATTTATACTTTTATTTCACGTTAGAAAATGTCATTCTGTCCATATGTGCCGAAAATTCTCAACAAGAAATGACGCCGAGATAGCTTCAAATACGGTTGCGGTTACATGGGCACGAAAATCGATTGTGGAACTGGAAAACCGCTTTTACACAAATGGTTTTCCAGAATAGATTCTGGAGTGTTTACATTACCAACCAAAAGCGAAAATGGGAGATCTGTTTACGAAATTCGGTTTTAGAAGCCCATGTAAACGGGGACGACAATACATGTGACATAGATTCAGGAAGACGGGAACCGAAATTCGCAAGGAGTTCGCTGTAGTGCTTACATATTAAGCAGTTTCGACATGGTTTCACTGCTGTCACTGTACCAGACAACTAAAATTATAAACGTTATTGACCTTCGAAATCGCGACATAATCAGAAAAATACGGCCAGTGGTGGTTCCAGATGGGATTATAAATGCGAAGTAAAAAAAAGGGATAAATTAAAAGAAATAAATAAATAAGACCAATGTGTAAAGTTGGACGCGAAACTTGAACTTTTACGCCCTAACGCCTTGTCTTTAAGTACATGACCATTCTAACACTTTAGTAACATTATTAAACATTATTATTGAAGCTACCAGGCACATAAACCTGTTTGTCGCACTGAGATTCGAACCTGGGACCTTTGATTTCGCGCGCAAGCGTTCTACCGACTTTTAATTCTTGATTAATCTTTTGTTGGCATCAGATGTCCTCACACGTTTCATGTATTGTTCTCTTAACAATACTTCCGCGCGTACCTGGCTCCTACCTTGCAAACTTCACAGAAGCTCTTCTGCGTGAGTTTAGAAGCTAGGAGGCAAGGTACTGGTGCATCTAAAGCTGTGAAGATGGTTCGTCAAGTGTGCGAGGATAGGTCACTAGGTAGAGCGCTTGCCTGCTAAAGGCAAAGGTCCCATATTCGAATCCGGGCGGGCACACAACTTTAATCTGCCAGGAAGTTTCGTATCAGCACACACTCCGCTGCAGAGTGAGACTATCATTATGTAAACATTAGCCGCGGGGGAGCAGCCGAGCTTTCTAAAGCCCTTGCTGCGGAGCGCGCGGTTGCTCACCGTCGGAGGTGTGTGTCCTCCCTGGAGCATGGGTGTGTGTGTTGTCCTTAGGCTTGGGTAACTTAAGTAGTTTGTAACCCTCCCGACTAATGAGAAATTAAATCCCGTAGATTTACAAACATTTGAAATTTGTAATCATTAACTGCGCGGGAGTGGCCGCGTGGTCTGGGGCGCCCTGTTACGAATTGCGTAGCCGCTCCAGTCGGAAGTTCGAGTCCTCCCTCAGGCATGGGCGTGTTTATTTTCCATAAGATTAGTTAGTTGAAGCAGTTTGTAAGTCTAGGAACCGATAACCTTAGCAGTTTAGTCCTTTTGAATTACAAACATTCGAACATTTTTGGGAGTCTAGGAGTATCTTACTCAAATGATGTAATGTTTGTAAGTCTTATGGGACTTAACTACGGGGTCATCAGTTCCTAATCTTACAAACTACTTATGAACTGCTTACTAACTAGGACGGCACAAATATCCATGTCCGAGGGGGGATTCGAACCCCCGAGCGTAGTGACCGTGCAGACCGTGACTGAAGCGCCTCAGTCCCCTCGGCCACCGCGGCCGGCTGTATCTTACTACCTCCTACGTATGTCTCGCGAAGAGATCATGAAGATAAAATCAGAGATATTAGAGCCTACACAGAGGCATACCGACAATCTCTCTTTCCGCGAACAATACGTGACTGGAATAGGAGGGAGAGCCGATAGTGGTACTAAAAATGTTTCAAATGTTTGTATAGCTTATGGGACTTAACTACGGGGTCATCAGTCCCTAAACTTACAAACTAGTTATGAACTAGCTAATACTAAAGACGGCACAAATATCCATGCCCGAGGGGGGATTCGAACCGACCGTAGTGCCCGTGTAGACCGTGACTAGAGCGCCTCAGTCCCCTCGGCCACCGCAGCCGGCGATAGTGGTACTGAAGGTACCCTCCGCCACATACCGTCGGGTGGCTTGCGGTGTATGGATGTAGATGTAAATGCGAATGTGGAACATTATTATTATTTATCTTATGAACTTATGCAGGATTCTACAACTATTGCGTCATTAATTAATATTTATATCTTAGAATTTTAAAAAATGCATAAATCGCGCAAGCTCGCTTTAAAATATTTATATTCTTCAACCAGTTACGTCAGCATCAGACTTTGCTTATTGCTAACAAAACATGACTCACATTGTTCTTACCATTGATCTTACATTGACATGGGAGGATGCTGGGAACATCGGCATGTCAGTGTGCCAAGTTGCCAGTATACTCCTGTTTTAATGCAAGACCAACGGTTGACATCTGTATCATGTTCTGTTGACACAATGCACGATCTGATGATGGCAGATTAGATCTACCGAAACCGGTTAAAATGTATTCTAAAGCGGTCTTTGGTAAACAAGACAATTGCCCCCCCCCCAAAGGCTGAAATGTCAGAAATATATAAGTTTACCAAATGTAAATATTTTTTTATAAATTTTCAGTGCACCAAAGACAGCTTTGAGGCAGGGGTGTTGCCTTCAAGGAGACTTTGCGCATGCCCAAAGTGAGGTGCGAAAACTTACGACATTGTCATGCATTCTGGCCGAATCGTCCGTCAGAGTCCGAGTAGCACACGAACTGGTGTCTTCTCCAATGCAAACGCGCCTTCCGTGCCGAAGGAACCGAAGGAGCACCCCTATAATGACTCACGAGATTGAGAAAAGTCTGAACCTCTACACTGCCTGGGCAACGCTATGACGCGTATAAGTTTCACATCTAGTAAAAATACTTTGACAATGCAGATAAAAATCATCTGATATGAAGCGAAGAATGATAGTTTAAATATATTCAAATGATACTTCTTTTGCATTATCTGCTTTTCTCCGAGTGTTTCCTGAGCCAGTTAACACATAGCAAGTGCCGCTTTGAATCTTCGGCACACTCAAATATGGCGTCTGGAAAGCAGCTGGTTTGAGTTCCTAAGTTAGTTTGTCCACCCCTGTTTCTCTTTACTTAGATTCAAGCTCAATCTAGCATTTATACTTCCGGGAAACCGCCATTTGTTCGTATACTAATAAAACAAAGCACACGGACCTCAGTCTGTGTCCGTAACTAAGTGGTCAACGCGTGAGACCCATGCGGGCTATTCCCGGCCCGGATAAGCATTTGTCCTTGGTTGGAGGACGTGAGGAATAGTGTTGTTCAAAATGTTCAAATGTTTGTAAATCTATCGGACCAAACCGCGTGGTCATCAGTCCGTAGCTTACAAACTACTTAAACTAAGGTAAACTAAACTAAGGTCAAACACACCCACCCATGGCCCTGAGAGGACTCGAACCTCCGACGGCGAGCAACCACGCGCTCCGCAGCGAGGCGCCTTAGACCGCTCGGCTACTCCACCGCAGCAATAGTGTTGTCAGCTATCTCGTGTGTACCTAGAAACGCAAGAAACTTTTGCATCCTCCTGACGCTAGCGTTTGCACAGTTCAGTCTCTCCCACCCCATTTGAGCTTTTGGTTTCAGAGTTACAAAGAAATGAACAAAATGTACCGAAACTAAGTTCAAATGTTTATGAAGTTATAGGACCTAACTGCAGTAGTTATCGGTCCTTAAACTTACAAACTATTTAAAATAATTTATTTTAAGAACCACACACACACACACACACACACACACACACACATACACACAGCCGGCCACTGTGGCCGAGGAGACTAAGGCGCTCCAGTCACGGTCTGCACGGCCACTAAGGTCGGGGGTTCGAATCCCCCTCGGGCATGGATATTTGTGCCGTCCTAGTTCGTAAATAGTTTGTAAGTTTAGGGACTGGTGACCCCGTAGTTAAGTCCCATAAGCTCTACAAACATTTGAACAACATTTGAACACACACACACACACACACACACACACACACACATACCCATGCCCGAGGGAGGACTCGAACTTCCGACGGCAAAAGGCCGCACACACCGCAGCAAGACGCCTTAGTGTGCACGACTATCCGGCCGCGGCCGCAAACTAGTCACAATTTCCAAATAAATGTGCAACTGTGACGGGGTGAAACATTACAGAAAAAGAGTTACATCTAGTTTCCAGTGCTCCTTTTTCTAGCGCACTGTAATCACAAAGAATAACTTACCGGTGAAACTGTACAAAACACTCATTCTTAGCAGTATTAGTAGTCGTTACGTCACGGAAGGAGCGGTCTTCCCGTTGCAGCCATTTGAGAAGCGGCTCGTTCGCAGACAGTTTTTCTCATGGCGATTTTCCATTTTTATCCGTGAAATTAATTACGAATTAGTTATGTGACGGATGTAATACGGCAGGGAGATGACGTCATTTTGGAAGGAACGGATTTTTATCATGACAATTTGCCGTTCAAGTGGGTACCAGTTATTGCATTGGAAGAACAGCGTCTGTGAAAGAAGTCCATACGTTTTTGGCTTACATTTTTTACTTACAAGAAACATAGGTTTTTAGTTTAGCACGGCTGCGGAAAACAATTCCTACGTGTTCCTGTCATAGACGTATAAAGCTTATTTCAGTCAGTCCTCAGATATATTATTTAAAAGGTAGCTGGAGTGAACTTACTAGTCAACTGCAAAATTATTAGTGTTCATCAGAACGGCGCCTGACCGATTAGACTACACCGCATAGCTATTCATAGGGATTGTGTTGGGACGTGCCGTATAAAAACGTATGAAGGATGTTAACTGGAGTTGTGTTTGAAAGAAGGGGAGGAATTCTATTACGATAGTTTATGATGAATCTAAAATCTACATAATTGGAGGTCGTAAAGTTTCGTTCAAAGCATATGGATCGTGTCGCGTTACGGTGCCAGTAAAGTCGTTATATTCATATAGTTTCTCCCGAGGATGTACTTTCTGCTCTTTTATAGCAGGCAGCGCATAATACTGACAGTTTCTCATCGATGTCCATTCCGTTCCAAGTTCCATTTTTCTCACTCCGAACAACATTCAAAATGCTGCCCCTTTCATTCGAAGGTTAACTATTCCTTGATGCACATCGCATGTCGCGTTGCCCTTTACTTCTTCTAGTAATAGTTTCTTTTAATATCTGTCTCATGTTTTTATTTGGATCTTACCTTTAATATTCACATTAAATTGGGTGCTTTTCTGAGTTACGATTTAGTAAGCCTTAGGCCGGATCCTGCAGTTCAATCCTAAGAAACCCAAAATTCTCTTCGACTCTCTCTACAAAAAAATCTACTGACATTGCCAATTCTCAATCGAAGTTAAAAAATGCAATGTCGTTTGGAAAATTATCGATTTGTCACGAAATGGCGGCCAAATGCTGCCAAAGTCTCTGGCATAGCACTAAACTGTTTAAATTGGAGAAATAATAACACAAATATAATACTGATATGAATCATAGGGTTAACTAGTCTACCAATGAAACACGTAAAGACATTTAAGTATCTATTTTGAACTAAATGTTCTTAATACACTCCCTTTACAAACATAAATTATAATTGATAATTTTACACATACTCTCACTCTCACAGAAGCTAGTAAATCGACGAGTCAGAGTGTTCTTAGTTATCTTTGACATGCACTTAAATATGACAAATTACAGTCTTTCTTTGTACAAGAGAGAACAAAGAAGGAAAATACTACATATATTACAGTACTTTTTCCATATTACTTATATTTTTTTGAGTATCTGATCAAATTCTCACTTTTACACGTAAAATATCGCTTTTTTTACACAATTTTAATCCGCTTTATCGCTTTTTTCCCATCCCGTCCCAGCTTTGCGTTCTTAATTTGAAATTTTTTCCTCGAGACCTTCCAGTTTTCTTACTGCAATCTCTGTAATTCCTAGACAGGATCCTCTTTTCATCTGTATGTACCGACCGGCCGCTTTATCATCTTTCGCCCGAAAGCATCATCGGATGCTGTATGAAGGGGGACGTGGTCAGTGCCCCACACTCCCTGCCGTTGTGTCGGTTTTCATGACCGGAGAGGCTACTTCTCAATCAAGTAGCTCCTCAAGTGGCGTCACAAGACCGAGTGCTCTCCGCTTGCCAACAACTCTCGGCAGTCCCAGAAGGTGACCCTTCCAAACGCTAGCCAAGCCCGACAGTACTTAACTTGGGTGATCTAGCGAGAACCCGTGTATCCACTGCGGCACGCCGTTGGCTTTTCATCTGTATGAAGAAGTAATAAAAATATCAAGCCTGATATTGAAGTTGACTGGTCGGTTGTTTGGTTGGTACAGGGGGACCATACTGCCTAGGTTATAAGTCCCTGGTAGGGAGTGTAAAGAATGCATCAGTTCCGTGCTCACGAAAGAACGTGGTCCCCCTGTGGAGGGGGGAGGGGGGGGGGGAAGGGATATTGAAGTCTTACTACACAACAAAATAAGCAGGACGCAATTTTTCCTGCTTATAATTTTATAATATGTCATATCTCCTGAATGAAATGCCATACAGTAACATAATTTTGCAGGTGCATTGATATATGTAGTGCAATCTGCGAATAGTACTTACAGATGCCGATTTTGAATAAGTGGAGTGAAAAATTGTAGTAAGTGATAAAGGTTTTATCTGCCCTCATTTTGTGGGGGATGTTAGAGGGAGAAAGTTTCGTAAAAGTTTGAAAGTATGTGTGATGTTCATTAGAAGAAACTGTTATCATTTTCGAGTAACAGACGAACAAATACAGTGTAAATGAGTGACATCTCAACTTCACGACAAACATCAGTTTATAACTGTAATATTTGTCTTATGGTGTTAAACTTCGTAAGATTGTACCTCTTAATGAGTAGAATATGTAACACATGCTAGTTATTTTATGGATCTGACTATTAAATGTTTTAGTAGATGAGTTCTCTGACTCGAAGTATGCACTGATGATGTTCCACAATGGGGACACAATCGATATGTAACTTTATTTAAATAAATATTTCGTATAGCACCACTAAGCTGGAAATTTATTGAAATCATTTTAATTTTTTTTAAATATATCAGTAATTATGCAATTACTGAAAATCATACTTCGTCGTCCAGGAAACGGGTCGACAGTGCAACGGGTGTAGACATGCAGATTATAATACGATAGACTGCTGGCTATCCAAAGTGCAACACGAAGAAGGACCGCCGCGGTGGAATGGCCGAGCGCTCTGACTCGCCTTGCTGCGGAGCGCGCGGTTGTTCACCGTTGGAGGTTCGAGTCCTCCCTGGGGCATGGGTGTATGTGTGTTACCCTTAGGTTAGTTTAAGTTACTTAGTTTGTAAGTCGAGGGACTGATGACTGATGATCACAGCAGTTTGGTCCAATAGGTTTTCAGACATTAGAACCGATGTTCTCAGACTCTAATCTGAGCCGGCCGCGGTGGCCGAGGAGACTGAGGCGCTCCAGTCACGGTCTGCACGGTCGGGGGTTCGAATCCCCCCTCGGGCATGGATATTTGTGCCGTCCTTAGGATTAGCTAGTTCATAAGTAGTTTGTAAGTTTAGGGACTGATGACCCCGTAGTTAAGTCCCATAAGCTGTACAAACATTTGAACATTTGAATTCTTATCTGAGCCCTAGAGGTAATGCAGGCAAAATCGGGATTCACCGGTAAAAACAGTCACATTCCGATCGGTTTCAATACTCGTTGCTCATCGTACCATTAACGACGCAAACACCTGTGACACTGACTGAAGAATGCGATCATGTATGTCGTTACCACATCTTCTGCTACCGCCCTAACATCCTCCAGCCGCCTCCAGTGTTGTCGGGATTGTCGCGTATGGAAGGACGAATGGAGTTCAGCGATGAGAGACGCTTCTGCCTCGGTTGCCAATAATGGTCGTACGCGTGTGTAGCGTCATGCAGGGAAGCTCGAAAATCTGTAGTGTATGCCACAGAGGCACAAGGGGCAGGCATGGAGTGGGGAGCTATATCCTACACTGGCCTTTCCCCTTTTGTGATTGTCGGAGAATATTGTGTAGTGCATGGCACACTGAAACCATCATTCAATCCGTCTTGCTACCGTTCACACTCCAACAAGGCGATAAGCTCTTCAAACAGGACAATGAACGTCCACATGTATCCCGTACCATACAACGCTTTGTTCAAGGTGTACGTCAACTACCCTGGCCAGTATGATTCCTAGATACCCCGTTGACTGGATGAACCGTCATCTTACCTGGTCTGCACGACAGGCATGAAATATGGCCCAAATGAGGCACCAGGTGAAAATTGAATGACAGGCCATTCCGCAGGAGTACATACACCTCTGAAGTGGTGTCTATGGGAGAACTGCAGGTAGCATTGCTGCAAAAGAAGGGTATACACCATACTAGCATCGACAATGCGCACTCGTGCATATGGCTCTGTCTTTGAATCGTGTATTCATCATCAAGAAAGTGTATAAATTTTCCTGTGCTGCATCGACGAATTCATAGTGTTCTCTGTTCATTTTTTCACTGGGGACTCATACAAAAGCAACTTAAGATGATGATTCCGTGTGGCATTTGACCTCAGCTGGGATCGTGTTCGGCCTGCCTGGTGCAAGTCCTTAGGTGATGTCACTTGGGCGACTTGTGCATCGATGGTGACGAAATGATAATGAGGACAACACAACACCCAGTACCCTAGTGGAGAAAAATCTCCAACCCGACCGGGAATCGAACCCGGCCCCCCTGCATGGTATTCAGGTCAGATACCTCCCCTTCCACTCCAGCGACCACTCAATAGTGGCAGTGCAGCGCCATGTTGGGGACACCATGCATAGGGTTTGTCGGTGGGCTACTGTCACCAAAGATGTGTGTCTCGAGTGGACTGCTAGTCACGTGCATTCCACGTCAGCGCAACGCATACCACAAATTTCACATGATTTGGAAGCTTCCTTCAGTGTTGCATATCGAGTGTCCAGCAGTCTCGCCTCCCTCGCTGCCTTGTGCCTGCTGGTGCAGGTGTCAGTGTGGTGCTGGTGTGTTGCAGCGGTGGCAGTGTCGGCGTCGCAGGGCCAGCTGCAGTGCCCGCAGTGCCCCGGCACTTGGTCGCCCGTCTGCGGCTGGGACGGCGCCACCACATCCGCCTTCTCCAGCTACTGCGCCATGCTGCGCTTCAACTGCATCAACCGCACCAGTAAGTGTCAAGTGCTGCTCAACAACTCTGTACTGTTCTCATTCTCTTCAGCTTATAATGAAATCACCATTAACAGGGGCGTAGCTAATGTGGAGGGCTTCGAGCCGCCCCCCCCCCCATATGCATGGAGTATTTTTATCCATTTACTAGTTGCTTAACCCTGCCTTTCCTTGATATGGATTAACTCAATTTTTCTGTTAGTCTGTCGCGACCTTCTGCTTCTCCCCATTTCTTCCTGCCTCATCTGTCTGACCACCTCCTCCTGCGCCCCCCCCCCCTTCCCTATTCCTCGTTGTCGTCCTCCTGCAGCTATCTATCCTTTCCTCTGTCCATTACCTCCTCCCTTACTTTGATATAGAATATGGCTCCTCATCTGTTCACGTGCTACTGTCACTTCTTGCCACCGCTCCCAGTCAGTCTCTTCTTCTCACCTCTCTGTTTGTTCCCCCTACTTCTAACTTGGCCTATCTCTTTACTCCCATCATCCCAAAGCCCATCGCTGTATATGTCACCCTCCTCTTTATGTCTCTCTATCTCGTCCTTTCCTGCCTACACATACATGGCACATTTACTGCACACATTTCGTCCACACCTCCTGTTCCAATCTCTATTTCCTCCTCCCCTTTTTCTCTATGTCCATTTCCTGCGCCTTTTTTACTACCTCTTTCCCCCCCTTTCTATGTCAACATAATCCTTCCCCCTCTCCCACTCTTCATCTCCTCCCCCCTCTCTATGCTCAGCCAAGCCCATCTGCACATGTGACTCACGGATGTATTCTACACACTTTTTGTACACATCTCTTCGTCCATCTACCTTACTCCTCCTCAACCTCACCCTCTTCTATCAATCTCCCATTTATCACTCTCCAACCTGCCCTTCCCCCTACTTCCATCTTCTCCTCTTCAGTCTGTCAATCCCTCTGCCTCACATCTCTCTTCCTACCCATCTACTCCTCCTTCCTCTGTTCAGTCACATCCACTCATTTATACCTATTATCCTTTCCATTCTATGTACATTTCCTACATCCAAATATATGCTTGCTCTTATTCCTTTTCCCTCTTCTCTTTGTTCATGTTCTAGTCGCCCCCCCTCTCTCTCTGCCCATCCCTGGCACCACCACCTCCTCTAACATCCTCTCAGACAAACTCCCCTCTGCCATTACTCTGTATATCACCTCCCATCGCCTGTGGCCATTTCTTCATACCCCCCCCTCTTATATCGTTCTCTCTGTTCATCTTCTGCTGCCCCTGTCTAACTCGTCTTCTCCCGTCCATGTCATCCTCCTCATTCTATCTCACATTTTCTCAATGTTTCTTGCCTCTGATATGTGGAGCAACCATAAGGCAGGCTGATACTATTCCCACACACAGGTTGTGCAGGGCAGCCTACATGGCAGGGTCTATAAAACTCATTTTGCCCATATTTTCACTATTATGGGAGCTAGGACATTATAAACCCCATGGTGCTGGCTTATACAGATAGAAAATATGCGCCATAAATTTAAAATCTACCGGAAAGACACCTTTACTGATTCTTCCATCCCAGCTTTCTCTCTGCATCCAACAGGTTACAAACATACAACATTCCACCTTATGATACACCGTCTTGTGTGCACTGCTGTGAGCCAACATATGACCAAAAACTCAGCACACTAAAAACTATAGCAGCAAATAATTAATTTCAGCCCACCATGATTGACAATCTTCTTAATAAGAAAAGGAAGTAACAAGCATGAGCACTACTCTACCCATCAAAAAAAAAAAAAAAAAAAAAAAAAAAAAAAAAAAAAAAAAAAAAAAAAAAAAAAAAAAAAACTTGTGTAGGTAGAATTTCTTACGTAAAATTTCCCTTTGGATTAGTAACATTTTGAAAACAAGAGAATTTTCGGTATTTTTCTATGACCCATATACTGTATGTAAACGTCTCTTCAACGACAAAAAGCCAGACGTCATGAACAATGGGGTGTAAAGAGTGTCATTTCTGCTGTATAGAACAGAAAAGTCGCTCAATCTACACTAGGCTCAGGGAAAACCACAGGAGTTAGAGGATAACTGCCTTTGCTGAACACTGCACAGACCAAGAGGACAAATATTCAATAGATGTTGTGTCGGTCGAAAATACAGCATTTTTAAACTATGGAAACTTAGCGACGAGCTCTCTGATTGACCGCGAGATTGCCCTGTTACCAGATGCTTTGGAGAAGACATGACATGACAGTTGCCAATCAGAGCACGTGTCTTCAAATATCCACAGTTTAAAAATGGTGCGCTTTAAACATCCGCAACATTAGTAACTTTGTTTCCTACTGGCATGAGCTAAGCAGGGTTAAAATTTCATGACACAAATTTTCTCCACCCTCTATACAGGGTGTAACACGTATAAGTTCAAATATTGTCACATGTGGTATCTTAATATGTTCAGATATCTTCTTCGAACAGTCATTTCATATAACCAACACAAATGTTGCAACCTGATATTTTATGTTTTGCCGTATTCGGGTGAGTGACTCCTGGCCATATAGGCTTCCATTGTGTTGCCTCATGCTTCCGTCTCTAATAGCCCAATGTGTCTTTTGTCTTTACCCTGGTCTCGGAGGATTTAGGCGTCGTACTGTTACGCATATGTGGAGGTACTACCTAGCCTGAAAATATGCGACTCGTATGTTGTATGGTACACTGTCCTGAGTCATCTCTAGAGATATTTGTCCTTATACAAGTTACGTCCTGAATAAATATGACAGTACTTTTTGACATAGCCCTAAGAAAAGACATCACTTCAACTTGTAGGTGTACCGACACATCCTTTACTCGTTTAGGTACTCCGCACAACCCTTATCTCAAACGAACACTGAGACAGTTCTTCCGTAAAGACCACAGCAAATATTTTGTTACGAATTTTTGGAGTTAGGGCTGTGTCTGTAATGACCTGCATAGAAAACTTCCCTGCTCCCTTACCACTGATCTCGGGATCATAAACGTCCTGCCGCTATGTAAAAGTGGTGGTACTGTCTAACTTTATCTACAGCCCGCATTGTCTTCGCAGCAGTTTCTTCTAATGTTCCTGTGTTTGTGTTCGCAGATTTCCGCACGACTGTGGCCAGCCAATGCGTGGCTCTGCGTCGCTCCTACAACTCCTACAACGCCATCCCTTAAACAGCGGTGCTGCTCATGATGGCTGCTCTGAGCGGATCTCCACGCACTCATGATGAGGCCTGCTCTACGAGTGCGTCACGTTTATCCGGCTGTGTGGCACGGTTATCAAGCAGTAGTGCTGTCTGTAACGCTATGACTAGTTGTTTCCACGTAAAGCAAATCTGTACACTATATTTTTAAAATAAACATATGACACAAAAGTGAAACCATTGTGATTTATTAATTCCTGAATATTATGGATTTCCCAATGTTATACATAAAAGAAGGAAGTTTCTGCAGAGAGATTGCCGACGCTTGCAAACTTCTGATATAACTTGAGAACTTTCTGTGCCATAAACAAGTGAGCTGCTGATTCGTCCAGCAATCAATCTAGCTTTACCTCTACCTTAAGTTTTTAGGTTAACAATGAGGTGAATGCGTACAATTTTAGATCGCAAGATACGAACCGAACTCTTACGACATTCCGTGGTGTCTGTAATCTCTCACCGCGTTCAACTGATCGTTCCTGGGCAAATCCTGAGCAAGTATGCGCAGTGCTAACACACTGGAATCGCATTCGGGCGGACGATTTTTCAAATCTACCTCTGGCCATCCAAATTTAGTTTTACCGTAATTTCCCTAAATCACTTCGGATGAATGCTGGGATGGTTCCTTTGAAGAGGCACTGCCGATTTTCTTCCCCATCCTTACCCAAAAATCCGAGCGTGATATTCGTCTCTAATGACCACGTTGTTGACAGGATGCTAAGTTTGCTTGCTTCCTTCCTTCCTTCCTTCCTTCCTTCCTTTCCGTCAAAGTTGACCAAGTGGAAAGGGTGTTCCAGGTTGACGCATGCGATCACACAGACTTTGACAGTATTTATTGTCCATGACTTGGATATTCCATGATACAATATATGCTTGAAGGTATAAATCAATGTTATATTGAAATCACGCTGTTGTATGTTAATAATATGAAAGTAGTGTGAGTTACCTGAAGTGGAAGCAGTGCGTTTTAAGTTCTATAGTGAAACTGGAGAGATTACAACCGTCTTTCACAATTTGCTTAATGAAAGTTTATGCATTTTAAGCTGATGAAACTGTTACGTGAAAATCAGTTAACCAAAAGGAATTATGATGCACATCAGTTGACATTCAGAGTCATAGTTCAGAAAATTGATTAACTGTGGTAATCTAACTCCGTTATGTTTTGAATTATAAAAAACTACTTGATAGTATTTATTGCTGGCACCTGTGAACAACAGGCATCTTGTTTCGCATCTATTTCTAGTGTATGTTAATTTAACCCTTTCGAACCTAATGGAACACATGTCGCATAAGAAGTCCCATGTAGATTTTTGGGAGAAACAGGTTCCAATTTAGCAATGAATTTGCACATTACAATGTTTTAACCTTCCTTCCCTTCTTCAGTCTGGACTGGTATGATGTATGTACAGTGAATAGAATGGCAAAAGATGGATGTAAATTGGTTGTTGAATGTGCAGTGCACTGAAAACTTATAACGACTGTATGGCTGACATGGACTTGGCTGATCATATGAGTACACTGGACGATTTAGACAGATTCTACAAACTGTTGCTAAATAGTGTTGTAAATGTTTGGATTTTACACAAGACAATGTCTCTAAAACATTTTCTAGTCAACCTATCAGAGCATTTGATTACCAAGGACAAAAGACTGTAAAGGTACAACGGAAATCCTCAACTGGGCGCCCTTATAAGACAGCAAGACGTATGCAAGCGGACCTACAATAAGGTGTGTTTTTTGTTCCAGCAACAAAAAGGAAAGAACAAAAACTAACTGCAAAATGTGCCAGCGTCCATTATGCAAAATGTGCTTTGCACCGTATCATATATAATTTTATAATAACTTAGACATGTGTGAAAATCTTTGATAGTAAATGTGTTCTACAAGCCTAGTGGGACACCAGTGGTTCACGCAATTCGACTGTTGGCATACCAGTGTACCAGGGCCTATTTGCACCAAGTGAGGTCAGAATTGCAAATAAATAAATAAATAATAAAATATGTATTTCTAATAATGTCACGACTAATAAAACACTATATGGTCAAAAGAAGAACATTTTGTATAATTTTTTTTTAAAGTCCGCCTTTGCAGGGGTTATGTAAGAATTATGCTTAGAGCCACAGCAGTTACAATCTTTCTCAAACTAACCACATACAATGCTTTGTGCAATGCATGTCCGGATATAAAAACACAGTGAAAAATTGAAATATTTATATTTTTATTTGGAGTTGAAAGCCACTTTATGTTACGTGATCTAAGAAGTAGCCGCAGACTGATCACTTTCAAAATTTATTGCATTTTAGCCTTACCGCTGTTTCTCAAATCCTATCTAAGTACCAACAAGCACATTCCCAAGAAACAGAATTCTTTGAGAGAATAGACATTAAGTTTATTATTATGTTCTGGAGAAATGAGTAGCATTTCAGTCAGCTCGGTTCAGAATGTTTCTTGTCTTGCTTTTTTATAGGCACAGGGTGCGGCATGGGTTCTGATGACTTGCCATAAGAGTGATGGCATGAACGAGTATAAAGTGCGAATGGCGCCCTATGGAACAGCTATATTCACATATCTACATAAATGCAGTTGCCCTTTGAGTGAGAAGGGATTAAAGTTCATGGAGAGTAAATATAAACCCTGCGGCTTGCGATGACATTGTAATTATGTCACATACAGCAAAGGACCTAACAGAGCAACTGGACGGAGTGGATGTGTCTTGAAAGGTGGCTGTAAGATAAACGCTAACAAGAGCAAATTAAGGACAACGGAATGTTGCTACTACAAAATCTGTAAAAAGAAGAACGAAAAACTGAAGCTGAATATAGAGTGTAAACCAATAAAACTACAGAGAAATTTTCAAATATTGCTGCTGACATTAGAAAAAGACGCCTAAAATTCAACGGACACATACGTAGACTCACACGCCAGACTTTGACAGGGACTAAAGAGAAAGGTATGACTTGGGACAAACAAGTACGAAGAGACCTTACTGATGCTCAATTTACATTCAGGACATTGCATATCGTAACATTAAAAGCAAAGTAGACAATTGAAAAGTCCAGCCAGAGACCAAAAAATAAATAAATAAATTTAAAAAAGTGGCACAAAGTGGACGGAAGAAAGAGAGAAAACTATGAGCGAGAAGAAATGGAGGTCTCATGGGCAAATCGCAGTAAGAACTGTTGACGCTTCAAGTGATCTACAAAGCGTCTAAGGGTCTATAATAATAATAATAATAATAAATAAAGAAGCTAGAAGCTTTTGAAGGAGGAGCATGCTGAAGATTAGATGGGTAGATCGCCTAACCAATGAAGGGGTTCTGAACAGAATTGGGAAGAAAAGAAATTTCTGGCTTATATTCACTAAAAGAAGGGTTGATTGGTGCAACCAATACTGCAATTAAATTTACCATTGCAACGAAGTGTGAGAAGTGAAAATCGCAGAGGGAGACCGAGAGACGAATGCAGCAAGCAACTTGATCAGGATGTATGCTGCCGTTCTTATACAGAGATAAAGAGACTTGCACAGGATAGGGTAACGTGGAGAGTAGCATCAAACCAATACTTGGACTGAAGATCCAACAATAACAATAAATGGAGTACATGAAACTATTATATTTACATATGAACCACAGACATTGCGTGCCTCAATGATGCAGATAGCCGTACCATAGGTGCAACCACAGTGGAGGGGTATCTGTGGAAAGGCCAGACAAACGTATGGTTCCTGAAGAAGAACAGCAGCCTTTTCAGAAGTCACAGGGGTAACAGTCTGGATAACTGACTGAGCTGGCCTTGTAACATCAACTAACATGGCTTTGCCATGCAGTTACTGCGAACAGCTGAAAGCAAGGGGAAACTACAGTCGTTACTTTTCCCGAGGACATGCAGCTCTACTGTGTGAATATGTGATGGTGCCATATTCTTGGGTAAAATATTCCGGATTTAAAATAGTATCCCATTCGGATCTTCGAGTGGAGGAGGATGTCTTCATCAAGAAAAACAAAACTGACATTCTACGGGTCGGAGCGTGAAATGTTCTAACCCTTAATCGTGTAGGTAGAAAATTTGAAAAGAGAAGTGGATAGATTAAAGTTAGATATGGTGGGGATTAGTGAAGTTAAGTGGCGGGATGAACAGGATTTTTTGTCAGGTGAGTACAGTGTTATAAATACAGACTCAGGTGGTGGTAATGCATGAGTAGGTCTGATAATGAATAAGAAAATAGGAAAGCGAGTAAGTTACTATAAACAGTATAGTGAACTCATTATCGTAGCAAAGATAGACACGAAACCAACACCGACCACAGTAGTGGAAGTTTATATGCCAACTAGCTCGGCCTATGATGAGGATATCGAAGAAAAGTATGAGGAGATAAAAGAAATCATTCAGAAAGTTGAGGGAGACGAAAACTTGATTGTGATGTGGGCTGGAACTCTGTGGTAAGAAAGGGAAAAGAAGGAAATGTAGTAGGTAAATATTGACTGGGAAAAAGGAATGAAAGAGGACATCACTTGGTAGCATTTTGCGTAGAGCACAATTTAATGATCAACAACACTTGGTTTAATCATCACCATGAAAGAAGGCTGTATACGTGGAAGAGACCAGGAGACACTGGAAGGTACCAGACTAAAACCAGATTTAGAAACCTGTTTTTAAACTGTAAGACATATCCAGTGGCAATATAGACTCTGACCATAACTTACTGGTTATAACTTCAGAACTGTTCCAGAGATTCGACAGGCAGTAGACCGCTCCATTCGCATCATCAACAGAACAGGCTCAGTAACGGTATACTACGCCTTCCACATTGTTGGCAACGGGTTCTATACAACGCTGGTGACTACTTTGAAGGAAATTAATAAGTAGTTGCCACTATTTAAGTTCCATCCCTCGTATTACGACACAGAGATCATGAGATTTTAGGTCATAAAGAATGAGATCCATTAAACACGCCCCATCACACGTGTAGTTTTAATTTATTACATCTATATTATTAACTACGTTTCGCAGACACTTTCCTAATATTCTAACGAAGGTACCTGGAAAATTCTAATATTGCTGGTTAGGTTGTTCTGGAGACCAGAGCTGCGTGAAGACTAAACTACAGGCCAAAATCCGTTAGACATACTGGTGAAATATAATGAGGCGGAAAGCGATGGACTGAACCAACACTGCCTAAAAGACAAGGCCTGACAACTGGCCGTTCCTACGTCACACCGACAGGCACGAGGCCAACGAGAGACAGGCCGCGGCGCGCCTGTCAAATTACGTAAGCAAGGTAGGCCTGAGCCGGCGCGATCGATAGCTCAGTGGCTGGCCGCTAAGAGGTAGTGGGCAGTGACCCAGCGGCCGGCCAATGCGCTAGCGATCGCGCCGGCTCAGGCCTACCTTGCTTACGTAATTTGACAGGCGCGCCGCGGCCTGTCTCTCTCGTTGGCCCCGGAGAGGCGGCGGCCGTCAGCTGACAGGTTGGCCGCTGGGACTCGCCCACCGCCTCGTTGCGGCCCGCCTGTCAGTGGCGTTCGCGGCCTTTTGGTGTAACGTAGGCACGGCCAGTTGCCAGGCCTTGTCTTCTAGGCGGTGTTGACTGAACGGGAAGGAGGAGATGGATAACAAAACAATGGGAAGTATACATGAGGCGGAAAGCGATGGACTGAACGAACACCGCCTAGAAGACAAGGCCTGACAACTGGCCGTGCCTACGTCACACCGAGAGGCTCGAGGCCAACGAGAGAGACAGGCCACAGCGCGCCGGGTGCTGAGACTAGTTTTGTAATATTTATTTTCTTGCCACAATTCCTTTGCCCTTTGAAGGACCACATTGATTAACTGGCTATTATTCTCATCATAGGTATTACTCTTACGTGCAGTAACTTTACACAAACACTCGACAAATGAACTGACTATAAATTCATTATCAAGCGGCGTCCAGGCTGCCTGATTTAGCGAGACTATCGCGTGTATTTGGCCAGGTGAGGAGCATTGCCAGGCCCTGTGTACAGCAGCTGTGTTGGCTGACAGCTCTCTTTTAGGTGCTTGACACCCGACCGCTTCATCCATCACCCATCTGTACCAATGTCGTGTGACAATGCTCTGTAGTTGTGTGTCGTAATATTCACTTTTGCTTCTCTAGCACGTTAGTAAAGCGATAAAATTATACTGAAGAATTAATTTAAGTATGTGTGATTAGTTAAACTTGGATATATATACGTTCAAAAGTGTCACTTCTTGTCAACTAAGACAAAAAATTGAAACTGCTTTTCAAAAAAAATATTGGGGGGACACATCCCTCCGTGCTGTGACGGCCATGAATATATAAGTAGGTTAATATATGGTAATTCCGAAATCTACATCTACAAATCCAGCCAATGATGGTCGCTGAGGGTCCGCAGTATCACTACTAGTTACTTGCTTTCCTGTTCCACTCCCATATAGAACGAGGGAAAAACGAATACTTGAATGCATCTGTACGAGCCCTAATCTCTCTCATCTTGTGGGCTTTACGTGAAATGTAAGTTGGCGGCAGTAAAATCGTTCTGCAATCCACATCAGATTACGGCCCTCTGAATTTGTTTATCAGTGTTTCTCATAAAGAACGTCGCCTTTTCTCCAGCTACTCCTATTTGAGTTCCTATTTGACCGAATCTACCAGTTACAAACCATACCGCCGGCCACTGAACTGCCTCCACGTCCTCCTTTAACTCTTTCAGTCTTGGTGGTTAGTGTTACTAACCACCTCTTTTCGATCACGATACTTCTATTCTACGCCATCTAGCGATAAACGGTTGAATTAGTTTGTCCGTTTGGACTGTGCTTCAAAACAAATGACAGATTCCGGGTACATTGCATGGAATGTCAGTGCATACCAGTTGCATTGAATATAGCGCTAACGTTCCTCGTCTCGAGTGTCTGATAAAAACATCAAAACAACGGGTACAAAGCAGTCCTATTCACGCCCAGACCTCGACAAGCTGATTCTGAAAGACTTCCGGAGAGAAGTATATCGGGGCCTACTGGCTCCAGCATATGTCAGAGACAAACAGAGGCCGGATTCAGTGAAAGCCGTAATTCCGCGGTCTCATCTCCAGGACCTGCATTTATAAAACGCTACAAACCTACAGTCCCGCAGGAAATTCGTCTAGAGTCCAGTGGCTTTCAACCTGAAAGAAGCACATCAAGAAGATTCTGCAATTGTAGCACTAAAATATCTCCCGTGCGTACTGCATGGCAGTGTAGTACATGTAAAGTGCCTCTTTGCTTACGCAAAGGTAAAACATGTTTTGCAGATTTTCATAAAAAATAATTTGTTTTTGTTAGTTTTGTACGTTTGTAATGATGATTCGTCTAATAACGTTCACAATCACTGAATACCTTATATTATGTTTCTTCTATTGTCTGTGATATTTCAGTTGTAACAGTTGCTTCAATGAACAGACATTGATAATTATGTTCCTATTGTACAAGTGTGAACGGACATTGGTAATTATGTTCCTATCGTACAAGTGACTGAAAGAGTTAAACCGATCTGGTGGGAATCCTAAACACTTGAGCTGTACTCATGACGGGGTCGTACAAGTGTGTTATATGCGCTTTACAGATGAGTCACACCTTCCCAAAATTCTCCCAATAACCGAAGTCGACCATTCGCTTTTCCCACGACTACCCTTATATGGAAGAAATAAAAACATTGCATTTTTCCGACGACATTGTAATTCCGTCGTTCGTAATTGTTACTCCTAGGAACTTAGTAGAATTGACGGTCTGTAGGTCTGACTGATTTATCGTGTAACAGAAATTTAACGTTTCTCATTTAGTGGTCATATGGATGACCTCACACTTATCATTATTAAGGGTCAACTGCCAATTTTTGCACGGTGCAAATATATTATCTAAATCATTTTGCAGTTGCCTTTGATATTCTGGTGACTTTGCTAACCGATAAATGGCAGCATCATCCGCTAATAGTCTAACAGAGCTACTCAGATTGTCTCCTAAATCGTGTCGGATGTCTGTAAACCGTGTTGGTAATGACGCAACTTGTTTAAATCTCTTGTCTATTTATCTACTATGTAAGGCAATTTGGTTACTTTTTCCTTAATACTGTCAACTTCAGTAGATAAATGTTGTATTTTTGTCGTCGTTTACAATTTTGAAAACCTGAGTGATGACTGTCTGCTCGGCTCGGCTGTGAAACTTAGCATTCAAATTTTCGTAGACTTTTTCTACGCGTGTTTCTATATGTTGCGAAATTTCTTCACTAAAAAGCGAGCTCATCTTTGTCTGAGTCGCTACATGTTTTCAGAACCGTTATTCGAACTCTACTGTCGCGACTATTTTTGAAATAAAGTCTCTTTGCCTATCTTCAATTGCAGTGTCTGTCATTAAGATTATTAGAAACTTGTTTGTTCTGTTTTTTTTTTTTTTTTGTTTTTTTTTTTTTTAATTTTGTAAATTTTTGTTCTAGGTGCTCGAAGTTCTGATTAGTTTCCCGTGGTTTTCTGTAAGATTTTTACTGGTTTCATTAGTCTTTTACTCTATTTGTAACAAAAAAGTGCATCTATCCTGATAAACCATTCAGGCGGACGGTTAGACGTGGTCTCACTTGGACTAGCAACCGATTACACGTTAACAGTGTCTATTTCACTCACGGTGTGTGGGATATTTCCTGTCTGTTACGTGTCCATGTTTAAGATTTTAACTGTCACCGTATTGTCTGTTTGCAAGTTAGTATTGCCGGTTTCCGTTACGTTAGTCTGGCTTTTAGTCATGACCATAAGGAAAGTGCATTTAACAGAATATTGAACACTTTCATAACACTATTTGAATTTTGAGACGCAAAAACCATCTGTTAATCTCTTTACATGCGAATCTAGCAAAATGGAGCGATAACAAGCAAAAGACGCTACGCGACTAATAATGTGCTTGCGGTAATATTAAAGTACACACAATATCCATGCGGGATTTTCCTAAATTCCCAAAATAAATTACAATTGCTGTCGAGGTAATGAAAAATGAAATAGGATTTGGTATTGTACCTAGCGATAAACTGGATGAGATACTACAGTCAGATACAAAGCAAAAAATGAATTGGTCGAGTCTTACGTTACATGGTACTGATGTTGGTGTTATGGGAATTTTTCAGGCTAATTGTTTTCATATATATATATATATATATATATATATATATATATATATATATATATATATATATATATATATATATATATATTCCTCCTGTTCTCGTTGTATGTGCTCGTTCAATAACTGGCAGGGTACATAAAAAACAGAAGACGTAATCAGTACATTGTAATGGAAAGACATACAGATATTTCAATGAAGGTTCTAAAAAAATTCACAAAATATTTCAGATGATTTCTATGAATTAATTTCGTCCTTTAAGACGGACGCCAATTTT
This sequence comes from Locusta migratoria, assembly GCA_026315105.1. NCBI lineage: Eukaryota > Metazoa > Arthropoda > Insecta > Orthoptera > Acrididae > Locusta > Locusta migratoria. Next base: position 371,955,182 of record CM048747.1, on the reverse strand, counting down.
TACAGTGCTGCTGCTGTTTTCATTAGAGGTGACTGAACTTTCACCATTTAATTTTGTTCTGATCACATGAAGAATAGCTAAGTCTGGTTACGGATAAAATTGATTAATAATCTCGTAAGAAATATTCCGTTAAACAGAATAGAAGAGCAGATGGTGAAAAAATATCTTATTCAGAACAGTTTAGAAATTATTTGGCATGAATTGGTGGGAGCCAGCACTATAAAAAGTGACGGAGATTACCTCACAATTATTCTCTGTAGTCGGTGACTGGAACAGATGGTTTAGCTGTAATAGAATACATTTTGATAGGTAAATCACCGTCATATGATGGATTTGGAACATTTACATTATCGACTTTTGAGCAGTTGACCGTGGATTGAATGTTAGTAAAAATTCGGAAAAACTGAAATTATTAATTCTCAGATTTCGATTTGAAAGCAAATGGAACAAGAGACACGATTGCAGGTCCTAAGCATTTTACTATAATTGAAAAAGATTGATTTCAAAGAAGGTTTGCCAATTCACAACAATGACTGTACGAAATAAAAGTTAGCCGTAATGGCTTCCAAACCCATTGCAGGATTTAAGCTGTAGGAATTTACTTCGCCAGCCGAGGTTTTTTGGAACTAAAAAATAAATACGTACATTTTGTTAACTTTAATAATTTTAATAATGTATGTACATTTCCTTGCTATAATCGCATACAACGAAAGCAAACAGAGTGGACACAGATGCGTCCGTCTAGGACGAAGCGCTCCGACATATTCTGCGCCGATTTGCCGTATCGTTTAGGCATATTTTTCAAAATGTTTTTATCTAGTATAAAATTTAGTATATATTTGTAGACGCAGTGGAGTAGCCGAGCGGTCTAAAGCGTCTCGCTACGGAGCGCGCGGTTGCTCGCCGTGAAGGTTCGAGTCCTCCCTGGGGCATGGGTGTGTGTGTTTCTCCCTAGGTTAGTTTACCTGGGTTTAAGTAGTTTGTAAGCTACGGACTGATGACCACGCAGTTTGGTCCGATAGATTTACAAAAATTTGAACATTTTTTATATATTTGTAAACAAAGTCGAGGTTAACTTTCTATGAAGTGGAAAAACAATTTATGATTTTTTTATTTTTTTTTTTTTTTTTTTTTTTTTTTTTTTTTAAATCACTGCAATCTCTACCGGATTTATTCTACCAAAACGTCAGCAATTAAAAAACTTATGCAGTGAGATATTCAGAAATATTTCATGACATACACTGACTAATCTAATGGCTCATTTTTATGCACCTCTCATGTAACTTAAGTTTCAACATGGAAGGACTGGTGAGCATTGGAATTGAACATCATTCGTTATTAAAAAAAAGTACACACATTTATTTGCTACATTCTACATAAAAAGGAAATTTGTCATTTCATCTCCTGAAAACCCATAAAATGAAATTATGCAGAATTTAAATAATTTTTTTCCTACTTTCAGTCTAAGTGCCAAAAATTACAGTAAGCATCCTCTTATTCAACAACACGTGAACTACAGAAACCCCGAAGATATTTTCCAGTCTGACCTTACAAGCGAGGGAATAGTGTATCTGGCTGCTGTGGATGTCATCTTGAATAGTTAATTATGCCATCTTATGATCATAAGAAGCTTTATTTCCTCTAAAATATCAGTATTTTGTAAAACAAAGGGAAATGAAATGCCAATAACTTGGAAGCATGCTCGAAAGCCCCATTCGAGTCATGTGAAGCCTCTGACGTCAACTAACATGCTGCTACGCCAGCTGCCGTAAGATACATAGTTGGGACAATCACGTTTTTGGAAATGGTCTACAATTATTACATAGTACCACACTGTACAAATGCATCTCTAAAAAAACTCCAGAAAAGTTGCTTTTGAATGTTCCAAGCAATGCGAAATGCGTAAAATATGCTTGAAACTCGCTGCCAGATATTACATAACGATCACTTAGTTTGTTTATTTTTGTGAGGATCATTTTGATGTAAGTAAGCACTCCGTACGATAATTACCACTCTATTAGTATACTACTAAGTATCATTCTCTGCAGTTGCAAAGGTGTACAGTATCATTGTGTACAGATTAGTGCGCTGATGTTTACATTTGCTAATCAGCTGTTGACGGTATGGTATACCAACGATTGGTATTTAATGTCTTTTCTGATGTTTTTGGTGAACGTGCAAATTTCATGTTACTTTTCAGTTTTAATATATTCATCCGTGACGCAGTATTTCAATTTATGATGGATAAATCAACGATTTGTGTTTGCAAAACGCCTTTTGAGCTCATCTGGAAATCCAATTATTTTTAATAAAATTTGAAATGATAATTCCGCAACAATTCGAGTCTATTTCACATTGTCACATTCTTCTACGATAAATAAAAGAGTATTGGATTTGAACACAGATATCCAAAACTAATAGTCCAAGACGCTAACCGTTACGCTATCTGCTGCCCGAGTAGATATACCGACTTTACGAACATAGACAATCCAAGACTTCTACATTTATTTTTCATAGAAAATATTTAATTTGGCCCCTACGACAGAATATATTGCCTGTTATTTTAAAACTTGTTTAGCACCCCAAGTTCCGATTTAACACAAGTTTCTTTGTAATCAATCAGCATGAGAAAAACGCATACTGATATGTGGAAAGTGACCAGTGCACAAGTTTAATTTACGTATACCTAAGAATTAATCTAAATCCGAACTATAACTATGTAGTTACGCCCTTACCATCTAATTTTTACACTGGCCACTAACGATGGTGTTAATTTAAAAATTAAATGTTTATGGTAGAAAAATGGAGACAAACATGCAATGTTTATTTACACTGATTGGGATGCATTTCTGGCAACAGAAGCATATGAGTTTGATTTGCCCGTTCAGATAACAACAAAGTATGGGAGTGCATACGGTGCGCAAATGAACTGGACAAAATCAGGAATGATGAGCACTCGGCAATGAATAGGTGTGCTACATCACAAAAACGAGACCGATAAGTCGACACGTCTACGAGTCGTCTTCAGAAGTACATTACAGTACACAATAGCTACAAGTTATAAGCAATTGCTCTTAAAGATTCGTGCATGTGTTAAGTTTCAAAGTATAAGAAAATTAGATCACGTTCAAAAAACTGAACTAACACAAACATAACTGCTAATATATATGATGTAGCACTAATTCTGTCTATACCTCAAACTATAGCAAGATGTATGTTGTCATGGTCAGATTTTTAAAGTAAAATATGACATCTTCACTCTCCCGACACGAAATGGTGGATTTGATCCCTTTGATGTGTACAAAAAGGGACATGCTCTTTATGTGGGAAAAATATAAGCTGTGGAAAACTTAACAATAGTCTGACCGCTCATCTCCTGATCGAAATTGCTCCAATTGTACATCACCTACCACCAACACTACATCATTCCGATGAAAAATAAATCAACGAATATCATAGAACATACATTTCCAAAGGTAAATTGGCATGAGACATGGGAAAATATCCTAAAATCTCCATACCTTCCAATGTGAAGCAATGTGGTACACCCTGGTTAATAGAAGAATCCAGACAAACTCTAGACTCAATAAAATAAATAAACAGTTTCATCTTTGTGCCTAATATGTAATCTTATTGATAGTGACGAACATACATGCGTCTGTAGTTCTGTTAAAATATATGGGATTAGGTAAGCCAGAAATTAACAAGTATGAGGAGGAAATTGACGAATTCAATAGTACCAGCAGATTTTCTCAACCTTGATGTAATCTTATTTCAAAAGGCAAAAGGCTGTTAATTAGGTCATGGGTCCTACACTGTATTACCTCCTTACCACAGAAGAGAAGAAAGAACATTTTAAAATATAACTACATAGCAGCACATAATAAAAAGGAAAAGAAATTAAAAGGAAAATTTCAAAAATTTATTTAACAAGACCATTACGTAAGAAATTGAGCTATAATAGCACAATTTATCTAAGAAGAGGAATCGATGTTTGAGAAGAAGGAAACTTCTTATGTAGTTATGAGTCAGCATCCATAATTATTTTAATTACTTGTATGCAGGCCTCCGTGAAACACAGTGGAGGGAAGAGAAGAAACAATACATCTGTGTAGACTTTTTTTTTTAATTTCTTTTTTAAAATTATTATTTTCTTCGTTACGTGATTAGTGCTTATCATGTGTGTTTGTGTTAGACCTATGTAAGCTCAGTACAGATGAGAAAAGTCCTTTTTGAATGAAACACACGAGATAACTGTGTAGTTGCAGAATATTACACAGTTATCTCGTGTGTTTCATTCAAAATGAATAAAATTTCTATCAAGAACCGATGAAGCAGTGAATTCAAGAAAAGTTGTTATTTATTTTGTACAACAAAAATGCTACATGTATGAAAAGTGTATTGACCCATTAATTTGAAAAAAAAAAGTATCATTTAATTGGTAGACCGCTGGCCCGAAGCGGGAAATCCGGGTTCGAGTCCCGGTTCAGCACTGATTTTCAACTCTGGCGTCGCATTTATGTCAATGTCCTGAAACGGTCGAAATATTTATATATTTAGAATTCATAATATCACGGCAGTGATACTTATGATAATTCACATTTGTCCGAAAAACTTAAGCTCTAGCCTTCTCTGCTGCAGCAAGTAGGTAATGTCAGTACTGCTTTGTGTTTTACCGATGACAGTATTCCGTAAGCATTCTACTTCGTGAAATGTACACGTTGTTTTGGTCTTCAGTCCAAAGACTAATTTGATAGCTCTCTTCGCTACCATATCCTGTGCAAGCCTTATCTCTCTGAATAACTAAGAATTTCCCACCAATTGACCCCCTTAATATAAGGTATGCCGGAAATTTATTTTCTCCCCAATTCAGTTCTTACTCATTAGTTTCGCGATCTACTAATCTGAAAAAAAAGGTTCAAGAAAATTAACGGTAGGACTTCCAAACTCCACGCTAACCTTAATGTTTGGATGCCACTGGTTCATATTTTCCAAAAATTTCTGAAGTTGTCTGGGTTCCGAGAAGATAATGACCAAGAACTAGATACAATTAAAACCATAGCAACAAATAATGACTTTCATTATTCCATAATTGACAAAATTCTTGAGAAGATCCCTACTCTACCCAGTAAGCTACACTGAAAAATCAAAAATTAAAAGGTGTAAGTTGTCTTTCATAGGTAAAATTTTCAATAGGCTATGTAACATTTTGAAAGCAAAGGAATTTTCAGTATATTTCTATGTCCCACATACCTTAGGTAAAAGTCTGTTCAATTCAAAGGACAAACAGCTAGATATTATGAATAGTGGTGTATATAAAATCAGTTGTAAAAATTGACAGTCCTGTTACATAGGATAGACAGTTCGGTCAATTTGTACCAGGCTTAGGGAACACCACAGGAGCTGGAGATTAAGAAAGCCAGATTCTGCTTTTTCCCAACGCATTCTGGAAACATCCATTAGGCTGTGGCTAAGCCATGTCTTCACCATATCCTTTCTTCCAGGAGTGCTTGTCTTTCATGGTCCGCAGAAGAGCTTCTGTGAAGTTTGGAAAGTAGGAGGCAAGGTACTGGCGGAAGTAAAGTTGTGAGGCGGCATCGTGAGTCGTGTCGGGATAGCACAGTCGGTAGTGCACTTGCCCGCGAAAGGCAAAGATCCCAGGTTCGAGTCCCGGTTCCGGCACACAATTTTAATCTGTAAGGAAGTTTCATATCAGCGCACACTCCGCTGCAGAGTGAAAGTTTCATTCTGATCTTCGTAACTGTTTCTATATGTTTGTTTGTTTGTTGACGTTTATGTATACCGGGTACAAAATGTTAGTTGTGACGTTTAATATGTGTGAGAGTCTACACGAATGGACCATCAGGGAACTTAAAGACAGCAAAATAGTGCAGAACGTCACACATCAGAAATACTGCTACTAGATAGGATAGCACAAAAACGCACTTGCGAATGGGCATTATTTCTCGAAACGCGTCGTGTTAAATGAAATTATATATACAATGGTAGCGAAGTTGTTATTTATATACAAACCCACTGATCTCACGGTCGCAGGCTTTCAAAATGCATTTGCAAATGGATAAAATAAAAAAACTACATTCTTTTTACCATGACAGATGGTAAAATGTAACATTAGGAGTGACGCTATGCTTTAAGCTATTCCCAACACATTTTTGCATATATTATATTATACATGTTAAGGAGTAGACCAGGAAAATTATATCATTGTTCAGTAATTAGTTCAAGAGATATGTCATAAAATTTGTTGCGTTTAAAGCGGGCTTTTGTTCAAGATGTAGCAGAAAATACCCAACCTATGATCATCCATTTTTATGATGACAGCACTTTGCGACTACCAACAAACTTTAATCAAACCTTAATCACTCTCTATAGCTTTTGCCAGTTACATGCTAATCGTCCAAGAGTAAGGAAATTAGAGTTGCATTCGCTGGAGCACGTTACCAAGCCCCGCTATTCTACGTTTCTTTTGTTTTTGCAGCTTGATCTTGTACAGAAGATAGGTGAAGGAAGAAACCAACCAAAGTTAATAGCTTTTGTAGATTTGGAGAAATCTTTCATCAATGTTGACAGCAATAAAATCTTTCAAATAATGAAAGTAGTTGGTGTAGGACTTAACTGCGGGGCCATCGGTCCATAAACTTACAAACTACTTATGAACTAACTTATACTAAATACGACACAAACATCCGTGGCCGAGGGAGGATTCGAACCTCCGAAGCGGTGAGTTCTGTTATTTGGGTAGCAAAATAATTGCTGATGGACTAAGTAGAGAAGATATAAAATACAGACTGGCTATGGGCAGAAAAGCATTTCTGAACAAGACAAATTTGTTGACATCGAATGTTAATTTTTGTGTTAGCAATGTGTGTGGCCCAGTTGCTCTTAAGTATCTAGAACGTAGTCTGGTTAAATAATGAATGACATGTCCGGTTGTAGCTCAAAGTGGGATCGTTAATTAGACAACCAAATAGTTCATTAATTAAACAAAATACTGACCAATGTTTGACACAAATGTGATGTCGAAAATAAATGTGAGCATAGGTGGAGTAACAGACAATTTCTAACAGCAAGTAATAGCAGCAGAATAACATGTAAGGGTATAGCACAGTGGAAATGCTTAAGTTAACATATGTACACGTCAATTATTTAAAGATCAACGTTTAGATTATTAATGAAAAACAGACTAAGCAATGACATATTGCGACCTTAGTAGTGACTGTTATATGTAACGACACGTGGCTGTGGATAAGATTTACCTCATTAACAAACAAAATGTTGTGTTGTCAAAATAGTTCATCAGCTAAGTTGGCTGCAAACCAAGTAAAAATGAATATAAATGTCATGCGTAGAATGAAAGACAATCTGTAACAATAACCGATAGCAACAAGAAGTACGTGAACGATGTAGCATAGTGCAGATACACGTAAGTAGACACTTATGTAATTGACTAATTATTTAAAGTAAGGATCAAAGTTTAGAATCACAGACAATTTATGACAGTAACTAATAGCAACAAAAGAACTTGTAGCTTAGTGTAAAGACGCGTAAGTCGAAAATCGTGTAATTGACTAATTATTTAAAGTAAAATTCAAAATTTAGCGTATTACGTGACAAGAACTAAGTATGTATTCGGTTGCAACCTTAGCAATTATTATTCTGTTTTAATTAACATTTGTGTGAGAAAAGCGCTTCATACAATAGACAAGAAATGCTGATAGCTACATGAAAATCTACATGGAAGAAGCTTAACAGAATGGGAATCATGAATACATTTAAATTCACTAAACTCTTTTCTGTTGGCAACTACTTCATTTTAATGTTGAGTGCTTCAGTTCAAGTAGTAGATATAGCTATCATCAAAACAATGTGGTGGAACGGTGACGATACAATTGCGATGGTTAATATAATTATTGATGTTTGTTTTTATTCTCTAATCATGCGAGTATTTTGACACTAGAAAGTTTTATCAGTTGCTAGGACGCTGTTGATTTGTTATTTACCCTAGCAAAATCAACTGTCATAAGCTAACCGTGTAAATTCTCTAGACTTCGTCCAAAGTGTCCCGCACCACAACATAAATTAAAATTTGTAGAAGTAATCCCTTTAAATAGTTCATCAAAAATAAATATATCAGGTTCTTGTACGAGTGGGGCAAGGAAAACAGTCTGTGACCGTTACTAAAATTTCATCAAAAACAAACACAGTCACTTCTGTCACAGAATAGGGAACATACAGAACGGAAAGCTGGAGGCGGCGCCTTTGATCTGTGTGTTACCAAGCGTTGCGCTCGACGCCATATTGAAAAGCAGTAAACGCGGAACTATAGCCACTTAGTACTTTGGCTGGAAATGGACTTTTTACGAACTGCAGCTAACCTCACCGACTTTTAAGAAAAGAAACGGCTTTTCATTATGCTCTCCTCTATTTTGCTCCCTGTTCTTGCACCTAATTGTAATCCAACAAAAAAGTAGGCCTAAATTTTAATACAACTACGAAAACATACGATGGAATCAATGATAGTTTTATTTGGTGCTTATCTGCAGAAAAATCCCAAGTAACGCGAAGTTATGTTTGGGAAATTAGTTATAAACAAAAAAGTGACTTTACAACTGCCAGGTTTTATTTGACACGAATAAATTTGCACAAAATATTGAGTGAGACTTAACAGTAAAACGTGATTACACAGAAGTAATGACGTCTGGGCATATATAAAACTGTTAAATTACACATAAATGAAGGACAGGTAGCGGAAGCATAAAACTACATAACACACTTACTCTGTACTTGTCATATTGTGGCACACAGTGTTTCAATTATAGCAAAGGAAAAAAGTGTTCATCATTTTCCTCTTATCTTCCTTGTCAAAATGCATTCACTAGATCATTACACACCATTTGTACCTCGCAGATGGGTCACTTTTGTAACTTTATAAAAAAAATTCAATTTTGGTTTTATATTTCAAGTCTCTGTTTGTGGACTTCAAGAAATAGAAAATTCTCACTCTGAGTTTTAATAAATACTGGAGAATATATTTTTAAGTAAATCAGCTCTTTTTGAATTCACAGTCCGTTTCTTAGCATTGGAAATAAATATTGCCTTTAAAACATACCTATATGTTATATTTTACTTATGGCAGTGATGTAGTTGTGTTTCAGTGTTGGAAAAGTTGTATTTGCTTTAGGAGGATAATAAATTTACTGATCGGAGAAGGGCATATAAAAAATCTGTCAACTATAGACCAAGAACAGCATAAAATAATTATTCCCCTTAATCTATTTGTTTGAGTGTCCGAAGAGCATTCGTTGCCAACATTAGCACACTACGCCTCCATTGCCGTAAGTAAAATTTTACCTGCCTAAGCAGCGTAGAACAAGGGGAGGAGGCAGGATGAGTGTCGTCGATTTGACTGGTTTAGTTTTACTTACGGCAGTGGAGGAGTTATGGTTTAATGTTGGCAACAAAATATTCGTTTTACGAGGACAATTACTTTACCGACCAGAGAAAGGTAGATACAAGAAACAGCCAGCCATAGAGCTAGAACAGCAAGACTATTCCCCTTATTCCATTTGTTTGAATATCGTAACAAGGGGAGGTCGGCAATCGAAACCAGCCGATTTCGCCCAAGTTACATGTGTAGAAGGAGGTGGGTCTCCTCATAACGTGCCTGAAATATTTCGCCTTAGTGGGGTTTAGGAAAGGAGAAAATACTCTCGAAAGTTTTTCCGATAGCACTGTACATGTATTCAGCGCTCTGTTCGTAAATAAACGGCGTAGCGTAATGGGCAAAAAAAAAAAATAAATAAATAAATAAATAAAAATAAAAAAAAGTAAAAAAATAAATAAATAAATAATAATAAATAAAAAATAACATAAAATAAAATGTACAGTACTATTGGAAACATTTTCTAGAACATTTTTTCCTTTCCTAAGGCCCACTTAGACGAAATATTTCAGGCACGTCCTTCTACACACGCAGTTTGGGTGAAATCGGCGGATCCCGATTGCCGACCTCCCCTTGTAAGAGGAACAACGGTCGTTAACATTAGCAGTCTACGCCTCCGTTGCCGTTAGTAAAATTTTACCGTTTGCATCAAATTATGTGAAGGTGAGCAGGTAGATGAAGCTTAAAAATTCCTGAAATGTCTTGCATGTGAGCAACCGGAAAAGGGTACGCACACGCAAAATGTTGAAGTACCGCTACTTACGCACTGTTCTTTGTCTTTCATTTTATATTATTCCCTGTGACTTTAAACGTATAATTACAAAATATAAATGTACTTCAACATTTCGATGCTGTTGAACTGCTACAGCAACAGCGAGTTATCGTCAAGTAAAGAAGCGAGGCTACTTTTAATAATTATGCACACATTGCTCTCATTCGAAACTGGTAACATTTAACTTTTGCCACACATATAGCGCCGTTCACTAACCGTTCAACATCTTTTGGGAAGGTGAAGCTTATATCCTTATTTGTATGAGAATTATTGCAGCAATTAGGTGCCGAACACCATCGGCCGCCTTTACTTTCATTGCTGCTCGTAATGAAAACGGAACAGCTCCACCTACTGACAAACAGTTCTTTCTTTTCTTTTCACCAAATACTTGTTTACTTTTATGCGATTCAGGCAGCTAAAATACAGAATCAACAAACAAAGACGGCGCATTAGCACCCCACAGAGTAGGGAGTGACCACGCGTTTACTGCTTTTCAAGATGGCCGATTCCGCGCATGCGCACTAAATTTTGGACGACAGACTACAGCGGGAGTTTCCTTTCTGTATACTCCATATTCTGTGCTTCTGTTCGTGTCGTTAACTAGTACTGAAAATATTAACATTCCACCGCCTTCTAAACACTGTTGTTCCACATTGTCATTCGATACTCATATAATGTCACATTCGAAGCTAATCAGGATTCAATCAGAATTTAATTGTTTTCTGAAATAAGTCGAGATTCTTCACAAGAATCAAATTTCTCTTGCTATAAAATATTCTTGATCATAAATAAATCTTCATAAATGCAAGATATCTTTCAACATTAACAAATAATTATTCTTCTTCATGTTAAGACAGCATCAGTTTAGCAAGAAACGTGAACATGGACAACTAGCTTGGACTGAATTTCAAACAAGACTAACTATAAACTAATATTCTTCTCTTTTCTTCTTTGAAACGAATGAAGCGCGGCAATAAAGAAGGCGCAGCAGCATTCGTAGCACCGTAGCTGTCGTTTAAATTTTAATAGTGGCCGTCTGCTGTAATGTTGGCTGCGGCGGCGACGACGCTGCCCTTGTTGATTGCGGCGCCTCGATCGTACATGAAACATACAGAAACAAAACATTTTAAGAATCATATTATAAAAATAACAGTATTTACTTAAACATCAAATATGTATGCATTTTAAATAAAAGGTTCGTTTTCTTTCATTTTTTATTTATAATTTCAAAACAGGGCTGACATAGAAAAATGTAGTACGACTATCTTGTCCCACTGCAACAATCGTGAATAATGGTCTTCAGACAGGATAGAATAAATAAAAAAGGGGTGGCGTGTTTATTGCTGTTACAGATGGTTTATACTGCAGCTAAATTGAGGCAGATACTTCCTGTGAGTTGGTATGGGCAGAGGTTATACCTGACAACCGGAATAAATTAATAATTGGATCTTTTTATCGGCCCCCTTTTTATCGAAATGTTCAAAGAAAGCTTGAATCACATTTCAAATAGGTATCCGAAGCATACTGTTATAATCGGTGGCGACTATAATTTACCTTCGATATGTTGGCATAATGACGTTTTCAAAACCGGCGGGCAAATATAAAACATCTTCCGAACTAGTTCTGAATGCTTTTTCTGAAAACTACTTCCAACAGTTTGTTCATGAACCCACTGTAATAGTAAATGATTACGATAGCAACAAATAATCTTGAGCTAGTAAAGAGCATCAAAACAAATACAGGGATTAGCGAACATCAAGTTGTAGTAGCGAGACTGAATGTCGAAATTCCCAAATGCACCAAAAACAAATGAAAAATATATCTATTCAATAAAGCAGATAAAAATTCGCTTCACGCATTCCTGAGTGATAGTCTCCAGTCTTTCAAAATTAAAAATGCGAGTGTAGATCAGTTGTGGCTTACTTTCAAAGACGTAATATCAGTAGCAATCGAGAGGTTTATACTAAATAAATTAATAAAAGAGGGGGCTGAGCCTCCGTGGTACACAAAACAGGTCAGATCGCTGTTGCAGAAGCAAAGAAAACGGATGCAAAATTTAAAAAGACACAGAATCCCCAAGACTGGCAATCTTTTACTGAAACGGTAGAGGTATGAAAGTGGTTAATGAAGTCTCTGCCAGGCACTTAAATATGATTTGCAAACTAAGTATGTAGATGTAGAAACCGGTAGCATTGAGATAAAAAAATAAACAGCTATGGTCAATATGTCGTTTTGCAACAACACAAACATCCAAGGATTAGAACCCCCGACAGGAAACGGAGCATAGAGCCTCAATGCGCACGGCCACTCGACCGCGTCGTAAAATAATTAAACGGCTTATATGTTACTAGCCAAAGAGAAAAGTTTTTAGAGTTTAATTAACAGAGACTCTATGTGTAAAAACTGAACTGATATAACACTATTGTTGTTCATAAGATTCCACTAAGTGGCGCCGCTGATCTGCTAAGCAGCGGGTCGCCACATATGAACAAGCGGCTCGTAACTTCAACATAGTAGTAACAATAGCGGCAGCATCAAAGCGGTAAAACCGATCACAGTTACAGAAGCACACTTTCTCAGTGGCGGGATCACGTTGATGACTCTTTGTTACGTTCACTTGCGATTGGCAAATTATAGTTACGTCGTGATTTATTACTTGTGTACTATTTCAAATTTCCGGTGCCGACCTGTTTAAAATATATAAAATGAAAACAATAAAAAGTAAAAAAAGAATCAAATTAAAAAATCTTTGAGTGGTGCTGGGGGAGGGAGCGCTTCAGCCCCATTGGTTCTCCCCAACCCCCTTTGGCTGTGCCATTGCTTGTCATGAACCTATCCTGTGATATTAAATTCACTACATTCATTCGTTTCCTACTTGCTGCTGCAATTTCCACAAACGGTAGTGTAATTTTACCTAACAGTTTCTTCTTCGTCATACGATTGCTTTGTTCATTACCACAGTGGGGAAAAAATGATTACCCCTGCAGCAGATTAATCCGAAACAGCGAGAGTGTGGAGTCTGTAAAATATTGCCGAGAAGTAATTAGACCTTGAGGGCGCAATGAGCCTTTTACTGCAAAACAAGTGAGGTAAATCGATGTCGCGGATCCAGTGTAAATTACAGCAGAAACAGACTCGCAGGTGTTGTCGGGGAATACCGCAGCCTGGTGCAGTGCGAAAATAAAAGTGCGGTAATTGTCGAAGCTGTAGCAGCGAGGGGAGGTGCGTGACTAGTCCGCGGAACACTTTTATCGTCTGGCGAGAGTTTGTGGCGAGTCGCGTGTGATTGGTGAAGCATAGTAATCATCAAGAGCTGCCCTAGCTGCCATAAATCTGTCACAGACTACAGAAACACCGGCAAGGTTACTCAGACAGGATGTAAGGACACCTTATGGATGATTTACACACGATGAGTACGGCGTGGCTGTGAAGAAAGACTTACTACCATCAGTGATTACTGACGCTTTCAACAGGTTCTTCCTAGCACATTTATCCTCCACGTGGCGCGTCGATTTCCTGGAGACGTATATAGATAGTTCGTGACGATAGGACAAGAGAATTTGCCTCTCCGAATTATGTGCAAGAATCCTTTCAGGAGTGTGAGGTTCGCTGTTTATTAACAAGCCGTGTCATCTCGACCCTTAGCTATTAAACACGTCCTAGCAACAGATAATATATTGGCTGCACAACTCATGGGGCCAGCCGCGGTGGCCGAGGGGACTGAGGCGCTCCAGTCACAGTCTGCACGGCCACTACGGTCGGAGGTTCGAATCCTCCCTCGGGCATGCATATTTGTGCCGTCCTTAGTCTTAGCTAGTTCATAAGTAGTTTGTAAGCTTAGGGACTGATTACCCCGTAGTTAAGTCCCATAAGTTATACAAACATTTGAACAACTCATGGGCAACTGCAAGAACAGAACGTTCTAACGTGGAATCTTTAGCAATGTGCTGAAGCATTTACTTTATTAATAATCATGCTCTTATTTCTTCCGTGCTCGCTTAAATAAATGTATGCAAGACACTTCTTTCACTCCAGTTCTTCCACTATGCTACCCCATTTTAACACAATAGATCCTAAGTACTTGAAACCATTCACCTGTTCTAACTACATTCCTCCAAGTTGGCACTCATTCTGTTCAAGTCTCTTTCCCACAGACATTACTTTTATTTTGGATATACTGATCTTCAAACCATAATCCATACACCTCTGATCTAGCTCTGAAGTATTAGACTGCAACCTTTAAATTGAATGTTTGTTATTTATCGCATACATGTTTCGGTATATTTTGTACATCATCAGTAGGATTTCTTTATTGTTGTTCTTACATTAGGCTACGTTAAAAGGACAGTAAAAGCACTGCCTATAGTACTTACTACTTATTGTTGTAATAGTTTTGTAAACCTTGTCATAATTTTTTCCTTGTTCATAACACTTCGTTTCTCATGTTTTCTTTATGGTGTGATTATTACTTGTTTTCCGCGTATTATTCGTGCTATACATTATGATAATGTTGATATTTGGCGTAATCGTTAGCGTAATGTATACCACGAATAATACGTGGAAAAATGTAATAATCATATCATAAGGAAAACACAAAGAACCAGGTGCTAAGAAAAGGAAAAAAAAATCTATTACAAAAACAAGTAATATTATACTGAGTACTTTTAATGTCCTTTTAATGTAGCTTAACGTAAGAACCATCATCATCATTAGAGTTTTATTATGCTTTTCAACGTGCAGTCTGGAGCATAGTGCCTTTAATAAAATTCCTCCATGACCTCTAATGCTAACAATGACGCCTCATCTGATGTTAAGTCTATTACTTCAGAATCATTCTTGACTGAATCCAGGTACTTTCTCCTTGGCCTACCCCGACTCTCTGACATGTCCGAAAGAACAGACGGCGATCCTTTCTTCAGTGCGGAAGCACTCGTACGCCCTTACTCTCACGGGAATCAGTTTACAATAACTACGAGTTCGAATTCTAGTGGGCAGGGTAAAGCTGAGAATTTGTATCTGACTGAAGGCATACTTGAGTAATTACGTGCAGGTGTGATGAGCGTTGTGTCCCCAGTGGTGTAGAGGCCAGTGCAACTGCTTGAAACGTGTCCATAAAAAATTATTTTGTAAGAAAATGTCCAATATTGTGCCTCCTGTTTTGTATCGAGTAACTTGCTTGCAAGAAAATGTATAATATCGCTTCTACTGTATGTATCGATATATATGTGTCCTTTATGAAGTTTCATCTTTGGCAAAGATCATGTATTGCATAGCATTGTAGCTCGCACTGAGAGAGAGTAGTACTAGTGGTTCAGCTCGCTTAGAGAGCGGTTGGGTTGTGTGTATGGCTCCGATGTAGAGCAGAGGCTGCTTTGCCAGCAAGTCAGAAGTTGTATTATGTAGGTAATGTAATGCTGATTATTAATAATAAGTAGCTTAAACTTTCTTTCATATTTCATTTACGTAGTTAGAAAATTAACCTACTTCCTTCATTTGATAATTAATTATTAGTGGATTTAAAGTGCAGTATTGATGTGAATAATATTGTTGAACGGACTTCATTATTGGTGCCATAGTAAATGATAGTTAATTGACTATGATACTAAGTTGATACTAAATTTCAATAATTAGAAACTGATCTGCATAAAATTCTCACAGTCAAGCATTAAGAAAGTGATTTGTGGTTTTTTTTTTTAAATATCTTTCTCGCAGTCAAAATTTTTGAGTATAGTCAGTGTCTGTTTCAAAAGGCTACATGTCACAGTTGTTTTGTTAAAAATATCCGTTGCGCACATAATCAGTTTCATGCACTGTTTCTCACTTAATAGCATATACATCAGTATCAGGGCCATAATTAAACCAAATTGCTGTGTCAAGGAACAATTTGTTGTCTGATCTAACGATAGGTTCAACATCCACACAACACACGTACAGCTTTTATCTGGCGCCCTTTCTGCCAGGATAGTTCACAAACAGGATCGTGACGTAGTTAGATACGTAGCCTTATTTAAGTTAGTTTGTCTTTTCCACTTACTAACTTATCTTTCGGCTCTTAATTTAATTTTTGTAGCACCATCCTTTGTTATAGCAACAGTAGCATAGTAATTGTTTCTGTAGTTTGTTACTTACCATTCTTGATAGTGTGTAGCATTGTTTATAGTAGATTAATTGAATATACAAATAATTGCATTACTACTGAACAAGTCTCTCTTTTATATTGTCTGATGTTTGTTGTGATGAAAGTTCTAGTATCGCGAAACTCGTGTGATAATTAACGGTTCGCGTAATCTCGATTGTGATTGTATGTTGCACTAGCCCGATTCAGCCTATTGTTCTCTCATAATTACTGTGTGTGATTTTCAAAAAAATATGCAGTAGGTGAAAATAAATATTATTAGTCACTTTACTGCAAAATTCTGTTAACAATGTCGAAGAATAGGAAAGTCCGCGCTGATGCTAAATCTGCTTCCGAAAATGAGACCTCGAATGATGCAAGGAGAGAAGCTGAATTTTTACAAGAGTCTTCTCACTGCACTGATACAAATACGACAGTAAATACAGTGTCCGAAAATGCGGAACAGATTAGTTCAGGAATAGACAATATGGATAATGATACAGTACAGGATTCGACAATACAGAATCCCAATTCTTGTAACGTGGTTGCGGAAAATAATGCATCGGTTCTGCCTACCTCTGCTACTAAAAATTCTTGTGCGACGGCTATGGAAAACGTATTACCAAATGATTTCATGCAAATTTTATTGTCACAGCTCTCTAAATTAAATGAGAATAGTCAATTACAATCTCAGGAATCTCAGAAATTAGGTGAAAAACTTGAGAAACAATCTCAGAAATTAAATGAAAAACTGGAGGAACAATCTCAGAAATTAAATGAAAAACTTGAGAAACAAGGTAAAAAACTTGAGAAAATAGAACAGACGTGCGATTCGAGGTTTGTGAGTATTCAAAGTAGTTTTAATAAGATAAATGAGGACAACAATCGGTTCAGGGAACAACTGCTCAATACTTTCAAACGTGAATCTCAGCAAATAAGACAAGATATTCGCGACGAGATTAACCCGGTAGTGGAAAGCCTTGCGTCACGAGTGGAAAATATGGAAAGCCTAGCGTCACGAGTGGAAAATATGGAAAGCTTTGCGTCACGAGTCGAAAATATGGAAACTACTGAACTCGCTCAATTGAAGCAACAGAGTAATCTATTTGATGAAAAGTTGCAGAACTTCCAGTCAGTCACGACGGAACAGATCAATAAAATTAATAAACAGTTCGAGGATATTACTGTTAAAATTACCCAAATCAGTGATAACAGTGACAAAAGTTCTGATGTAACGCATCCTACCCCGTTTAATGAAACTAATGAATATCTCGCCCTTGACCGTTTCAAACAAGGTCAAATGACCATTAATCAGCAATACAAGGCTGAGGTCAGGAAATTAGATGATCGCGTGGCGCGAATAGAGAGGAAATTTGACCACACTTATGGAAATGCATACGAAGACGTAGAAGAAAATTTGAACGAAAATGACAATGATGATTCGACTCAAGTAGGTCGCTTGGTACGTGAACGAAGTGTACCTCATAGCAACAACAATGAAGACGCGGTGCGTAGTTTACGCTCACTTACACCGCACAGGCGAAGGGAAGCGTTTGACTACAAGCATTTCCTGACTGTACGTAAATTCAAGACATTCAAAAACTCTCCGAATGACTTGCACCCTAAAGAGTGGTTGCAGCAATTCGATTATTGTCTTCCCCCGAATTGGCCACTTGAGCACAGATTAGAATTTATATGTGGTTATCTGGAAGGCGAGCCAGCCACCAGAATGAGAGCTATTGCACAAGAGTGCTATAGCGAGAATCAGTTCCGACGCTCATTTCTATCCGCATACTGGTCGGAAGCGGCACAAGACCGCGTTAAAAACAGTATTGCGACGTTCAAAACTTTTGAGCGATCAAATTTCTCGAACCCGGTGGAATATTTCCAACATTTGGTATACAAAAATCAATTTTTATCGGCACCTTACTGCCCTGCGGAATTAATTAGAATTTGTTTGAACAAATTGCCTCTACACTTGCGTCAAATTGCCATTGCGGCACGATGCAAGAATGATATTGAAGCCTTTAGAAACCTCTTACAAGACTTAGAGGAAGAAGACGAGGAAAATTCCTCGCGCAGTCGATATTTTGATAGAAACAGATATGATCGCCGGTCGCAACAAAGCCCGCCGCGTACTAAACGTTATTCAGAGCACGACGATAAACCAAAAAATAATTCTTTCACTAATGAATCTTACAAACAAAGTCGCGACAATGAGAACAGTGATTGTCAAGATCGTGAGAATAACCGTGGAAGTTTTCGTGGCCGTTACCGAGATGGTGGCTTTGGTCGCGGAGGACGCCACAATAATTACTATCATAACAGCAATACCTCAAATGATACTAATTGGCGTGAAAGACGCAATACTGATAGTGATCGCGAGACTGAAAATAACAACAATAACACTGAGAAGCGTAGTCGGGAGGGCACACGCGATAATTCTCGTGATCGCCTTCCACGATACGAAAACACAAATCAGGGCCAAAGCAGATCGCGTACCCCGGAAAGACAAGAGCAAAACATTGAAATCAGACCTGCTAATCCACGCTACAATTCGTCAAAAAAGGGGCCGCGTCAGGTATGACTAGCGGACTCGACGGCAAATAATTCGGCCGTACAGGATTTGTGTGATCCTAACTATACGCTGAAACTTGTTCATTGTGAACGTCCTCACAGAGAGGAAGGTTACGATGAACAACCTCCCGAACAAAACAGAATAGTAGTTTGTGCGGAAGTGCACAATACTGATGCTGGTAGCACCTCAGTAAGTGATAAGGCCAAACCGACACAACTTGTGTCAAAACCTAAAGCCGTTACTCCTGAAAGTAATGACAGTAACAAAAATTGTACTACCAGATTTAACGAAACAAA
This sequence comes from Locusta migratoria, assembly GCA_026315105.1. NCBI lineage: Eukaryota > Metazoa > Arthropoda > Insecta > Orthoptera > Acrididae > Locusta > Locusta migratoria. The sequence goes on along the minus strand of CM048747.1, from coordinate 371,935,958 downwards.
TGAAAAGGCATCGAATAAACATTATACTGCCCAACGGTTAAACGAGATAAATGTAGATCAGCAATATAATGACGACAATTCAGAGTGGGAGACAGAAGCTTCGTCTTCAGACTCTGAGGAAGACACTATATACGAAATAAAATTCTTACAGTATCAACCAACAATTGCATATGACAGACCGGTCATGTACTTTGAAATGCAGGATACGGTACTGCCACACAATAATGCAACTAACAGTAACCTTGGAACAGCAAAAACTGATTTCGAACAATTAGATTTGCAGCACACCTCTGTCGCTGACTGGATAGATAATTACATGTCTTCTAATGACGATGATAGTGAATGCGAAGTTGATGAACAATCAAGATTTGAAAAGCATTTATCTTGTGAAAGCCTCATTAATCTTGGTAACACTTGTCTCAACAAAGAAATTTCTTATGAACCTTCCACCGAACAAGGCGTAAAATTTTTACAGTTAGATGACATAAAAGAGGCACTATTAGAAGAGAAGGTAGACTGTCTCGATATTCCAATTCACCCAATTGTATCTGTCAAAATTGGCAAAATCAATCTTTCTGCTGTCTTAGATTCTGGTAGCCCTGTGTCAGTAATTAGTGAAGTGACTTTCAAGAAATATCAGAACTTGCTTAATGGTCCCATTCTGCCTTTGCATTGCACTAAAATTCGTGGCGTCATTTCTAGCAAACCTGTCGAAATTCGACAGCAAACATACGTAGAATTTTTATGTCAAGGTCATATCTTTTCTGCCAACCTATTGATTGTCCCCCGTTTAACTACACAGATAATATTAGGTGTGGACTTCCTATCCAAGTACAAGGTTATTTTAGATTTCAATACGGCTTGTGCCACTGCTTTTGTTCAGGAAAATGCCATTCAAATTAAATTCGAAGACTGGATTACCAGATATGAAGAAGGTGCCAGTTGTTTAAAATTTTTATCTACTTCTAATGCGACGCAGGATGTCAAACCTGATGATGATATAACAGATAAACATTTTGAGACTGAACAAATTGACTTGATTTCTGATATCATTAAGAACAAATTAGTAGAAGTTGAAGATGCCTCAGAACGTGATAAGGAAGAATTGTTCCTTATCTTGCGGCGTTATTCCCGTGTATTCGCGAACAGTCCTGGTACCATAAAAAAAATTTTCTCTATGAATTTAAGATCAAAGAACATAATAAATTTTTTGTACCTCCATATCCCATTCCCATAGTATACAGGGAAAGAGTTAAGGCTGAAATTCAGTCCATGCTCAATCAAGGTGTAATTGAACCTGCAGTTAGCTCATATAACAGTACCCTACATATTGTTGAAAAAAGAGATAAGTCAATTCGATTAGTGCTTGATTCCAGACAAATTAACACTATCATTTTACCTGAAACCGACCGACCACAAACCCTGGAAGAATTGTTACAAAAATTCTATGGTGTCAAAGTTTTATCCTCATTAGATCTTAGGTCTAGTTTTTGGCAAGTGAAACTGCACCCCAACTGTCGGAAGTACACCGCGTTTCTCTGCTTCGGAAACTGTTATCAGTTCCGTAAATTGCCTTTCGGACTGAACATCTCCTCATCTGCTTTCATCCGTGCGATGAATACCACACTTCCCGAGCACTTAAAACAACAAATCACAATTTACGTTGATGATATTTTAATTGCAGAATTTTCCTAGGAAAAACATAACGGAACGTTGGCATCTTTACTTGAAGTGTTTGCTCAATCCGGGATTACTGTCAACTTAGAAAAGTCACAGTTTGGTCGTTCTCAGATTAAATTTTTAGGGCACATTATTTCTATAGATGGGATCCAGCCCGACCCCGAAAAGTTAGAGGCGATAATGAAAATGCCTGTTCCCACCACTAAACGCCAATTAAGAGCTTTCTTGGGTTTAATTAATTTCTATCGGCGTTTTATAAATTTGAAAGACCTAACTACTCCCAGATTATATGAATTAACTGGAAAGAATACTGTTTGGTTCTGGGATGAAGCTGCCCAAAGAGAGTTTCTTTGCTTAAAAGATGCACTCCTTCACGCACCTATTCTGCACCACCCAGATTTATCTAAGATTTTTTGCATTTCTACCGATAGTTCAAAATTCGGACTTGGCGTTCACGTGTTTCAAGAGGATGAAGAAAATGGCATTGCCACACAGAGAACCATTGCATTTGCTAGTCGCGTATTATCCAAGTCAGAGCGGAACTATTCCGTCACTGAGCTTGAAGCTTTGGCAGTAGTTTGGGCATTCGAAAAATTCCGTTATTTCTTGTTTGGCAGACACACTAAAGTTTACACGGATCACCGTGCACTTCAATTCCTCATGTCGGCAAAACTTAACCATGATAGACTTAGACGATGGGCTTTGTTCCTTCAAGAATTCGATTTCTCTGTAATTTACATTCCTGGTGAACAGAACGTCGTTGCAGACTCGCTATCTCGTTCGCCTGTTGGCTTCATCAAGGCGACGGAAGAGGCATACTTAGAAAATAACTTTACTATCCTCTATATGCAGCAAGTTGCTTTCGAAAATTACATATCTGCCACATTTTCTGACATTGCTAAAGAACAAGATACAGATCCAATCTGGCGAGATATTAAAATAAAATGGCACGATAAATATAATGTTTCCATCAGACAATTTTACATTATGCATAATAACATTCTCTTCAAACGTAAAGCCCCTGACAGTCAATTTTGGTTAGTGTGTGTTCCGGAGGAATCCGTGAACAAATTGATTTGGTATATTCATCTCAGTTACGGACACTATGGTGCCAAGAAGTGCTTCGCGAAATTACGCGACTCTTGTTACTTCATCAACATGGAGAAACGTATACGCAATGTGTTATCTCGATGCAAATTGTGTCAGAAAGCAAAGCCGCCGACCATATCGCATTCTGCTCCACTTTTTTCCGATTATACCTTCAAAATTAAAGCAGTTAGCAGCCGTTGATCTGTTTGGACCTCTTCCGAGAACTAACAATGGTTTCTCTTTTGTTTTCGTTGCTATTGAGCTCACATCAAAATTTGTATCTTTTACTCCGCTCCGCCGTGCCACGGCGAAGACAGTAACTAACGCCTTTGTCAAAAACTTCCTAAAAGATGTTGGCCATATAGATTAAGTCATCTCCGATAACGGACCTCAATTCCGTTCTCATGATTGGGCAAGGATGTTGCGGCGCAGAAACATCAAACCTGTGTTCATATCACTTTATCATGCTGCCTCTAACCCTTGTGAACGAGTGATGAAAGAGCTTGGAAAACTTTGTAGGCTGTATTGCTACCGACGACATAACACATGGGATAGATATCTTCTGTCATTTCAAAATATTATCAATGAACTTCCTAATGATTCTACAGGTCTTTCACCAATTCTGGTTCTGAAAAACAAGCAACCTCCCGACCGTATCAAGGAATTGATACCTTTTCCTAAACACAGAAGACTACGTCATCATGAGATCATTGAATTGGCGCTTAAAAACATTAAGAAAGCAGCTGAAAAAGGAAACGCTCTCAACGCAATTGTTACGCCAAACAACTCTATGTAGCACAAAAGGTATTAATTAGATCCCACCACTTATCCCACAAGGGAAGATCTATGATTCACAAATTCTTCTTACTGTACAATGGTCCGTATCGAATCAAACGTATCATCCACGACAACGTCGTTGAGGTAGAAACTTTAAAGACGCACAAGTCGAAAGGCATACACCACATTTCCAATATTAAAATTTTCAAGGAATAAAATTGGGGTAGAGAGTCCATTAATCTGTTTTGGACACACCAAGTGGCGATTGGTGCCCCGTTCTCGAGCTGAGTGTCACTATTCTTCCGCTTTTCCTTAGTGCGCTCTATCTACATCTTTTTCTCACTGTTACTTTTCTCTAACTCTGAATACTTATGCTCTGTGCTACGCTGGGATATTGTCATACAAAACTATGACTATCTTGTAATTTGCATATAACGAACTCTGTGGCTGTGGAAGACAAATAAAATTAATGGAAATTTTTGATTGAGTAATCTAATTAAGTTATTATGTTTCAGAAAATATCAGATTTCTCTTCTGTATTACTAATTGCATAACTTACGAACTTCGGAGCGAGTGAAGAAGATTTTGAGTTGGCATAAGCATTTTGTAAGCCAATTAAGCAGTAAAAAAGAAAAAGGACATTCTGGAGGATGATGAGTAAGGCAATACACAATATGTCATGGTGGTCTTTAAAATGCACTATTGTTTATGGATAAATGATGGTAAGGAATGTATTGGTAACAGTCAAAGATGTTTGATAAATGTAATTATGTGGACGAGAGTGTACAATGATTATGTAGCAATTATGAGGAGAATCGCTCTGTTGCTAATGATGCTATGCTCTGTTCTTTTCTTATGTGCTTACTCGCACTGCGCTTTTGTGTTTTCTCTTTGTGCTTATGTGCACCATTTTGTATGATGATGCATTGTGCCTTCAATGGCATGTGTGATTGGTGAGAATCATATCCTTCTGATGCTCTGTAATTATTTGTAATTATGTGTAATGAATATCTCTAATTATGCTTGCAGCTATGCTTATTGCTCTTGTAATCAAAGCTTACCGCTATGCTCACTAATTATATACCTAAGCCCTACCACTATGCTAATTAATTTTATAATGAAGCTCATGAAAATGTATGGTTATGCTTATACGTTGCACACAGCCATCTCTCTTGCGAACTTGCAGTTTTGCCATAAACTACGCCTAGTTAAGTCTAGTTAATGCACAGAGATACTTTGCTTTTGCTTACTGCTATCTTCAAAATTTTTATTGATGATCTTATTGATGAAAATCTGCAGCTATGCCTAACAAGTAGTGTACGTTATCGGATGATTTACTGTGATGTACATATATTACTGTGCCAAAATTTGCCTTAATTGTTTTGTCTGACCCTACTGCTGACCCAGACAGACACAGACATGACCTGATGACTTGAACCTCTTTTGATATTCTCACGAAACTACCCTGATGTGTTATACCTCAAGGCAATGAAATATGTAACTCAGTTCAGACAAAAGCCTGGCCATGGCAACATATGTAATTTAATTGTTATAATTTGGTGGTAATGCAATCCCCATCATAGTGATGTATGTCAATTTAATTGACTAGTGGTAATTGGAATGTCAAGTTATTTGAAGTGGCTTCACGTTAATTGCTCTAATTATGACAACAAATTTACTTTACATGACCTAATGCCAAATTGATGACAAGCACCCTGAATGTATTTCATACGATTATGTGTTTGTAAAGTAATATGTACATAGTATGTAAAGCCTTATGCCTATATGAAATGACACTAATTTTGTAGATACTCTAGTATAAGAATTAAATTACTCATTACTATTCAAATGTATCCGTCTTCAAGACACTACTTGTAATGTAAAAATATGGTTTAATAATCAACGACTTTTCTTTCAGTGTAAACTGAAATATCATGACTATGTTACTAATTTGTGTGTAAAATGATTTATTTCATGTACTTTGGACACGCATGGGAACTGGCGATTTCGCACACGAGATTCCATAATGCACACAGAACAATGGACGTGTTATTATACACCACTGATTTTGGGCCTTTTAATGAAGATGTTTTTGGATGATGTTTGGCCACATAGTACTGTCCATTGCAGCCTTGGCCAACCACCATAATTTTGCTCTAATTCTGGCTATGCTGATGCAGTCTGCTAGTAGCCCCGTTGGTTGGAGCACACTTGGTTGTCGAATTGCATGGAGGAATACATCAGAACCTTTTCCCCATGACTTCAACTTCAATGCAACCAGCCAGCTCGCCTACAGTGTGGTGTAATCTTACAGTGTTTTGTGTTCGTGTGCAGACCTAAGATGAATGTTATGGGATAATTGGCTAATCGTGTGCAGACCTAAAGTGAATGTTAGGGAATAATTGGCTATTCGTGTGAAGACCTAAAATGAATGTTAGGAGCTAATGTGCTATTCGTGTGCTTAGACTATTCAGTGCCTCCCATTGCAAACGTTGTCCACAGGTTCATTAAAAGTGTTTAGGTATATTTCATGGTTCTTTTACATTGAGTGACCAAAATAAAATTGTGCTCTTGATAGATAAATATGCTTTCAGAACTATAATGAGTCAATACACTTTAGTCAGAACTGTCATTGTAACTATTCGATTGACAAACGTAATATTGAAATCCTATTGTGCCGAAGCAGTGACATTATTTTGTACATGATCAGAAACCTATGTAGTCAAAAATTTTACATGTATGTTCTAGCATCCATGAAAGTATGGCATCTTAAATGCATCACAGAATACAAAATTGACACTTTATCTTATACCAAGTGCACTAAAAATTTACATAGACTACATTGTGCACAAGATACAAATGTTCATTTTATGTTCCCAAAAATACTGATCTCTTGTACAAAATTTAGACGCATGGAACTTACACTACTGTGTGTATTACTTGTAATTACCTCATTTTCTTTAAAGAATGATGACATTAGTTAAACTACCTTTTGTAAAACTTTGTATATGTTCATGTTTATTATTGTATTTTTTTTCACTTGTCTATTACTTCTAGCTATCTCATTTTCTCCACTATATCATTTGTCAAACTATGTTCTCTGAAATACTATATATACTTATGTTTACCATTATGTACATTTGTCATGTATTCCATTTATTGCTGATGTTCTGTACATTTTGACATTTGCTTATGCCTGTCACATCCTGTACCACTCCAAGCATTACTCTTGTTGGTACTCGTCTGTAAAATTTCATGTATTTATGACTGTCGCATTTTTTTAAATTTTCTATGAACTTCATCTGTTGTTTTGATCTTGAATATCTTGTATAAAAATGTTTATCAGGTTTTCATATTTTTCATGTTATATTTTGGATGTCATCAATGGATTTTTGGACTTGAAATTCAGTAATTTTGCTGGCTAGGCAATGCCATTGGCATCACCCACCCTACAAAATTTTAATAGGTAGGAGGGGGGTGATGAAACGTGTCCATAAAAAATTATTTTGTAAGAAAATGTCCAATATTGTGCCTCCTGTTTTGTATCGAGTAACTTGCTTGCAAGAAAATGTATAATATCGCTTCTACTGTATGTATCGATATGTGTCCTTTATGAAGTTTCATCTTTGGCAAAGATCATGTATTGCATAGCATTGTAGCTCGCACTGAGAGAGAGTAGTACTAGTGGTTCAGCTCGCTTAGAGAGCGGTTGGGTTGTGTGTATGGCTCCGATGTAGAGCAGAGGCTGCTTTGCCAGCAAGTCAGAAGTTGTATTATGTAGGTAATGTAATGCTGATTATTAATAATAAGTAGCTTAAACTTTCTTTCATATTTCATTTACGTAGTTAGAAAATTAACCTACTTCCTTCATTTGATAATTAATTATTAGTGGATTTAAAGTGCAGTATTGATGTGAATAATATTGTTGAACGGACTTCATTATTGGTGCCATAGTAAATGATAGTTAATTGACTATGATACTAAATTGATACTAAATTTCAATAATTAGAAACTGATCTGCATAAAATTCTCACAGTCAAGCATTAAGAAAGTGATTTTTTTTAAATATCTTTCTCGCAGTCAAAATTTTTGAGTATAGTCAGTGTCTGTTTCAAAAGGCTACATGTCACAGTTGTTTTGTTAAAAATATCCGTTGCGCACATAATCAGTTTCATGCACTGTTTCTCACTTAATAGCATATACATCAGTATCAGGGCCATAATTAAACCAAATTGCTGTGTCAAGGAACAATTTGTTGTCTGATCTAACGATAGGTTCAACATCCACACAACACACGTACAGCTTTTATGCTTAGAAATCAAAAGATTCGCGTTCGAGTCCTGGCTGGGTATACATTTTCAACTTCACCCATTCGCAAAGTCATACATTTCCTGAATAGATCAAAAGTGAAATATGTTCTATCGGACATGTCCGAAAGAACAGGCGCCACATATATATAACTCTTAATGTCAGCACCCCAATTAATGAAAAACACCGGCCGCGGTGGCCGAGGGGACTGAGGCGCTCCAGTCACGGTGTGCACGGCCACTACGGTCGGGGGTTAGAATCCCCCCTCGGGCATGGATATTTGTGCCGTCCTTAGGATTAGCTAGTTCATAAGTAGTTTGTAAGTTTAGGGACTGATGACCCCGTAGTTAAGTCCCATAAGCTATACAAACATTTGATTTTGAATGAAAACATTAAATCATGCTCTTTAATTAAAACTGATTTTGATTTCACGTTTATTAAAAATATATCCAGAGAATTATATTTTGCCTTCGCTAAGAGAGATTTCATTCAATTTCAGTCAGGACGCCACACGGTGGTCAGTTTGTGGTGGCCTATCCACTGGGCCATCTATCCACTAAATTTTGAAGGGGATGAGATTTTTAGATTACCCTGTCAGTTAGACAGTAGATCGACGACTCGCTCCCGACAGCGCTAAGTTCTGCGGTTACTCATCGGCGTTTGTCTGACACCTTAGCGAGCGCGGAACCGGACAAAGAGTGTCAGTTGCACGATCCCCATTACACGGTCCGGGCTAGGCGGTAATCTGTTTCTGAAACGGGTTTGCGTAACCTCTGCTCGTCTGCGTGAATAATGCATGCCGCGCCGGGAAACTCGAAACCCGAAGCACAAAGTCAACGCAATTTGCATTCGTTACCCCGACCACTGGCGCAGTAGGTCCCCACCTACTGCTTCCGACAGCCGCTGCACTCAGCAGAAAACGCAGTGGCTTCACGTTCTCTCGTTACCCAGGGGCTTCACCATAGGGTAGGAGGCAAGTCTCCACCCATAACACTCATATCATATAATCGAAAGAATTTAGAAAAAAAATTCAAGGAGATTGTGATTTTACTAATTTTTTTTAAATTTACATATCATAATAAACATTATCGTTTAAGAAAATTCATCGTAAAGATGGTGCAGGATCAGCAACTGGTAATATATTGAAAACAATTTATTTTCCCGTCACAGTTGCACTATTTAGAAGTTGGTAACTAGTTTCGGACTTAATCGTCTATTCCAAACCACTGGCCTACAGAAAGAGAGTTACAAGCATTTACACCATATTAAAAAAAGCGTAAAACCAGCAGTTGGTATTGATGCTATAAAAGTCACGTTGCTTCTTTCATACCTGCAACCTCAAACGTATTAATAAGGTAACCTGTATCCAAGCAGCTTTCACTGAAAGATTGGAAGGTGAACTGTTAACATAGTCTTCGTACTCTTCCTTCTTCCAGAAAAGAGTAGATCATAGCTGAGTGGTTACTAATTATCTTTGCTACGCCTTGATTCCAATTTTTTCACTAAGTTGCCATCCTGTAAGAAGATACTTGAAAGTGTCCATGTGTTCTTTGTTCCTCCTATTTGATACTCAGTCTGCATAAATCCGTTTCCCGCAGACATTACTTTCGTTTTGGAGATGCTGGCCTTCATACCATCTAGCTTTTAAACATTTCAATTGATTCTGTCATCACAAATAAGTCGTTCACATATGCTATACAGCTTATTTTGTTTTCGCGTACTTTAAGCTCTCCTTGCCAGTCTATTCTTATTTCCATATGATCCAAAATAGTATGAACAACAGTGGTAACAGGTTACAGGCTTGTCTTACTGCTGAAAATACCTTGAACCACGGCCTCAGTTTTCCACCAAATGTAACTGCTACCTGACGATCTATGTAATGAACTTTAGTCTCGTAGAACTGACAATAATTTCAACTAAATCTCTTCAAATTTTACTGTTATAAAATCTATTTTAAATGCATATAACTTCTTTCGTCATTAAACAATTTTAGTACTTTATTCATTGCACCATTATTTCTTAGAGTTCCTATTCTCTTTCTTATCCTGTATCCTCCTCCGATCGCCAAGGCTGATGTCTAGAGACGACCTTGCCGTTACCTATTACCTACATACACGAGCAGTTTTTGTTGTGTGGGGACTCATGTATAACATCAATGTGCAAATTGCATGGAATAATCAATAAATGAAACACGGACGAGAGTAATAAGATATGTATTACTAAAGCACTCTTTTTACGGATAACAAAGACTTTTGTTTTATTTTATTTTATGTAGCTGACATCATACCATACAATATACAGGGTGAATCTAAATTTGCGCGCTCGGGTTTCGCAGCGCGATTCCCCACATGCTAGCAATAAAAAAATGTCTCTCACAAAATTTCGTCCTGCGCATTTTTTCGTCAGTAAATGGACGTCGAAGATTGAAAGGGGTGTGTATCCGATACGTCAGTGTGTTTCAGAATTACACTACTACACCAACAAACTTCTAGGGGATGTCTTGAGGAACAAAGTGAGCGTAGAAACCCATGCTCGGAAACGTCATCCAATGACGTTACAGAGCGTCGAAGTTGCTGGAGGGAATGTCTAGCGGCAGGAGCTGGTGCCTGTAACTTGGACTCTCCGTAGCGTCGTTGAATGGCGTTTTCGGGCATGGGTTTTCATGCTCATTTCGTTCCTCAAGAAACCTCCCACATCCCCTAGAAGTTTTTTAGTGTAGTAGTGTAATTCTGAAACACACTGACGTATCGGATACACACCCACGTCCATTTACTGCCGGAAATTTGCGCAGGACGAAATTTTGTGAAAGATTTTGTTATTGCTAGCATCTGAGGAATCGCTCTGAAAAGCCCGAGTGCGCGAATTTAGATTCACCCTGTATATAATTATGTCAGCTACATAACATAAAGCCGCGGTTGAGTAGGCGAGCGGTCTAAAGCACCACGCTGCCTCGCCGTGGAGGTTCGAGTCCTCCCTGGGGCATGTGTGTGTGTGTGTGTTTGTCCGTAGGTTAGTTTACCAGGTTTAAGTAATTTGTAAGCTACGGACTGATGACCACGCAGTTTGGTCCGATAGATTTACAGACATTTACATAACGTAAAATAAAGCTAAATTCTTTGTTATCTGTAAAAAGTGCGCTTTAGTAAAAAAAAAAAAAAAAAAAAAAAAAAAAAAATACTAGCGTCTATGTGTTAGAATAATTATATATCTGTCCGAGCCATGTTCGTCTTCTTAACCACTGAAGGGCTGTCTCACTAATTAAATTTAGCTCAGACTTACCACCTGTAAAATGGCGCAGTGAACACACAAAAAGGAAATGGTTCATTGTTTGAATATCCGCCCCACAATTATGCCCCTCTCCACACTAGTTTCATAGGCCCTGCATAATTTAAACCCAACTGCTTAACATACTATGTTTTAAATAATATGAACCCACCTGGATTGATTCCAAAATACTTTCATTGATGTTACCATCCTAATTGACTTTCTAATTTTATTAACACAATATATGTTTTAATACATATGCATTGCTATTGTCACCCAGTATAGTTATGATGCAGCACATTATTTTCCTTATGATTGCTATTATTATATTCCACCATATTTCCATTTTTAGTCTCATATTTTATTGTCAGTTACCTAATGATTGTTATTATCAAATTCCACTTGTATTTATCGCGAATCTTTAATTCAGCGCAAAGTTCCTAGTGATTGGGGAAAGCGCAGGTGACTCCCGTCTATAAGAAAGGAAAGAGAACTGACCCACACAATTACAGGCCAATATCGTTGACATCAGTTTCATGTAGAATTTTGGAGTATATTCTCAGTTCGAATATAGTAAATTTCCTTGAAACGGGAAAGCTTCTTTCTGTGAATCAGCACGGGTTTAGGAAACATCGTTAATGTGAAACTCAGCTTGCCCTTTTCTCACATGACATCTTGCTAGTCATGGATGAAGGGCAACAGGCGGATTGTGTTTTTCTCGACTTCAAAAAGGCATTCGACGTGGTGCCACACCGCAGACTGCTAACGAAGATACGAGCTTATCGAATAGGTTCACAGATTTGTGATTGTCTGGAAGACTTCCTAAGTAATAGAACGCAGTACGTTGTTCTCGACGGCGAGTGTTCACCAGAGACGAGTGTATCGTCAGGCGTGCCCCAGGGGAGTGTGATAGGACCGTTATTATTTCTATATAAATGATCTGATGGACAGAGTAAGTTGTAATTTGCGGCTGTTTGCTGATGATACTGTGGTGTATGGGAGGGTGTCGTCTGTAATAGCATATAGGATGACTTAGACAAAATTTCTAGTTGATGCGAAGAATGGCAGCTAGCTCTTAATGTAGAAAAATGTAAGGTGATGAAAAACAATCCCATAATGTTCGAATACAGCATTAGTAGTGAGCTTCTTGATGTTGTCGCGTCGTTCAAATATCGAGGCGTAACATTGCAGAGCGATATGAAATGGAACGAACATGTAAGGACAGTTGTGAGTAAGGCGGACAGGCGACTTCGATTTATTGGGAGAATTTTGGGAAGATGTACTTCACCTGTAAAGGAGACCGCGTATAAAACGCTTGTACGACCACGTCTTGAGTATTGCTCAGGTGTTTGGGACCCACAGCAGATCAGTTTAAAGGAAGACATAGAAGCAGTACAGAGGCGAGCAGCTGGTAGGTTCGACCAATGCGCGAGTGTCACGGAAATGCTCCGGCAACTCAATTGGGGATCGTTGGAGGAAAGACGACGTTATTTTCGTGAAATTCTGTTGCGGAAAGTTAGAGGGCCGGAATTTGAAGCTGAGTGTAGTACGATCTTGCTGCCGCCTACTTTCATTTCGCGTAGTGATCACAAAGACAAGATAAGAGAAATTAGGGCTCGTACGGAGGCATGTAGGCATTCTTTTTTTCCTCGTTCTATTTGGGGTTGGAATAGGAAAGAAAATGCCTAATAGTGGTATAGTGTACCCTCCGCCACGCACCTTACGGTGGATTGCGGAGTATGTATGTAGATGTAGATGTTGTCATTTTTTATTGTCACTTACCTATTTTTTTAATTTATGGTAATCATATGTACATGTTGGTTATTAAAAAAAGTAATCACCTTCCAACTCTGAAAAACCTGTTGTGATCTTAACTAAACATATATTACACCAACTGAATGCCATCCCCAATTAGTTGTATAACATTTGCAAGGGTATCCTATACTATTTCTACATGGCCCTACTCTCAGTTCTAGGAGATGTTCTTATAAGTGCCTGTGTATCTATACATGCTAGCTAACTATGAACACATTTTTAATTTATACATCATTTTTAGTGTACCATTTTGTAACTACCTTTTTACTTTATAGTTATGATGCTGTCTATGACATCCTGTCAATAGCCTTTAATGTGACATTTCTCCAGCATATTAAATGGTTAGCATTATATACCTAATACAATAGCACATGTACCATTCACCTCTCTGATGGGTTATATCTTTACACAACAATGGTTTCTACCATACTGCTCACCTGGCATTTAAGATTTCTCTAATGTATTAACTACTTACCATTTATGTATTTCAGTACACAGTACGTGTACCATGTATCTTCTGATGGGTTATGTCCCATTTACATAACATGTTTTCTACCATACTCCTAACCTCATAATTATTTTCACTATGACTGTTTTATATTAAAATATTTTGTCTAATTGAAATTTGTGGTACCCAAGTACTATGTACTTAACTAATGGATTCGGTACCCGACATGCATATGAATTGTTCCCCCAAACTAATGTCCCATGTTCTGTATGGTATTTCAACTGCACTTTTAGCATATTATTTAATGCATAACGGTTCCAAGACCAGTTATGGTCTTTCACTTATTTCATTAATACATCTTATGTAATACGTATGCACCCTTTTTATTTACTTTGTATATGTTACAACCTATTGTCTCCTCAATGATGACTTTCATCCCTATGTATTCATACCTGTATTATGTCAATATTTTAATATCATATGCATCCCTACCTATCATTCTTAGATAGGTCTCATCCGTTAGTGTTAGCAGCCTAGATACTTATTCTTAATAACGCATGACCATATTGGTCTAAACAGATTTTACTGTTGCTTAACCTCTATAATAAGCCAATGACGTATATGGCCAGATGTATATACATTTGTATCGCCATACATCCCTACTGCTAAATTATGATTCTTATCTATTTATATGCAACCCTATGGCTAATTACATACTATCTTAATAAATCTTCCTATGTACCTCTGTTCTCATAGATAGTACCACTACATAATTGTCATACACAGTTAATCGTGTGTACTACATGCTTAAGGTCTACATGCCAAATTAATGCACTTATTTTTTGACATAATTGTATTACATTTTTATGTGATTGGATGCTATATCCATATTTAATGTAATCGCATACACCCTGACGCTTTTATGCTTTAGCTATTATGTTACGTAGCCTAAGGTTTACATGTTTACTTCATTTAATGTTACTTTGTTCTTGTTCATAATATGTCATATCTTGTTCATTGTAAGATGTATCCATACGTGTTATAATGTTGACATACTGTGTTATCCACTAAGCTCATTAGTAACCTCTGGCCTACCTCTACATAAACTAATTACAATTTTACGATCCTGTTATTGGATTAGGTTTGCTTTATTTCCTAACATTAGGTCTTTGATGTATACTTTGTTCACTTATTTTTATACTTTGACAGATAATTGTTGTTGTTACATATTTTTATTGTTTTCATAATCCACCCTGTTATTTTCGTAATATTTACATACTGCTTTCTGTAACATGTCGCCATGACACCTTGTCAAAGATATAACCTATGATGGTACCCTAAGATATATCATTTTCACACCATGTATACTTTGATCATCGCTAATTTTATCTCATTGACTGATGTGTTCAATAGTTGTGTTAGATTCTCTTGTAATAGACCTTGGTTCACCATGACACAACCTGGCATTGCTTTTACGTTTTTAATCAAGACTTGATGCCTAGTGACGTCTTATTCATTTTTATTGTGTGACATACATGCCAGTATGCATAAGGAGGCATATAATGCACCTGTTTAATCAGTCTGTCTAGTTCGTAAGTTCTTACTATATGAAACTACTAGGTTACATTATGTATTTTACTCCAGCTTGTGTACAATTCTGTTTCTGTATTTTTATTTAATAGTCTTCCGTGAAGATAATTTATAACCGAAACCGGTAGAAGTTTGAAAAATAATAAACAGCTGATGGTTTACAGTATTCATTTGCTCAAACTTCTGTCTTAGTTTTGTTTGGTTTTAGTTTCCACTGTAAGAAATAATTATTAAGGATGGATAAGTCAGATGTTAAAGTGGATTCTGTCATGTGAACGTCTGTGTGTTGAGTTGCAATGTCAATATCGTCTGCATAGATGAACTTTCTAGACTGTGTTTCAGTAATGCCCGCAGAGTAAACATTGAAAAGTATGGGAGCAAGGACCAAACCCTGTGGGAGGCCATCATGAAGATGTCTAAAACCGCTCTCCCTTTTCTCCAAGTATACCTTGACCAGCCGATCACTAAACATAGACTCAAGGATCCGTAATAAAATACGATAAGGAACGAGGTCATAGAATTTCACTAAAAGCCCTTTCCTCCAAACGGTATCATAGCCAGAAGAAACATCTACGAACGAAGCCAAAGTTGTGAGTTTCTGTTCATATCCCGACTTAATTATAAATGTTAGTGCCAGCACCTGGTCGCAGCAGTTTCGCCCAGGTCTAAAACAAGCTTCTTCGACAGGTTTACTCGCATTCAAAATGGGGGAAATACTGTTGTAGATGAGTCTTTCGAATAGCTTATAAGTTATACTCAGGAGTGCAACTGGACGGTAGCTATCGGCATGGTCTGATGATTTACTTGGCTTCAGTATAGCTATTATTTTGGATCTTTTAAAAGCTTTGGGAGTGATCCCTCTGCAAGAATGTTGTTAGATAAATTTAATAGCCAGTTTCAGGTTTTGGGTCCAACATGCTTGAAAAATTCTGGATAAATTTCATGCACGCCTGCTGCCTTCCCGGTCTTCATTACAGAGATAGCCTCATCTAGTTCCTCTGTGGGAAACGGCTTGGAAAATTCCAATGGCGCCTGCTGGCATTTCGTGATTTCTTTTAGCTTATTTGATATCATTCTATCAGTTGCTTGGCGTTGGTATTTTGACAGAGCAACGACTCTGTTTGCAATGTTCGATGGATCGGACTGTGCAGAATTAAGTTTATCCGACGGCGCACTGGTGGACAGTTTCATTAAGAGTGACCAAGCTTTGCGACTGCTATGGGTGAAGTCCAAGCTCTGAACTGTTTTCAGCCACTTCTCTCTCCTGGCATTATCACGCGAGTTCTGTAGGAGCTCAGCCGTGTTTGAGGGGTGAAGTTGTTCGTGTCCGGAAGCAGCCTTTAAAGCTCCACGGACCTCCCGGGTGGTTCTAAACGAACAACAATTTCTGGTAGCTGGACTGTTACTTGTTCGACCACCCGGCTAATTCAGCTACATCATCCATGTCAAGTTAATAAGATAAAAACAGCATACTACCTGACAAGAGCCGTTCCGAAAGTAGAGGCTCTTTCTTTGTGATTAGTTTGGATGTCCGTGCCAGATGTCGTTGGTGTAGTGCTAAAGCTTGACTGTTCTCTTTCATTTTCAGGTATTTCTGTTGATCTTCGGTGGTTAGCGTCAGCAGAGGAGTTTTCCAAAAAGTAGTCTAATATAGACGCGCTTTTAAAAGCTGTACGAAGACGATACAATAGACATGAGCAATGTGAAGCGATGGGTGCGGCATTTTCAAGGTGGTGAAAAGGGTGTGAGTGACAGTCCATGGCCCGGTGCAGCCTACATTGCTGTGATCCCTCGCAGTGAGAGTGTCTTGATCATTCATCCATGCTGATCGACTGATAACAGACAGATGTCTAAAAACCTGAATGTACAAATGTGCCTTGGACATAATGTTAGAACATCTTAGTTATTGTAAAGTCTATACGAAATGGGGCCCATGGTTTCTGCAGAAAAACAAAAAGGAAAAAGAAAAAAAAATCATCGGAAGGAAATTTATGGGGACCTGCTGGACTAATATGAAGCTGAAGGTGACAAATTTGTCAATAGCTTCGTCGTCGGAGATGAAGCGTGATAGAAGTCGTTAGTCTCAGCTGGTTTTGATTTTTACAAGTGTTGCCTTGAGGTTCTGATTCATCATTGGTAATAGTTCATAACGAATGCTGATTATGTGGAAAAGTGAGAAGCCTTAGCAGAGGTATTGCTCTATTTTTCTGTGCTGTTGTGATTCAAATATCTCCTGTAGCTTTCGTGATAAAACAGGAGGCATTATTTTCGAAACTACCCACATATAAAAAGAAATCAAAGTCTGTCAATTCTCAACTTGCAAATTACATTAATTCGCCCAGAAACACTCTTTGCAGCAGAATGTCTGAACAATAAGGAGCTGATAGAATCACTGCAGACTAGTGCAAGAAAAATAGTAAGGAAAATCTCGGGACCACTAAAAGAACAGACACTGCACAAAATACGTAAAAATTGAGAACTTGATCCACATATTGTAAGAAAATAATTTAATATACATAAAAAGTCTAAAGCGCAGTATTATTTATTGATTACCGACCGGTTTCAACCCAATGTGTGGAGCGGTGCAGGAGCTGCGAGTCATCAGGTGCTGTCACTGACAGCTGTCAGTTTCATCGTTTGTTTTGATTCGTATAAACATCCGGATTTTATACATGCCAAACCCTAAAAGAATCTTCCTGAATGGCAAGCCTTCTCCCTTCAGTCAAGCATGCGGGAGATTCTGTCATGATTTGAGCATCTATATCGTGGTATACAACGGTTTCTATCAATATCCCCACTCAGTAGCGGACTAAGGCTTTTGGAGGACCGGGGCCGCGGAGAAACGAAAGGAGGCCCCCCGTCCACTTGGAAATACATGTACTACTATAAAAAAGAATTGGTGTCCCCTTCCAGGACGAGAGGCACAGGACACTCTAAAAAAAATAGCTTTCGAGATTTGGAGGCCACAGCAGAACGTGATGCCCCCAGGATCGGAGGCCCGGCGGGGGGGGGTCCGCCCCCTCCGCCCCCCCCCCTTAGTCCGCCATTGCCCCCACTGTGCTGGGAAGAATCGTCTTCTCTGGCGACACAGGCTTCGGTCACAGGGTTGAAATGTGTGTGTAATCTGTGAGCTCCAGCCTCTTAAACGCAGTTAACTTCAAGTACAATTATCGGTGAATCTCATTACTTTAACAAATATGATGTGTGGGGCATCAAGTTAATCGGAAAGACGAGTGGAATACGATTATATGTATGAAAATAACATGGAAGGAGTTTAGAAATTCTGGACTCCTTACAATTTGCGGATAGTGGAAACTATAAAGATACTTACCGATTCTGTTCCTCAAAGACTTGCACCTGTTCAAAAACAAAAATGGTGAACCAACTCCTTACTAATACATAGTACTGTGTCTATGTTATGTGTTTTTATTGTTTGTGCACCTATTTACGTTTCTACGAAAGGGGTGGTGGCTTTTTCCTGCCACATGCCACAGATATTGCGAGATAAAGGATTTTATTTCTCTTATTTTCTCATTTTATCTGTTTATTTATTTTGGATGGTGGAATAATTGTAGAATATTTTTTTCTCTTATTTGATTTCATCTGTCATTTATTCGGTTGGAAGACGTGGTCTGGCGGCCCCTGACTGTTTAGAGTGCCCGCTCAACAGGCAGTCAAGGCGGACTGCTTGGTTTCCTTTTGAAGCGCCCAAACAGTATTAAATCAAAACAACCATACTAGACGGCTCGGTAATGTGGCACTATTTTACGAGAAGACAAGTGACAGTGCCCAGTCAGTAACCTAGTGTAGTCCACTGCCAAAGCTGGCCTTGTAAGCTCACCGACAGTGTATGGAAGTCACCCCGCCTCCTCCGACTCCCTCCAAATCCTAGAACGCCACGCCCTCCGCCTTGCTTACCATATCGGCCTCCCTTATCCCATGCGAATCCTCTATGATCTGATTCCTTCTCCTCACTTTCTAAAGTTACTAAAGTTGCCGCATCCTCTACACCACCCGCAAAACAATCCCGTCTTCCTTAGGTCTTTCAAATGTTCAAATGTTTGTTAAGCTTATGGGACTTAACTACGGGGTCATCAGTCCCTAAACTTACAAACTACTTATGAACTACTTACGAACTAGGACGGCACAAATATCCATGCCCGCGGGGGGATTCGAACCCCCCTTAGGTCTTTACCCTCCTCCTTAACCCCGGGTCTCCGCCACACCGATAACGGCATATCCCTACACTCTGCACATACTCTCCCAGGGTTTCGCCACCTCCCCCTGCCGGATGATGCCCTCCGTCCTGATATTTATCTATCTTATCAGACCTATTTCCTCCCCTCCCCATATATTATGTGCCTCTCCCCTCCTTTCCATCGCCTTCTTGGATCTCCCTTCCCCTCCCTCTGAGTTCTTGTGTTTTCCTTCCCCACACCCTCACCCCTATCCGCCCTTCCCTTCCTTCCCCTCTCCCCCTGCGGGGTCTCAGTGGCTTACTTTTAAGTGCTGCGTTAGTGTGAAGTTGTGAGACTTCAGCAACCGCCGCATAGGCAGAACAATGTGTTGCCATGTTTTTATCATCTCTTTTGTTCTCGTCACACTTTACTGAGCACAGTCTTTGTGGCTTTTATTTATTTTTGTAATTTTTTAGCCACCGTGACAGTTTTAATACCGACTATGTGTGTTTTAAAGCATTCAATAAATTCGACAATTTTATTATTTGAATTCACATTAATTTCTCCTGTTTTAATCTAAAATTACCAATTGTCACACTTGTATGTTCTCTGGGCTGAAGAGCAGCGCACGAGGCTGGTGCCAGCCTGCCTCACGGGGCATTAAAACAAAAGAAGAGTGTGGAAGTCGGTTCAAACCAGTGATGTCTATATAACCAGGATGTATAACTCTGGTGTCTGAGCATAGTACTTTACCGTGCCAGCACATTCATATGTTTTGCACACTGTTTTGCATTGTCTCCCACGTTATAATTAGTCAAACGAATTTCCATCAGTTAGTAAGTGACAGATAATAGATAGATTACCTTTGGATTTCAAATTTATGTCAATGCGCTAAGTAACCGATTCGCGTGAGTACGTAATCCAAATTATATTTCTTTTTCGTTTGCTTGAAATCATTCGTGTAGCCATGTTGTACTTAGTCAAGGAACAGAATATGAACATCTTTGGCTGGCACGCTCATAAATCTATAGTTCAACATCCAGGTAGTGTAGAGACCACTCGTTCAAACCCAGCTAGGACAGCTACCGGCCGCCCCTACACCGGATCCAGCTCCGTCGGCACTCATCATAGACATTAACTTCCTTGTAGTAGAGTTGTATTTATTTTTGCCTACCGTCGCTAATAAATTGAGTTTTATTTAGTGTGAGGCTTTGCGCCCTCTATACTTGTTTGTCCGTAGTTAATTCTTTTCTTTGTGATTACTGTCTTGATTTCGTTGTACGCCCAGAAGGCGCTTTTGTGTTGATAAGTTTTTTTCGTTTGTTTCTTTCCTGCAGATATCAGAACGCTACAGTATTGGCGACGAGGATAAAAGTTTCAGTCGTAACGGCTACCTTAAGGTAGTATTTGGCTGTGACTGCCCGTCACCGCCGCTGCCCGCGTATTATGTTGCGACTGCTGACCGCAGCGGCCTCGCCACTCAGTAAGTTTGTTCGAGTGGCCCAAACGCTCATAGTTACTGACGATTTGGAAGGCCTCCACTGCACATGCGCGCTTTTTGACAGTTTCCAACTCCGAAACAAACTCGAACGCTTATTTAACCTGTTTCGCAGTTTGGCCACCCATAGCGACATTCACCCAACGTGTTTGTCTTATTCACCTTACCCATCAACCAACTTTAAACCATGCAGATAATTTGTTACATTCTTCATACTGCACCTTGTGACGGACCCTCTTATCTTAATTCTTTCGTTCTTGTTTGTACTTTACAGCTTAACCTTTTTTTTTTTTTTTTTTTTTTTTTTTTTTTTTCCTCTTACCACTGGGTGGGCCTACCCAAGCGCTGTTCAACTGACAGCAACGGCTTCCATACACAGCATGAAATGTGCTTGGTAATTTCGCGTAGGCTTTATCCTGAGCATGGATCTATACTGGTTCACACTTATTTCGGTTTATGTTCACATGAACATGCCGGCTTGATTAAACTTGACAAATGAAAATGGCGCGCAACGGATAACGCATTTTTTGTTTAGAATTAACGGAGCCAGTACACATCCACTTCAAGAAAGGATACGTCTAGTTTTAAGCCCCCAGGGTAAGTTCGAACAAATACCAATTTCAGTCATCATAATGATTGTGAGATCCCTTTGTTTCCCGTCCAAAATGGGGAGCATTGAAGGAGAAGCTGAGGGGTAAATCAGTTATTCTAACACAAAATTTGATCATAAAGGGTTTTTTTAGACAATTTGCTATAAATATTGCTCAACTGGCCTCCTACTGCTTTTAACTACTCTGTACACTATTCAATGTCACACATGGTGGGTGAGGAGGGGGGTAGGAAATCTGCACACAAACGGACATAAAACATGCAAATCACTCACTGCATGATTAGCGCAAAGCTCTATACATTTACTGCTCAAACTCATCCTGCTGGTCGAACAATAAGTGGGCTTGTGGACGCAATATACAGAACAAAATTTACGCTTTCTTTAAATTTACCTAAAGTCATTTTATTAAATCAAATTCCACTTCCCCACTTATGACTTTAATTATCTCTTGTGCCGCATTTCTTACCACATTCTGGAGAATTTTGCGCAGCAAGCAGCACCAACGTCCGTACATCTCCATGGTCTCCTTCCAACTCCACTAAAGATGGCTTCCCTCTACCTCAACCGACCGCCAATTCGAACCACGCCAAGAAGATGCGCCCTGATTGGCGGAGGCAGGTGCAGCAAACTAGGATTCGTTCGATAATCCACCTCCTACCATCGACCAGCAGCAAAACCTGCTAAACTCTTTGCAACACTATCTGCCTACACAAAAAGCGAAAAACTCACAAACTACCGCCCCCATCATGCTAAAGTACCCCTACTGGTTCAACTATGCTCAACCACTCCTTCGCTCACACTGTGATGGGAAACATGGGAGTGTGACATGAATAAAAGGAAAAGGGAATAAAATATAAGAAAATACAAACTCGCCATCTCTGCTTCAACTTCTTTGCCCTTGCCAGTCGGCCATGAAACCACATGATAATGCTCAAGTTAAATCAATTTATATTGAAGATAGCAAACATTACTAATATAAGTGAGAAAAACATGAGCAAGGTAGGAGAAATTGGCAAAATCGATTAGGTGGAGCAATGAGGCGGTATGACAGTAACGTCTCAACCTTACATTATAAATCTGGCCGTGGTGGTCGCGGGGACTTGGGGACTGAGGCGCGTCAGTCACGGTCTGCACGGCCACTACGGCCGGGGGTTCGAATCCCCCCTCGGGCATGGATATTTGTGCCGTCCTTAGTGTTAGCTAGTTCATAAGTAGTTTCTAAGTTTAGGGACTGATGACCCCGTAGTTAAGCTATACAAACATTTGAACATTTGAATGTGAAACAGTAACCCACAGTATTTCTCACTATTGTTTCCCCCATTTATAAATAATGTAGCAAATTGAACCTGACAACCACATACAAATATGAGGTAAATGATGATAGTGGTGTGTGAAACGAATTTTCGGTCACATACAACTTCATATGCATTTTGTCCCATTATTACGAGTTATAATAAAATTAAAAAATGAAACATACAAATTATATACAAAAAATACAACATTTTTCAGGTGTTGTGCAAGAATTATCATCGTACATGATTTTCGCAGAAGTTACGCATTTAGTGTAGGAACGCCCACATTGGTACTAATAGATTTCTATAATAAATAACCACAAGGAGAAAAAGACGCAAGCAGTAATTGTGAGACGCTATAGTGACACATATAAAGCTACATGTCGGTTATAAAAATATAACAGTGCTAGTGCCTGTTGTGCAGGAAATATTGCCTAACACATTATCCTCATGTGTCGATCACTTCATTTACAGATAGCACAGAAAATCTCAGTAGGACTATTTTGACTTCATTTTCAGGCTAATATATCACAATCCAAACTGTAAAAACATATGCACTCATCTTTAAATTCGTATGTTATGAAAATTTCCACACAGGTCATTTATAATATGTATGGATGTAATAACAATGGGATGTACTGTATTGGAAGGCCACATAAGTTGAAAGTATGCCTTGTCTAATATACAAAACTCAGTTTATTACAGATATTTAACACTGTGTGAACAGAAAAAACTATAAACTCTTCGCAAATGAGCAGGTTTGTCTTTTGGAACAAGTTTGTTAAACGCTTTCATGTCAGTCAGAGAACGGTTTGACGAAAATCTGCTCACTTAAATAAATGATTTCAAACTATCAACTCCGCCACTCTAACACCTCATTGGTCAGTCAGATCTCGTCATAAAGAGTCAGAAGAGCCACTCGAACGCCTCACACTGTTTCTGATCGTTTGGAGCGCCACTCGAACGAACCTAGTGTGTCGCCTTGTGAAAGAAGCGCGCATACGAGTACGCAACATGAATACCAATATCATTGTAGCTTTGTTGGTGGACGACGAAGAGGAAGTTATGGCAGTTCTTTCAAGATCTCGCCCTCACAGCGCATTTCAAACACGGTAAATTGAAGGAATGTATTCTAACTTAGTAACCGGCCACTTGAGAAATGATGATGAGAGATTCAGGAACAGTTTTAGACTTAATCCATCTCAGTTTGATTTTGTGCTAAGCCTGGTGGAGGAAGATATAACTGGAACATCTACCAGTGCAGTAAAAACTCCAATTGGAGCTGATAAAAAATGGCAGTGACTTTACGGTAAGTAGCTGTATAAAAATTATGTATACATCAACATTGGTTTCAAAGGAGTAATTCTGTATCTATATGAAATAATATACAATTATATGGACATAATTTTATATGGAAATGACTCAATGCTTGAAGAGTCTTATTGTTTTTTTTTTCATTACTTTACATTATGTTAACATTATTTTAGTAATTATTTGCAAAAGTAGTAACAGTATAATCTCTCTGTGGTTCGACAGTTATTGATCTGGTGAAAGTGTATCATCACCGCCAACCTTGGGCCTGGTTTTCGGATATCAGCAAGCTACGTGAGCATCATAGTTGGTGAAACATTAGAAGCTATGTGCAAACACTTGGTACCTATCTTCATGCCTCTTCCATCTCGAGAATCTTTCCGGAAGAGTGCAAAAGAGGTGAACACACTATGGACCTTCCCTAACTGCTGTGCTGCTATTGATGAGAAACCCTTAAGGATACGGTCCTGGAAACAGTGATTCTCTTTTTTGGAATTACAGAAGCTACTTCTCTATAGTACTTTTGCCATTGGTTGATGTGAACCGTACGTTCATTGCAGTTCATATGGGAAGGAAGGAGACAGTGGCATATTTAATAAATCAGCAATGTCAATAAGGAACTGAGATGTATTTCCAGTAGATAAAGAGCTTCCATTGACTCAAATCAAGATGTCATTTGTCATAGTTGGCGACGACGCATTCCGCTTGGGAAAGCATATTATGAAGGCCTACACCCGCACGGCTGCCCAGGAAGATAAATCAAAATCTTGATTCCATGGTGGAACTTGTGCTCAACGATTGTATATGACTTGTAGAAATAGTCGTAAATGTTATTTATTTATTGGCAGATCTAGATTTCGACCACTGTGTGGTCATTATCAATGCTTAAAAACGATTAAAATATGTAAAACATCTCGACCTCCAGGTTGCGCTTGAAAGCAAACTAAGGTGAACCAACCTAAGGACAGTACAAACACGCATGTCCGAGGCCCCCAACGGCGAACTGCCGCATGCACCGCAGCACTGCGCTCCAGTACGCAAGGCTAATCCGCCTCGGCAAAAGCTACTTTCAACTATAAATAGTCACTAGCTCGCCGAGTTTCAGAAAATGCTTTTGGAGTTGTGTGTCGGATATTTCGGGTGTTTTAGACAAATGTCAATCTAAAACATGACACTTGTGGTGATAAACTCGTTACAGCTTGTTGCTGTCTACATTATCTCCTCAGGGAGGCCTATTTAGAAGAAAGAGGACGACCTTTTTATGTAGCTGACAATGATATCAGTTTACCACAAAACATAACTACGTTGACTCTAAGAGGAGTATTCTCCGATGCTGAAGGGTTTCGGGTACGAGATACATTCAACAATTACTTCTGCAAACTTATGAACCAATGATTGCAATTGTGAAAAGAGCTAAGGCTCAAGTAAAGGACACAAGTTATTGTTACTGCTCACAACTGCTACAACATGTATGCCATACTGCTAGGTGCACATAGGACGTGGTATATTATTTTTCAAAAGAGATAGATTGGCTGGTCAGTACTTACCTTTGTGCTGTACCGCCGATAGTTACACAAATGAAGAAAAAGAAAAACAGAGGACGAAACAGGACAAGCTTTCGGAACAGTTCTTTCCTCAGGTGGGAGAGAAGGAAAGAAAAAAGGATGGAAACGAAAGGGAAAGGTAATTCACGACCTAGGTCATGAAGGTGGTGTGTGAGGAGTGTGGAAATCATAGATGCTGCATGTTAGTACTGAGTCAAGCCAGAGAGGATATATATAACCAAAGAGGAAAGATCAAGTAGTAAAGAGAAGAGAAGATGAGTGAACTGAATAATGCTTAGGGGTGTAGGAGGGGCAGGGGGTTATCTAAAAGGTTTTTGATTAACAGGAAAAGATGGCCACACACACACACACACACACACACACAGAGAGAGAGAGAGAGAGAGAGAGAGAGAGAGAGGTAATGAAAGGATAATGAATAGGTGAGCTGAGAATGCAGGAAGGGGGAAGGGTTACTACTTGATCTTTCCTCTTTGTTTATATATATCCTCTCTGGCTTGGCTCAGTACCAACATGCAGTATCTTTCATACTCCTCAAACACCACCTTCATAACCTAGGTCGTGAATTACCGTTCCCATCCTTTTTTCTTCCCTTCTCTCCCACTTGAGGAAGGAACTTTGTTCCGAAAGATTGTCCTTATCCATCCCCTTTTTTTCTTTTTCTACATTTATGTAACTATCGGCGGTACAGCACAAAGATAAGTACCGGCCACCAATCTTTTGAAAAATAATTTATCATCTCTGAAGAGAATTTCCATCATTAATCGAATGGAACATGGTGTGGAAGAACATAAACTATCAAAATGTTCAAAATATTTCCACTAATGGCATCTTCTTTTATAATAATACACAGAAGATTGGAATAGATTTGGTAATTGAACAACAGGATACAATTTACAGTAGAAGAATCACCTATGTCAAGCCATTGTTATATCTACAGGTTACATATCTGTTGCTACATGATTCAAAATTTACTGTAATATTAATAAAGTAAATTCTACAGAATACTTTGCTCCGAAACGAAAGTCTGTTGACACCACACAAATATGTTTTTGTTGTGGTCTTCAGTCTGTATACTGGTTTGATGCAGCTCTCCATGCTACCCTGTCCTGTTCAAGTCTCTTCATCTGATAATACGTTCGCAGCTTTTCTACATGTTTGAGAATGGTTTGATAATGAGGCGCAGGTTGGATACCAGTCCGTATTCACCTAGTGGGTTGTGAGAAACCGCCTAAAAACTATATCTAGGTTGACCAGCATACCACCCCATGACGTTAATCCACTGCGCGAATTTAAATCGGCATACCTTCGCATCCTGAAAAGTAGCGTTTTAAACCACACAGCTCACCAGGAGGAGATTTCTTTAAGATTTCCAGAAAAAATGGCTCATGACTGTATTATGTTTTCAGTAGAGTCCGACCGAAACATGCTTTGTGGCCGAAAAAGAAAGCGTTACCAAATATTCGGCTCTTCCTCTAGTTTCGGCTGAAACGGTAACCGAGACTTGCTTAATTAAGTTAAAAGTTCTGTATATTAACGTTACTCCTCCAATCACTAGATTTTTGCACATTTTTCAACATCCTCACCCTGTACTAAGCCTTCTTGAGTGTATGTATGCCTAATCAGGAGTCCGAAGGAGATGACATGGGAGGCGAACAGGTTTAGACGACTGGCGGTACTTTTATTAAAGTACTGCCAAATTGGATTCTTTTCTCCTCGTTATGACATTTTCTACTTAAAAAAGAAAAAATAAAGGAAGTTAGACAATGAGTACACTGAACTCGATACAGAGGAGTTCGGAATTACGAGTTTCCAATAAATACGAGTGTTATTAAACAAATCAACTGTGGGTACTTTCTATCTTCACAAGAAAAGGCACTCCACCATTTCAACGCGAAGTAAATAGTGAAAAGATTTTAAAAGCTTTAGGCTGCCAATATAAATGACAATTTAAAAACTTCGTTTTAAAACATATTTTTTACACGAGTATTCCTTTCAACGTCGATTTTCATCTACATAGTCCGATGTGACCCCGGTCCCGTTCATCTCAAATAAAAAATTTCAAATGTTTGTAAATCTACCGGACGAAACTGCTTACAAACTACTTAAACTAAGGTAAACTAACCTAAGGATGACACACACACATCCATGCCCCACGGAGGAGTCGAACCTCCGACGGCGAGCAACCGCGCGCTCCGGCAGCGGGGTGCCTTAGACCGCTGTTTCTCTCTCTTCTTCTTCCTTTTTTTTTTTTTTTTTTTTTTTTTTTGCGTTTAACTAAAACTAGCCGCTCGGCTACTCCACCGCGGCTCATCTCAAATAACGAGACTACTGTATAGCTACCACACAAATTCCATATTCCTGGATACCTTGCTGTAGGAAAATAGTCTATAGTCTTTAGGGGCAAAACATACATGCCAAGTAGTTACTAGGAACAGTTACAGAGCCTCACAATGACTACCACAATACAAAATACGCAGAAGTTAATAATTTCATTGCTTCCGTAAGTAACCTTTACGATTTTGTTCTTTAGAGCGCAAGCTTTATATTCCCACCTTCACTTCCGTTTTTTACAATCGACAAATAACTTTACATATCTCCATTTTGGCATTCCTGAATTCATAGCAGCTTCAAATCAGTGCTGCAGAAAGTATTTCGAAATATAAAGTCACAGTTCTGACCAACGGTGAGATTGTTGTCTGTATAAATTTACGCAAACAGAAGAGGAAGAGGTTTCTACCTCATGATCAATGTTTCCTAAATCCATATTAATTACAAAATAAAAACTTCATAAATAAATAGAAATCCTCGCTTTCAAGGAAACTGAGTAATAGAACCTTACAGCATAACAACATTACGTACAATACTGAATAAGTTAAATTGTTACTAACATGGTATAATAAGATCACTATTAGATACCATCGTTTTATATTGTGCTTAACTACAATATGCCCACAAATTTTCCGCGGGAGGAGAGACTGCTAGCAGATACACGGCGCGCCGTCATCTGAGGTAAAGCGGTATTGTTGACTGAATCCATTCAGAACGCGACCGGACTTCGTCATTAAGGTCAAGAAAGCTAATTTCGGTCAAGCCGAAGATTCGGCGGATTTCTGGCCGAAACCGAAACTACTGCCGAAGTCGAGACCGAATATTCGGTCGGTGCTTAGTTTTCACTTTGATTTTAGCTTCGTTAGACCACATTCCGACAGACGACATGCTTACAATATCACTGCTCATGTGCCTACGTCACCTTCAGGAGGTGGTATGTAGCGGCAGTCAACTAAAAAGTAAACGAAGTATAGTTAAAAATGCTGTTAAAAGGAACAATATATACTTTTGAAACAGTTTCCAGTTACCTAGACAGAAACAACAGCGTGCTATTAACGAATGATTCATTTTATGTCTCAATGTGTTCCAAATTACAAAGAGGTACACTAATCACTCTAAACCACAAGTAAAACTACAATTGTAGATAATAAAGAAGCACATATCTTACTGACATTTGGCGGTTGTGAATGCATTTTGAAAGACGGCTGTCTGCCGCCTTCCCTAGGTTTTCAACTTTACAAATTATCTAAGTTCACAAGACGGCCTTTTTTGCTAAACGAGAACCCCTCTCGTTCAGAGCCATGAGGAATAACATTTCATTTCATGTTTTTATATGTTAGTTTCTGTCAATATTGCTGGGATTTTATTATGCTAATAATTTATCATTGTGTCTATGAATATGGCAAGATGAACGGTTTCTCTGTCACGCCACTGTCCCTGTGAGAATGTGTATTTGCTTTATTCTCTATGTGCATGTATTTGAATCTTCTAGCATGGCAGTCTGAGTGTATATATGGGAATTTTCGTCGTCGGCTGCTGGCTGTGCGGTAGTTGTTACCAGCCTCTGCTTTTGATGCTATCAAAGAGTTTCCTCCACCCTTTGGTTACAAGTTGGGTTGTCAATGCCCAGTTAGCGAGCCTTGGCAAGACGAGGGAGTTTAAGGTCTCCCCCACCATCTCGTTTTTTCCGGGGTTTTGCCGATTTCCGTTGGATTTCCGGCCGCTTGTGACGGGCTTGTGGTCAAACTAGACATTCTGTGGCTGCCTTCGACCTGGTAAGACGTTCTGATTTTCTTTCCACCCTTGAGATGGTAGCGATTTGTTGTCTGGTTTGTTAGACTTCAGAACTTAGGTTCATTTTTCGGGATAAGTTTCTCCGATCATGTATGGAAATGTATTCAATTTCATTTCGGTGATTTTGCATAGGTAAACGCGGTGAATATGCTACTAATTCGGTTTGATAACGGCTAAGAATCGGTAACCTGTGTGAGATTAGCTGGTTGTGTATGAACTCTGTTTAATTTCTTTCTAGCTTTGTGGAACGTGACTAATATGTAGGAATTTTTTTTCTAGCTTTGTGGGATGCAACTAATGTGCGGGAATATTTTTATTCTGCATAGTACATGTGAAATATTCTTTTCCGTTTTCTTCTTCCACGAGTGATATGTACTCCACATGGTGTGTTCTTAGAACAAAGCCTGCAGCTACCCTTGTGTCTGTTCCTATGCCCTTCAGGCAAGAAATTTTGTATGTATCTTTCTGATTTCCATTAGTACCTCGTGATCTCCTCTCCATCTATTTTAAATTGCTGTTTCGTTTCCAAACTTGTACTTTACTTTCAGACTCCGTCAGTAAATTCTCTTCTAGCCTTGTACAACCCCCTTTATTAACTTGCTTATGAAATACTAGGTATTTCTAGGGGCATTAACTGAATAACTCCGACTCTGAATTTATTCCACTTTTCTGATTTTTGAAGGCTGGACTTCATCCCTCTGTGTAAAACCTTCCCAATCGCATCTAACTGTATTTCTTTAGCTTCCTTATAATATCCTACGCATTTCTAAGGGTTGCATGCCGTAGCTAGTTTTCTTTATTTTTCCGAAATTGAATTTTTGTATCTTTACTGGTTTTTGGAACCACGTGGCTCCGAACTCCGACTTCGAGGTTTTATAGCTAATCACTTGAGTTCACGCCACTGCTCGGACACCAGTGCCTTCATATTGTGTATTCTTGCTTCGTAATCTGTGATTCCGCTGGTTTTTGTTGAAATGTATGCGATCTTTAAGCACTACGCCTTCAGGGGGTGCGAATATGTAATGTAGCAGACACGTGCCGTGTGTCTCAATAATTCTGCATGCTCACAAGATTCTGTTGCAGGAAGTAGTAGTTCACGCGAATCCTTTAGCTTTTTTTCCGACCAGAATTATAAGTTTAAACTTTAAACTGGCTCCTTTCAGCCAGAGTTAATGTTACAATTAACGGTAGTCTTTCAATTTCTGTTGTTTAAATACCCTAAAGAGAATATTTTTTACTGCTGCAGTATTCCATCTCGGCCATTCAAATGGAAGAAATGCCTACGCCATATTACATAGCATTAAAAGATATGATAACATAGAAAAGTAACGTAAGCAGAAATTTAAATTAAACATTTACCATGTGCTACTGACTACTTCATAAGAGTATCATCTTTAAAATCATTGAAAGTTTGCTTTTTGGACGCTAGTCGTCACGTTTTACTCATTTTCTGTAAGTGTTGTGAACAATTAAATACAGTTCATTTTGCTGTGGAAAAATAACACCTCTCGTCAGTTGTGTTGTATAAATATATTTGTCTTTATAGTGAGTTGAGTGGATGTAACTGGCTGCAAAATCTTTTTCCTCCATACTTGATAGCTGCCTCTTTATAGCTTTTTACGTTTTAGGGAAACGTGTAATTATTAAAAAGGTAATTTCTTCCCTGAAATTGTTTGAAGAGTCCTTAAACCATAAGGTAGCCTTAAGATTCTTAAACGCCTTCTTGACATCTGCCTTGTAATCTTCTATCTTCTATATCTATAAATGTGAATGTTCGGTGTACGTTTATCACGTCTGAACCACAAGACATAAAGAGCTAAAAATTTGTACAGTTACCAATGTGTATCCGGGGAAGGCTTTAGGCACGGTTTTATGGCGATCGGATAGCTATGTATCTATATATATTAATGTGAATGTCTGTTCGGTGTACGCTTATTACGTCCGAACGATAAGACGCAGAGAGTTAAATATTTGTAGAGTTACTAATTTATACCTGAGGAATGTTTTAGGCACGGTTTTATAGCGATCTGATAGATATTTAGTAATTTGAAAAATATAACGCGAAATGCGGAACAATAACTACTCTTTGAAAATTATATGTACTCTTTGAAAATGGTTTGATTGGTTGTATTGTTGCTTGAGGGTTGATAATGATAAAAGGGTGGAGTATATTAAGATGGAAAGTTATCTGTGTATATAAATTTCTACGTGTGTTTGTGTTAATATTTCGCTCTGCAGCGAAAACTACAGAACGCAAACGAATGGTCTGTGTGTAATTGTTGTCCGAAGTCTCCCGTTGTACACCATAGCACTTCAATGCCGATAGCTATAAGGGGGTGGAAGATACGGTGGTTGAAAGTCGTCAAATTATAAAACAAATTCGGACTGAAGGCCAGCGATGACGTTTGCGACTCTACAACAGGGAGGTTACATACAGAGTAATGTGATGCCACAAACCATATCTTTGGTCTATTCGTGCTACAATGTCTTCAGCTCTTTCTCTGTAAGGATAAGCCTACGAATAAGAAAATATAAAAATAAATAAGTAAAGTAGTAAAAAAAATTACTCTTAATACATCTCTTGACAAAGTTGATTTGACGTTTCGCACATTACATCAAGTGATCGATCTGTGATATTATTACAATCATTATTGTTGAATTTTGTGATTGGATTCTTCGAAATGAGTGCATTTTTACGTGTGATTTCTTATATATTCTCTGATAAATGTAACATGTTTTTAGAAAAAAGGAGATAGACAGAGAGAGAGTGGATAGGAAAAGTACTAACTCAAGACTCGAATAAATAAATACCCGGGCAACGCCGGGTTTTCAGATAGTATGTAATATTTAGTGTTTCGTCACTTCACCTCACCCAGTTGAAAGTTGAACGCTTCTAGCCATGTTTATTTCATACCTTGCAAAGAAAAATACAAGGGTCTCAGCACATCAATTTCCACACTGACAAATCACAGACTGGTTACTCTCATTGTTAGCCACTTAAAATGGCGGCAGTGCATACGCTGGTTACCGCTAGGAGCGTTGTAGCTCTAGGAAATTCATTCTCGTTGCTGTTGACGTCACTATTGCGTAATCCACGTAACAGAAACTCAATTTCGTTTGTATCATCTCCGCTGGACCGCGAAATATTCGGCCTTGGCCTCGCGCCCTTGTGCGGCTGTGATCAGAACTGTGTTGTGGTGATACGGGTCAGAGTGTTTGCGCCATCTGACTATCTAACCTCGCTGCTCGCTGGGGCCAATTAACCCTGCCAGTAAAGCGCACGTCGGTTCGGACGATGGCCCGCGCTCCCGACAGATGGCTAATTGCCTGCCATCCAGTTCGCTCGGATCACTTTATTTTCAGCCTGAACAGGCTCGACTACACTCTTTGGAAAGTGTGCCACCATTTATACACGTCCGATTCTTCCCCCTCCCCCCCCCCCCCCCACCATCCACACGACAGAGAATTTCTGTGTTTCCGCTGCAGACCTTCAGTCTCAAGGTCACTTCCTTCATTTATATTTTGGACTCGTTTCAAACTCCTGCCGGACGTGTGCCATACACCAATATATAACACGTGTACATGAAAGCTGAAGCAATGATTTTTAATATTAATTACTCGAGTCCAATAAAACGTATGTAATTCGAAAGGTGTTTTCCCACATATGTGTACGTTGCCGTTAAGAGTGGCAAAAGCTAGCAGATATACTCATAACTCTAATGTTACGTTTCGTACAACGCAGTGTTTTTCAACCTGAGGGTCATGACCCCCCAGGTGGTCGCAGTCTTGTTCCGGGAATGACTGTCACAGGAGAAAATACTTGCACCATAAAATAACAAGGGGTTCAGTAATACGAAAACGTATTCCTTGTGTAGTATTAATCCTGAATTGAATAGATAATAGATTGCTTTATAATACAGTGAGTTAACGAGGAACGCAAAGCCTGAAAACCGTTTTCAGGAACCAGTCGAGAGGTAGAACAACTTGATACAATAAATAATTCTGAAAAGTTCTAAAGTTTTACTTTCTTACAAATTTACATTATCTGACATCGTAAGTTGTGGAAAAAATCTGACATTAATTATATTCAAAAGCAGAAAGCCAAGATCACAATATAATTATTTATTTTATGACGATCGGTTTCAAAAAATGTTCAAATGTTTGTATAGCTTATGGGACTTAACTACGGGGTCATCAGTCCCTAAACTTACAAACTACTTATGAACTAGCTAATATTAAAGACGGCACAAATATCCATGCCCGCGGGGGGATTCGAACCCTCGACCGTAGTGGCCGTGCAGAACGTGACTGGCGCGCCGCAGACCGCTCGGCCACCGCGGCCGGCACGACTGGTTTCAATGAGCTATTCAATGGGATCATCGAGCTGTTGATGATTTAGCTTATTTCTTTTAAATTTCGAGTAAGTGCTATGTTGCACGTACTTTTTAACCTCCATTTCTTAAACAATGTTAGATAAACACATTGTATAATTTTAAAATGACTAGTCGTCATAAAATAAATATATTGCGATTCTGGCTTTCTGCTTCTGAATATAATTTTTCTCTGCGGTAAGGTTAGGGCAAACGGACACGCTAAGCGGATATTTTAAAATAACTATTAAAAAAAATCTAATTCCAAATGTTTATTTTATATCACTAAGAAGCTTATACCTTGTGTCAAAGTAATACATAATTAATTTCTATATTTTATTTTCAGCCCAGGAAAATTGAACAAATGGATGGTGCGCCAATGTTCGTTTGTCCCCAACTATAGGGGCAAACGGACACTCCATATGGAGCAAACGGACACTTTACTTTTTAATCACTGTCATCATTGTTACAATTATGGCAAACAAAGTAACGATCATTTCCATATGGAACACACACAACGTGAAACCAGAAAGAACAGATTAGACATTGCAGCCAATTTTCACCATGTTTGTGTAGCTTTTACACAGATTGCACCTACTTTTCACCATGTTTGTGTAGCTTTTACACAGATTGCACCTATCATTCTTACAGTTATTACATTTGGTATTGTTCTCTGCCTTCTTGTTTGCTGCCCTGGCCTCTTTCGCTTTTAGATCAGAAATAAAACTAGCATCTGTCAGAATCCCATCTCGCGTTTGTTTTTGGCAGATCTTGAAGCCGATGGTCTTGAATACTTCCCTCATTCGCAGCATGTTTGGTGACCCACATTGTTGGCTGTGGTTGGAGTTCCGCCACTCCGTTATGCCTATTTCCTGGTAGATTTGTCATTTGCACATCTGCTGTTTGATTCTCATGATTTCCTATTGGATTATTAGTAGGGTCTACATGCACAGTTGCGGGAGCAAACATGTGCTCAGGCAAGCGATTGGAGTTGAAGGGATGAGTCCCACAAGCACTGAAGCCATTTACTGCGTTCCCGACTGTAGCTGCACGGTTCCATGCTTCAGCAAAAACAGCTACAAATGACACTTTATTAATTCCTTTCCCTGGATTTCTTCTGACGTACAACCTGCAGGCTTCATTGTAAAATGTTGACCAAAGAAAGAAACATCAAGGGGCCGTAGCCTGTGAGTACTGTGTGGGGGCAAACACAATACATACACACTGGCTTTTGTGTT
Source organism: Locusta migratoria (assembly GCA_026315105.1). Lineage (NCBI taxonomy): Eukaryota > Metazoa > Arthropoda > Insecta > Orthoptera > Acrididae > Locusta > Locusta migratoria. Next base: position 371,900,803 of record CM048747.1, on the reverse strand, counting down.
CCTTTTACGATTATGCACCATTCTGTAAATAAGAATAATATTCAGTCACAACTAATGAGATTTACTAAAAATTAAATTATAAGTCAGTTAAAGATATTTGCTACATCTCCATAACTGTTTTATTAAGAAAAAACTAATCTATCCGTTTGCGCCCACGAACAAGTGTCAGTCTGCCCCACCTGAGGAATATTTGAGTTAGTGTCGTAAAAATACAAGGGATGGCACCACCAAGGCATATCGTCACACCGGCACGTGGAGGGAAGCAGGAGCCAGCCACCGGACCAGGATAGAACCTCAGTGAATTCATTGAATACCAACAACCCTTATTTCCCTAACAATATTCTGAACAAAGTCATTGCTTGCACACCATATGTTGCTTACCTGCGTTAGTTTACAAGCCAGAAAGACGTTCTGAATAGGTTATTTCAAACAATACTTATCACAGTCACTCGTGTACACTACTCTGCAACAATCTGAGTCACAAGAACGGTGTTACCGACTTCAACGTTGTAAATATACCACATTTGCTTACGTTATCTCCGTTTCCCCCCCCCCCCCCATGTCCGTTTGCCCCAACCTTGCCCTATAAATTGTATATACAGTGGAACCCGATTCTGAGCCTTGCATGAAATGCGAAACATTCGTTAAGCAAACTACATTTTTCTGTTGGGGGGATCATGTAAAAGTAGGATAATGAGTTCCATTCCGAAAAATATACAGAAAAAATTGTCCAACAATTTAAAAGAAGAATGCAGCGAAATGAAGGAGATTAAACTTGTTTTTTCTTAGATAACATAGTGTTGTTAGGGTTCGTGAGGACTGAGGTGAGGGGCGGGTCGGCAGAATATTTTTAGTTGGAAGAGGGTCGCATATTCGAAAAGATTGAACAACATTGATAACGTATTAAAATTTCTGTCATAAATGAATACTGAAAACTGAAGCACTGCCAAATTTTTCCATGCTTACCGATCAGCTGCAGTGGTTAAAATGCCACACCACATGAAAATCACAACGTTTCTTGAAAAAGTGGTTTAAATGGTTTATTTTTAGCAACACATGCTTGCAGCTACAACGCCTCCCCTGCTACGTCGGTGAAGTTGTGAATAGTGGAAATCAAAAACATCATAGTAACGAAGTTGTAAATAGCGTTGTTTACTGATGTCGTTATTTAGTTTACTTTTCTGTAAGAGTAAAATGTGGCTACTTTCCGCCCTTACCACAGCGTATGAAGTATACAACTAATTTCTAATTTGTTCATTCTGAATATCTCCCTTGAGGGAAAGAGGATATCGACAGACAGATGAAGAGGAGATGTACGGAGAGAGTGGAAGGAGGAGGAGAGAAAAGAAGGAAGTAAGGGAAAGGGAAATGGGCAGAAATTGGGAATGGATAAACGAGGAGAAGGTGGACAGGAGACGGACAGAATGTCAGAAGTCACGGTGGCTCAGTGTGTTCGGCGAGAGGACTGAAAGCTTTCCCTAATTATCTACAGGGTGTTACAAAAAGGTACGGCCAAACTTTCAGGAAACATTCCTCACACACAAAGAAAGAAAATATGTTATGTGGACATGTGTCCGGAAACGCTTATTTTACATGTTAGAGCTCATTTTAGTATTTACGGATGAGGCTTCATTCCAACGTGATCAAATTGTAAATTTTCACAATTATCATGTGTGGCTGACGAGAATCCTCACGCAATTGTGCAATCACGTCATCAACACAGATTTTCTGTGAACGTCTGGGCAGGAATTGTTGGTGATGTCTTGATTGGGCCTCATGTTCTTCCATCTACGCTCACTGGAGCACGTTATCATGATTTCATACGGGATACTCTACCTGTGCTGCTAGAAAATGTGCCTCTACAAGTACAACACAACATGTGGTTCATGCACGATGGAGCTCCTGCACATTTCAGTCGACGTGTTCGTACGCTTCTCAACAACAGATTCGGTGACCGATGGATTGGGAGAGGCGGACCAATTCCATGGCCTCCACGCTCTCCTGACCTCAATCCTCTTGGCTTTCATTTATGGGGCGTTTGAAAGCTCTTGTCTACGTAACTCCGGTACCAAATGTAGAGACTCTTCGTGCTCGTATTGTGGACGGCTGTGATACAATACGCCATTCTCCAGGGCTGCATCAGCGCATCAGGGATTCCATGCGACGGAGGGTGGATGCATGTATCCTCGCTAACGGAGGACATTTTGAACATTTCCTGTAACAAAGTGTTTGAAGTCACGCTGGTACGTTCTGTTGCTGAGTGTTTCCATTCCATGATTAATGCGATTTGAAGAGAAGTAATAAAATGAGCTCTAACATGGAAATTAAGCGTTTCCGGACACATGTCCACATAACATATTTTCTTTCTTTGTGTGTGAGGAATGTTTCCTGAAAGTTTGGCCGTACCTTTTTTGTAACACCCTATATAAAACTGAAGACTGAACAATGAAGAAATACGAACACACGTCCGCAACGGAGGGAACTACCCGAAGAAGAGAAAAAAAAGCGATCTAAGGCGCCTTGCTGCTGAACACGTCGTTGCTCGCCGTCGGAGGTTTTTCTGTACAACGGCCAGTATTATAATCAGACGGACGGCCTTGCATTGGGAAGCCCGTTAGCTCCAGCTGTTGCGAACCTCTTCATGGAGAATTTTGAAAATATTGACTTAGACACGGCGTCATTAAAGCCTAAATGTTTCTTCCGATACGTTGACGATACGTTCGTTATTTGGCCACACGGACGTGAGAAACTTGTCGAGTTCTTAGAACATCTGAACAGCATAAACACTAACATCCAGTTCACCATGGAGGTAGAAAAAGAGAGTACATTGCCCTTCCTCGACGTTCTCGTCCGTCGCAAAAGGAATGCATGCCTTGGTCACAGCGTCTATAGAAAACCTTCCCACACTGATTTGTACTTGCACGTCACAAGCCATCATCACCCGGCACAGAAGCGCTCTGTATTGCAAACTTTGGCCCATCGTACAAAAACAATATCAGATGCCGATAACCTGCCCCATGAGTTGAAACATTACGCAAGGTCTTCAGGAATAAAGGCTACAATGATCGTGAAATAAGTGATGCGATCTCAGGAAGGAAACCACCGACGAGGAAGAAGGAAAGAAACTTGCTTTTTGCCGTTTTGTGGTTCTGTCGGGTGAAATAAGCCGCCTGTTGAAGACACCCAAGATCAAATCAGTCTTCAGGCCCCCGACGAAAATCCGGCAATTACTGAGACCAGTTAAAGACGCAGTAGGTCTCAGAACACCTGGGGTCTACAAGATACCTTGCGAATGTGGCCAATCTTATGTCGGACATTACGAACTGCTGAACAACGAAGGAAGGAACATGAAAGGTTTTATTGTTTGCAGTACCCAGACAAATCTGCTTTAGCTGAGCATGCTTTAGTAAACGGTCTTCGCACCAAATTCGATGAAACTGCCGTCGTGGCTCGCACGTACGGCTTCTGGGACAGTATTATTAAAGAAGTCATCAAAAGTAAAACGTCTGATAACAACCTTAACAGAGACGGCGGCCTGCAGCTCAGCGCGGCGTGGGATCCAGCGATCGCGCAACTAAAACGGACGCATCGAACACCGACTCAAAGCGTGCCCATATATGGCGATGTCGCGGAGCACCAGTGACGTCACAGCCGGCAGCTAGTGTATATAAGCCCGTACCTGCAGCCACTAGGCAGTCAATACCACTTGTCAATGGTCAAGGAGTGCTTGGCCGAATGCTCATGGAGTTTTAACCACCTGACTCGGACGGAAACCCGAGAACTTTTTATTCAAAGTTATCGCCGCGAGACAATGCATTCCTACATAACGTACACTATTGTTCAGAAACAAATTACTCAGCTTTAAGCTAGGAAGAAAAGTGTGAAATCAAGAAGATTGCTAGGCCGAGGCATCAGTTCGAGTTGAAGCAAGTACCAACAAGCCGAAGTAAGACATGCTGCAGATCTTTTAACGAAAATATAAGGAGGGGCAAACCGAGGCGCTTCCCCTGGCGCCACTCACAGAGATGCGCCAATGACGCCGAAACATCATCGACGCACACTGCGGCGGAGGAGGGGGGCGGGAAGGGCCGAGGCGCCACTATTAAGTTCCAGCACTGGAAGAAGTGGTCCCCCAGTCATCTGAAGCACCAGCCGACACTGTCTTCCCGATAATTTTTATGTGACTCCCTGATGGTAGCGTGGGCAGGATATGTACAGTAACTATCAAGGATGTGGACATGAGCCTGCAACAAAAAGAATTGATTAGTCCACATGAACTATTTATTAGATGAAAAAAATAACTTTGATGTGTTAGGTAGTGTGATGGTAAACTTGTCTTAGCTATTATACAGTTTTGCCAGGTGGTACTACGACTACATCAGACAATAGTACTGTAGACCAGTGTTTAAGCTAGAGAATGTTGCAAAAATGACCAAATAAAAATTTACATCTGTGTAAAATGTGATAGGTTTGTGAATGAAAAAATCTTCAAGTATAAAGTTTTGTAAATTACGCTATTAATATGGGTTTTTAAGGTATTCGACAGGCTAATAGTATTCTGTTAAATCAATTTTTTTTCTTTATTAAATTAACTTTTACATATACAAAGTGATTACAGACTCATGTTCTATATCATATCTGTATTACATGAAAAACTGTCAGTATTGATTTGCACATTTTTCGATACATATACATTAGAATACGTAGGCTTTTATGTATACTCCACACACAGAAAGTCACTGTGAGATGATATTGTCAAAAATTTGCTAACTCTTTCTACAAATAGGCGGTTTCTGATTTATGTTTTCGTATTGTTCATGCAACTAAATCCTAGTTACCGCCCCAGAAAATGAACTCCTCTGACTGATTTGTCTCAGTGGCAGAGTTACTGCCTGCGACCTGGGGCGAGAGCAGGCTACTTGCTTGAGGGAATGGGCCGTTCTGGGATTTCGCACAGGTAGCCAGAAGCTCACTAAGAATTTGCTTCCTGTCCAGCAGCGCTGGAAAAACCACCTTGTGGCACGGCACGTTTGGAGGCCTAATAACGTCCAGCGGTAGCACACAAGGGGACACTCCTGCTCGCTCATCAAGTCGCAGACGGATTTTAAAGGGCCTCCTAGCCAAAAATAGCAGGCGAGCTTTACTTTCTACGACTTGTTGAAATGCTTTGTTGACGCTTTCAAACTCTATCGAGGCAAACCCATGTCGCAATTTTGCGCATGCTGTTTTACAGTTTGTCACAGTCTTCGGCCACGAAGAGGAATATGCGACTGTAGCTTAAACCCTGCTGTAGACTACTGGCTCTCGTAGATGGTGATCTTTTGTTGAACTTCCTGGAACTGTTGCACTCGTGAATCTGCTTCGTACTAACTCGGACTCCCGTACTGTTTGTCGCGGCTGCGGTATGCCAGCATATATAGGCGAGCCCCCTTCTTTGCATTTTCCGGCGCGCAAGGCGAACATAAAGGTACCGAGACTGCGGGCGCCCCCGGAGGCCGAAGTACTATGGAGCGACTTACCGCTCCTTCCTGAAGTGGCGCGGCGATTTGCATAGACGGCCGGCGTTGTGGCGAATACCGACGCCACAGCAAGTTTCCTTAAGATTATTTCAGAATCTACTACAGAAAAGTAGGAATATATGTCATAAAATGTAAATAAATAAAAATAAATATTAACATTAAAAATTTGTTTATTAAGTGTCCGTGTCTCATTCGTAACAGATGATTTGCCAAATACTTGTAGTATATAAAGAAAAAATAAATTATAATGCCCATATCTTGGATTTTAAGTTACAGAAGAATATCTCCATTTTATATGTATACGACGTAAAGTCTAAATGGAGAAAAGTAATGTGTGTGCTTGTTATTGTAAATCTTAGGTTTTTCATCTTTTTTTTAGAATTATGTGCACAGTGAGTGTAACGGAAAGCCATACGAGTAGTTGTACACGATGTTGCTCAAAATTCAAAACAGCATTTACTCACAGTGTGAACCTGTATATATTAAATGCAAGCCGCGGTGGAGTAGCCGAGCGGTTGCTCGCCGTCGGAGGTTCGAATCCTCCCTGGGGCATGAGTGTGTGTGTGTGTGTGTGTGTGTGTGTGTGTGTGTGTGTTGTCCCTAGGTTAGTTTACCTAAGTTTAAGTAGTTTGTAAGCTACGGACTGATAACCGCGCAGTTTGGTCCGATAGATTTACAAACATTTGAACATTTTTTATTATTAAATGCAACAACAGAGTAAGCAATTTTCATTGAAGTAAACAATTTAAAGTTTAGGTTAAGATAGATTTTAGAGCTACGTCGTAAAAGTAGGAAATGGAACGAGTACATGCAAGAGGAGGAGAAACGTTCATATGCAGAGAGGTAACTAACTACACAGCAAAACAAGTGACTATTTACACTATTTATGTCAGAATTAGAACTACCAAAAACTATGGTCTAACTAAAAAGTACCACATATTCTACACTAAAGTTGCTCAAAACATACAAACTTAAATTATAACAAGTTATCACTAATAGTAATAACGAAAACTGAACAAAACAGGCACGATGACTTGTAGTTACATCAGTAACTACAATTGAGAAGATTGTTTTAAGATATTTAAACGAAAGGAAGGAAGGAAGCTTAGGGTTTATCGTCCCGTCGACAGCGTAGTCATTAGAGACGGAGCTTACGCTCGGATTGTCGGGGGAGGATGTGGGAGGAAATCGCCCGCGCCCTTTGAAAGGAACCATCCCGGCATTTGCCTGGAGTGATTCAGGGAAATCACGGGAAACCTAAATCTGGATGGCCGGGGGTGGATTTGAACCACCATCCTTCCGAATGCGAGTCCAGTGTGTTACCACTGCGCCACCTCGCTAGGTATACTGCAACGGGGAAAGGAATGAAAAACGAGATGGGTATTTAATTAATAAAAAGTTCAATCGGTCTAAGAAAAGAGCCACTACTGGCTGATATATTTTTGTAGAAAAGAAAGGTTGCAGAGATGGTATCACGTCTGCAAAAAGTAATTCAGGTGCTTGCTGCTCTAAAAAGAATGTCTTCTTTCGTGGATATAGACTGATTTACCTGTAGGTAACTAAAATATTTCGTGCAATTATGACGTAGTTTTAAGAGGGGGAAATGATGCAACATGCACACTCCAAGCTCAATTGAAATAATCTGTAGGTACCGAAAGATGTGCCGCATCACATGTAGTTTTGTGTGTTTATGTATGGATTAATGAGCAGAGTAACACATTTATGCTAAATGAACCAATCCTGAAGCACAATGAGTCAAGATCTACTTAGGCTAGAACGATCGTTGGATCCGCTTGAAGAGAGCTAAAGCTAAAATATTTTAATAGGAATGAACGCCATTAAATATACTCTTTTGAATACATATGTCAAAGTAAACAATAAATAATCATCGCCTTCTCCGTTAACAATGTAATTACCCACGCGGGAAAAAGAAAAACCTAAATCTTTTTGTTTTACATCTGATTTCTGTTATTTTATTGTTATGATCATATCTCCCTATGTAGGTGGGAGCGGACAAAATATGTTCGCATTCGGAGGAGAAAGTAGATGAAAGAAATTTCCCAAATCAATCTCGCCGCAATGAGTGACACTTTTCTTTTAATGATTTCTAGAACAACTCTTGCATCATTTCCGTGACACACTCTTCCCCAATATCGCGATAATACAAAACGATCTGCCCTTCTCTGAGCTTTCTCTAAATCGTATGTTCGTCCCACCTGGTGTGGATGCCACAAAACGAAGCAATACTCGAAAATATAACGCACAAGTATAGTGTAAGCAGTTTCTTTAGTAGAACTGTTGTTCTTAGAAGTGCTCTGCCTTAGGTTCGCCTTCCCTACTGCATTTTCTGTGTGTTCTCTTGAACGGAAATCTGCGAAACGTGATGAGTAATGGAGATACTGGACTGGGTACTTCGGCAGTAGTGTGTGTATAAGTTGAGTGTTTAGATCTAACCTGGGGATTGCTACAGCAGTCCGAGCAGTTGTAGTGACCATTGCGCCCGGATGGCATTGTGGTCAGCGCAGCTACCTACTAAACAATATATCCGGGTTATAATCAGGGTCGGTCAAAAATTTGTAACTTTCTACATTGATGTCTTTCAATGCCCACTAGCTAATAATCTCTCTAATTCGTTTGTGTCTTGCATCATAGTTCAGAGTCAGCAATGAGATTGCGAACTAGTCAGAAGTGAGTAGGCCTACTGCATTTCGAAGCGATATTTGACTAAATCTGAAAACCTGTTTACAACAATTGTGGCAACGGCGGTATTATTATTTGATGTAAGGAACGACTGTTTGTTCAATATGTTGTTATGGTAGTTGGATAGTGGGATAAGTGCAGAAGTATTATTTATTACTGTTTTATAGAAACTGAACTATTCATATGTTGTAGCCTCGACCACCTACAGAAGTCAAAACCATTGTCCGTAGTTAAGACTTCTTTGTAGACAACACAGTAGATTTTAATCTTCCACCATTTGGGTTACAAACGGAGAAACTGACGTCTCTGGCGCAGCTGGTACACTAAGGAAAATAACGCACTTAGTTTCCTACTCACTGTGTTGTTGCTAATGATGTCATCAATAATACGATAGAAGAAATTTGTAGAATAGAGATTAAATGTGCCCGACTTTGAACAACAACTTATGCTCGCTAAACAGCTGCGTCATAGGATACGTTTAGCGACCGGTAACAATTACGGCACCATCTCGCGAGTAGAAAGAAATTAATCCTCTAATTACGCCGTTATCTTGTATCTCAGATTTACATGGAAAGGCCGGAAGCGTGTTGTCGCACTTCCCAGGAGAATGGCTAATTTTACAGCAGAGCGAACTAACAACTGCAGCATTGTACACCTACATTTGAGTGAACATCGGTAATGGGTTCGAGCTACGAATAGTCGTAAATGGCATCAAAGAGGTCTGCATTTCATAACTGATCTAAGGTCCAGTCACACTGTACAAAATACTGGGTTTTTGTATCTACTTTTTTCCTCTTGTAGCATTATCTTTAAAGCTTCAGCAATGGTATGATCGTCTGTTGTGAATTCATTATCTATCTGAGGATTTTGAATAGTTTACAGTAGTTTAATTCTTTGCATATTTTTCCACTGATTTCGCCTCAAATTCAATATTTTTGAAAACATTTTTGAGGTATATGGAGTTATCCAAGTTAAGTAAAATTAATCATGAAACTGAAATGTTACTTTTTGTATGGAGTCTTCCGTCACTTCTTGGTAGAACAATTCCATGTTTCGGGTTAAAACTAATAAACTCTTTTTGTTCTACAATTTTTTCTATTCACTTCAAACTAGTTTTCAGCTTATTAGGCCATCAACAGGAAACAATTGACCAAAGTCGACAAAAAACGCTAGTTCTTTGATTTTCAAACTTTTACTCGAAGATGTACATAAAAACAACGTCTTAGGTTACGACATTCGATCAGAAATTTTCACGTTCTATTCACAAATACACATAGACTCGAAATTCACAGAAAACCTACAACAGACACAGTAATACCATCCAGTTCACAACACCCAGTAACACACAATCATGATGCCTTCCATTGCATAGTATATCGCCTTACATCCACACCAATGTCAAAACGGAATTTCAAGACTGAATTAGACATTACAATGTATATAACAAAGGCTATAACCCTATGGTAATTGACAACATATTACCCAAAGATGAAAGATCGTATTGCTATATCTCGGGATGCAGTGGTATTAGGGGGTGGACGGTGGATATGGTCTGTAACTGAAAGAATTAAATCATTTACAAGAGGAAATGAATACTTAACTTTGCTGTGCTTCTGGTGGTGCAATTTTTTCCTAACTACACTCCTCGCCATTAAAATAACTACACCGCTAACATGACTTGCTCCAGACGCGAAATTTAACCGACAGGAAGAAGATGCTGTGATATGCAAATGATTAGCTTTTCAGAGCATTCACAAAAAGTTGCCGTCGGTGGCGACACCTACAACGTGCTGACACGAGGAAAGTTTCCAAGCGATTTCTCATACACAAATAGCAGATGACCGGCGTTGCCTGGTGAAACGTTCTTGTGATGCCTCGTGTAAGGAGGAGAAATGCATACAATCACGTTTCCGACTTTGATTAAGGTCAGATTTAGCCTATCGCGATAGCGGTTTAGCATATCGCGACATTGCTGCTCGCATTGGTCGCGATCCAATGACTGTTAGCAGAGTATGGAATCGGTGGGTTCAGGAGGGCAATACGGAACGTCATGCTGGATCCCAACGGCCTCGTATCACATGATTGTCGCATCGCGGCGAACGCACATTGGAAGCTTGTATTCGTCATCATACTAGCGTATCACCCGTCGTGTTGGTATGAGGTACCATTGGTTACACGTCTCAGTCACCTCTTGTTCGGATCGACGGCAATTTAAACAGTGACCGTTAAATTTCAGATGTGTTACTACGCGTGGCTCTACCCTTCATTCGATCCCTGTGCAGGATAATGCACGTCGCATGTTGCAGGTCCTGTACGTTCCTTTCTGGATAAGGAAATGTTCGACCGCTGCCCTGGTCAGCACATTCTCAATATCTCTCACCAATTGAAAACGTCTGGTCAATGGATGGTGACCGGGCAACTGGCTCGTCACAATACGCCAATCACTACTCTTGATGAACTGTGGTATCGTGTTGAAGCTGCATGGGCATCTGCACCTGTACACGTCATCCATGCTCTGTTTGACTCAATGCCCAGGCGTATCAAAGCCGTTATTACGGCCAGAGGTGATTAATCTGGGTACTGATTTTTCAGGATGTATGGACCCAAAAATGCGTGAAAATGTAATCACATGTCAGTTCTAGTATAATATATTTGTCCAATGATCACCCGTTTATCATCTGGATTTCTTCTTGGTGTTGCAATTTTAATGGCCAGTAGTCTATTACACAGTTCTGCAATGTATCACTAAGATTCCTGGGTATAGTACACTGTTCCAGCTTGTGCTAAATGTTGACTGTTCGCTCTCGTAGATAGAACTCCTCTACTAACTCCAGGATTGAGCTGCCATGTTGCAGTGTTGGTGTGGTGCGCCGGCATATGTAGGCGCCCCCCTTCTTTCTTGGCCGTCGCGCGAAGCAAGCAAAGAGGTACAGAGAATGCGAGCGCCTCCGGCAGTCGAAGTACTAAAGAGCTACTTATCGCCCATCTTATACTGGTGCAGCAGTGAACCGCCAGCATTATGGCGAATAGCGACGCCACAACATCTAACCTACCTTTATGCCTCCTCTCCAGAAACAGCCGTAACAAAAACTAACTGGTGTAGCATCACATATTTAGGAAAGTTTGCCAACAAACTAGCCAAAATATTAAAAGCTTATTAATGTAAGAGCCACAACAGCTCATATATTATTAAAGAACAAAGATAAAAGAGATTTATTAATCCACAGTGGGCTTTTTATAATCGGCGTTAAATACGAAGGCGGCCCATTTTTCAGCCGTTCCGCGTATCCCCCTCCATTACCGCATTACTAGTGATATTCCTTCTCCAGGCGCGTGGCTGGCCACGGGTTACGCATTGTTTGTCTAGCAGGCTCCACTGTAGGCGCTCGGCCGTAGCTCCTCCCTTCAACGCTTCCCCTATCGCTCCGCCTCTATGCGCGGAAGCGCCTTCTTACCTGACGCCAACTATAGTATACATTGAAGAAACATACTGGGCTATAGAAACTAGGTTAACTGGACATGAGCGTAGCTGGAGATTACAAAAGTCAGAATCTACATTTGTAACACATACTGCAGGAAGGAAACAGATATCAACTCTACACAGAAGTTCTACATGTAGCCAACAAAGGTAAAAAACTAAACCTGTTAGAAGTACTAAAAGTAAACAAACACCTAGCTAAAAATCCTCTTCTGGTTCTAAATGACCACCTACCACCGACAACATCCCCACTGATAAACTACACATAATGCATATTAGTTCGGCAATTACGCTTTCATTTTATTTTTATTTGTATATCAGAGACAGTAAAAATAATGCTACACTAATATACACCGTTACTTCATCTGCCTTGTTCATGCCAAGAAACCCAAAGAAAAATATAAAAATCAAACTATAATGTAGTGTAAGTAATGTAGTATATTGAAATGTAATGCAATATGTGAACCGTACTGTCTGATGCACAGAAAATGTAACGAGTGTTCACTTTGACAGTTCAAAACACGGGTCTTTACGCCACAAAAATATATACCACTGATTGTAAAATAATATCACGTATTTTAGGTACGGTAACATAAGTAAAGTAAATAATTTTGGCCTTTCTTAAACCAAATATTAATAACTGACAATATGTAAGTGTATTGAACGCCATCTGTAAAGTAAGAAGTGAGAACTTCTCAATGAATGTCGTAACCTAGGACCATCTTAAGTCAAATGTTTGGTGAGCTAAAACCTTACGTTTGTTGTCGACGCTAGCCAGTTTGTTTTCTGTTGTTGGCCTAATAAACTGAAAATTAGTTTGAAGTGAATAAAATATTAGTAGACCAAAAACAGTTTAATTGTTTTAACACGAAATTTGAAGTGTTAACTTTTAATTTTTCTATGTAACTAAATTTTGCTGGGCTTTAATATGATGTAAGAGGACTCGGGATCGACAGCTTTGCAATGCCAATTTGTATTTGGTATAAGCTACAGTACTTTTCCCTCAATCTTTGTTACATTGTCAATTTTTTGTAAATTTTATGCTCATATGTATCCTGCCAATTTTGAAACAACGTTATTGCGAAATGTACTGTATGGGAAACTGCAGCCCCCACTTTCCTTTACAATACTGAAACTCTAGATTTCGACTACCACTAAGGGTTTCCTCCTCAAAAATAAAAATACAAAATGAGACGTTGACATACGTACATTGATACGTCTCATATTGTAGATTTCTGATGAAGACACCCTTAGTGGTTGTCGAAATCTAGAAAAAGTTTAAGTATCTTAAAGAATCTTGTGGGGCTGCATTTTTTCATACAATAAATAATGTTAGGACAGTTGCTGCTTTAGACAGGCCATGCTCAAAATCATATTATTGCGAAATATTGTTCGAAGATTCGAGTATTAAGTTTTTTTCAGTATATGTTGCTGTTTTCAAAAATAATCTTCATAATATTATCTGTAATTTTTCATTTATTTTGCAAGTATTGGATGTAATATTGTTTCTGTACGTACACTTTAGCTGTCTAATCACTCACTGAAAATTTGATAGTTCTATTTCTGTAAGTTTGAGAATAGCTGCATTTAAAGGTCGAAAAGTGAGATCTTCGGGAAATTGACTTCGAAGTGTAAACTGTTCTAATCATCTACTTCTTCGAATGTATCCTGAAGCCTTTTCACAAGGATGGAAAAATCTTTCTGCGAAAGTATGTTTGACAAATGCATCTGAATCCAGAGATTTGTCATTGGAGTTCAATTATCTGTGGAACATTTGTATAAGAACATCATTCCACTGTTAACTTCTTCTCGCTTATCAGTCTACTGTCTTCCAACATGAGTGTGATAAAAATACATGTTAGTCTTTAAATTAAGTTCCATGTTTCATATTTGGTTTATGCTGTCCCAAAACCTTCCTTTCAATACTATGATGGCATAAAAATCTTAGGTCAACGTTTTTTTTTTTCTTTGGCCAAGCGCTATGCGGCTCAGATTTTCGACTAGACCTCAAAGTTAACAGTTTTCTAAAGCCAGATTTCTAGCACCTAAGTTTGCGAGTTTGGTCACATTCCCCGACAACAATCACGCTGTCTCGTCTTATCGCTGATGCACAACAGCATATCCCTTCTAATTATTACTGACTGAATAAGATGCCTGTACTTTTTGCAGTAGAATTTCTTTCATTCTGATTTTGTTACTGATGTGCGTGCCGATTTCTGACCAACCAATACATCACTGCCGCCAACTACAGATTAGTAAAGATTTATTTTTATTTTTATTTATTTTATTTTATTTTATAAATTCTTTATTTATTTATCTTTTTTTATTTTATTTTTTTTTTTTTTTTATTTTTTTTTTTTTATTTTTTTTTTTTTTTTTTTTTGCTGCTAGTTTTTGGGGCAATGCCATCATATCTTCAGACCCCACATTCATATAGTTACATATTTAATTAGTAAAGTGAAAAAGAAATTCTCATATTCTTCTGCTAAAATGAAACAAGGTAATCAATTGTCAGTGGTAATTAACAAATAGTTGGAAGAAATATCATGTGAAACCATACAACATAGATAAATGTAATGGTCAAGGTAATGTACTGTTAGAAAACCATAATTGTCAAACATGTAAAATCGAATACTGTACTCCAATATTAAAAAACTGGTGCATAGAGAAAATTGAAATGAGTTCTTTGTGAAACAGTGAAATTCATAGATCACACTGACATTCTGAAATGCTGAAATTGTAACGTCGTAAATAATATAAATCAATTTCGTCATTTTAAGTTCATGTAAGGTTACGAGATCTACGTGTGTATAAAGTATCAAACCAGCTATTAAGTTATTAAAATTTTTCAGAGGAAACAAAGTCATAAACTAACAATGTTGTTGATGAATGATGTTCATAACAATTGGTGCATAGTAACATTTATTCAGGTATACCTCATTAATATGATTGTCTGGACATTGAGACATCTCAAAATCGAAATGAAAACTAGAATGGTCATGAGCAGGAATATCATTCGAACCGGTTTAAAAGTGAACTTGCGTGTATCAAAACTCAAAATGTATTTTATTATGTTCAATGAAAAGGTTGTCTCTTAATTGGTCTGAAATGTACTGTATATAATAACAAAATGTACAATATTCTGTAACACATCATTAATGCTCTAACAATGTCATTAGGAGGGGGTCGGGGGGCGGGAGGCGGACCGCTCCGAGACTCTCGTCTTGGGAGGCCTCCGAATACGGCGATAACACGTGGGTGTTTTTTGGTTGTTTTTTTTTTTTTTATTATTTTTCTTTTATTTTTGGCCTCTCTTTCTGGAGCCCCCAAATCTCTGAAGTTATTCTTTTAGACTGTCCCGTGTCTAGTCTGGGGTGCCTCCAAATCTGGAAAGTAACTTTTTTATAGTAATACATATATTTCCAAGTGGAGGGGGGCAGCTCATTTTGTTTTGCCGGCGCCCCCGGGCCTCCGACAACCTTAGTCCGCCACTGGGAGTGATCCACATACAACGTTATAACAGTCTGTTCACTCATGTAATTAAATCAGCAAAATGAACTAAAGATTCAGAAAATTGGGTTATCAAATAGTAAATCTAAAATTCAACCGAAATGTATCATATTTAATAATTATCCTTATTTGGACATCAATAACCGATGCTAATGTCTAATTGTCTAAGAATGTTATAGGAACAATCAGTAGGATCAGAATGAAGTAACAAGTGAGTTAAAAGCACCTAATATAAAATATAATGGCATGCGACATATACATAACATAGTTTAACAAAATATGTCCATTAGCAAGGTTTATGTGGCTGCTTTACATTTATGGTGCAAATTTGTAAAATAGGGGTTAAAACAAGTAAATTAGGCTAACAGTCAATTCCGAAATAATATGTATATATTAACAAGAAACCGGTGACATTGCCGTATTTTCATAATAAGTAATAGGCCATTTTTTAACAATCCAAAGTATCACAATAGTTACCTATAATTTCAGATGAGATCTGTATGTCAACGTCGAGGTGTCTGAACAAAACATGTCATTACTCATTTACAACATGGACGCAATTAAGCCAACTACAGACGCGATAAGACTAGCTCAATAAAAAAGTTTTATCAATAAGTTAAAAATTGTCGGCGAATTACTTTTCTCCTTCGAAATTTTTTAAGGAAACCCAAACAGTACAAGTCTATATCACAGTTTTGTTTATTACCTGGCGACCTGTTTTCAACGTTTCCAATTTAAGTATCGTCAGACCGATCGCTGAACAGGAGCAGATACCGCTGAAAGGCGATAATCGACTGCAGTGCTTGCTCAGATATGGGCCTGAGGATGATTCTGTAGAGGGTTGAAACATGTCACCAACTATTGAACAACTGTGAGAGCTAGACTGCTTCTCCATTCATTCTAATATAAATGCTTTATCCTAACGTGTATCTCGTGCCACATCATATTGAGATGGAATTTGTAGTTTTATTTTATTTTATTTATTTCTCTGTACTAACATTTCTTTTCTCATACAAGCCTTAGCGGTGATTTCGGTATTGCGCTTTTTCAGTTTTCTATGACTTGCGGTATTATGGGTTTCCAGTTTTCTGTGACTTGCTCATGAACTGTGGTTTCTAGCCGGGTGTTTACTTATCGAATTCTTTTGCTATGTGATGTTGGCTCCGCCAGCTCTTCCCAGGATAATTGTGCATATCTTTGCTGGTTAGAATTTGTGTATTTTCTTACTTTTCGTGTTGATGGTGGACTCGGTGGGAGGGCCGGCGCAAGCGGAAATGCAGACCCGTGCAAGTTGAAAATTTGTCGCCCCGTCATTAAAACAAAATAGAAAAAAAACTTTGTCTAATGTTAAAATCATTTTTTGTATGGCAGATTTCCTAAAATAAAAATACGTTTTATATACAAAAGACAGAGTTATATAATTACGCAGGCCTAATATATAAAAGGGAAACATTTTAGCACAAATCTCGAAATCTGTTGACCGGTTTATTACGAATTTTAAACCACACTTTGATGAACATGTAGAAGGATATTTTTGAAATATAAAGGTTTTCTCAAAGTTCCGTTACAAATTTCGAGGATTCGTTCAGGAGAGTTAAGTATCAGTACTGTTTTTTCTCTTTGTCACTGTGAGACAACTCTGTTCTACTGCAAGGTATTTGTTTTCCATATTTTGGGAGGAGACAGCACGGGTCAAAACAAGGAAAAAATCTACTAAACATGGACTCTACAATGAATACCGTAAGAGCTATGAGCACTAGACCAGTAGAAGAGACGTGTAAACAGTAGACAACCGAATATGAAGACGTGCTCAAATGCTCAAATGTTAAATTTATGGGACTTAACTGCGGGGTCATCAGTCCCTAAACTTACAAACTACAAATGAAACTACCTTATACTAAAAGACAGCACAAACATCCATCCCCGAGGGAGGATTCGAATCTCCAACGCGGGAAGCCGAGCGATTTGCAACGTGGAGCTCCAAACCGCTCGCCTACTCCCACGCGGCTATACGTGCTCAAAGCTGGTACGTATACATTTTAGAGCCTATGTTGTCCATTTTGTGCTTGTTTTGGTTCACATTACGTCCTTCTAAAATATGGAAAGCAAAGAGCTTCCAATAGTAATGATTTGTTTCACAGTGTCAAAAAGTAACGCAATGCTCATAGCTTCAATGGATGACAATCCCGGACATTGATTGCTTAGCGAAGTATTATGTATTCATTCCCTTGTACGAGTGCGCAAAGTTTGCAGCGGGAATTTGGAGAGCAACATCAAACCAGTCTCCGGACTGAAGACCACAACATCAACACTTCAGTTAGGATCAATTACTACAAACGCTTCTGTTGCTAGTGGAATTTTGGATATTTGGAATCACGGGTTCTATGGAAGGCGACAGGCAGCGGTGCCGTAACGGGACTCTGACATGCGGCAGAAAGTCACGCCCGGCCGAGCACGGCTGCAAGTCTCCGTGTGAAGACTGTGTGGACTGGCAGCGAGGGCCACCCGAGTGTTAAGAGGCGAGTCTTCTCAGAAACCATTCTGAGCTCCACAGTTCCGTATGAGAGAGAACGTGGCCATGGAAGCCATGCATGAGACGGTGCGGGCTCGGTTTCGTAGAACCATGGCAAGGGCAGCCGTGCATCCCCGTGGGAAACAAAATTTCTCGCGGTAGACCATTTTCGCCGCGTGAGGACTTCAAGGAGGTGTATCTGCTTTATACTATGAATTCCAGAGAACATACTCAGGTTCGCATGAGTAAAGGGAGTCGGAGAATATACTTCAGCCGAATAACTTCTCAGCGTAACAGGGTGGGAGTAGTTACTGCAGAGAACATTCTCCAATTTCATATGACTAAAACTACAGAAGTTTTTAAAGACCGGAGAACATTCTCCGATTTCTGAAGTCAGCTCTCTAGCATACTACGTTTACTGTGGTTTATAATAAAAATGACATTTGTGTTACTTCGAAAGCAAAAACAACTTCCTTTATACCTATTCTTTAAGAAATAAGAGGGGATCTAAGAAGTTAATGCAAATAAAAACATTTTGTTGACGAGTAGCTTCCTTCAGAAAAATCGTGAGTGTCACACTTCAAGCATTTTATATAGCCTAGTGACGAGAGTGATATAAGAGGAATGTTTTCCATATCGGCATAAAAATGAAACAAGTGGATTCAGCTGCATGTTTTACCCATTTGTTGGGAGTGTATATTTAACAGCTACACAGCAAAATAATTCTGTTTTTAAATAAGGTCTGTTAGTAAGGTCTTATGATGTTAGTTCCAAATAAAGTGCATCCCAAGACTTCACAGTTTCTATCACAAAATAAATATTGCTACAGTACTAGGTAAGCAAAATTCAAATGTTTGTAAATCTTATGGAACTTAACTACGAGGTCATCAGTCCCTAAACTTACAAACTACTTATGAACTAGCTACAACTACGGACGGCACCAATATCCATGCCCGAGGTGGGATTCGAACCCACGACCATAGTGGCCGTGCAGACCGTGACTGAAGCGCCTCAGTCCCCTCGGCCACCGCGGTCGGCACTAGGTAAGCCTACTGAACTATTGTTTCTATCCAAACCGGTTGACCTATTTAAGATGCGTTTTCTGACTTTGTAATCGTAACTTTTTGTTATGTTAGAAGTAAGTAGACACGAAAGGAAAATTAATAACTGATTAATTACATACCTAGCAGCCCGTTTCTTGTAACAAAATCGAATGACCTAACACTTATGAGCTGACCATTGAGTGTCATATGTAACAACAAGTAGGCCTATCTCATGTGAGAAAACTCCGACAGCATTCCACGTTGAAACAGATGAATATGTGACGCATTCTTAAAATTTCGTTCGCAAATTGTGCTAACCCAACTTCATTCATAAAAAAGTTTCTCGCGTGACGAAAATTTTGTCTTCTCAGAAGAATACATTTCCGTAAAAAGTCCTCATTTTGTCTTAATTTTCTCCTTCACAACAAACTAATATTTAAACATAGCACAGTTCTTCATGAACACGTAGATGCCTACTCCATATTTGTACACTTAATCATTTGCCTGTTTGGGCTAGTTTAGAGAAATACACGACTGAACAGCTGTACGGTGCTGGACATGACATGCGAAGAACTTACTCAAGGAGGAGGGGAGGTAGGGAGAATGAACTACCTGCTCAGAGCATATGCTTCGAAGTTTTTATTCTTACGAAATTGAGAACTTACTCAGAGAACGCTCTTTTGCTCTGAGAATCTTCTCTGGAGCATGTGCTCTTTTTTATTCATACTACCCAATGTCTAAGCATCTTACTGGCTGCCGCGCAAATTTGAGGCGCTGAAATTGATCAGCTAGACATGAGGGCGGAAATTTTGATAAGAGAGGGAGCTTCTTCACAGGAGAGTATTAAGAGGAGATCTCCATGGGACGTGGCAGCGTGCAGTTGTGTCTAGGAGGACTCCACGTAGTGTGGGGACCTTTGGAATTTTTTTTTTAATTGTGCAAGAGCACGATTCTCTATTCGGTTGGGTGCTAAGAGGGTAGGTTGGAGGAGCAGTGGATAGTTGGTGGGTGAAGTTAAGCAATCATAGTCAGTTCAGGTACCATTTATATAATCGGAGGCTGAAGGCATAACAAGACAGTTAAGATAAGTGATGTAAGGCAAAAGGCCAAGTTGACAGAACCATTTTTTTGATAAGTTAATAAAGCTCGAAATTTAATAAAAAGAACTCTTTAAAAATACAATAACAACAGACACAATGAGCCCAACAATTTAAGCGAGAGTAGAAAGTCTTAGTTGAAAGCAACCCTTGTAAATACAATATTATTTACAAATGCCCCCTGCAATAAAAATGAAAACAGCTCAACTTATCAAAATCCACTGAAGTGGGGCTCCAAAATTTAAGTGAATACACCCCTTTAAAAATACAATTACGAAAACACACTAAATATGTGCTCAAACATTTAAGTAAAATTTGAGTTTTGTTATAGAGGCTGGTAACAGGAAACTGTGCACAATGATATCAACAGGCAGATGGCCAATAAAAGAAACCCCGATAAAATTTAGAAATAGGCCAAAAAATTAAATAAAACAACTCAGCTTACTTATCAACATCACACTAAAGGTGGGGAGCTGTCTACTCGTTACTTTAATACACCCACCCAGGTAAAACAGATGAGCTGACTCAAAACAGGAAGGCGCCCAACAGTCAACAAGAACTACAGCTCTGACACGACCGGGCTTACACAAATCAATAGAACGCCAAATTACAACCGCGGGGTAGCGATGCCTCACGGAGGGAAGATTTTCTGCAAAAAGAAGAAAAAAAAATAAAGAAAAGAAAAACAAAGCTTTACAACTATCGTCTGTGCAGATGCGAACCAGCAGAGGGACAAAAACCAGATAAATTCCCCAGTTAAGTTAAGCAAGTTAATGTACACTCTCTGACAAAACAAACTGGCCGGCGGTCGGCCGCCGCTGGAGGTCAATTCGAATTTCTTCAAAGGCGTTTGTATGGTAAAGCAAAGAAGACATCTAATACCATTTCCATAATTTGGAGTCGACCTTTCTGAAGGACTTTAAAGCTTTAAAGCTTTTCTTCTGATTCCGTTAAAGAGTTTCTTCTTGCAAATTACAGCGTAAAAAGTAAAATGAAACAAAGCAAAATGAAATACCATCCCCAAACCCACTGACTCCAACCAGGATTAGAACTGCCGGCTCAAACCAGAGTTGCATCACAAGACACAAGCAGAACCACACAGCCAACCAGCAAATTAAACAAATTGATCGATGAATTGTACCATGGTTTAAAACAGTATTAAGGAAAGCAATTGCACTGTTGCTTGGTAAAAGATAGTAAATAAACGTATTGAAGTATCTCTTATTCATTGATTTATAACAGATGCCGTAGAATGCGCAGGGCTGTAATTTTACCGCTATTAAAAAATTAAATGGACTGAGAACAAAATTTCTAAATAAATCTGATCCGAATTATCATTATAAATGAAGTGAATAAATGAGTAAGCCGTGAATGTCCTCTGCCTACATATCGGTTTCAAATGAAGGGTGTTGAAAGAAGTGTTCCACATTTTGACAGGAAGTTTTACGGATGAAACAAGACAAAAATGGCCGTTATACATGAGCTCTAACACGCTTATGTTAATGGATATGAGAACTTGTTGATCTTCAAAAATGTGAAACATATTGAACAAATAAATGTATCGGTAATAAAAAACACAAATTCAAAAAAGAAACTGAAATAAAAACTAATGGTACTAACAATAATAAAGCACAGCAGTTCATCCACTCCACGAGGAGATTTATAGGCAAAATATGTGTTTAACAATATTAAGGAGACGAACAGCAAGAGCAAACTATTTACGGTTACCGAGCATTCCGCAGCAAGGCGCCTAGAGCGCATACCCATTTCAACACGGTTTCAAATAATAGAAGAAATATTTCCCGTCTTCAACCTTGAAAAAGAAAAAGTCTAACGTACCAGCCATGTAAATGCACAATACTAATGGTATCTGTACTGTACATGAAAAACACTTCTCTATTACGTCAATGTCAATTGTAGCCGATAATCGCGAGTTACAACTCATTGTGACGATCCTCTTGTTTCAAGATTAAGAAAAGCAATAAAACTGCGTCCGATCTATCATCATCTGTTAATTGTCAATACGAATTCGCCGCGGTGGAACGGCCGAGCGCATTGAGGCGCTATGCTCCGATGCGCGAAGCCGTTCCCCGTCGAGGGTTCGAATCCCCCCCACAGGCATGGATGTTTGTGTCGTCTTTAGTATAAGGTAGTACATAGGTAGTTTGTAAGATTAGGGACTGATGACCCCGCAGTCAAGTCCCTTTAGCTTAACAAACATTGTTGTAATACGAATTCTGTATTTATCAGTCGTAAAGAACGCAACAATGGCTAGAACTGTTCTTCTGAAAAGAAATGCAAATTTTAAGAAATACCTTTCATAGCGACGACGTACGTACCACAATGGGTGCTCTCACAACTGAGAAATGAGTGGTCACAAAATTCCCCTCGGCTTCTCTCTAGGGTTGCCAGATTGAACTCGAGGCAGGTCCGGAGTCCCAAATTTGTTTTTTATGTAATAACGTTAAAACATATTAAAAATTCAGAACTCGAAAACCAGTGAAGTTATGGACTTGAAGCGTTTTGTGTTGCTAAATCTTTACAAAGTAGACACGATTTTAAAATTTTGTTGCTATCGCCAAAGTAGACAAAACGTTAATTTTTTTGGTGTAATCTTCGCCGTGTAGACTGTATGTTGTAGAAGTCTACGTCGAACCTAATTAGAATCATACCTCTGAGGAGAGAACGTTGTTTGCACTTCTCCTGCGTTTCCAGTCGCCGTGCTGTGCTACGTAACGACATCGTACCGTTCCACTTTACCGAGAGGTATATATGTATTGGTGTGATGTTTGTTCTTTCGAAATAAGACATCACACCAATATATGTATCATTTAGACGCAAAGATTCTGGGTTCTGTTTTCATCGCTAACGCGACTAACAACGTTAGACCTCGTGTGTAAACAGTTAAAGGTTATGTTGGCCACTGGAAAAATGCATAAGTAACACCTGTTGTTTGAGACTTGAAGATGACCTGAAATTAGCCGAAATCGATATCTCATAATAAACATAAGGTGTAGCTGTCTGTATTTCATAATGCTATTCCTAACATATTTAAAAGTTGCTCAAAACCACCTACAAAAAACCTTTATAATGAGATTGTATGTAAATCCACGATCAAATTGTGTTTTTAGTTATTTGTAGTAATACACCCAAAGATCTGTCCTTGCTTTTAGTGCCTTGATCAGCTGTTTATTTTTAGAGGTATTACTAGGGACAGGAAAAATTCGCTTTTGCGATAAATGCGAATATAGATGCGAATTCTGACTCAAAATGCAGTAAATCCGAAATTGTAGTTAGAAACGGTTGCGCTCAATTCCGATTTCATCACATGGTGCTGTATTGTAAATCGAGTGATATTTGTATGACGTGTTATCTCCCTGTTGAATGGGGCTGTGATATCTCCGGGCCGTTACTACAGCTCCACCTCGCTCGGTGGGCCTTTCCCTGAATACGGCACAGGTAGCGGCTGGAGGGCGTGGAGTAGGGGTGGTGTATCCCTACTTCTAGAACACCCTGTTCACTACCTGCAGCGTCCGGGTCTCCGCGCAAGTGTCTACAAATTCCCTTTCCGCGCAAGTGTCACTCCCCGCAAGTGTCACAAACTCCTGGCAACCCTACTTCTCTCCTTCCTTGATCCAACAGTCTGCCAGACCTGTCACTGCTATAGTCTGATGCTGTCCCGCCATTGTACCGCCCCGTTCGACCGCACGTTTCGTGCATGCCTTTCGTCGGTATTTCTGGTGGTAAAGGAGAGGGAAGTATTCCATGGCGATGGTGCGTCCTATAGCGTATTCTGGAAGTGGATATTAGATCTGAGGGGACATGGTAGACACGGTTGGATAATTATTGTTGCTGGAGACATCGCCTAAAAGGTGTGTTGCAGCCCGTCATTAGGATGAATTTGTTGTATGTTGAGTGGTATCTGATGAGGTTTGTGGAGTGAGGGTTTCCTGGAAAAGAGGAAGGCTACAGGCAGCCTGTTCCTCTGCCGGTGAGGATTTGTATATCAATAATGACCACTTCTAGCTTTCTGAAAATTTGCGCAGGTGGTTACTTTTTACACTTATTTGTTGTCTTGTATAAATTGCGACCCCACCTCTGCCATCCGATCTATGTCTGATGTGGCAGTTGCGTTGTAAGTTCCATGTTTCGGCTACCTCTAATACATCGATTTCATGTTGTTTCAGTGTGTGTTACGTGTTTTCTTTCTCAAGAGTCCGCCAGCATTTACAAACATGCAGTTGAGAGGTGTTCTGTTATTGTTGACCAACTTGTGTGCATTCTGTGGGGTTGAGTTTGCCCTTCTAGTGTCTTCTGAGTGGGGACGTGTTAAGAGCGACATTAATTCCGGTGCTTGCGTATGTCTATCCTTTTTTTAAATAGGTTCTTTTTTTCACATCGTGTGTGGGACTGTCTCTCTCGTCTTGAACGAGGGTCCATAAGTCTGTTGTCAGTCACTAGAATTCATCTTTTATTATCAGCTCTTCTCCTATATCTTGGATGTGACTTCTAGGATCGATGCAGATTTGTAAATGGTGCTGAGATATTTTTATGGAGTTTAGGGCTTTCTGTGGTTTCTCACACAGTTCACGTAGGCTTTTGACACCCCGTGCTAAAATTTCAAGAGTCACTAGAGCCATTATGGCTCAACTGCATTAAGACATGTCAAAGAGATAACACATCAAAAGATGGTGATAACTGAAACCGTTGTCTAATGACTATAAAGTGAAATCATTGACGTTAATAAAGAAAATCTATTTTTGAAGTGTTGTGTGCGCGTATTGTAAACTACGCACAACGGCACAAGCTATCTTAGCTTTTTTTTAAAAAACACGCAGAAAAGGTAACAATCTCCAGCGCTTCGGTTGTCATCTGTTTCGCAATACCGTAAATCAGGACCGTCTTAATGATATTTGCCGCTCGGATACGAAAAATCAGCTAGCGCCCACCTCCTCTTGCCACCGAAAGGGAAAATAACTTAATTTTTTTTTATGTTACTTTTATTTAATACTCACATAAAAATACAGAAACATTTTCAGACAGTTTTGAAATATATTTTTGATTTGATACCTATGATGATTTGTCAGTCTATCTTGGGTCATGTTGATCGTAAATAGTTTCTTTTATTATTTGCAGTTTGGAAAATGACCTTTCACCATCTGCTACTGTCACAGAAAGTGTTAAATATATGCGCAAAAATATTTGCAGTTTGGAAAATGACCTTTCACCATCTGCTACTGTCACAGAAAGTGTTAAATATATGCGCAAAAATATTGAAACGTTTGGGAACAAAGACATTAAATTATTGGACTAAATAGAATTTGACGCATCGAGTAAAGGAAGCAATTCCAACTTATTAAACAACTGTTCTCCATCAATATCCTATGTATTTTCATATGTTATCTTTTGTTCAATTTTGCGACATTCTGTTTTCTTTGCTCTGTGTCCCATTCCCTCCAGCGTTCAATGTTTCGAAAAAATGAAAAACCTGCTTTTGTATTTTGTCGACAAACGGATTCTTTCATTTAACTGTAAGATCGCCGTGTCAAGTAACAAAAAAAAATACTTTAAACGTTTTTTATGGCCTAATATGGGATCATTTGAAGTTCTGTAATCAACATGTTTTCGAGGACGTGGACGAGTAGTTTCTTTGAATTCAGGTTCACATTCTAAATCTTAAACAAATAATTTTGAATCAACTAGTATTTGATCAAATACACTGTCTGTCGGTATACATCTAAATCGTTTTTGACCAGATCTATCATTTGACCCCTCTGAAAGAATAAAGTCAGAACTTTGCAGAATATTGCTTATAAAATTTAAATGTTCAAATGTTTGTAAATCTATCGGACTCAACTGCTTACAAACTACTTAAACTAAGGTACAATAACCTAAGGACAACACAAACACCCAAGCCGGAGCGGGGACTCGAAACCCCATATTACAACTGAACATATGAACCTGTAGGAGTTTATAATTTTGACATTAATGAACTCGCCATGTTTCTTGCGTCACTGTCATACTGGCCACATATACAAATAGAGTATAATGCATCGTAAATATTATCCATCTTAAAGTGAAGTGCTTTTAAAACATCAACTCTCCCACCTCGTACCTGAAAGAGGCTTTATTGTCAAAGTAGGTATCTGGTTCATAATGACATCCCAACGTGAAGCTGATGCCGAAAAAAAAAAAATATTTCCTGAAAAATAGAAAATAAGTTTGAGATTTTCGTACAGCTTTTACCAGCATCATTTAATACCAAATTTAGTGTATGAGGCTAATATTTTTCCTGTCATGTTTGCCCCATTATCATAACCTTGGCCTCATAAATCTTCTAGTTTAATAGTAAATGATTTAAATAAATATAAGAAATAAGTTTCTAAACCTTGTACAGTAGTATTACTTACATGTAAAAACCCTAAGAAATGTTTTCTTGCCTCAGCAAGTTTTGTTGATGGGTTAAAGTAACAGTAAGTTGTTCTAAGTGTGAAATGTCAGGTGTAGAATCTAAAATCACAGCGTAGTAATTGGATTGTTTTGAAACATAATCCTGTTTTTTTATTTTTTCAGAAATTAAATTAATCAATTCATTTTGAATGTTAAGCCCAAGATAATGCATTATGCAATGCTTAGCACTTTCAATACGTCCAAAGTTAAAAATACATTTCACAAACTTTAAAAAATTTCCATTATTTGATTCGAATAATTTTTCAGTAGCACCTCTAAAAACTAAATGTTTCCCAGCTAAAACTTTATAATCTCGATTATCCTCTCCAAAACTGCCGTCCACCTCTTTTTCTCGCGGTCTACTTGAGCTTGATTTTCAGAGTCTAGTGTTCGACATTTTAGTAAGTCAGTTTTTAGATCTAAATATTTTTTTAAAGAAAGTATGTAACCTGAACTATTTTCATGCCTTTCTAAATATCACGACAAATGCCTCTAGTCATTAAAACCTATCTGACCATTATACGCAGTAACATTTGCATTAAAAAGAAGGGAAAGCTGAAAGGTGGAAAGAGTACACAGATGAGCTATACAAAGGAAATGAACTTAGAGACAATGTTGCAGGAAGGGAAGAGGAAGTAGATGAAGATGAAATAGGAGATACTATACTGAGAGATGAATTTGACAGAGCCTTGAAAGACCTAGGTCGGAACAAGGTCCCAGGAGTAGATGACATTCCCTCAGAACTACTAAAGTCTCTAGGAGAGTCAGCCATGAGAAAACTGTTTCACCTGGTATGTAAGGTGTATGAGACAGGCGAAATACCCTCAGACGAATATAGTAATTCCAATTCCAAAGAAAGCAAGTGCAGACGAATATGAAAATTACAGAACTATTAGTTTCAAAGTCATGGTTGTAAAATTTTAACACGAATTATCTACAGTAGAATGGAAAAGCTGGTTGAAGCTGACCTCGGGGAAAATCAGTTTGGATTCGGGAGGAACGTAGGAACACGGGAGGCAATACTCACTTTACGACTTACCTTAGAAGACAGATTAAGGAAAGGCAAACCTACATTTATAGATTTTGTAGATTCGAAGAAAGCTTTTGACAATATTGATTGCAATACACTCTTTCAAATTCTGAAGTCAGCAGGGGAAAAATACAGGGAAAGGGAGTTATTTACAACTTGTAAAAAGCCAGACCGCAGTTATTAGACTCGAAGGGCATGAAAGGAAAGCATTAGTTGGGAAGGAAGTTAGACAGGATTGTAGCCTTTATCCGATGTTGTTCAGTTTGTACATAGAGCAAGAAAAAATTTGGAATAGGGATTAAAGTTCAGGGTGAAGAAATAAAAATATTGCGTTTTGCTTATGACCTTATAATTCTGTCAGACACAGCAAAGAACCTGGAAGAGCAGTTGAATGGAATGGACAGTGTGTTGAAGAGGGCGTATAAAATGAACATTAACAAGAGCAAAACAAAAATAATGGAATGCGGTCTTATAAAATCAGGCGATGCTGAATGAATTAGATAACAAAACAATAAAGGAGGTAGATGAGATTTGTTACTTGGGTAGTAAAATAACATATGACAGTCGCAGTACAGAGGCAATGGGAAGAAAAGCGTTTTTGAAAAAGAGAAATTTGCTTACATCGAATATTAATTCAAGTGTAAGGAAGTCTTTTCTGAAGGCATTTGTGTGGAGTTTTGCCCCGTACGGCAGTGAAACATGGACGATAAACAATGCGGATAGGAAGAGAATAGAGGCTTTTGAAATGTGGTGCTACAGAAGAATGCTGAAGATTAGGTGGGTAGATCGCGTAAGTAATGAGGGGGTACTGAACAGAATTGGAGAGAAAAGGAATTTTTGGCATACCTTACGTAAAGAAGGGATCGCTTGGTAGAACACATTCTTAGACATCGAGGAATTGTAAATTTAGCTCAAATGTTCAAAATGTTCAAATGTTTGTATAGCTTATGGGACTTAACTACAGGGTCATCAGTCCCTAAACTTACAAACTATATATGAACTCCCTTACACTAAGAACGGCACAAATACCCATGCCCGAGGGAGGATTTGAGCCCCCGACCGTAGTGGCCGTGCAGACCGTGACTGGAGCGCCTCAGTCCCCTCGGCCGTAAATTTAGCATTGGAGGGAAGTGTGTGGGGTAAAATTTGCAGAGGTAGACCAAGAGACGCATATAGTAAGCAGATTCAAATGGATGTGGGTTGCCGTTCTTATGAGGGGATGAAGAGGCTTGCTCAGGATGGAGTAGGGTGAAGAGCTGCATCAAACTAGTTCCGGACTGAAGACCATAACAACAATGGTAAGACTTTAATAAGTATCGTTAAACGACCTATTGTTGCCATCAGCAGGATATGTTCATTATAAATCTGAACTGATTCATTTTTTTTTTTTTTTTTTTTTTTTTTTTTTTTTTTTTTTTTTTTAAGTAACCTTATCAGGTATTATTTGTGGCCAGAGAGCGCGATCATTCAGGTTTTGTTCAGAAATTCGTGCATCCAGTGGAAATTCGACACAAGCGATGAAACGAAACTGCTAAGGTCTTCGGTGACCGCTCTTACACACCATTTAAACTAGCTCACGTTAACTTATTCTAAAGACGACACAAACCCCCATGTCCGAGGGAGGAGACGAACCTCCGGCGAGAGCGGCCGCGCCCTCTACGACGGCATGGCGCCTTAGACCACGCGGTCATACCCGCACATCGCCCGCCTGGCGCCCCCTGGGTACCGGCGCCGGGATGCCCCGCACCTCTTGCACCCCGTGCTAAAGACGGACCTGCCGTAAATAATTTCTAGTAAAAGTAAAACATTACCCTCCGTGCTAGTGCTGCCACCTGTAAGTGGTTAACGTTGAAGTCTAATTCAAGCAGAGGTCACATTAACGTGACAATACCGTGCATATGCAACATAAAATGTTATTAACTAATCAAATTATACATTCAGCAAAAATATGTAGCAATAATATGTGCACAGTATAGAGGATAGAGGGAACAGTAAACAACGTTTTGTACATTTAAGTCTTCTACTTAAGTTATTTCAAGCAAATAACTTTGAACAGTATTATCAGGAAGACAACATATTAAGCTTTGATAAATAGTTGCAAATAGTTTTAAATACATTTCATTATTTAAAGAAATTGTATTTTCCTGAGATAGTACACTCTGGTTCATTGATCAGGTATGGGATAGAATTAGTCAGTAGCTAGGGGCATATGAGCTAATTTTTATTTATTTATTTTACATCACACTATACTTTCAACTACTGATTCAAGAAACAGAGCGTTTAGAATTTTCTGGTTAATATTATTTAAGAAAGATACGCTGCAACATTCAATAACTTGACAGTTACACAGAAGTTAAAACCATTACAGGTCCAGGATATCAAAAAGAAACAGGAGGTTTTCAAAAAATGCAAATAAGAAACTAGGATTAAATATTTACTACTCTTGACATATGGAAATAGCAGCGTTAAAAATTACGAAATATTCGTCGAAATGTGAAAAATGTCTTACACGCTTAATGAGTATTAAGTTCTATGCATGAAGTTAATTCTGATAAACGTAAAGATACCTTATTGGATGTATGTGAAGAGATTAAAATGCACTATTGTAAATTAAAATGCAAACACTCTTTTAAATGTTAGGGAGCGTATTCTCAGGCCAGAATGCAGCTATTTATTTATTCCTATTGGAAGTGTGGGAGGGGAAAATGTCTCATAGTATCCTTCCTCCCATTTGAATAAAGGAACTTTGGATTTTATTTGCATGTTTTAAAAACCACGCCCTCTTAATTTGGTGTCTACACATGCTATTGTTTTCAATATATTTTGATGTATGTTTGTCTAAGATAGAGATCCCTAATGCCTTTTTTTACCAAGTAATTAATTTACATCATTTGTACTAAGGCCTAACTTACAAGTCGTATAAATGGGGAAAAAAAATAGAAATTTTAATTTAGGAAAATCAGTAGTAGAAGATGTGAATATTGAAGACAAATACTCACTGCTAGATCCGTAAATAAAAGTTTTCTATATATTCGTTCGAAGAATAAATCGATTACTGCAAGTAATTAGGCTGAAATTCATCAAATTCCAGTATTTGTAAATCTGTGGGACTTAAAACTGCGATTATCAGTCCCTAGGCTTACAAACTACTTAAACTAACTTGCAATAACCTAAAGACAACACACACCCATGCGCTAGGAAGGACTCGGACCTCCAACGGGGAGCAACCGCGCGCTCCCCAGCAAGGCGCCTTAGAGCGCTCGGCCACTTCAACGCGGGTAAAATTCATCACTGTTTCTAATTGTAATAACCTCGTTGTCGACGGGACATTAACCCTAATCTTCCTTCCTTTCTTTCCTTAAAGTTAATTAATAGTAAATTAATAATACAGAAGAAAATCCAATCAGTCTCTTGTAAAGAATAGGACGTGGAATCTGTAAAGTGATGTTTAGATATGTAATCGCCAAATTAATGTGATGTGTCAATAGACATCAAAAAGCGATTTGTGTAAATTGGATCTTAAGGAAGAAAAATACGACAGTCTCTTCGTGAAGTTTCCAAACGACACCAGTAATACGCCAAGAGAAATGCAAACTCAAACACTCAGTCAAAATATTCATTAGCTCGGACAGAAACGAATTGCTTTATTGTGTTCTCCAAACAAAGCGACGAGGAATTTATTCACTGTAAAACATTGGATGGGACTGGACGTGTATGTAGAATATTTTATTCAAAAGAGTTAATTTAATCGCTTGCATTCTGTTGATAAGAACAATTAACTCTTAATTATTGGTTTATGTGTTGTTTTAAAGCATAATTAGGCGGAACTGTGTGAGTATTCAGTACACGTCATTCTTTACTTGAGCGTCTTAAAATATCCCGTTCTTTGAACATCAGCGCTGACAAACTTCACGCCTAGTTCACTGTAAAGAAAGTTGTGACGGAAAAGTGAGTGGCTGATGCAAGGTCAATGTCTTCTGTCTCATGTCGTCATCACGCACGTGTATCACCTTCTCTTAGTACTGTTTTCTGCCACTACTGTCGCTATGAGACGATTCACTCGCGGTAGAAGTTGCGCCGCGTTTAACAGATGGCGCAAGCGGCAGGGTAAGCATTGTGTCCTTGTGGAAGTTGCCGCTGCACTACCGCGGCAGCACATGTCAACAAGGCCCTACAAACACGGCGTTTGCATCATCCTTCGCACTTTAATAGCTTACGTGCGGCAGTGAAATATGGGTAATAGTTCCGTAGGTTACGTGTAAAAGTGTAGCGTATATCGTCACAAGAACTGCTCGAAGCTTTTGGCAGTGACGATACGTATGATCTTTGTACACCACAAAATTCTGCAACAGTAATAGTGATATGGAAATTCGTTGTTAATGAGCTGTGACATTGAATATAAGTTTTCGTTGCGGGGATGTGTCAAGAAAACATAGCGTGTAATGTGGATGCTCATCTTATAAACAGATTTCGACTTTAATATGTTCGTTGTACTTAGTGTGTTAGAAATCAGAGGAAATGAGAATTACGGTATTTGTGTGCCTCCTTATTTAAAGTGATCTTCGGACAAAAGTGGAACGAAAAACCTTTGAAATGTAGTTTTTATGAACTACAGCCAGTTGATACGTGACTTTTAAAGGATTTACTTCCTGCTACTAACGTGTTTGAATGAGTCAAGAGCGTGCTAACTGAAGTTTCACATAAATATCTATCCAGAAAGAAAGGGGTATCGGTAGCAGCCCGAACTGCAGTTGGAGGTAAGCTAGGTTCTTGACATTCAGGTGACTTTTTTTCCTTAGTAATGAATATCAATCGCCTGAGATTGAACACACTATTTATCATCACGCTTGAGGGGGCAGGGTTCAAGGATAGGTGAGGATTAAATTTTTTGTGTGAATTGATTTCGTAGCAAATATAATACTCTGCTGTAACATCACAAAGAAGATTAGTCGAGTAACATAATTACTGATTTATATAGGTACCATATGTCTTGTCGACAGTGAGAAAAATTCCGATGTCAGACATAAAGGAAACCGATTAATAGACATTCGTTGTAGTGTTTATACCCTACATTTATAGCATTTCGTGAAGGATATGTGTTGGCACAGGAAGTTAAATACTAAACCATTCAGTTGCAAATCATGTATTCATTTTGAATAGTATATTTTGTTCTATAATCTATTCTGGAGAATCAGTGCGAAATTTTAGGAAAGAGTAAATGTTCGTGGAATTAGTTATTTGCATGTAGGCCGAATTGGACATATTGTATTACTAGATTTTCAGGAAACAAAAGGAAGAAGATTTTAGTTTTTGAAGAGACTGTGAAAATATACCGAAATAATTAGTACCCTATTCTTGGTGATATTGTATCCAAGTCATACTCTTAATCTGCAATGTGAGGCTTTGCCTGCGTAGGGCACGCTTCCATGGCTCTTGGGTGTACGTCCGGAACCAAACCACGATATTTTGGCGAACAGGCTTTCAGATAAGACTGACTGAATGATCTGTCAGTTTGTCATCTAAATTTCGTGGCCGCGACAGTACACCCGAAAATCATGAAAGTAACACATGCATTGTCTATATATGGACTACTAAAAACGAAACGAGTGAAATTATAAGATAGTCGTACAGCATGTGCAAGTTATCGTATACACTGTCGCAAAAAATGGAATAATAGGGAAAACTATCGTACAGCGAGAAAAAGAAGGTCCTGCCAATTAAACAATTACATAACATGCTATAAATTTGTTTCTGAAGAATATATGAAAAGGGTTCTCATTAAGAAACGAAATGTAACCCAGACGAGAGTGTTTCCAAACTGTTGTCAGGCCCTCTCGATCACTCGCTTTGCTTTTATATCCCAATATTTAATTCAGCAAAGATGATGAGCACTTTTATAATTTTTGTGTAGTTTGCCATAATGCTTTTTTCAGAGCACTCCAGAAAAGTAGTGTGCTATATTACGATCTCTAAAATGGATAGCTTTGGTTAGATCAAAATGCGGTCAAAATTTTTTGATAATGCGAAATAGGTAACATAATCAGTTAGACCATGAAAAAAGTTATACGAGGATTTGTCAGCAAATAAGTCGCAAACTGAAGTAGACAGTAGGCTAGTCAGTACTGCGAGCTGTGTAAGGGTATTTCTCTACCACTACGACACATCAGCCTTGTGGGTTGCAGCAGTTTTTAAAGAACCAAATAAAGTTCCAGCTCAAGAGCCACTTACAGGATGCAAACTGCCGCAAACATTCCAAGCTCCAGGCTTTTAAAGCCCTCTCGAACGATGGGACGAGTGTTTACAGGTGGAGTCAGCTGAAAAGTAAAGCAATTTGCAGGCTTGTAAAAGCAGTAGCGGCGTGTCTACCTCAGTTTGCGACTTATTTAATGACTCACCCTCGTATGTAAGAGAAAAACAGCTATCAGTCGCAAAATAAATTGAACATTACAGATCGGTTTCGGCTACTTGGAAACCGTCACCAGCGTTTGAGTGTCACATGCTCCTGCGTTTGTTGTAACCATAATTGCTGACATACGCTCTAATACTGAAACACTGATAATGGTTAGCAGGTAGCCGAAACCGATCCGTAATAAACAATTTATTTTTCGGTGAAACGTAATTAATGTAATTATATGATTAAAAGTTACAGCTATAGTCAGAAAAGCCTGAGAGCAGTGTGTGTCATCCAAGTACCATAATATCATAATAATTTTGAGAAAGAATAACTTTAAACCCACTTAAGATACTACATTTATTGTTGAAACAAGCAGGCCTTTAGGTTTAAAAGAAAAATAAATAAATAAACAAACTGTCTTACAAGACTGAAATTAAATGTGGGCTATTAATTAGGAGTTGTTAATATTTATTTCCATGTACAACTTTATTGAGTGCCATTTTACTTACACACTCAATGCATATTTGCATGTGTTCCTTTTGTAAATATCTGAGTAAATAATCTGGTCAAATGGTAAAGTATTGTCTTTTTAAGCAGAGGAAATACGCTTACAGACAGAAATCAAGGTGCCTGAGTAGACTAACAGGTCGAATACAATAAACGTAAATTACCATTAGAATCTCACAATGGAAGTCCTTGAGTTATGCTACAGTACTTTCATTGAGTCAGTTTGTGCATGCCTTACTTTTACTTTCGGACGTACACCCGAGACTCATGGTAGCGTCCCCTACACAGGGAAAGCGTCAGATCGCTGATGGCGAATGTGACTTGGGTACATTATCACCAAGCATAGGCTACTAATTATATCGGTATACTTTCACAGTCTCTTCAAATACTAAAAAATCCTCTTCCTTTTGTTTCCTGAAAAACGAAAATGTATGATTGTAATACAACATGTCCAATTAGGCCTACATGAAAATAACTAATTCCACAAAAATGTACTCTTTTCTAAAATTTTGCACTGATTCTCCAGAACACATTATAGAATGTTACCATACTATTCTAACTGAAGACATGGTTTGCAACTGAATGGCTTACTATTTAACTTTCTATGCCTACACATATCCTAAACGAAATGCTATAAATGTAGGGTTTAAACACTACAATGAATGTCTATTAATCGGTTTCCTTGAAGTCTGACATCGGAAATTTTCTCACTGACGACATTATCAGCCAAATATATGGGCCGGCCGCAGTGGCCGAGCAGTCTGCGGCGTGCCAGTCACAGTCTGCGTGGCCGCTACGGTCGGGGGTTCGAATGCCCCCCCCCCCTCCTCGGGCATGGGTATTTGTGTTGTCTTTAATATAAGGTATTTCATAAGTAGTTTGTAAGTTTAGGGACTGACGACCCCGCAGTTAAGTCCCTTAAGCTTAACAAACATGTGAACATGTGAACAAACATATGGTACCTATATAAGTCAGTTCAAATGTTTGTTAAGCTTAAAGAACTTAACTGCAGGGTCATTAGTCCCTAAACTTACAAACTACTTACGGACTACCTTGTACTAAAGACGACACCAACATCCATGCTCGAGGGGGAATTCGAAGCCCGACCGTAGCGGCCGTGCAGACTGTGACTGGTGCGCTGCAGACCGCTCGGCCACTGCGGCCAACCTGTGAGTGAGTAATTATACTACTCGACTGATCTTCTTTTTGATGTTATAGTATTACATATATTTTCTACAAAATCGTTTCACACAAAAAAATTAATCCTCACCTTCCCTGAACCCTCTCCCCTCAAGTGTGACGATAACTAGCGTATTCAATCTCAAGCGCTTGATATTCATTACTACAGAAAAAATCACCTGAATGTCAGAACCTAGCTTATCCCAACTGTAATTCTGGCTGCTACCATTACTTTTATACTACACAACAAAAATTTTCCGCCATTGAGTTGATTTAATAAGAAGAAATTTTATTTGGTTTTCATCAGCAGGCTACAGAAAGGGTGAAGGGGTTGCTTATTCAGCAAGTGCGAAAGCAGCACAGAAGTGTTTAGGAAAGTCCAGTGGCAAGCGCTGCAAGAGAGATGTTCTGTATCGCGGTACGGGCTCCTGTCGAAGTTCCAAGCTGTTTCATGAACAGTCAACCGGTATCTTGCTTCCTTCTACTTTGGCTATATCTCGCGAAACGACCACACGGATAAGATGAGAGACCACATGGAGGTATACTGGAAATCGTTTTTTTCTGCGAACCATATGCGACTGGAATAGGAGAAAGAAGTGAAAATTGTAAAAGTACCCTCCGCCACACATCTCAGGGTAACTTACGAAATAAGAATGAGGATGTATATGTTGAAATAGAACGAGTAAACTAAGATGTAATGCTACACTAAATAAAGTAGGAAAATTATTTACTAACAAGAAAAGTTATAATCACTTTCAAATGAATTTTACAACTGCTAGATGTCGCGGCACTTGCTATGTGTTCACGGGTTCAGTGAACTCCAGGTAAACAGCACGTCGTGAAAAAAGTAAATAAATAAATAACATACAAAGTGTTTCGTTCTTCTATCAGATCATTTTATATGCACATTCAAAGTGTTTGTATCGCCTGAGAAACGTTTTACATTGCTGAGACAACACGTATATGACTCATAGCCCGGGCATTTAAATGGCAGTGGGCTCAGTGTTGCAATGCGCATGCATGGCTGAGGTTCAAATTCTCTTCTGAACCCCCCTGGAGGCAGGATATGGGCGATCCTGCATAATGGAGGGGCGAGGGGAAACACAGCTTTTAACATTGTCGTTGGAGCTCGTAGAGACACCAGCTCCTGGGTACTCGAGGTCTGGTGATTACACACGAATGGTGCCGAAGCAAAGACAATAGAGCTACTGTGCACCTCGCCTTGCGCATAGGCAAATGCCCCATGAAGGCAACATCCGTCCATAATATTTGTTTTTGGCGCATTGAAGATTCATCAAAAACATGTCATATTTGCTAAAATATGACACATGAAACATAACGGTATCAATTAAAGACGGATCAACTGTAAAAAACCTTCAGAAGATCCGATCAATAATAATAATGAAGTCATTACTCTCCAATTAGCAAGAATAGCCATGTGGTTAGTGGCAGTGTGTTGCTCCATCGAAGGTAGTGGATTCGGTACTGACTGAAAGGAAATATTTTTAAACCCAAACTTCTTTTTAACAGATATGGGAAGAACTACGATTTT
The DNA here is from genome assembly GCA_026315105.1 of Locusta migratoria. Classification (NCBI taxonomy): domain Eukaryota; kingdom Metazoa; phylum Arthropoda; class Insecta; order Orthoptera; family Acrididae; genus Locusta; species Locusta migratoria. The sequence goes on along the minus strand of CM048747.1, from coordinate 371,863,832 downwards.
GTATTGTTACTTGGCACATATCCATGGTTCCAAGGTATTTGAACTCGGTGCTTTTGTTCAAATCCTGGCCGTCTATACTGATGTTTCCTTGGTTTGAGAACCGCTTTCCAAGTAGATCGTCTTCTGGAGATTCACACGCATGTCATTCTCTGCCAGCCTTTCATTCCAAGCTTGGGTTTTATCTTGAAGATCCTTATGGGTTTTCTGTGTCAGTACAACATCTGCTATAACGGACATGAAATTATAACAATTGAGATAATAACGAAAGTAATCCTGTGATGTAACAGTAAACAAAACAGATGTGTCATGCAAAATGGAACTTTGACAAGTCTCACTCTAACATGTGTAAACATATGCTCCTGAGTTTTCAGGGGCCACATCTTGGTCATATAGGTTCCCAGCCCTCACTCTCCCAGACTTGTGATTGTGGGAACACTGCAAATATAGGTCTAAGCTACTCTATTAAGTGATGTGCAAAAACATAAAGAACTCGTTTTCAATATAAAACAGATTTGACAACAATAACTGCTTCAACTTCAAACGTTACATGATTATTCCTTATACTGAACAGTCAAGGTTTCTGCAGTGGTTGTAAATAACACTATCTTTCCTCAGTAACTGTCATAAATGGATTTCATATTGATTCCAACCTAAGAACAAAGGATCATGTCTCAAAGTACATTACTTAAATTACAGTTATTGATAGTGTTTCTATTATTTCTGCAAGTAGTAAAATGTTGCAGAATATTATACCTTTTTCTCAGTACTGGGAAATATTGGCTATTAGCAATATACATGATTAAGAGATTAAAGAGATGTTTGATGAGATAAAAGAAACTATTCTTATATTTAAGGGAGAAGAACATTTTCTTGTGTTATCGACCTGGTAAGGATAGAGTACCATAATTCGTTGAGATTTTTTGAATGGCAGACTTAAGCAACTATTGACAATACAAGATAGAAGATGAATTGATAGCAATGAGAGATGCAATACTGAAAAACTAAGCTAAAAGACAATACAAGGTCTACTTGCTTGGATAAAACACACACATTGAATTTAATTACTGCAAACAGATATATAAAAATGAGAATGCCAGAAAATTTAAAGTAATGCAGGAGAAATGATTGGAAGTGAACTCTAAAACTGCAAAAGCATGCTCTATGGAAAGAAATACATGCTACAAGTCGAAAACAGTACAGCAATATTTAGAAAAAGGAAAATCAGCTAACAGACATTAAGAACTCGAATTGGAAGCCAATGTAAAGCGAAGAATTGATGGATGAAAGGTAGAATGATTATATAGAACTACTGAACAGAGGAGATTAACTTGGAGGTATTATGGAAATGTATAAAGTAGACGAATTTGAGAAGGAACACAGAGCACCGAAAGTAGAACATGGACTAAATGTTCTCCAAACGAAATTATTGAAACATTTAGGAAAACTACAACAAATGTATTCCATGTAGTATGCCAGATAAATGAGGTGGGTTATGGGTGCAAAATACTAAGGCTGGTTATTTGCAGAAGAATGGAAAACCGATAGCAACAGACATAGGGAAGTTACATTCGTGTTCTGTAAGAATGTAGAACGATGGAAAGGAACATTGACTGGAAGGTGTGGACAAACTGTGCTGTTTGGATGACAACTGATGATGACAAAAATGGAGACAATATAAAATACAGATTCGCAACATCAAGGAAACCATTTTGGAAAAAAGAAACACACTGGCATCAAATAGATAGATATCAGGCATTTCTGAATGTACTTGGTGTCTAGCCATACACAGGAGTAAATTGTGCATGATTAGTGTTACAAAGGAAACGAGAGTATAACTTCTGAGATGTGGTGCCACAGAAGTGTGCTGAAGAAATGAATTTAAAAAAATTGAATTACCTTAATGAAGTGATAATGAGTCAAATTGAATAGAAAAGACAATTATGGTAAAAATTGACTAAAAGATGTGATCAGTTGATAAGGATAGACAATTCAGCAATGGAGAGAAGTCTGAAGGGAGAGAGGTAAAAACTGCAGATGGATATCAAAGCTCGATTACAGTAAATGCAGGTATGAAGAGCTATGTATAGACAGAGTGGACACCTATATAATCAGTATTCGCACTGAAGACCACAACAAAATTATTTTCTTTGATAAAGATTAGTGTCTGAAATTAAAGTATTGCAGTAGAAAGATTAAAAAAAATTCTTAAGATACCTCTTTGCCTGCGTTCATGGTAAAACAAATTTACATTTGTTACTGACCATCCTTTGTCAGACACGACACACACACACACACACAGTGTTTAAATTTTCTTTACTATATTCCACATGGAACTCCTCATAAAAAGTGCTGCATTTCCAACTAACTCACTCTGATATATTAATGAGATGTGCACGACACATCGGAGAGTAAAAACAGTGAAGACACACTATGCAGTACTATGCATTACCGTACTTTTTTAACTGAGCAACACTGACCTAATTGGTAATTAAAGTAAGAACAACAATTATATCTATCTACAGTTGTTCAAATAACTGTGTGAGAGTAACCGTATGGTCTAAGGCACCATGCTGCGCACTGAGCAGCAGCTCCCGCTGGAAGTTCGAGACCTCCATCAGGCATGAATGTCTGTGTTGTCCTTAGTGTAAGTTAGATTCAGAAATTTGTAACTCTAGGGACTGATGACCATAGCAGTTTGGTCTAACAGATTTACAAACATTTGAAAATCTGATTTGGATCCAATACTCATTATCCAGCCACTTGAGTGTGAGGTCATCCTATAGCTTTTTATTGTTATACTGCAATTAAAAATTAATAATTTATTGTTATACTGTAATTAATCACTCCCATGAACCACAGACATTGCCGAGGTGGGGTGACTTGCGTGCCTCAACGATACAGATAGCTGTATTGTAGGTGTAGGGGTATCTGTGCAGAGGCCAGACAAACGTGTGGTTCCTGAAGAGGGGCAGCAGCCTCTTCAGTAGTTACAGGGGCAACAGTCTGGATGATTGACTGAGCCTTGTAACATCAGCTAATGTGGCTTTGCCACACAGTTACTGCGAGCAGATGAAAGCAAGGGGAAACTACAGCCGTTACTTTTCCCGAGGACATGCAGCTCTACTGTATGAAAATATGATGGCATCCTCTCGGGTAAAATATTCCGGAGGTAAAGTAGTCCCCCATTCGGATCTACAGGCTGATGTGCTAATCAGGAAAGACAACACTGGCATTCTACGGATCGGAGCGTGGAATGTTAGATCCCTTAATCGGGTAGGGAAGCTAGAAAATTTAAAAAGGGAAATGGATAGGTTGAAGTTAGATATAGTGGGGATTAGTGAAGTTCGGTGGCAGGATGAACAGGATTTTTGGTACAGGAGTACAGGATTATAAATACAAAATCAGTTGGGGGTATTACAGTAGTAGGTCCGATAATGAATAAGAAAATAGGAATGCGGGTAAACTACTATGAGCAACACAGTGAACGGAATATCGTAGTCAAGATAGAAATAAAGCCAACACCGACCACAGTAGTACTGGTTTATATGCCAACTAGGTATGCCAATGATGAGGAGATCGAAGAAATATACGAGGACCTAAACGAAATTATTCAGACAATTAAGGGAGAGGAAAACTTAAATTGTTATGGGAGACTGGAATTCGGTAGATAGTAGTAGGTGAATATGGTCTGGGCAAAAGGAATGAAAGAGGAAGCCGCCTGGTAGAATTTTGCACGGAACATAATTTAGTTATAATAAACACCTGGTTTAAGAATCACAAAAGAAGGATGTATACGTGGAAGAGACCAGGAGACACCGGGAGATACCAGATAGATTTTATAATGGTAAGACATAGATTTCGGAACCAGGTTTTAAACTGTAAGACATACCCAGGGGCAGATATAGACTCTGACTATAACTTGTTGGTTATGAACTGTAGGCTGAAACTGAAGAAACTACAAAAAGGTAGGAAAATAAGGAGATGGGACCTGGATAAATTGAAGGAACCTGAAGTTCTTAAGAATTTCAGAGGGAGCAGTAGAGGAGGAATGGGTAGCATTGAGAGATGAAATAGTGAAGGCAACAGAGGACAAAATAAGTAGGGAGGCAAGACCTACAAAAAATCCTTGGATATCACAGGAGATACTAAATTTAATCGATGAAAGGAGAAAATATAAAAATTCAATAAATGAAACAGGTAAAATGGAGTACAGACGACTAAGAAATGAAATTGACAGGAAGTGCAAAATGGCTAAGCAGGAGTGGCTAGAAGGCAAATGCAAGGATGTAGAAGAATGTATAAATAGGGAAAAATAGATACAGCCTACAGGAAAATAAAAGAAACATTTGGAGATAAGAAAAACAGCTCTATGAATATCAAGGACTCTGATGGAAAACCAGTTCTTAGCAAAGAAGGGAAAGCTGAAAGGTGGAAAGTGTATATAGAGAGGCTCTATGAAGGAAATGAACTTAGCGGCAATATTGTAGAAAGGGGAGAAGAAGTAGATGAAGATGAAATAGGAGATACTATACTGAGAGATACAGAACAATCAGTTTAATAAGTCATGGTTCCAAAATATTAACACGAATTATTTACAGAAGGATGGAAAAGCTGGTAGAAGCCGACCTCGGGGAAGATCAGTTTGGGTTCAGGAGAAATGTAGGAAAGAAAAGGCAAACCTACATTTCTAGCTTTTGAACATTTGGAGAAGGCTTTTGACAATATTGATTGGAATAAACTCTTTCAAGTTCTGAAGCAAGCAGGAGTAAAATATAGGGAGCGTAAGGTTATTTACAACTTGTACAAAAACCAGACAATGGTTGTCAGAGTTGAAGGGCATGAAAGGGCTGCAGTTGTTGGAAAGGGAGTAAGACAGGGTTCTAGTCTTTCTCCATTGTTATTCAATTTGTATATTGAGCAAGCTATAAAGGAAAGCAAGGAGAAATTTGGAATAGGGATTAAAGTTCAGGGGGAAGAATTAAAAACATTGCGTTTTGCCGACGACATAGTAATTCTGTCAGATACAGCAAAGGACCTGGAAGAGCAATTGAATGGAATGGTCAGTGTGCTGAAAGGTGCATATAAGATGAACATTAACAAGAGCAAAACTAGGATAATTGTGTGCAGTCTAAGAAAATCAGGCGATGCTGAAGGAATTAGATTAGTTAACGAAGCAATAAAGGAGGTAGATGAGTTTTGTTACTTGGGCAGTAAAATAACAAACGATGGTCGCAGTACAGAGGATATAAAATGCAGAATAGCAATGGGTTAACATCTAATATTGATTTAAGCCTAAGGAAGTCCTTTCTGAAGGCATTTGTATGGAGTGTTGCCTTGTATGGGAGTGAAACATGGACGATAAGCAGTGTGGACAGAAAGAGGATAGAGGCTTTTGAAATGTGCTGCTACAGAAGAATGCTGAAAATTAGGTGGGCGGATCGCGTAACTAATGAGGAGGTACTGAACAGAATGGGGGAGAAAAGAAATTTCTGGCATACTTTGACTAAAATAAGGGATAGATTGGTATGGCACATTCTTAGACATCAAGGAATTGTGAATTTAGCGTTGGAGGGAAGTGTGTGGGGTAAAAACCGCAGAGGAAGACCAAGAGATGGATACAGTAAGCAGATTCAGACAGATGTAGGTTGCCGTTCTTATGTGGAGATGAAGAGGCTTGCTCAGGATAGGGTATTGTGGAGTGCTGCATCAAACCAGTCTCTGGACTGAAGACCACAACAACTGTAATTAACTTAGTATTTGGGCAATTACTCGAATTTCTCATGGTGGCTAAAAATTAAGAAATACGATGGAAAGGAGACTTTTGAAAAGGGATATTAAAATTTGATGAAATAAAAACGACGCGGCGGAATAGTCAGGCGCACTAAGGCGCCTTGCTGCGGTGCTCGTGGCCGTTCGCCGGCAGAGTTTCGAGTCCTCCCTCGGGCATGGCTGTGTGTCTGTTGTTCTTTGGATAAGTTTTAGTAGTTTATAAGTTTAGGGACCAAGGACCACTGCAGTTAGGTCCCACAATTTTCAAACATTTTGAAGGAAAAGAAAACCAGTAGAATGTGAATTATCTACCTTGCACAGGTACAAGCTTTTTAGATAACCATCATGGAGTCTATTGTCAACATTCATATACGATGAGGTGGTTAAAACTGTTTAAAGGTTGTAATGAATGTTGTTCGTCTAGAAGGGGGGGGGGGGACCTCTTGCATCCAAGATATAGTAAGAAGGGATCAACTTTGAAATTTTCAACAGGAATCCCCATGTGTTATTGCGGATTTGGATTACCTGAGAAAAAATACGTAACCTTTGTATGTGCAATTGCATCATTGTGTGATAGATTGCAAAGTAGGCTACAAAACGTCGAAACATAATAGTATATCAGGACATTAACCCACAAGTTATTATCCCAGGAGGGTAGAAGGGCGGTATCCTACATTCTATAATGTGTCAATGTTTATAGTAAACCAACATGACTTTTCACATCACGACACATGACGGTATCAAAATTATTGGTCTACTTCCTTTCACAGATGGTGCCAAAGTGTGAAGAGGTTGGAACAGGTCAGTCGTTTATCAGTGAATTAACAACTACCTGTGAACAGTGATGACGTTCTTAATTAATGTGGATCTCGTTGTCTTTCCTCAGAACGATGCTTGTTTTAGGTGTGTCCCTGTGCCTCTCACAAATCGCCTGAAGCAAAATGTACGAAATGACGTGCTGTAGCTGCAATACACATTGCAACCCTTTCATTAACAACAATCTGAAGCCTGTGAGTGTCTTCTTGCTAATCTTTGCAAATTTATTGATAATACACTGTCACATATTACCTGGAGTTATTGGTACGTCCATGTAATATCTCTAACATTGTCGGGGAGATGTAAAAGGAATTGAACGCACAGGCCACTCATGAGGACCTCTTCGTGAAATCCATCGACAAGTATAGTGCCGGTTCAAAAATTTTACGAGACATCCATGAATAGCGCTGGAAATCCATAGTGTTGGAACGAAGTACCCATTCTATTGGAAACGGCACAGGAAGGAAACTAAGGGTTTAACGTTGACAGTGTGGTTATTGGAGACGGAGCTCTCGCTCTGAGTTGTTTGGGCAAAGGTGGGAAAGAAAATCGGCAGTGCTCTTTCAAATGAACCATCCTGGCATTTACCTGGAGTGCTTTAGGGAAATCACGAAAAACCTAAATCTGGATGGTCGGAGGTGGATTTGAGCCACCGTCTTCCCGAATGAAAGTCCTGTATGTTTATGGTATGCCACGTCTCTCGATGGCCATCTTACAAAAGTAGCGCCGAAATATTATCTAGGCATGCATTTGACCTGGCCGATTACAATCTACGACGTGTGGATTAAACATTGACACTCAGCTAGACGTGACTGTAACAGTGAAGAACTCAATTGCCCAATATTCTATACTGTGTCTTGTCATGCGACTAGGATTCGTAAACGTTGATACATCAAGAGAAAGTACCTGTAAATGAAAAGCATGGCTGGTAATTGTTGATGTATCCAATTTCAAAATGTCAAGCGAGTTTAAAAATTGCCCCATGTTGTCTTGATACGACGACAGATGTTTTAAATGGTATTTGTGTTCATGCACTATGCGCAAAATACTTATTCGCGAAATTCTACACCTCCTGCAGAGTTGCAGTAGTTGCAGCTAAAACATCCATTACGGCATTTTGTTTGTCGTAGGCTGTGGTGGAATTCTTCGTGAGGGGCTGAACACTTCCAGTGGCATTTAATAGTTGGATAATAAGTCGTGCCAGCAGGAACATTCTCGACGAGCGTTGATTCATTTCTATGTGACGCGAAGTACAAAGCAATGATGACTACCCTCTCTGCAATATTGAACATCGTTGCACTCACAGGAAACGACGATTGCGGTTCGAATGTTCGCATTAAAGTGAATCGAGACCGCTTCGTACTGCCTGTTCCTTGTCCATAGTTTTCAGTACGGCCACAGTTGTCTCAAGGCAATGAAACTACAGCCTTAAACCTTTAAGCGTTGCACCTCCAGCGAAAGTGTGGAAATTGGCATGTGGTTCGAGACACCATCTCACGAATTGCACGGCTGCTCCCGCCGGAGGTTCGAGTCCTCCGTCGGGCATGGGTGTATAATCGCCATCCGTCCTTTACAGACGGTAATTTGAACGGTACAAAATGAATCGCAGACAATAGTTAGCATATCTAACATTACCCTACCACTTTTCAAAGGTTTAAAACCCACTGTGATTTGTGCCGATAACAACGCCATCTATCATGTAATGATATATTCGTTACCTACAAAGCAACGTATTCTTTAATTTCAGTGAATCCGAATCACCAATAAAAATGGGAATTTCTATCGAAGATTTGAAGGTTGACCCATGTCTCGCACCCTGGGACTTGTGCAGTTGGATCGACCTCAGTTTTATTGGATGTTCCTGTTCGAGATTAATAAAATTTATTCCAGCCTTTTTATAATCTATATTTTACTTTTCCAGATATTTCCACAAGGAGGGTTTTAACGTAGTCTGGTCGCCTATTCCAGTTCTTTCTTTATCAACGGCTTGATATTATTAGCTCATGCATCGACAACGGATACTGATTATTGGACAAAAAATTCATTTTCACTTTATCCCTTTACCTACCTTCCTGCGGAAATTGAATCGATTCCTACAGGCTTAAAGAGTGGAAATTGGAAGGGATCTGTCGCTTCTTTGGGCATGCATTGACTTTTTTTAGAATTCACTCGGCTTGTTTGTCACTCATCCGTAATATTGTTTTATGAACAGCCATTTGCACTCCGCGTCAGTTGGTATCCATGTTCAAAGATTAAGCTCTATGAATCAGAGAGGTTTAATTTCACATTCTTTGGACAGAGTTGTAGTAGTACTATGCAGTGTCTGGAGAAGTCTGGTGAGAAGCAGTCATGAAAGATGGAAGCTAGTCTACCCTATACTGGAGGCTACATTTACTTGAGAGAATTTTTGTAGAGAATATTTTCACAAGAGATAGTGTGGTGTCGCACAAGTCCAAAGTGCGCGCCACCTACTTTCGCCGCGCGCCGCCATGCACGCACGGCGCGGCGTTCTGAAGACGACAGCCACGAGCGCCCTCTGCTGCAACTCCGCTCGTGGCCACCACTGAACGACATCGTTCACTTGGGACTGAGATAGCAACCAGCGAACACTTCGGAGTCTGATAGGCACCAGTGAGGACTTTGCTATCAGTTAGGCACTAGGCAGGACTCTAACAACTATGTATCAGCATTCTGCAGTACTATGTAAAAGTTAAGTATTGTATAAATTCTGTTCAATATATATCTCGTTCTTATTTACTCTAGTGTTTCTAGTTTCTGGCTGCTCCCCTCCGCACCTGCACCAGCGGGCTATCTTTGTTCCTGTGTCGGTCTCGTTCCACTTGGCCACCGACACCTACGACGGAACCGAGACACAAAAGCGGCGACGAGGCTGGGACACAAAAGATAGTATATATGTTATTCTGTGAAAGGACAACAACAATTAAACTGGAATATTTAAGGTAAACGAATTCATTTTTGTATTTGTGATTATGAGCTATATAAATCATTGTTCAAGAAACGTAAAAGAGTGAGTTTTGCATTAATAAATTTGTAAATAAACGTATTACTTATAGCTGTGATCGTAAGAAAAGTTAAAGAAATGATTTACTACTGGAAACTATCAAAGGTATTTTTATGTGTTCAATCAGAAGTAATAATGGCGTTATTACATGTATTGTTAGGCTGTTTAATGAAGTATAGTCAATTATATATCAGCTATTTCCTACCTTTCATTATTATGATGAATTTTTATGATTTGTATTGTATTTCATGTGGTGTCTCTAAGTTACATATTACATTGCACCACGCAAGTACGGCAATGGAATTTAATTATTTTGATAAGTCAGCGCATTAAATTTTAAACACTGTACGTTGCATGACAAAACGAGTGTTCTCGTATGCTGAGGTCCCCAAACAGGATTACTTACTATCGGCTTTCATATTCAGTGAATTTTCGGTTGCCGGCCGCGGTGGCCGAGGGGACTGAGGCGCTCCAGTCACGGTCTGCACGGCCACTACGGTCGAGGGTTCGACCGAGCATGGATATTTGTGCCGTCCTTAGTTGTAAGTAGTTCATAAGTAGTTTGTAGGTTTGATGAGCCCGTAGTTAAGTCCCATAGACTCTACAAACATTTGAACATTTTGAATTTTCGGTTATATTTACAAAATATACGATATCAGTATCAGTTTTATATTTCCACCTGTATTGCAGTATCCAGTTTTCAGAAAAATCAGTTACATAAATGTTGTATTCATGTCATGGAATTACAACAGTTTTTAATTCCGTGATTGTTGAGTACAATGAGGAGAAATATCTTCCCTTTTCAGAACGAATAATTTTGGTTTCCTAGTCGGATAGCGTGCCAGTATTTAAATTTCACGAAAGAATTACATTCTAGCAGGCGAACTGTACTGTCCAGTCATCATTACGCGTCGAGTAGCATGACCACCACATATTTCTGTTTAAACTGTGCTAATTATAGCGTAAAAAATTCAAAGTAATACGCTTCAAAATCCTCCAAGGAAATCAGGTATTTGCACGTAAAATACGAATGGTGCGCGTATAATCGTGCCGTTAGGTGTAAATTAATTTCAGCGCAATTGACATATTTCGTAAAAGGAGTTTCCTGGTGCCAACTCATTTCGTCATTCTAACTTTGGTTGTAACTGGAACGTAGGACTGTAAGACAGATGTTCTAGTGGCCACACAAATGGAGAATGGTGTCAGCTAGATATTTCACCAGATGATCCGATTCTGCAATCGCTACCCCGCAAATCTGCCGTAGAATTATGAAGTACGTTTCATGCTCAAACACATAGTAATCAACACGGACTTCGGAAACATGAGACCATGTGAAATTCGGCTCGCTGTATTCGCTAATGAGAAACAGTGTCATAGCAAAGGATCGAAGTTGATACTGTCTTCTCTGACTTGCAGAAGACTTCGGTACAATTCAGTATTGTTGGTTATTGGACAAAACACTTGTGAACCGAATATCTGACAAGATTTGTAATTTAATTTAGTATTTCCAAATACATATTGTTGTTAATGAGACAAGAACGATTGATGTAAAAGTAATATTCAAAGTTTACCCAAGAGTAATTGTACGTAAATGATGTTTCGGCAATATAGAAGTCTTGTGAAACTATTCACAGTCGATGCTGATTTTCAACGTCTACAAAAATATATTACTTGTAAAATTATTGTATAGCTTAATAAGGAATTCCCGTCAACTGTTGAATACACACATTCGAGTGTTTAATGTTTGTAAACATAAAGGACCAAACATCTGTGGTCATCGGTTCCTGGATTAACAAACTACTTAAACTAACTTATGATGAGGACAAAACACACACACACATACCCGAGAGAGGACTCGAATTATCCCGCGCGGCCACACATTACACTTAATTACTTGGGAACCTTGAATGAATACAAGACATAGTAACGTGAGTGAACGTCTGAATGGAAGAACTGTGTTCCAGAAATTCTACAAATTCTGAACTGGCAGACACTCAATCTTAGAAATTCGGGTTACTAGATTTCAGGGTAGAGTCCAAGAATCTTCTTTGGCGTCGTCAGATGTTGCTTACGTAAGGAATGCGAAGATAAAATTTTAGAAATAACATCTTGCACAGAGACGCGTCAAATTTATTCTTCCCATTTCTGGTAGTAACTTTAATATAAGACATAATACAAAATTATCTTCGGTCAAGCTATGTACAATATTTTAAAGATTGTAGTAATGAAATATTTCCTCCTTTCCAAGATGAAAATGTAGATATCATCATCCCATTCAGGTACTGGCAAATTTCTGGTCTAAATTATAAATGAAATCTTAAGTATATTTCTGCTTATGCAGTTATCATCATCGTTGCACTTGGTCTTCAAACAGAAGCGTGTGGACTTCGATATCTTTTCAAGCTGATGGTCTGACAGACATATGTCCTGTTCATAAGACCCGTGTCGTACTATCGTAGAACAAAACAAAAAAATTCATTTTTTATCTAGATATATTTCTTGCACATCTGCAACACACTTCTTCTTTAAGTTGATGCGTCATGTTGATTACCCTCTGCGGACTGCTTCTGCGTTGTGGGTTTGCATGCGTCCATTCCACACGTAAAAGAAATGAGTGAAGGAGTGGTTAGACATCGTTACTGAGTAATAAAGCGTGTGTAAATTGGACAATAAGCATGCAGGCACAGAGCGACTGTGGCGCTTAATGCTTATTGGTCGGCACACACAGCAGGTACAGCACACAGTAACGAGGTCTAACTGGCCGTTCACTTCCGCGCTTATCGCCTGAGTAAACATTTTTTCCCGAGTCGTTAAGTGGCAAACGTTCCTCTCTTCTCTAGAGACAGTAGGACCTTCCGTGTTGCCGTCTTTTAGGTGGATTAGTGTCGATTACTTTTCTATCGGCCATTTATACAAATGTTATCTTTTTTCGTTCATATCATGAAACCTTTTGACCTATCAATCAGTCGATCCATGCTGAAACTCCCGTGCTAATATGTAGTATAGCGTCCACATGTGGCAATCTAGGTGCTGATTCTGGCATCCATTCGATCATGCACATTGCGAATGATGTCTTGCGATAAATTATTCCACGCTTGCTCAACCTGCAAGAGTTGTGGGTTGTTGAGTCGCACATTTTAGTTGTCGTTCCACAACGACCCACTCGTGCTCGATTTAAACATATCCAGAGATCGTGCTGGTCGGGGAAGTTGCTGCAAGTCTTGTAGAGATCGTTGAATTTAACACCCAGGCCGGCCGCGGTGGCCGAGGGGACTGAGGCGCTTCAGTCACGGTCTGCACAGCCACTGCGGTCGGGGGTTCGAATCCCCCATCGGGCATGGATATCTGTGCCGTCCTTAGTTGTAGGTAGTTCATAAGTAGTTTGTAAGTTTAGGGACTGATGACCCCGTAGTTAAGTCCCTTAAGCTTAACAAACATTTGAACATTTTTAACACCCAGTGTGTAGCCGAGCAATATCTTGTTGGAACAACACATTACCTTCCTGTTTCAAGAATGCCAGAAGAATTGATCTTACAACATTCTGCACGTACTGAACACTGGTCAGCGTTACACTTGCTCCCGCCGCGGTGGAGTAACCGAGCGGTCTAAGGCGCCTCGCTGCGAAGCGCGCGGTTGCTCGCCGTCGGAGGTTCGAGTCCTCCCTGGGGCATGGGTGTGTGTTGTCCTTAGGTTAGTTTACCTTAGTTTAAGTAGTTTGTAAAATACGGACTGATGACCACGCAGTTTGGTCCGATAGATTTACAAACATTTGAACATTTGAACACTTGCTCCTTATAGTCACGATTTCCCTCCAATCGGTTTCGATGTATTTTAGAGCACTGTAGAAAGAGAGTCACGGTCATCGGTATGTTTCAGAGAGAGGTGCACACCTGATCGTTTATCTAACTGCAAACCTTGAGGATTTGAACGTCTTGTCTGACAGTCTGTTATCGTGATTACTACTATAATAATGAACACTTTATTTAGTTTTTTCTCAGGTGTCTTCACTTACTATGTCTGCTCCTTATAGATGAGTGTGACTTTCATGTGTTCCAATCGCTAGGAAGAAATTCTTGCTCAAGGCACCCACGGAAAATTATGGTAAAGAAGGGGACTCAATCCGGCGGAGATTGTGTAGAAATTTTTGGGGCCATGAACCTTCGCTATGCTTTATAAATTTGAGATTTTTTTTTTTTAACACCACTGTTAGTGATTACAATGCCAGTCACCAATATTTGTTGAAGTTCCTATGCAAACGAATCAAGGTTCCTGTCTAGTCAAAGAGTATCATCTAAAAACTTATTTTTTTTGCCATTGATAGCTTTCACGTAACGAAAAAAATTTGAGATAGGCAATGCTTCTCTGTTAGTGACTCAGAAGTAAATGTTCAAATGTTTGTTAAGCTTAAGGGACTTCATTGCGGGGACCTCAGACCCTAAACTTACAAACTGATTGTAAACTTATACTAAAGACGACATAAACATCCATGCCCGAAAGGGGATTCGAACCCCCGACGGGGAGCGGCCTCGCGCATCATAGCATAGCGCCTCAATGCGCTCGGCCACTTCGCCGCGGTGCTCCGAAGTAACTGATAGCTTTACGCACTGCGTTTCTAATAGCCATTCGTGTTTCGATCCACATATGCCTGTCATCATGATTTGACTTGTCCCTATTTTGGAGAATTTTGTTTCTATACTATGATTACTGTAAAGTATATACTGTACTAGCTGAACCCCCGCTGCTTCGCATGCGTAGGCTGGTTGGTCTGCACCAGTTGTTTCTTTTTAATCCTGATGAAGAATCCATATCTTAAGTTTCGTAGTTATGTAGTTATAGCTTGAAATTTGAGTTAACAGCAACATATTATTGAAAATCAATTTTTCCATCTCGTATTTCACCCCCTTATAGGTCGAATTTCCAAAAATACTAAAACACGTGTCTTTTAAATTTGAACCCCCAATCCAAATCCGAAAATTTGTAGTTCTAACTTCAAAATTGCTTAAATAGCAACATATTTCAGAAAAATATCCCCTCTCCAATTTAATCCCCTAGATGGTTGAATTTCCAAAAATACCGAAACACGTATTTTTTAAATCATAACAAACAATACAAATACCAATTTTTGTAGCTATAGCTTCAAAATTGTCTTGACAACAATGTGTTTTCGAAAAGAATTTTTGATCCCCTCTTTTACCCCCTTAGTTGTTGAATTTCCAAAAATACCGAAACACGTATTTTTTAACGTCTAGCCAATTATACAAATATCAACATTTTGCAGCTCTAGTTTCAAAATTGTATCAATAGCAACGTGTTTTCAAAAATAATTTTTGATCTTCTATATAACTCTCTTACTTGTTGAATTTCCAAATATACTAAAAATCATGGATTTGTAATCCTGACCAAGATTCCATATCCGAAGTTTCGTAGTTGTAGCTTAAAATTTGAGTTAACAGCAACATATTTTTGAAAATCAATTTTTTGCGTCCCCTATTTTACCCCCTTATTTGTCGAATTTCAAAAAATGCAGAAACACGTGTTTTTTTCAATTCGAACCCTGAATTAAAATCCGAAATTTTGTAGTTCTAGCTTCAAAATTGCCTAAATAATTACGTATTTTCAAGAAACGTTTCATCGCCGGCCGCGGTGGCCGAGGAGACTGAGGCGCTCCAGTCACGGTCTGCACGGTCACTACGGTCGGGGGTTCGAATCCCCCCTCGGGCATGGATATTTGTGCCGTCCTAGTTCGTAAGTAGTTCATAAGTAGTTTGTAAGTTTAGGGACTGATAGCCTCGTAGTTAAGTCCCATAGACTTTACAAACATTTGAACATTTTTTTTAGAAACGTTTCATCCCCTATTTCACCCCCTTACGGACGGAAAATCGAAAAATCGCTTCTTAAATGACGCCTACAGAGTAAGATCAACACCCTCCACAAATTTGAAGTTTCTATCTTCAATGGTTTGGGCTGGGCGATGATGAGTCAGTCAGTCAGTCAATCAGTCAGTCAGTCAATCGGGACACTTCCTTTTATATATAGAGATTAGTGCCAATTGCATTTCTGTTACGCGTACACCTTATTACAGTATCCTTTCGTTGAAAATCCCTCCCGAAATCATATCCTGGCTACGCCTGTGCTCAGAGCATAAGGTGTGGGATGGGGCCAGCGGCTCTTGAACGATCGCACTCGCTGTCCAGGTCGTACCCGTGGATGACCAGGGTCGCATGCAGGCAGAATCTGCTTTCATTGCTGGAGACCACAGCCTGCGCCATTCCTAGTCTTCCTCTGACAGCACCAGTCGAGCAATGAACGTCGATGTTGTGGTCTGAGTAGAAGATGAGCTAGAGGAGTGTGTGCCAGTAGTCCCACTGCTAGCAATCGCTTGGCTTCAGATCTGCGACGTTTGTGGGTTCACAGACCCTCTGTGTCACTGCCTCTGCCACCCTTACAATAAGACAGTGTTGGAAGACATGTGCTGTGTGGACATTCAGAACCTTACAGGCGATTGTAGGCTTTCCCGGCGTGTACTGCTGATGAAGGTATCTCGGGTTTCCAGCCAGGTGCAGGCTTTGATATATCGCGACATTTCGGGAAGTCTCTTCTACCGATCTTCAAGCGAAGAAGATAGCTAGTATGATACTTCCCGAAACGTCGCGATATATCAACTCCGCCATCCGGCAGTCCAAATCAAATGTTTGTACAGCTTATGGGACTTAACTACGGGGTCATCAGTCCCTAAACTTACTATGAACTAGCTACGACTAAGGACGGCACAAATATCCATGCCCGAAGGGGGATTCAAACCCCCGACCGTAGTGGCCGTGCAGACTGTGACTGGAGCGCCTCAGTCCCCTCGGCCACCGCGGCCGGCGGGCAGTCCCAAGAGATCTTTATCGTTCAGAATATTGTATATGGTTGTGATAAGTTCACGTCACAATTCCAGACAACACGTTGAACTTGTGTGGCAGTTCTCCGAATAGACCATTCTGCCACTCGTAAGACCACAATTTGACCCCTTTTAACTCGCTCAGTTGACTGCAGGTTGCCACTACACTCTCTATTGGCGGACGGCGTTGAAACAATTATCAAAAATGTTCAAATGTTTGTTAAGCTTATGGGACTTAACTGCGGGGGTCTTCAGTTCCTAAACTTACAAACTACTTGCAAACAGACTTATGCTTCTTTTTTTTTTTTTTTTTTTTTTTTTTTTTGCGATATACTTTATTTTACCATTTCGCGTTTCGAGACGTCATCATCAGATCTGTGGCACAAATATACTCCTTCTGAATATTGTGATTATGAACTATAAACATCCGAAATGTAATGTACTTCTATTATTTGTACCACAGATCTGATGATGATGTGTCGAAACGCATAATGCTATAATAAAGTATATTGCGACCAATACATTAAGAAAAACGTTATGCATGTCAACGTTTGGTCGCTTGTACCTAAAAATGGAAGGTTTTATGAACCAAGTGAAAAACTAACTTATGCTAGAGACGACCGAGCGAGGTGGCGCAGTGGTAAGACACTGCAGTCGCATTCGGGAGGACGGTGGTTGAAATCCACCTCCGGCCATCCAAATTTAGGTTTTCCGCGATTTTCCTAAATCACTCAAGGCAACTGACGGGATGGTTCCTTTCAAAGGGCACGGCCGATTTCCTCCCACATTCTTATCCAAACTATCCGAGCGTAAGTTCCGTCTCTAATGGCCACGCTGTCGACGGGACGTTAAACCCTAAACTTCCTTCCTTCCTCCTCCTACTAAAGACAGCACAAACATCCATGCCCGAGGCGAGATCGAACCCCTGACGGCCAAACGTCCACTACCCTTCAGGGTGTATCTGGTGCAATCGGATCAAAATTGACTTCGTCTTTACAGGTATACTCTACAGGGTCGGTAGAACAGTCGTAGATTGTCAGACTATGAATCCAGAGGTCGCGTGTTCGATCCCCGCTGTCGTAGGATTTTTATACCTTCCTTCATCATTGGTAATTTTGCTGATTTGGAACATTTGGAGTAGCACCGTGGTTTGGAATCCTTAAATTAACTGGGTGGGCACGTCCGTTGACGCACTGTGGTGTTTAAACTAAAAATGTTTGTAATTCTATGAGACCAAACTACGTTGGTCATCAGTCCCTAGACTTACAAACTAACCCAAGGAGAACACACACAGGGTGACTGTCGTAAGACGTAACATCCTTTTTATTTCATTAACGGCTATACATATTGTAACAATACCGCTGAGCCGGCCGCGGTGGCCGAGGGGACTGAGGCGCTTCAGTCACGGTCTGCACGGCCACTACAGTCGGGGGTTCGAATCCCCCCTCGGGCATGGATATTTGTACCGTCCTAGTTCGTAAGTAGTTCATAAGTAGATTGTAAGTTTAGGGATTGATGACCTCCTAGTTAAGTCCCATAAGCTTAACAAACATTTGAATTTGAACATTTTGATTGATGACCCCGTAGTTAAGTCCCATAAGCTTTACAAACATTTGAACATTTTGATACTGTTGACCCCCTCATCTCAATGTTACCGTACGATACCATCTGCGTCGGACCCGGAATCGTGTGGTTAAATGGTGATAAAAGTTCCGTGTGAAGTTAGTTAAAAACGATATAGTGTAGGACAGTGTGCCGATGATACTGCGATTAAAACAAGTGATAGATTTCATTAATTAAGAGATTTGTATAAGACGTTTCCAGATAATTCTATAAACAATACTTTTGCCATCGTACATTACTTCAATAAATAGACAGACGAAGGGTACAAACTTTTGTAAAACATAAAGACATGAAAGTAAATAGCATTGTATATATGTTAGGCTCATAAACAAGTTGTGTAGACCAGCTAATTGTGTAGTTAATGATGTACTTGAGATTTGAATATTGTATTTCTTAGTATATATTGACTCACTTGAGATTTTGAACCTATTTTGAGAATTTTCAAGATAATTGATAGCTCAATAAATGTTAGGAACATGTGTGATGTACTTGTTAACTAATTGACATTTAAGATTTTGGTTTGTTGTCAAACAAAAAGTAGCGTGATTAAAATTTAAAAAGATAGGTACGATCTAAAAATGTTGTATGTATAGTTTTCATTTTATATTGTGATTATTTTTGTGTACATGAAATGTTTTCTTTGTGTGTTTGTTCATTGTAAATTAGTATATACAATTGTTATGAACAATGGATAATGTAAGGTCATTATTGCCGATGTTATATATTTGCCTCACCGCCTTGCGTGGGGGAGTTCGAGTTTCAGTCGTTTTTCAAGTGCTCTGGAAGCTATGTCAGTCTGTTGTTTTTAAATGGAAGTACTGTCGGCTAAGTTCTCTTGCATTGTGTTGACTTTGTTATGTTTTGGTGGAGAAGTTTGTTTCAAATTAAAGACGAAGTGAAAAATTGTACACATCGAGTATTTATTTCTACCACGACGCCCCAGGAGAATAATGTTGCAGCGAGCAGAATCCCCATACATCGCAATATTGAAAAGATGAGTATCGGTAGAATGAAACTGTAATTACTTAAAATATATTAAAACGTTACAATATCGAAACGCGGTTTTCGACGCACGCTAGAGCATCGAATGTCCCAGTGATCTTGCTCACCTAAAATATCTGTGGAACAACAACAGCTGTTGTAACACTGTAAGACAGGGGTTCATGAATATTTTGAAACATTCTAAGAAGAAAGCGTATGTGTTTTTTAACGAAAACTTATGTGTTTCCTAATGGACAACCTATATTATTTCTTCAGAAAAATGTATAACATGACAAATCACATGAACAATGGCGCTGATTGCATCGCAATACGCCAATTACATCCCGAGATATTTCTTCGATGCAATTAACACCATTGTTTATGCGATTTCTCATGCTGTAGTTACCTGAAGGAGTAATGTAGGCTGTCCATTTAAAAACACAAAAGTTTGTCTTAGGCTTTTGACACCGTACCTCACAAACGGCTTTTAATCAAATTGCATGGTTATGGTATATCGCCCCAAATTTCCTATCAGAGAGGACACAGTTTGTAGTAATCGATGGTAAGGTGTCGACTTAAACAGAGGTTATATCGGGCGTTCCACTGGGTAGTGTTATTGGTCCTCCGCTGTTCCTTATTTAAATAAACTATTTGGGAGAAAATCTAAGCAGCTTTCTTAGGTTGTTTGCAGATGACGCCGTCATTTACCGTCTAGTAAAATCATCTGAAGATCAAAATCAACTGCAGAACGATCTAAATATCACTATGATGTAAAAATTGATATTTAACTCTAAATAATGAGAAGTGTGAAGTTGTCCACATGAGTATAAAAAGAAATCCGCTAAACTTTGTTTACACGATGAATCAATCAAAAGTGGAAGCTGCAAACTTCACAAAAAACCTTGGAATTACAATTACTTTAGACTTAAACTGGAAAGAACCCGAAGATAAGAACCCGAGACTGCGTTTTATTGGCAGAACCCTTAAAAGATGCAACAGAACTACTAAAGAGACAGCATACACTACGCTCGTTCGTCCTTTTTTGGAATATTACTGCCCACTGTGGGAGCCTTATCAGGTGGGTTTGACGGAGGACATCGAAAGAGTGCAAAGAATGGCAGCTCGTTTTGTATTGTCACGATACAGGGGAGACAGCGTTATGGAAATGATACAGGATCTGGGATGGGAATCATTACAACAACGGCGCTTATCGCTGCGGCGTGGGCTACTTACGAAACTCCAATAGCCAACGTTCTCCTCCGAATGAGAAAAATATATTATCGACTGTTATTTACATAGGCTGAAAAGATCATCACAATAAATTTCGAGAAATCAGAACTCGAACGGAGAGATTGAGGTGTTCTTTCTTCCCACGCGCTATTCCAGAATGAAATGGGAGATAAAAAGTATATAGGTGGTTCGATAAACCCTCTGCAGGCACTTAAATGTGATTTGCAGAGTATCCCATGTAGATGTAGATGTAAAACAGCACATACGCTTTCGTTTAAGAATGTTTCAAAATATTTACATTCATTAACCCCTGCCTTAAATTGATACCGGTGAAAGTCATTTTACAAGAGATATTTTGGGTGAGCAAGATAACGGGGCCCCCTGTATATTTCTTTAGTGAAGGGATTTAATGGTACCGCTTACTTTTTATAACTCCATTCCAGAGCTGTTGAGAAGACAATCACAGTGCCATAGTGGTTGTTACTGTTAACATTAAAACCTGTAGTAAAAATTCGAGACATGTCCTAGAATTGGAGGGCACGATGGTCAAAATCGGCGTTAAAATAAGTTGCGAGCACCACCAAAGAAGTGTCCGGGATCAGGCTCCGTAATTGTATACCGTAAAATAGGACTGCGCGACTGTAGTAACCCTTTGTTTCATGTATTTGGAAAATATGTATTTTTTACTTTGTATTTAAATATAAAATCAAAAATGTATTTTGTACTAGGCGTGTTTTTCAAGTACCATTTTGTAATTAAAAAAACGTGCGCATAATTTTATTCGCATTGGGTACCTACTTCTGTTGTCTACGCACTGACGCCATTACAGTCTGATTCTTCCTTGTTTACGTTGTGTACTGAGTGCTTAAGATGCCTCCGATAATCGTGAGTCCCGCCGACAGTGAAGTACGGGCTAAAGGACTAAAGGCGATCGATATTCATCCTGAGATCTGTGCAGTTTACGGGAAAAAAATGGTGAGTAATGGAATGGTAAGAAACTGGGTGAGAGCATTTAAAGATGGCTGCATGGAGTGGGCGTCCTTCGGTAGTTAATGAAAGTTTGGTGCAGGAAGTGGACAATAAGGTGAGAAAAACAGACGCATCCTCCTTGCGGGATGACTTTCTAATGTTTCTCGCTGCGTTTTGTATGGCATTGTTACCGAGCAAGACGAAGACGAAGTCAAAACAGTTGTGATGCAGTGGTTCACAAGTCAGGCGGCAGACTTCTATGAGGAGGGTATTAAAAACCGGGTACATTATTATGACAAGTGCCTCAATATTGACAGAAATTATGTAGAAAAGTAGATTAAGGTACAGGCTTTCATGTAAAAATAAAATTATTTAGATATCTCAGGTCTTTTATTCAATTTCAAAACGGTACTTATTTAAAAAAAAAAAAACACGCTTCGTATTTCAAATACAAAACTTTTAAACTATTTCAATTTCGTATTTACATGTCAACGTATTTTTCACACCTCTATTCGTTACTCGCATCTCTGTAACAAATATCGCTGCGGAATGTGCGTATACTAGAATGCAGAATCGAACAGTGCGGTAAGGATACGAAATGAATGGCATGTGGGATGAAACTGGCTACCATACTTATATTTTGGCTCGCCACGTTTGCTTCTACTCGGTCGTTTTCCGAGGATTTAAGGCTGCCCACACATCGACGCATTAGTTGTTATTTCGAAAATATAGCTCGTGTTATGTAAATTGTGGACTCGTAATTCGCTATGCGTGAATTGATAAGTACCACTGCATGTATTACCAGTCTGCTCATTTATACGCTGAAGAGCCAAAGAAACTGGTATAGGGACGCGTATGCAAAAACAGAGATATGTAAACAACTCAGGGGACGGCGCTGCCTGGGCAACACCTGTATAAGACAACACAGGAGTTAGATCGTTTACCGCAGCTACAATGGCAGGTCATCAAGATTTAAGTGAGTCTGAACGTGGTGTTGTAGTCAGCGTCCGAGAGATGAGACACACCATCTCCGAGGCAGTGTTGAGGTGGAGATTTCCCGTAGGAGCATTTCACGAGTGCACCGTCAATATCGGAAATCCATTAAAACAGCAAATCTGCGACATCGCTGCGGCCGGAAAAAGATCCTGCAAAAAGAGACCTCACCTTGTACAGTACTGCAAGACCTTAAAAACTGTGTGTGTGTTGTGGATGTTGAACCTATCGTTAAATCAGACAACAAATTGTTCATTAACACAGCAATTTGGTTTAATTATGTCCCTGATATTGATGTATATACTATTAAATAAGAAACAGTGCATTAAAGTGATTATGTGCGCAACGGATATTTTAAACACAAAACAACTGTGACAAATCACCATTTGAAACAGACACTGACTATACTCAAAAATTTTGACTGCGAGAAAGATATTAAAAAACCACAAACCACTTTCTTAATGTTTGACTGTGAGAATTTTATGCAGATCAGTTTCTGATTATTGAAATTTAGTATCATAGTCAATTAACTATCATTTACTATGGCACCAATAACGAAATCTGTTCAACAATATTATCAAAATCAATACTGCACTTTAAATCCACTAATAACTAATTATCAAATGAAGGAAGTAGGTTAATCTTCTAACTACGTAAATGAAACAGGAAAGAAAGGTCAACTTTGTTACTTATTATTAATAATCAGCATTACATTACCTACAGAACTTCTTCCTAATGACATCAAATGCAATTACCTTCATTCCAGCGGTGTTGCAATACAATACAATATATATTCCAAATACAATCAAATCGACTTGCTGGCACAGCAGCCTCTGCTCTATATCGGAGCCATACACACAACTCAACCGCTCTCTAAGCGAGCTGAACCACAAGTGATTCTCTCTCTCAGCGCGAGCTACAATGGTATGCAATACATGATCTTTGCCAAAGATGAAACTTCACAGAGTTAAGTACATATATCGATACACACAGTAGAAGTGATATTATACATTTTCTTGCAAGCAAGTTACTCGACACAAAACAGGAGGTACAATATTAGACATTTTCTTACAAAAATATTTTTTATGGACACGTTTCAACCTATTCACGAAGAGAGAAATTATCAGTGTTCAAATGTTCAATGTTTGTAGAGCTTATGGGACTTAACTACGGGGTCATGAGTTTTTACTTATGAACTACCTTATACTAAAGACGGCACAAGCATCCATGCCCTAGGGGGGATTCAAACTCCCGACGGCGAACTGCCGCGCGAACCGCAACACGGCACTCCAGTATGCACGGCTAATCCACCGCGGCAGAAAGAGAGAAATTATCGCGGACAGTCAAGGAACTTTGAAGATTTCATGCAGTTGCCTGGACTTTATTAGGCTGATTGTACTTCTCCAATGACTAAAGCATAGTACTCACTTAATCGTACTACACACATAAAAAGTGTTCCATCACCTGAATACTGACGCTGAATGTGTATATTGTTGGCTTGAGTTTGGGTTGTTTGGTTGGGATAGGGGGACTAAACAGCTAAAGTTATCAGTCCCACCCCCGGAGGGGAGAGGAAGGAGTGAGGATAGGAAAGGAGGAGAGGAGGAAAGGAAATGCATTCCAGGAAGGAAGACTGAATGAGCTCAGGACCCCGTGCTTGCCATGCACCTACTCACGAATGAACCGTCAGCCCCCTGAGGGGGGAAGTGCATATTGATATTGTACAAAGAAAACAGCTGCTAGCTTCTTAGACTGTCCATATACGAACATGTAAACAACCACGCATGGACAGTGCTAGAGCGACGAGTTGGTAAGACGGTCGATCAGTTCCCGTCATAACACCAGGAAGGAAATAAAATGTTTGTATTGCCTGTAGTCCCGCCATAGCTAGAAGGTCAGTTCCGAAGTTTTATCGTAACTGCATTGTTACTTTGCCTCAGGAGAGGCTCTCATCAAGGGAAGTTTTTAGACGTCTTGGAGTGAATAAAAGTGATGATGTTCGGAACGCGGGTGAGGTATAGAGACACAGGAAGTGTCGATGCTTTGTGACACTCAGGTCACCCAAAGGCTACCTCAACAATTGATGACCGCTGCTTATGGATTTCAGCTCGGAGGAACCTGAGAGGGACACCATCATTCTGAATAATAAACATGCTACTTCACTCCCGACGCTCACCTTGACACGTTGACACCACGCAGCATGGTAGAGATGGGCCCAACAGCATGATGAATGGACTCGTCGGAACTTATATGGTTTTCATAGATGAGACTAGCATCTGCCTCCAACCAGATCGCCGGAAACCTTTTTTTGAGGCCAGCCTGGTGGTGGTTCCCTGATGTTTTGGAGTGGCATTATGTGAGGCCATTGTACACAATGGTGATCGTAGAAAGCAATCAGATGGCTATACAGTGCAGGGATGATATCTTCCGATGTATAGTACAACATATCGGCAGCATCTAAGCGGGGGATTAGCCTCAATGAATTCTGTGCTCATCGTACACATCTTGTGAATGCGTTCCTTCGTGATAACGACTCGCAAGAATGTTCAGCATGTTCTCCAGCCGTGAACTCTATAGAACATGTCTCAAATACAATGGAAAGGGCGGTTTATAGAGTAGGGGACCATCCATTCAATCTGAGAGACCTATGCCGAATCGCTATTGAAAACAATCTGGACCAAAAGTGCCTTGTTGGTCTTTGAAACAATTAATAAACAAATTCCCTTAGAACAATCTACATACAGGCCTGGTAGAAGCAGTAACAACCCATATTGAAAACGGATATGAAAATAAATGTGTAAGCATAGCTGCTTTCTTTGATCCATCGCCGCCTACGACACCGTATGGTGACAAGGCCTGTTTTAGAAATTCTTGAGCATCATTCAGTGTCGCAAACCCACAAACCTATGATATGCGACATACTGTTGTAGATATACTCTGACAGCGACAGAAGAAATGTTTTCAAAGTAAATGATGGATCTGTATTAGCCCCTTTACTTTTCAATTTATACATATATGTTCTGCAAGTCACATCATTTAGGATATTCATATATGCTAATGATATCTGTTTGATGACCCCGAGCTCCAGTTTCAACAATCCTGAAAATATGGCAACTGCCGATATGGACATCCTGTACACATACTTCAGGAAATGATTCCTTCCCCTAAACCTTCCGGAATCCTGTTACTTCAGCACAGTCATAGGCATAGGCATAGGCATAGGCAATAGGAACTCCTAAGTATAAACGAGGAGTCAACTCAGAGGACAAACCTTGAAATAACACCTGATAGGCCCCATATTTCCGAAAATATGTAAGTTGCATTTCTTAAGTGTTTTTATCAGCTGTTCTTTGTGTACCTTCAAAGTGAGATACCACCTTTCAATATTGGCCACTTATATATTATTTTTATTTTTATAACAGATTAATTGAATATCAATTAATAAATCTGGGCTACCACCATGTTTCACAAAACATGGAAATTAGAATTTTTTTATCATTTAGCCACATGCTTATGATGTGATCATCGGCAACTTTAAAAACCAATAAATGAAATATCAATTCATACTTAGAACAAATTATGAGCTGTACCATGAGATAAATTTTTTGAATACTAATTGGTACACTCTGTATTTAACTAATGTATTTACCCCTCCTAAATTAGTGAGAAGGGATGTTTCAAGGAAAGCTGATCTGCTCAAAAACTCATTTATTTTAACCAAAAATCGAACATCCTGACTATAACGAATCTAATAAACATTTTTACAGCTCTGTACTTTAAAGTAAATGACTTTTCCTACCATACTAAGCTGACAATAGTATGCAAAGCAATGAATATCTTTATGTAGATTTTACAATTTTCAAAAGATAAAAAAATTAGTCTGAGTCAAGGGATGGGGAAACTCAACAAACAGGATGTTTACAGATTAGCTACCCAGAAATAATAATAAAATAAAATGATAATAAAATTAAAAAGTAAAAAAAAAAAATTAAAAAATTAGAAAAAACTTAAATAAAATAGTACTTTAAGAAAAATTATCGACAGCGGAATTACACAAGTCCTGGCGATGGTGCTTGCAGTACTTGACCCAGTCCTAATTACAGGTGATGGCACCGTAGCAGGCTCGGCAGCAACAAGCGATGGCAACAGGTGAGCTGGAAAATAATCGCGACCTTCTTGTCGCTGCAGCCTGTTAGACAGAATTAGCATGTAACTCCACTAAGTATCAAGAGGTCCGTACGGCACAGAAGCCTCCACCAAACTCCCCTTCTTCCTCGCTGCTCCTGCCTACGGCAAGTGCTACAGCGGCCACGCCCTCGCACCTCAGGCTCACCAATCTGCAAGAACGGCTAATTGCCTACCCAATGGGATGGCGTAGCGCTGTTGACAAATTAACTAGGTATCACCATACAAAATTATCGTGAATTAGAACGCGTTTTCCGCGGCGACTAAGAGGCTCTGCCTACGCCAGCACTGTTCTCAGAGAATTTACAGTCGCCAGGGTTATTGCCCACTAAAAATTTTAGGACTATCCCACTCCTGGTCCACCGACCAAAACGTTACGCCATTTATGACCTCTCTGGAGCCTACCTCCCGCTAACGCAGCAGATTCGTCACGATAAATGACCTGGAGATCAGAGGGCCCTGCTATTGTCGTATATCGACATATTTTCTCTCATGCAAACGCCGATTGTCTTGAAAGCAGTGCCAGGCTGGCATCCACCAGAGACCGTCTACGAGTCATTGTGTGGTACATCCCGCACGTCGCAAAAAAAAAACATTTCACAGGTAAAAAAGCCACCTGCATCCGACTGACCACCTCAGATCACTTCCTTGATCTAGAGGCTGCGGCTGCCACCCAACAGAACATTGGCCGGACCCTCCTCCTGCTTTCGACATGCTGCTTTCTGAGAGTTGCGGCAGAGGGTGCGAATGCCCGCCAGCAAAGCTTTCCCCTGCCCTGCGTATCCACCGCTGTTTTTCGCTCTCCAGCGGTTCCAGCAAAGCACAGGCCATATCAACAAACCAGTAAACATATCTAGAAAAATAATATTAAAATTAATCGTTATAATATCATTTACAGTCTTGCTGGTACCTCCTGGGGTTGCACTGCTCAAACTCTACGATCAAGTGCTATGGTATTGCCATTGTCGCTGAATACTGTTGTCTAACTTGGATGAGCATTATTCATTCCAGAAATATAGATGTACAACTCAAGCAGAAAATGCGGCTCCACAAGTTCACACAAGTTCAACGTGTTGTCTGGAATTGTCACGTGAACTTATCAGAACCATATACAATATTCTGAACGTTAAAGGTCTCTTGGGACTGCCTGCCGGCCGCGGTGGCTGAGGGGACTGAGGCGCTCCAGGCACGGTCTGCACGGCCACTACGGTCGGGGGTTTGAATCCCCCTTCGGGCAAGGATATTTGTGCCGTCCTTAGTCGTAGCTAGTTCATAGTACGTTTAGGGACTGATGACCCCGTAGTTAAGTCCCATAAGCTATACAAACATTTGATTTGGACTGCCGGATGGCGGAGTTGATATATCGCGACGTTTCGGGAAGTGTCATACTAGCTATCTTCTTCGCTTGAAGATCGGTAGAATGAGACTTCCCGAAATGTCGCGATATATCAAAGCCTGTACCTGGTTGGAGACCCGAAATACCTTCATCAGCAGTACACGTCGGGAAAGCATACAATCGCCTGTTTAAGGTTCTGAATGTCCACACAGCACATGTCTTCCAACATTGTCTTATTGTAAGGGTGGCAGCGGCAGTGACACAGAGGGTCTGTGAGCCCACAAATGTTGCAGATCTGTAGCCAAGCGATTACTAGCAGTGGGACTACGGGCACACACTCCTCTAGCTCATCTTCTAGTCAGACCGCAACATCGACGTTCATTGCTCGACTGGTGCTGTCAAAGGAAGACTAGGAATGGCGCAGGCTGTGGACTTCAGCAATGAAAGCAGATTCTGCCTGCACTCGAGCATGGTCATCCGCGGGTACGACCTGGACAGCGAGTGCGATGTTGCAGATGTAGCACTCAAACTGCATGGCTGGAGGCTTAACATCCACCTTCCAGCTCTACGAATATAAAATCCTATGAAGATATGGATAAACATTTGGAAGCACTCTCAGCTATCTGTACACAATGATCTATTATTAGCTGAAAATTAGTACAGGCAGCCGAGAAAACCACCTTAGCAAACTGCAGAACATCTTGAAGTCTCCAACTTCAACGAAGCATAGAAAAGTCAGTGATAAGAATCAGCGGTCATCTGGTTGAAAACCCTTCCATGCGATTGCAACGTTCCACATTCCACAGACGCCAGTCAAGACTCGTCAACGGCATCAGAACAGGACATGAGAATTGCAGATATCTACAACACAAATGGGGCTGCAGAACAGCTACAGTTTGTATGGAACTACATTATTGGTGAATGCCCGCGGCTAACGTTCGAGAGATCAATAAATGACGTCCACAATGCATCACGTGAAGGGCTTAACTGATTCGACAGACTGCATTTCGAAATCTTATAACGTGTGTAATGTGTACATAATGTAGTACAATACTTCATACATATTATTCTGTTCCTATATTTTGTATGTCATTTCTTATAATGTATATAAGTACTGATGACTCCCGGTGCAGTCGTGATACAGCTGAGATGTGTGTACTGCCCTCGGTGGTAGAACAGAAATGGTCTTCTAATCACAGATTATTGATAGATGGCGTCGGTTTTGCTGTGATATTAATCACAAGATTCCAATTTTTATCCATCTGAAACCGTTGTCACGATTAATAAGACTGTCGGAAAGACGTATTTCCACCGATTCTTGAATGAATGAATCCCAAAAACTGGAAAGTGGAGCTAAAATTTTGTTTTGTTATATTCCATTGCATGTCCCATAGAAATTCAATGGTCTACTACTGGTGATTTTGGTGGTTGATGCTTCCATTGGAAAGGCAAACGGCTTTCAGTTGCATAGAAACTGGAATCCTGTGATTAATATTATACAGTCTCAGCGAAATCGACGTTACCCATCGGTAGTCAGTGATTAGAAGAATTTTTCTCTTCCACTACCGTAGACAGCACATACAGTTCGGCTGTAGCACGCATGACAGCAGCTGACGCATGCGCAAAACGACGCCAGCACTATTGGTATGAGCAATAACCAGAATAAATATTGCCACTGCAGCTGGAGCCGTTAGTACTTGTATACTCACCTGAAGATGGCCGGACGTCTCCAAGCCAAAACATAGTTTCAGAATGTCGACGGGATCCGGCTGCACATCCAAAAGTTATTGGAACAGGAAATACTCCGGAAAAACTCCAGAAATCACAAATAAACTGATGTTGGTGTATACTGCAATCTGAAACACGAATTGAGAATGTCTAGGCTTTTGTCGTACAACAATTTTAATGAGCAATAAAGAGAATTGAAATGTTATTTTTGTATATGTTTTTATGTCACGAGTCATGAACCACTAGAACCGTGGTGATCCATTTTCTTCTGTGTATTTGCATGTTACTGTGCAGTTTCTTTTTAAAGTGTTCCTGTGGACGCCTTACCAATAAAGGCCAATTCACACTAGCCGTCACGTCACGTCACCATCACATCAAGGTTTATTCACACTGTCCAACACGTAAATTCGCTTATCTCAACTGTAAAACTGAGATTATGAGTTATCATCCGTCATGTAAAAAGTCATAGTTTGATATCGTAATTGACGAAACAACAATGCTAAATTTTATTGACGGTCAAAACAAACTTTGTACTGTATTTTTTTGGATAGCTTAGTGTGGTAAAGTGCTGGAAAGTGAAATAACATATCAAAAATTCGACATAAATTTGTAAGCAAAAATATATACATATAGACACATCAAACAATACGTACAAGAGACTGAATAGAGCCTGCTTGCATTATCCAGTACGATTTTCCATCTTACATTATTAATAACGTCTTTAAAAACTGCGTTACTCTGCGTCATTTGTGCTGACTTTTTCATTTAAAATGTTGATTCATGATTTCATGAATTTACCATCTTATTCATAAACACTATTTGTGTCAGACTTTTCTGTTACTCCAGTGTAAAACGTAAAACATTTTTTGGTTTTAATCCGACCTAGATTTTGGAAGGACACTGAATGGAAAACATTTGCAATTCACTGCTGAAACAAAGTATAATAATAAAATGAAGAATAATAATACTCATTTTCGTGTAAACCGTGTAATCGTCGACTACGACAAGAAAATCGTGTGACGAGAATAGGTTAACTTCCATTGTTAACAGACGAGCGTTCCGTCAAAACATCCTTCTCGAGAAAGCTTGACGTGACTTGATGGTACGTGACAAACAGTGTCAATGCCGCCATTAGAAATACATTGAGGAATATATTCTTCAAAATAAAATGCCAAGATCGCGAATTAATAATTTTATTTAATGACGACCAGTGTCGGAGGATTGTGCCATGAAACATTCCTCCCTTTTTTATTATTTTAATTTAAATTTTTAAGTCAGTATAAATTTTTGCAAGCTAATGTGAACACGAAATAGAAGAACTGTAAAGAGTCGTTGGGAGAAATATTTCAATACTGGTTACGTAGCAAAACCATCTATCTATTGAAATGAATCTACTATGCTGTACTTTTAGAGAAATTAATGAGCTACGCACCAAGAAAGTAGTTAAAATCATTTTCTAACCTGGCTGATACTGATAAGAAACGTGAACCTAACTGTTGGAGACATTATCACTATTGCTGATTTTGTAACTAAGTTTGCGGCTAGTTGATCTGTTACTAATCGAAAATGGTAAGTCGCTCGTAATCTCAGGGTCGCAGTTAGAATAATTATTTCATAAAAGAACGTGATAAAAATGGGTCCTATTGTACACATCTCTAACAATTAGATTCGTAAATCAGTGTAATTCATTATTCTTTTGTCCTGAAAAATAAATTGCATCACAGTTAAATGAAAAATATGAAAGGAAAAAATAAGGTTCCAATCTCACTACAAATAAGTACTCGGACAAATTTCGGTAAACTCACGAAACAATTGTTATTGAAATAAATGAAGCAAGTCTACATATACAACACATTCAAAGTTCAGTTACCTTTGTGAAATCTCATTAAATTCATACAGTCGAGATCAGGTCATAAATTCAGTACATAATTTCAATTACAACTTTCTCACTGAGATATATCGTACAGACATTTTCACAATTCATCAGGTCATACAAGCATAATATGGAAGAGAAGTTTACTAGACGAGAGCATAATGCAGAAGAAAGAAATGGCGTCACTACTCCTTTCTTTTAAATGAAACAATAGTTAAATCTATGTATTATTCTAATTGCTCTTTGTTCATAGTTAGTCTTTGACTTAAGTTTTTCAAAGAATATTGCGTCTTTAAGAATTTAGTGACACATTGAAAATAACACGAAATTACAAGAAAAAAATATACAAATATAAGCATAGTTAATTTAAATATGGGCAAATAACTATTGTTTTGAATGTGGAGGCACATGTAACACTACAGCCACTATCATCTGGTCATATAAGCTAGTCATTTTACTTTTTAAAAAAACTGACATAAAATAATACGTGCAGCATAGCACTTAATCACCATATAAAGATACACAACGTAAACCATTACAGCTAACAATATTCTCTATGTTGTACTTATTATTTCACATCCATTTTTTTTAATAAGATGACCAACTTGTATAATGTATATGACCAGATGAAGATGACACAATCCTCCGAAATCGGTGGTCATTAAATGAATGGTTAATTCGCGATCTTGGCATTTCATTTTGAAGAATATAAAACTAACAGATCGCCTCCTAAATCGGCAATGTCAGGCAATGATAATTGAGTAATGCTGAAATGTTCAAATGTTTGTAAATCTATGGGACTTAACTACTCTGGTAATCAGTCCATAGGCTTACAAACTACTTAAAGAAACTTATGCTAAGGACAACAAATACACCCACTCCACCACGGTTTGAGGAATGTTCTGACGGACGGAGACGTAACGTGATGTGACGTGACGGACAGTGTGAACTGGCCTTAAATACCCGCGCAGCACGCAACAAAAAATGTTCAAATGTTTGTATAGCTTATGGGACTTAACTACGGGGTCATCAGTCCCTAAGCTTACAAACTACTTATGAACTAGCTAAGGCTAAGGACGGCACAAATATCCATGCCCGAGGGGGGGATTCGAACCCCCGACCGTAGTGGCCGTGTAGACTGTGACTGGAGCGCCTCAGTCCTCTCGGCCACCGCGGCCGGCAGCACGCAACATCGTAGATGAACAAGTGCAGAAAGTTCTTGAGTTGTGCAGTTCAGGGACCATGTTTGCTCGATAATTCTTCCCTCTTTTGGCGTAAACAATCTGGTCCCTACATCTACATAAAACTCTGAAAGCCACATTGAAGTGCATCGAACCGCCTTTATGATCTCTACGGTCCCATTCTCTCATAGCTCGCGGAAAAAAGGATCACCTAAATCTTTCCGTTTTCGATCAGATTTCACGTATTTCATTTTCATGATCATGTCAGGTGCGTGTTAACAAAATATGTTCGCATTCGGAAGAGAAAGTTAGTGAAATAAATTTCGCAAATAGATCTCGTCGCAATAAATAACGCCTTTCTTTTAATGCTTTAACCCCAACTCGTTCATCATTTCTGTGATACTCTCTCCTCTATACCGCGATAGTACAAAACGAACTGCCCTTCTCTG
This sequence comes from Locusta migratoria, assembly GCA_026315105.1. Taxonomy (NCBI): domain Eukaryota; kingdom Metazoa; phylum Arthropoda; class Insecta; order Orthoptera; family Acrididae; genus Locusta; species Locusta migratoria. Next base: position 371,830,794 of record CM048747.1, on the reverse strand, counting down.
AATTCTCTCTAAATCAATGAAATAAATCGCAATTTGCGATCAGTTGTGGCTTCTCTGTACTAGTTTTAGATGGAATACCAAAGTTGAAAGAGACAGCGTGGCGAATGGAGATTTGGGTGTGGCGGGAGATGTGCAGGGAAGAGTCCTCTGCAGTAGGGTTGGTCACTGTGTCCTCGGTGGCGGAGTGGTCAGCGTGTCTGCCTAGTAAAAAGGAGATTCGAATCCTGGCCGGGCACAAATTTGCGTTCGCTGCACTTTGGTATTCCATCTAAGCCTAGTACAGTGAAGCCATAAATGATCGCAAATTGCGATTTATTTCGTTGATTGAAAGCTGTAATGTCGTCAAAAATATATACTTGTGTCTCTAAATCGTCTGTCAGTCCCACTTGGTGGAGGTCTCACAATGTACAGAAGTATTCCAAAATAGGACGCACAAGTGTAGTGTATGTAGTTTCTTTAGTAGATCTGTTCCATCTTCTAAGTGTTGTACCAACGAAACGTAGTCTTTGGTTTGCTTTCCCTACAATATTTTCTATATGTTCTTTCCAATTTAATGTTTGTAATTGTTCCTCCTACGCATTTAGTTGAATTTACGGCCTGTATTTTTGACTGATTTATCGTGTAAATGAAGTTTAACGGGTTTCTTTTAGTGGTCATATGGATGACGTCACACTTCTCATTATTGAGGGTCAATTACCATTTTTTGCACCATGCAGATATCTCATCTAAATCACTTTGCAGTTACTTTTGATCTTCTGGTGACTTTACTAACATATAACTGACAGGAACAGCCTAAGAGAGCTACTCAAATTGTCTCCTAAATCATTTATAAAAATAAGGTACAATAGGGGCTGTATAACATTTCTCTGTGGGACGCCAGATATCACTTCTACTCGATGACTTTCTGTGGCGATATTCCATAAGCTCGCAACTTCATTAGAATACCTTTGTGAAGTAAAGTGTCAAAAGCCTTCGGGAAATCTAAAAATACGGAATCTATTTGACATCCTTTATCGATAGCACTCATCACATCATCTGAGTAAAGAGCTAGCTTTGTTTCACAAGTATGATACTTTCTGAATCCGTGTTGACCGTGGGTCAATAGGTCGTTCTCTTCGATGTAGTTCATAATACGTGAGGAAAGTATATGTGCTAAAATCCTGCTGCAAACCGACGTCAATTTTGATCTTCTGGTGACTTTACTAACCAATAAGTGACAGCACCATTTCGAACAACCTAAGAGAGTTACTCAGATTGTATCCTAAATCTATAAATGTAAAAATGAATGTTTGTATGTCTCTATGAGTTCATAAAACATTCATTCGATTGCAATGAAACTTTTGTGATCTGTTCACCTTACGCCCACGAAGGTTCCTGGAATAAAAAAAAAAGAACACGACACATATATCAGTAAATATGACGTCACAAATAATAAGAGGCCACCGCGTGAAAATACGCAGATTTATGCGTTAATTATTGAAAAATGGGAGTAGTAAGGGACCTGCAACAAAGTTTACATGTAATTTCGGACGTTTATCAAGCGTTTTGTAACTAAATAATAAAACGAAAAGAAGTCTACGGCTCACAACAGTTTCGCTGTAGATGCTGTAAAAGTGTCGCATCAGGCATGGACTTCATATACAAGAGAGGGAGAAGCTGAAAAAAATAGGGGGGACAGGAGATTGACAGGAGGAGGCGGTAATGACAGAGGTAGGGGAATTGACAGATCGTTACAGTGCGTTTGGGGGAGAGGAGGAGTGGGCAGATGAGAAAGAGTAGTATGGGCGGTTGAGGAGGAGGAAGAGGCAGAGGTAGGTAAACAGAGGAGGGAAAGGAGACGGGAAGAGTGCATGGAGTAACTGAATATTGACTGAATATTGAGATAAAGAAATACCCCTGCATTGCAGAATTTTCAGCTACTTTATACACTGAGGGTCTGAGAGAAGAAATACGAAGAAAAAAGCTTAGAGATGGGGGAGGTGAAGGGCAGAGAGAATAAGGTAAGGAGTGTATGATATATATTCAATTGCCAAGCATATTTAGCAATTGCGAAGCTATCACTTCTACTTGCGGATCACTACTATTGCTTTTTTTGAAAATTGGCGTAACCTTTGGATACGGAACGTTCGCTGAGCGAGCGGTTGTATATGATAAATAGGTATGGAGCTATTGTATCAGCATACTCTGAAAGAAAACTGATTGGTAAACAATCGCGACCGGGAGACTTACTTTTGTTAAATGATTTAAGTTGCTTTAATACAGCAGGCGTATCATTTCGAAATTACGCTTGCTTGATACGAATTCTGGAGTATCCGCTTCGTCTTATTTCGTGAAGGAATTTCGGAAGGCTGCGATAAGCAGTTCTACTCTACCAGAACTGTCATCAAGAGCATCACCGTTACTATCGCGTAGTGAAAGTATTGCTTGTGTTTACATACGACCAAAATCTCTTAGGCTTCTCTACCAAATTACGTAACAGTAGCTTCGTTCGAGTGGCGCTGCTGACGGTCAGGAACAGTTTGTGGCGTTCGAGTGGCACTTTTGACTCTTTCTGACGATATCTGACTGGCCAATCTGATGTTCGAGTGGCGGAGCTGATAGTTGGCGACCGTAAGTTTAAGTCAGCGAATTTTCGTCAAACTGTTTTCTCACTGACTCCACAGCGTTTAACAAGCCTCCTCCAAAAGACAAGCCCGCATATTTACGAAGAGGTTTGTGTTCTAAGTCTTCCATTTTCTATTGATTGAGGCTGAGTTTGTATATTAGACAGGCATTCTTTCAACTTATGTGGCCTTCTAATACAGTACGACCCCTTTTTATTACACCCAAACATACTATAAATGAAAGGTGTGGATATTTTCATAACACGAATTTAAAGATGAATGCGTATGTTTTTACAGTTTGGATTGTGATATATTCGCCTAAAAATGAAGTCAAAATAGTCCTACTGAGATTTTCTGTGCCATCTGTAAATGAAGTGATTGACACATAAGAATAATATAGTTCACAACAGGCATTAGTAGTGATAGATTTTTATAACCGACATATGTGCCACTATAGCGTCTCACAATTACTGTTCCGTGTTTCTCCTTGTGGTTATATATTATAGAAATCTATTAGTGCCAATGTGGGCGTTTCTACACTAAAAAATCATGTACGATGATAATTCTTGCACAACACCTGCAAATTTTTGTATATTAATTTGTATGTTACATTTTTAAAATTTTATTGTAACTCATAATAATGGGACAAAATGCAGATGAAGTTGTATGTTACCAAATATTCCTTTCACACACAACTATCCTAATTTACCTCATTTTTGTATGAGGTTTTGTCAGGTTAAATTGGCTACATTATTTATAAATGGGGGGGGGGGCATGTTTACGTATATTTTGCGTTTTGTCGAAGTTTATGATCAGAATTTAATCCACAATGTATTTCTAATGGCGGAATGCACACTGTCCGTCGCCGGCCCGCCACCTCACGTCAACGTGAGCTTTCTCAAGAGGAATGTTTTGATGGAATGGTCATCTGGTAACATCGCGACTCGCAAGTTAACCTAGTTTCGTCACGCGAATTTTATACTCGACAGATATACGGTTTGCAGGCAAATGTGTCTTGTTAATCTTTATTATTATACTTTGGTTTAACGGCAAATTGCAAATGTTTCATGACGACTTAAATAGTTTTCTCAATTGAGAAATGCATAACATATCGCCAGTCATAACCTCACTTTCAACATCGGTAGAGAGAAAAGATGCCAACTAGCGCTATGGGTGGCCAGTATGCGAAACAGGTGAAATAAGCGTTGGCTTCGGAGTTGGCAATGGTCAAAAAGCACGCATGCGCAGTAGAGGCCTTCCAAATCGTCACAACTGTCAGGAACTATCAGCGTTTGGGCCACTCGAACGAACCTAGTGTTTCGTCGTGGAATTGGTTGTCCGGTATTTCGGTATGTGGAGCGCGCACAGCGTTGGAGAGCCGTTAGACGGCGGTGAGGCGGTGAGTCAGAGCGCTGCGCTGTGTGGCTGGCTGCTACCCCCCCCCCCTCCTCCCCCGCAGCCGTGACCTTGCTGCGCCGCGCCGTGACCCCACGCGCCGCATGCCGCTCCGATCCCAGCCACGCCACGCACCGCACCAGCCGCCTACGCTGCCTACCGGAGCTGCGGTTTGTCCGCGCCAGACGCAAGACGCCCACCTGCCCTTGAACATCGCTGGCATGGGCGTAGCCAGAGGGGTTGTTCTTGGGGTTGAAACCCCTCCCGAAATGTTGACGCAGCTTAAAAAAGCGTCAATAAACGCATGACCACATCACTATCTGTGGTTCTATAATTTTACACAGCGTCCTAATAGCACTGTTTATCAATCAATTAACAAAAAGCGTCATTATTTTGTGACGGCCATCCGTATATTGTCACAGTTTTATCGACGACACAGCAATTGTTTCTCTAAGAAGCCCTTGCACATCCTCCATAGTATTTACGTAGCCAGGATATGATTTCGGAAGGTTTTTTTAAATGAATGAATATTATAATGACTTGTAATCTTACAAGAACGGCAAACGGCATTAATGTATCTGCATCTACATCTACATCTACATACATACTCCGCAATTCACCGTAAGGTGCGTGGCGGAGGGTACACTGTACCACTACTAGGCATTTCCTTTCCTATTCCACTCCCAAATTGAACGAGGAAAAAAAGAATGCCTATATGCCTCCGTACGAGCCCTAATTTCTCTTATCTTGTCTTTGTGATCACTACGCGAAATGTAAGTAGACGGCAGCAAGATCGTACTACACTCAGCTAAATTTACTTGACAGAAATTCACGAAAAGAACGTCGTCTTTCTTCCAGCGATCCCCAATTGAGTTGCCGGAGCATTTCCGTGAGACTCGCGCATTGGTCGAACCTACCGGTAACAAATCTAGCTGCTCGTCTCTGAACCGCCTCTATGTCTTCCTTTAAACTGATCTGCTGCGGGTCCCAAACACTTGAGCAATACTGAAGACGTGGTCGTGCAAGCGTTTTATACGCGGTCTCCTTTACAGGTGAAGTACATCTTCCCAAAATTCTCCCAATAAACCGAAGTCGGCTGTCCGACTTACTCACAACTGTCCTTATATGCTCGTTCCATTTCATATCGTTCTGCAGTGTTACACCTAGATATTTGAACGACGCGACAGCATCAAGAAGCTCACTACTAATGCTCTGTTCGAACATTATGGAATTGTTTTTTCTACTCATGCGCATCACCTTACACTTTTCTACATTGAGAGCTAGCTGCCATTCTTCGCACCAACTAGAAATTTTGTCTAAGTCATCCTGTATGCTATTACAGTCAGTTACAGATGACACCCTCCCATACACCATAGCATCATCAGCAAACAGCCGCAAATTACAACTTCCTCTGTCCATCAGATCATTTGTGTAGATAGAAAATAATAGCGGTCCTATCACACTCCCCTGGGGTACGCCTGACGATACACTCGTCTCTGATGAACACTCGCCGTCGAGAACAACGTACTGCGTTCTATTACTTAGGAAGTCTTCCAGCCAGTCACAAATCTGTGAACCTATTGCATAAGCTCGTATCTTCGTTAGCAGTCTGCAGTGTGGCACCACGTCGAACGCCTTTTTGAAGTCGAGAAAAACACAATCCGCCTGTTGCCCTTCGTCCATGGCTCGCAAGATGTCATGTGAGAAAAGGGCAAGCTGAGTTTCACATGAACGATGTTTCCTAAACCCGTGCTGATTCATGGAAAGAAGCTTTTCCGTTTCAAGGAAATTTACTATATTCGAACTGAGAATATGCTCCAAAATTCTATATGAAACTGATGTCAACGACATTGGCCTGTAATTGTATGGGTCAGTTCTCTTTCCTTTCTTATAGACGGGAGTCACCTGCGCTTTTTTCCAATCACTGGGAACTTTGCGCTGAATTAAAGATTGGCTATAAATGCAAGCTAAGTAGGGGGCCAATGCCGCAGAATAGTCTTTGTAAAACCAAACTGGTATTCCATCCGGACCAGCAGACTTTTTCGTATTTAGCCCTCTCAGCTGCTTCTCTACACCGGAAATACCTATTGCTATGTCCCCCATTTCGGAATTAGTACGTTGATCAAATGATGGTACATTTGTACGGTCCTCCTACGTGAAAGATTTCTTAAAGGTTAAATTTAGAACTTCAGCTTTCTGTTTACTTTCTTCTATTACTGCCCCGGAATGATCAACGAGTGACTGGACAGTGGGCTTTCACCCGCTTATCGATTTTACATAGGACCAGAATTTTTTCGGGTTCTCGGAAAGATCTTTTGCTAAGGTATGGCTGTGATAATTATTGTATGCTTCGCGCATCGATCTTTTTATAGACGCACTAACTTTTGCCTGTCATCATTTGCGTGTTCTTTTTTGAATCTAGAGTGCACAGCCTATGATTTCTCAGCAGCTTTCTAACATTATTATTATACCACGGTGGATCTTTTCCATCCTTAATCGTCTTTTCTGGCACATATTTCTCTAACCCTTTATTAACAATGCACTTAAATTTAATCCACAACTCCTCTACATCCATAGTCCCGGAATTAAACGATGCCCATTCATTTTCTAAGTGCGTTCGTAACATTTGCTTATCGACTCTTCCCAATAAAAATACGCTCCTAGCCTTCTTGATTGGTTTATGAACTTTGGTCACCATCGACGCTATGACGATATCATGATCACTAATTCCTGTCTCTACACTCTCTTGCCGGTTTAACTGCTCAACACAGGGGATACTCTGCAAATCTCATATAAGTCCCTGGCAGAGGGTTCATCAAACCACCGTTATACTATTTTATCTCCCATTCCAGTCTCGAATACCGCGCGGGGAGTGTATTCCGCACAATTCCAAGGAGGTTGCTAACTTGGTCCAAAGTGGTCTTCGCTGCGTGGAATCGCGGCGGCCATTTGTAACTCCGTAAGATGACAGTGTCTTCGGGCCCATCAGCACGCTGGTGTGGTATTGCCACTTGCTGCGCTCATCACTGTTAGCTTATCAACAATCTGTTTGCGCTTTTTATCGACACATCAAAGATTGAACACAGAAACGCAGATCAAGTACAAAAATAGGAAAAAATTGTATGGAGCTCTGAAATGAAAAAAAATAATTGTTGTGGCTTTGTTCGGTTATCCTCTACAAACTGATTACTTACCCATAAAAATCCTTAAGCAATTATTGTAAAGTTATTACTAAAACAAGAACCAGCTTTAAATAATACTCTTGGATAAAGATATAACTTTTACTAGGTCTAACGTATCTACATCTACATGGGATACTCCCCAAATCACATTTAACTGCCTGGCAGAGGGTTCATCGAACCACCGTTATACTATTTTATTTCCCATTCCATTCTCGAATAGCGCGCGGGAAGAAAGAACATCTGAATCTCTCCATTCGAGCTGTGATTTCTCGTATTTTATTCTGATGATCATTTCTACCTATGTAAGTGGCAGTCAACAATATATATTCCCATTCGGAGGAGAATGTTGGCAATTGGAGTTTCGTAAGTAGCCCACGAGTCAGCGATAAGCGCCGTTGTTGTAATGATTCCCAGCCCAGATCCTGTATCATTTCCGTAGCGCTGTCTCCCCTGTATCGTGGCAATACGAAACGAGTTGCCCTTCTTTGGACTCTTTCGATGTCCTCCGTCAAACCCACCTGATAAGGATCCCACCCTGGGCAGCAATACTCCAAAAAATGACGGACCAGCGTAGTGTATGCAGTTTCTTTAGTAGTTCTGTTGCATCTTTTAAGGGTTCTGCCGATAAAACGCAGTCTCTGGTTCGCCTTTCCCACGACATTATCTACGTGTTCATTCCAATTGAAGTCTGAAGTAACAGTAATTCCTAGGTATTTTGTGGAGTTTACGGCCTTCACTTTTGATTGATTTATCTTGCAAACAAAGTTTAACGGATTCTCTTTCGTACTCATGCAGACGACTTCACACTTCTCATTTGACTTTAGAGTCAATTTTACACCATAGTGATGTCTTATTCAGATCATTCTGCAGTTGGTTTTGATCTTTGGATGATTTTACTAGACGGTAAATGACGGCGTCATCTGCAAACGACCTAAGAGAGCTACTCATATTTTCCCCTAAATCGTTTACGTAAATAAGGAACAGCAGAGGACCAATAACACTACCCTGTGGAAAGCCGGATATCACCTCTGTTTTAGTTGATGCCTTGCCATCGATTACTACGAACTGTGTCCTCTCTAACAGGAAATCCCCTATTCAGTCGCAAATTTGGGGCGATATACCATAACCTAGTATATTCATTTATTTAGCGTATGGCGCTACAAACATGGTTTACACTCGTTACATTGTGAAATTATATGTTAAAATACACTATAAAATACATAAGTGAAAATAATGTAATATATAAACTCAGTAAAAAGTAATGTCACAGCAGATATGTGTTACACTAGTCTTCAGATTCTGACGTCCAGATTGGCAATCCATTAAGGCAAGACAGTGTGGCGTTGAAGAAGTCAGCCCGACTTCCCTGGTAGGCTCTTAACTCACAGTCCTGGGCGATGTGATGTATTGTTTGATTTGGTTCCCCACAGTCACGGCTAGGGCTGAGAAGCTTTCCCCACTTGTGTAGGTTGTGCGCACAAAGTCCATGTCCTGTTCTGATTCTGTTTAGGGTTTCCCATAGCTGTCGTGGAAGTTCAAAGCCCTTAGGTACCTCTGATGGACAGATCAGTTTACGGATGTCAGGGTAGGCAATATCAGTCCAGCTCTCATGCCATTTAACATCCATGCTGAAGTTGGCAGCTGATAGTTACTGGGCCATTCTTAGAGGGAGGTTTCTAGAGCAGAGTCGTGTTCTTTCCAAAGTTGGGATGTCTTCATGAATAGGAAGTAGGGGGTTATTGATTATTTTTGCATATTCTTTCATCAGACCTTCCTGTCTTCGCAGGAAGCATGGAGCTATATAAGTGCTGGAAGCCAATATAGTGGGGCAGTCTTTATGCATCCAGTTATGGTTCTCATAGCAGCGTTCAGCTGGGTGTCCACCTTCTTTACATGCTTGCTGGTTAATCATACTGTTGCACAGTACTCGGCTGCAGAGTACACTAAGGTAACTGCAGAAGTTCTTAGTGTGTCTGCTCACGCTCATGCTTCCCAGTTATTGCTGCAGAGCCTCTGAATGGGAAAAAAGCATTTTTGAAAAAGAGAAATTTGTCAACATAGAATATTACTTTCGCACAAGCAAGTTCCTTTCTTGAAGGCATCTGTGTGATGTGTTGCCTTGTATGGGAATGAAACTTGGACGATAAACCGTGCGGACAGGAAGAGGATAGAGGCTTTTGAAATGTGGTGCTACAGAAGAATGCTGAAGATGAGGTGGGTTGATGTGTAACTAATGAGGAAGTTACAGATCAGAATTGGGGACAAAAGGAATTTCTGGCATAACTTGACTAAAAGAATGGATCGATCTGTGGGACACATTCTTAGGCATCGAGGAATAGTGAATTTAGCATTGGAGGATAGTGTTTGGGGTAAAAATCACAGAGGGAGACCAAGAGACGAATACAGTAAGCAGATTCAAACTGATGTGGGTTGCCGTTATTATGAGGAGATGAAGAGCCTTGCTCGGGATAGAGTAGGGTGGAGAGCTGCATCAAACCAGTCTCCGGACTGAAGACCACAACAACAACATTATATTATCTCATTAATCCGGCTTCTGCGACGCCATGTTCTGTACAACTACATCTATATCTACATCCATACTCCGCCAACCACCCGCTAGTTCTCCCTCCTATTCGAGTCACGGATTGTTCGTGGAAAGAAATATTGTCGGTATGCCTCTGTGTGGATTCTAATATCTCTGATTTTATCTTCATGATCTCTTCGTGAGATATACGTAGAAGGGAGCAATATACTGCTAGACTCCTCAGTAATGTTGCTCTCGAAACTTCGACAAAAGCGACAGAGCGTCTCTCCTGCAGAGTCTTCCACTGGAGTTTATCGATCATCTCCGTAACGCTTTCTCGTTTACCAAATGATCCTGTAACGAAGCGCGCTGCTGTTCGTTGGATCTTTTCTACTTGCTCTATCAACCCCACCTGGTACGGATCCCACATCGGTGAGCAGTATTCAGACTGTGGGCGAACAAGTGTACTGTAACCTACTTCCTTTGTTTTCGGACTGCATTTCCTTAGAATTCTTCCAATGGATCTAAGTCCGGCATCTGCTTTACCGACGATTGATTTTATATGTTCGTTTCATTTTAAATTACTCCTGATGCCTACTCCCAGATAATTTATGGAATTAACTGCTTCCAGTTACTGACCTGCTATAGTGTAGCTAAATGATACAGGATCTTTCTTTCTATATATTCGCAGCACATTGCACTTGTCTGCATTGAGATTCAATTGCCATTCCCTGCACCATGCCTCAATTGATCCTCCTGCATTTCAATACAATTTGCCATTGTTACAACCTCTCTATATATTACAGCATCATCCGCAAAAAGCCTCAGTGAATTTCCGATGTTTTCCGCAAAGTCATTTATATATATCGTGAACAGCAACGGACCCACGACACTCCCCTGTGGCACACCTGACATCACTCTTACTTCGGAAGACTTCTCTCCATTGAGAATGACATGCTGCATTCTGTTATCTAGGAACTCCTCAATCCATTCACACAATTGGTTCAAAAATGTTCAAATGTTTGTAGAACTTATGGAACTTAACTACGGGGTCATCAGTCACTAAGCTTACAAACTACTTATGAACTAGCTAAGGACGGCACAAATATCCATGCCCGAGGGGGATTCGAACACCCGACCGTAGTGGCCGTGCAGACCGTGACTGGAGCGCCTCAGTCCCCTCGGTCACCGCGGCCGGCCACACAATTGCTATTACTTTGTTCATTAAACGTATGTAGGGAACTGTGTCAAATTGTTCGGTGGACCATCCTCTACGTGCTCTTAAATTTTAGGCGCTTTTAGGGATTGCTGAATATGACAGTGCGTTCACGTAGCCTGACGAATTTTACTGACAATTTCAACGGCTGTAGAATCCTCCGCTTACGTTTCGGTAGCGGTCGGTCAAGGTTATCAGCGTGTAACGCTTTCCACTTGCGTCACTGTAGAACTGCGGTGCCTTTTATTAAAGCCGTTACTAGACCATTACCAGACGTTCTTATCTCAAATCACAAAGCAAAGTTCGCGGTAAGCAGTTTAAGTTCCGCCTGTTGGAAAAAGATTAGAGCAGCGTCATTTAAATGCGTCTGACACGGCAGCAGACAAGTTGTCGCAACGGCTCGCTATCTGTGACCTGCAGGTTTGATAGCAGAAGGCGCGGCGTTTCTGACTCGCTGCTGATAGCGATATCTAGCTAGGGGTCAGTCAAGGACAGCAGGCACACGAGAAGCGCAATACTTCTTGCTCCACACCTACTAGAATGATCTCTGTGCCACAAAGTACATTGTTTGTACACACCAGAGGAGCCCGGTTTTTCAGTGTACGTTCGACAGCATTTCAATTTTTATGCAAGAGCGTAGCGTTTCTTCCACATACTATGTTAGTTCATTAGGATTAAAATTTAATCATTCTTGTATTGGTGTAACCATCCACAAGTACCGCGGATCCCTCAAGCTCCATGTCAATCATTTCACCTCCTGGTGCTCATTAAAAATAACCCAATCAAAACCGATGATCAATGTTGAAATGTTTGTAAATCTAAGGGACTTAACTATGCTGGTCTTTAGTCCCTAATCTTACAAACTACTTCCACTAACTTAAAGTAACTTATGCGAGGGACAACACAAACACCCATGTCCGAGGGAGGACTCTAACCCCCGACTGCGAACGGCCTCGCGCACCGCAGCTGGGCGTCTTACAAGACCACACATGGACATCGGATTTTGGAAATTCTCTATATTTATGTTACATGAAGTTCAGTACTTAAACAACAATAAGCCAAAGCCATTCGAGGCAACTCTCAAAAATTCTCGAGAAAATCGACTTTGAAGTCTTGCAAGTATACGTAACTACCGATAATTAAATCATTTGCAGTATCTGGCGATGTAACTCAGGTCTTAGCGTTCTGGCCTTCAACCGCAAGGTCGATTGTTCGGTTCCTGCCGTAAAAAGTATCTTTTATCTTTTTTTTTAAGTTTTTCCGTTGATTTTGAATACTTAAACAATTTTAATATCTACTAGTAATGTACGGTTTCTTTTTGTTTATTCGTAATTTTCTATATTTCATAAAAGGTTGTTCATAATGATGCTTTCAATCGAAAATCATAAGTTACATAATATTATATATATATATATATATATATATATATATATATATATATATATATATATATATATATATATAGTATTGACTCCGCTATTAGTTAACGACGGCAGTCTTTGATTGTTCAGTTTGTGAAGAGCTACGACACTGTTTTTTGAAGTTATTTCCATAGCTACAGAAGGAAGGAAGCTTAGGGTTTAATGTCTTGTCGACAGCTTGGTCATTAGAGACGAAGCTAACGCTCTGAGTTTTGGGAAACGATGTGGAAGCACAGCGGCCGTGCCCTCTGAAATGAACCGTTCCGGCATTTGCCTAGAGTTATTTAGGGAAACCACGGAAAACCTAAATGTGGACGGTCGGAGGCGGATTTGAACCACCGTCCTCCCGTACGCGAGTCCAGTGTGTTACCACTGCGCCACCTCGCTCGATCCATAGCTACTAAGGCTTTTCAAGCAGCTAACCCACTCAACCATCGTTTTAGATGGCGACAAGGTGTTCAGCTCGTCTTCATATACACAAACAAAAAGTGACACAACACGTGGAATTAGAGATCTCAAAATATTTTATATAAATGAATTTGAAAAGGAAAAAAAAATGCTGTCAAAGCGGAATTCGAACCTCCGACTCTGTGGCTATGAGGCCGAAACGTTACCGTCGAGCTATACCGACAGATGCTGCAATTGTTTTAGTTATTGGTACTTACGTGTACTTGGGAAATTTCAAAGTCGATTATCTCGAGAATTATTGCGTCGAATGACCTTGGCTGATTGTTATTTGAATTCTGAACTTCACGTACCATAAACATACAAAAATTCTAAAACGTTCAAATGTTTGTAGAGCTTATGGCACCCTAAACTTACAAACTACTTATGAACTAGGTACAAGACGGCACAAATATCCATGCCCGAGGGGGGAATCGAACCCCCGACCGTAGTGGCCGTACAGACCGTGACTGGCGCGCCACTCGACCAACGCGGCCGGCAAAATTCTAACATCCGATACCCATGTGGTCTCCTTGTTAGTGTGCGCGGATACTCTGCCGCGGCCAAAACCGAAGAAACATGTGTTTCTTTGTAAATCTATCGGACCAAACTGCGTGGCCATCAGTCCGTAGCTTACAAACTACTTAAACTAAGGTAAACTAGCCTAAGGACAACACACACACCCATGCCCTAGGGAGGACTCGAACCTCCACGGAGAGCAACCGCGCGCTCCGCAGCGAGGCGCTTTAGTCCGCTCGGCTACTCCACCGCGGCACCGAAGAAACAATAATAGGTCGAATCACCCGCATATTATGTACCCACAACTTTACCCTATCTGACTCGTACTGTAAAATATCCCGGTTGTCTACTAATATGGAAGACTCACTTATTGACACCATTAAAAAAAGAAAAGAAAAAAAAAAAAGCACGAGACTAAAATTACTAACCGGCCAAACAAGGAGTTTACATCTTTCCACGAACCTCCACACCTACATCTACATTCGTACTCCTCAATCCACCCAAAGGTGCGAAGGATACTCAGTACCATTCTAGTTGCTTGCTTTCCAGTTCCATACAGAACGAGGGAAAAACGAATACTTCTATGCATCCGTATGAGTGCCAATCTCTCTAATCTTATCCTCGTGGTCTTTACGCGAAATGTAGGTTGGCGGCAGCAGAATCGTTCTGCAGTCCGCCTCAAATTCTGGTTCTCTAAATTTCTTCAACAGTGTTTTTCGAAAAGAACGTCGTCACCTCCCCAGCGACCCCAGTTGAATTCCTGAATCATTTCGGAAACACTCGCGCATTGATCCAATCAACCAGTTACAAACTCCGCCGCCCGCCTTTTAACTGCCTCTATGTTCTCCTGTAAACCGATCTGGTGGGGAACCCAAACACTTGACCAATATTCAAGACGGGGTCATACAAGCGTTTTATATGCGGTCTCCTCTAAGAACGAATCACACGTTCCCAAAATTCTCTCAATAATGAGCAAGTCCACCATTTGCCTCCCCGCGACTGTATTTCCATTTCATACCGCTGAGCAGCGTTACGCCTAGGTATTTACTGGATGCGACTCTGTCGAGCACCACACTACTAATGCTCTATTCGAACATTACGGGATTGATTCTCCTACTCATCTGCATCACCTTACACTTTTCTACATTTAGAGCTAGCTGCCATTCCTCGCACCACCTAGAAATTTGGTCTAAATCATCCTGCATCCTACTGCAGTCAATCAAAGACGACACACTCTTGTGCATCACAGCATCATCAGCAAACAGCCGCAGATTGCAAATTCAATCTGCCCATCAGATCATTTATACAGATAGAAAGTAATAGCGGGCCTGTCACACTTCACTGGGGTACCCATTATGATACCCTAGTCTCTGATGAACACTTGCCATGGAGGACAACGTACTGGGTTCTATTACTTAAGTAATCTTCTAGGCACACGCGTATTTGGGTACCTACTCCATAAGCTTGTATTTTCATTAGCAGTCTGTAGTGCGGTACCATGTCAAATGCCTTTCGAAAATCGAGAAATATGCAGTCTGCTTGTTGCCCTTCATCCATAGCACGCAAGGTCTAATGAGAGAAAAGGGCAAGCTGGGTTTCACCGATGGATGCTTCCTAAAGCCGTGCCGTCTCAAAGAAATTTACTATTTTAGGGGAATATGATCAAGAATTCTACAGAAAAATGATGTTAATGATATAGGTCTGTAATAATCATTGGTTCGCCCCATCCTCAGGTATGGCAACGAAGTATAGCTATTCACTCGTCCCACCCTCCACCATTCTCTACAAGGCCTCGAGCGTCATGGACTCCGCTTCGCCTTCCCAATTCCTTTACCTTTCGCTACCCGACTCTACCCGCTTATAGCAAGCATCCTGTACACCCCCCCCCCCCGCTACCATCTTGAACACCACCGCATCTGAAACACTAACCGCAAACGTGACAGTGTAGTCTCCTCCTACTCTCTGCTCCTGATACTCGGTCGCGCCTCTGCCACCACATTCCCCAGCACCATCTTCACACACTCCACACCCCTTGCCAACGGAACGTTCATTATCTTCCCTTGAAATCCGTCCCTATACTTATCCCTTACAGCTCTACGTGATCCCAGCTCTCATCCCCTAGTCAGGACTCCCTTTCCCACCCATCCACATTAGCATGGCCTGGTTCGTTTTCATGAATCCCTGTCCCCCAATTACATCCCACCAGCTCCCACAAATAATAATAGTTCGAACTACCCTCAGATTTCCTACCCACAACTTTTATCTTACCATAACTCTTCTACTCCCCTCTTCCTTGGCAGTCTACTCAGGATACACTATTTTTCTCCATTCTACTCCACCAACACCTCAGTTTTATTTTCTAACTTCATCAACTATCACGCTGTATGAATCTTTTAATGAGTATGTAAATCGACGTATTCTTAATATCTGTGTCTAACCACATGTCTTTTATCATGTGTATCATCATTTACATTCTTTCTGTATATGATATACCATTAACTATCTGATGTTTTAATATGTATCTGTAGCTTGTATTCGCGTCACCTATTTTTTTTTTTTTTTTTTTTTAACTAAATACTTCAATGCCAGTCTATAGATGCTTATATTTCTTAAGTGACCGGTTACAGGCCAGGTGCCCATGATCATATCTGTTAACAACAATTAAAAAACAAATGACTGTAAAAGGGTTGAAATTATAAAATATTAAGAATACATACCAATATTTTACTGAACACGATGTTCACGGTCGTAACTAAATACAGTAGCATCTTTGGACTTTCACATTATACATTCGTGTGATTGGCGGATGTCTAATAATCGAAATAATTTTTATGCATTTTAATATATTTTGTTTTAGAATTATATCCCTTTTTTACAATCAGTGGTCTTTTAATTGTTGTTAACAGATAAGAAGATACGCAGCTGGCCCGAAACCTACTATTTAAGAAATATAAGCGATCTAAAGACTGACATTGAAGTATTTAATTCAAATCAGGATCGCAGTAACTAGTGCCCACTTTTGATAAAATTTCAACGTTTGTGTTTTTATATATTGTCACTTTTGGCTGAGGAGCAGGAGATTGTAATGCCAACAGCCCAGGGAATGAAATAAATGTAAAGAAAAACATTATGGTATTCCAACACCCCGCAATGTGTCATGGGTAACGTGCAGACAATAATTAATGAACCGCTGGGTACATAGATATAAGAATTTTGACCAATAATCGTCTGTAGCAGATTTTTGAACCACTATCTTGACATTTTAGACTTTTTATTCTTCATGCACTCAACTCTTTCTTTCCAAGGGAAATATCATAGGACCATTATAATTTTCTATCTATATAAATGATCTGACGGACAGGGTGAATAGCACCCTACAGCTGTTTGTCGATGATGACACCTTTGTGACTGTAGGAGGACACAACTTGTTGTGCTTTTCAGTCCGAAACTGGATGGTGCAGCTCTCCACACAACTACATCCTGTGCAATCGCTGAATAAAAATGGCAACCCACATCTACTCCAATCTTCTTACTGCACTCGTTCCTTGTTTCCCTCTGTGAAATTTATCCTCCAGAACTTCCTCCAATTGTAAATTGACGATTACACGGAAAGTGTCCTACTAATCGATCCCTTATTTTAGTCAATATAGCCCACAAGTACGTTTCTCTTCAAATTATGTTCACTAATTCCTCACTAGTTACGCGATTTACCTATCAAATCTTCAGCATTCTTCTGTAGCACGAATTTCAAAATCTTTTATCCTCTTCTCGCCTGAACAGAAAAGTCTTTAATTAATATTCGATGTTAACAACTTCTTCTTTCCATTAGTATTCTCTACGCCGGCCGTCAGATTTCATTGGCCAATTACCAAAACTTATCCACTACCTTTATTAATCATCTTGAAGTAGCTCTTGTGGTCTGCTTGTCTTGTTTTATATTCTATTATTTTTTTCAACATTGTGTCATTCAGGACACAGGCCATTCCATTCAATTACTCTTCATCTTCCAGAGCCTTCACTGTTTCTGACGGAGTCACAAAATTATCAGCGAAACGCAAATTTTTCATTTCTTCTCCCTGAACTTAAATTCCGTTACCAAATTTTTCCTTGCTATTTCTTACATCTTCGTTAATGTACACAATGAATAACATTGAGGTAAGACTACAACCCTGTCATATTTCCTTCCAAACCACTGCGACCCTTTCAAGCCCTTCAACGTTTATAATTGCTTTTATACATCCCTGCTACCTTCAGAATTTTGAGGAGTGTATTCCAGTCAACAGCTTTCTCCAAATGTACAAAATGTATAAACGCAAATCTTTATTTTCTTTCTCCTAAGATAAGCCGTAAAGTGAGTACTGTTCACGTGTTCAAGTTTCGCCAAAATCCAAACTGATCCTTCCCTAGGTCGACTTGTACGAGTCTTTTGATTCTTCTGTAAATGATTTATATTACTATTTTGCAACCAAGACTTATTAAACTGATCAATCTGTAATTTTCACACTTGTCTTCACTGTCTTTCTTTGGAATTGGAATTACTATATTCTCCTTGGCACCTAAAGTCTGAGGGTATTTCTTCTGTCTCATTCATATTGCACACCAGGTGGATAGTTGATTAGTTCTCCTAAGGATAATACCCTTCTGACAAATTGTTATCTACTTAACGACCTTGTTTCGACTCAAATATTTCATTGCTGTGTCGAATTCTTGATCCAGCATCGTATGCTCTAACCAACTAATTCCTCTTCCATTTATACAATACTGCCTTCAAGTTCATTTACCTTGTATACCCTATCTAAATATTCCTTCCGTCTTTCAGCTTTCCCTTTTTCCCCTCATTTCTGATTTTCGATCTGAGCTGTATATCAATAGAGCTGTTTTTCTTGTCTCCAAACTTCTCTTTCTATTTTCCTGCTGGCGGTATCTACTATCAAAAAATGTTCAAATATTTGTGGAGCTTATGGGACTTAACTATGGAGTCATCAGTCCATAAACTTACAAACTACTTATGAACTAATTAATACTAAGCACGGCACAAATATCCATGCCCGAAGCAGGATTCGAACCCCCGACCGTAGTGGCCGTGCATACCGTGACTGACGCGCTGCAGAGCGCTCGGCCACCGCGGCCGGCATCTACCTAACCCTAGTAACTCATTCTTCTAGGGACTTCCGTTTGTCCTATAGATACTCCTGTTTAGTTCATTTGCACATCTGCAGATTCTGTCAACCTTAATTTTATCTGCTTAATTTACTGCATCTCTACGTTTTCTCCTTTCATCTATTAAATTCAGTATCTCCTATAATAAATAAGGATATTAGGCTTTGTCTTTATATATATTTGATCCTCTGCCGCCTTTACTATTTCATCTCTCAAAGTTACCTATTGTTTTTCTATTTATTAATTTCCCCTGTTTCGGTCAATCGTTGTCTGAAGTTCCCTCTGAAGCTTTTAACCATCTCAGGTTACTTCAATTTGTCTGGGTTCCATTTCTTTACTTTTGTACCTTTCTACAGTTTCTTAAGTTTCAATCTACACTTCATAAACAATAAGTTATAGTCAGTCTATCTCTTCTCCTCGATGTCTTTCACTTTAAACCTACATCCGAAATCTATGACTTATCATTATAAAATTAAAACTTTCGGATGTCTCCTGATCTATTTCACGAATACAACCTTCTTTCCTTATTCATAAAGCAAGTGTTAGTAATGATGAAACTGTGCTCTGTTCAAAATTCTAAACAGAAGACTTCCTTTTTCATAATTTTTCCAAAGTCCATATTCAGCTACAATTTTTCCTTCTATTTCCCTTCGTGGTACCGAATTCTAGTCCGCATCACAATCAAATTTTTCTCTTCTTTGTAACTCATCATATAATTTATAAATCTCTTCATCATAGACACAGCTAGTTGGCAAAAAGTCTTGTACTTTTGCGGCAGGTGTTAGCTTTGTTTCTACCTTGGCTACGATAATTCGTTAAATTTGCTGTTTATAACAGCTCACCAGCATTCCTATTTTATTATTCATTGAAAGACCTACTCTGGCATTACGACCAACTGATTTTGTGTTTATATCCCTGTATTCACCTGACCAGAGGTGTTATTCATCGCACCACCGAACTTCAATAATCTCTCCTTATAACTTCAGTCTATCCATTTCCCATTTTAGATTTTTTTGTAATTAACCTACCCAAATAAAGGACAGAACATTCCGGGATTAGATATTTATAATGTTTTGATCAACTTGTAAGATGATCATTTTCACACCAACCAGGTATTATCTTCTCAGCTATTCAACAGATCGCAGAATACAACCATCAAGCTTTTAAAAAAAAGAAAAAATAAATAAATAAAAAATAAATAAAAATAAAAAATAAAAAACCATATAAAATTCAAAAGTAAATTTTGCCAATAAAATAATCCCCAACTACGTAATCGTAAATGTAAATTAAACATATAACTCAAAAGAAGATAGCACATAAGTGCTGAAGCATTTCTGATGTAATACTACAGAACAATTGTTTTTCATAAGGTGGAAACCTCTCTGATGCATGTTGTTGTTTTGTTATCTTTTCCTTTTTCCTCCTGATTAGTTTCCACCCGGAGATCTGAATGTGAGACTAATTTACCTAAGGAATATTTTCCACTAGACATATGCGTCTTTAGGAAGTTTCTACGCTCCTGATTTGAATTAAATTCTTCAATGTCAGTCTTTAGATTGCTTGTGTTGTGTAAATGACAGATTTTGGGTCAGCTGCCCATCTACACATCAATTTTTACAGTTTCAGAGTGGCTAACAGTGACAGGTTACTCTTTAGCCGTAAAAAATTATGTGAAGGTGGGACGCTGGCAGAAAACAACATAAGTATCTAAAGACTAATACCGAAGTATTTAGTTACATAGTAGCTCAATTCCCACTGCTTCGCACACGTAGTCTTTATGGTCTGCATTGGTTGTTTCTGCTTCTAAATATAAATTTTC
Source organism: Locusta migratoria (assembly GCA_026315105.1). Lineage (NCBI taxonomy): Eukaryota > Metazoa > Arthropoda > Insecta > Orthoptera > Acrididae > Locusta > Locusta migratoria. The sequence goes on along the minus strand of CM048747.1, from coordinate 371,810,511 downwards.
ATACATTTAGCTTTAAAACTGCTTTCCTAATCAAGTATTTTGATACAACTTGCCACCCCCTATTGCACCACTGAACGCAGAATTCAAAACGTCCCGAAACAGATTTTTTTAAAATTCTAACCATAGTTCCAAATCCAAATTATCGCATTTCTAGCATCAAAATAGTCTTAGTTGCACCCTTAAAAGATTTCCCCTTATTTCACCCGCTTAATGTTTTAAATTCCAAAAATATTGAAACAAATGTTTTTAAAATTTCAATAAAAAATCTAAATCCGAAGTTTTGTATTTCTTGCTTCAAAATTGCCTTAATAGCAACGTATTTTAAAAAAAACTGTTCATCCCCAATTTCATCCCCTTAGGGATGGAAATATCGAAAAATCCCTGATGGCTACAGTGTAAGATAACGTCTACAAATTTCAAGTTTCTATCGTCTGTAGATTCACTTTTCAGCGCCGTATTCTGTCTTTCAGAAACGGATAGAGAACGCGAAATTTCTTTCTTACGCTTTGGCATCTTTCTGGGAAGTTTTATTTTTCAAACTGCAATATGCACTTATTTTTCTTTATTCGTACATTTGTTACAGATAAACAAGTGAAGAATGTGCATCGCATTTCGCTGATTACGGTGTCTAAAGTCATCGCTGGTCTTCAGTCCGAATTTTATATAAACTGACGACTCTTAACCACTATATCTTCTAGCTATCAACACGGAACTGCTGTGGTGTCCAACGGGGAACTTTGCACTACTACAACACAGAGAGATCGTTCGTCTTCATTGTTTAGTTTTTGCTGAAGGACAAAATATTGACACCCATACGTAGAATTTTATATAAGTCGGTAACTTTCAACTCATATATCTTCCACCCACTTATCGTTATCAACCCTCTACTACCATAGTGCACAATGCGTGACTGATACCTACTACTACATCCAAACACTATTCGTTTGCGATGTGTAGTTTTGGCTGTAGGGTGAAATATAGGCACAAACACCTCAATTTTTATATATATTAAAATTTATACATTTAAAGCTATTTTAACGCAGATGAGTAGAAAAAATTGTTTCGAAATGTTCAAATACAGCATTAGTGTGCGGCTAGTCACAGCAACGTCGATTAGGGGAAGGGAGGGCAAGAACGAAGGGTTAATTTAACGACACAATAATACGAAAATTTGAAAATGTAAACATTTTATTTTAATCAGTCATGAAAGGTATCCTATTAAACTACAAAATGTTGTAGCTAATAACAATCAATATTTGATAAATCAAGTGATACGACTCATAAAAGAAAACTAAAGAAAATTCCATCTTGCCCTCACCCTGAAGGCAAAATGGAAAGCTTGAACGGGCAAGATGGAATGTTTGGGATTATCTTACATTTCACAATGGACACACAAAAAATAACCATTTTCCGTATCGGCGCACTACTCATGTCCCCAACCATGACACGATGCACTTTCCAACCAGTCTTCCGTGGGTGGATCGATGTATTGTTCACCGCACAGTAGGCAAAACACTTCCGCATGACTGGATGGCTCTTGATTTTGCGATATCTTCTCGTCTTTCTTTATCCGTTTTCCCTTTTCTTTACCTTTTCCCTTTCCTTTTACACCCTGTCCCCTTCGTTGTGTTCTCACTTATATTCATTTCCTCAAATGGTCTGGACTACGTCTAATTTTGGTTGTTTCCTCACTTCATTCTTCTTTTCAGTTATTGATCTGACTGGCGAACTCGTAAGAATCTCGGATTTTTGACTGATGACTTTCCTTTTTTTTTTTTTTTAATTGATGGTGTAACTTTTGGTAACGGAAGTATTTTTCGTGGAGAGATGACGTACGATGTACACGGTTGTGCAAAAACTTCAACAGGGTCTACAGTAGATGCATCTTCGCTGTCTTCTACAATGTTCTGCTGAATATCTTGTTCTTTTAATACCACGTCCTTCTCATTAACAGACGTGACGTCGTTTTCATCAATAGTGATGTCAGGATTCTCGCTATTGTTAGTAACAGTATCAATGTCCCCCCTTCTGAGTCGCAGCGGCATTCCGATCACCTACCATCACTGGCGCATTTTCATAAACGGTGGCTGGTGCAAAATCTGAATCTGTGAACAAATTTCTGTTATACGGAAAAATTCCCGCCTTTCTGAAACCACTTGTGGCGTTCCGCACAGTAGCGCTTTTTTCGTAGGCGGTGCAAACAAGTCTTGCAACGTCGAAGTGTGTCACTCTTCTTCCAGGGTAGTTCTTTTGAAAAGTGTCTATGGTTTGTTCAAAGGCTACTTTAAATGAGCGGTAAACCGACACATCTAGTGGCTGAAGCTTGTAGCTCGTGTGTGGTGGAATGCTAACCATGATTACATTATTTGTTCTTGCTATATTTAAACCTTCCAGATTTTGATGGGTTTTGTGATTGTCTAAAATCAATAAAACGGGCCTGTCAGCTGATAGTCTCGTCTTTTCGATAAAAAGCTGCAGCCAGTTATTAAAAGTAGTTTTTTTTATCCAGCTAGATTCAGAACACCAAGCTTGAGACCCGTTAGGAGCACCATCCAAGAGACGCTCATTCATTCTTTTTCTTTGCCCAATTATAAAACATGGTGGAATGAAGCGACCAGTGGCACTGCAAGCACAAATAATAGTAGTAAGCTGACCCTTTTCTGCAGTTGCGACGACTCCTACGTGTCGTTTCCTTTTATGGAAATTACTCGAGGAGGTCGGGAGGCGCTGGTCGTGACACCAGTCTCGCCCATGTTATATATGTCATCAGGCCTCGCCAAAAACTGATGCTGAGAAAAAACAATCCATAAGTTATCAAAGAAGCGTTCAACCTGAGTGCGATTAAAAGCAGAACAACGTGCTAGGGCTGTGAGTTCAGGTGTACGGAATGTCAGTTGGGGATGTCTTGCCATAAAGCCTTCGACCCACGCTTAACCAGCCATTTCATGTGCAAACGGATACGGAATTTTATTGTGTATCACCAACTCATAAGCTATCCTTTGTTAGGCCATAGAATAGCGTATCGCGTTCGACTGCGAGATCACAGATCTTTTGTTCCAGTTCTTTAGAAAAAACAGGCTGAAATCTTCCCTACTTTTTTGATGCGTGACCTTTTTTGATGTGGCGATGTTAAGTTCCAATCGGAATTCCATATTTCTTGGAAGCTGCACTTTTAGTTGTGTAGCCTTCTGCATTGTTTGCTCACTCTAAGACCCTCTGGTACTCTTCCGTTTTATTTGGATACCATCTAGAAACAAAAACAATACCACTATTAATCGAAAAACTCACAAATCATGAAAGTAGTACCATGCAGGCAAAATGGACCCTTTTCCACCTTGCCCTTAAATATACATTTCCATCTTGCTAAAGGCGGGGTAAAAGATTTGATTTTTTTAACTCGTCCATAGGGTTAGAAACATTAGAAAACCTAGTTTTGACAACAAAATTTCTCTTGGGAAATATTTCTGAAGGCAAAAAACTTCGAAAATTTCGGACTTTCTTCAGTTTTTTTTCAAAATATCTCCGTTTTTTGTGCTCCTACCGCTTTTACGTGTATATTCCTTTTTTAAAGAGCACCAAATTCTCTACAAATTTGAGTCGTAACATTTTTTTCTGCTCTCAGTACCAAAGGCGCTACAGTGTGTCGAAACATGTTGATTTTTCAAAATTTGTGCAAAGTGGCAAAATACCTCTTTTTGCACACTTCCATTTCAGTTTCTGTTTGCGTAGTATTAATATAAATATAAATGTAGCAGAGAGAGTGCTAAGAGGATTCGTAGATCCAGAAAACATTCTTCGGTCGACTTTGTGGTTGAAGCAGAGATGTGAACCAAGTGCCTCAGGACAAGTTCTTGTACAACGAACGAAACAAGATGCGCTTGATAGCACTTCATAAAACGGAATTTCGGGTGTGTAGCATTGAGTCGCACCAGGCACAAGAAGATGATGACCTTATGATTGTAACATCTGTTGTTTCAAGAAATATTTTCGAAGTGTTGTCGTAGTGGGAGAAGAAATTGACCTGCTTCTGCTCATGATCGGTTTAGGCCAAGGCATCGAAAACTTTTTTTTTCTTTTAAGCCGGGAAAGTAAGTATAGAAGGCAAGTGATCTTTTACTGAATCTTACAAGTTTGACAGTGAGTGTATTGTGTTAACCCACGCCTTTAGCGGATGTGATACAACATCAGCTTTTTTCGGTCAAGGAAAATGTAAGTGCTGCAACACTGCTGTGAAGAAATAATAACAGCAGGAGAACAGATTACTATTGCATTGTATAGTGGAGGTGTCAGCATTTCCTATACACTAGAGCATTTGCGGTACCAGCTATTCGCCAAGTCTGCCACAAAAGCAAATTGAAACTTGCGAGGTTGCTATTTACAAAAGATGCTATGCAGCATCATTCGTTACGGACTTACCAGCAAGTTCAAAGTTGGAAACACCCTGAAAAATGGGGATGGAAACACAGTGACAACGGTCCGATACCCGTTACAATAAGCCAAGCTCTAGTACCTGAGCACTTCTCCATATTGTTTCATGCTCATGCAAGATCAGCTGTGGCGGAACGTACTCCTGCAGACAAGCGGGTTTGAAATGTTATTCTGTATTGGGGTCGACTGTGAAAACATACCACAATTTTATTTGAAGAGAGTGAAGATGATAAGATGATGTTATGGAGGATGTTGAGGAAACTGATGACGAAACATACGAACTTGAAGAGGCTGACTCGCTGTTTGATGAAGAGGTCAACCACGGACCAAATCTATGGACATACCCTGAATCTGAAACCCAAGGTATTTCTGGTGACACCGAGGAACCTGGCACATCAAAACCTCGGAAGTGATTCTCATATCCCTCTCAAGTGCGCTAAAGTTGAAGAACAATATTACGAGTATTACACACCCAGAAGTGCCAATATTTGTTACCAATTAGTACCAATTAGTACTCAGCCAGACGAGTTGCGGACGCAACTATAAGATCTGAAGATGATCCAAGTGATCGACACATGTTATTAAACAATTACATTGCAACTGTTGACGGAAATAAACACATTTAAAATTTGTTAGTAACTCATTATGCATTTTAATACTGGGGTCACTTCAAAAGAAATGTAACAGCATGTCTTCAAGATGCAACGTGCTGTCATTGAATTCTTGTGCAGTGAAAACAGTGGGAAACATACACAAGAGGTGGAAACAGGTGTACGAAAATGCTGCTGTCGATCGCAGTACAGTTAGTCGGTGGGCAAGCAGGTTATGTGATGAAAGCGGGCACGCAATATTGAGGATTATGCTCGCTGTGACCCTTGTAACTCAGTTTCCTGTCACACTTTGTGTGTCTGTGTGTGTTTCACAAATACCCGGGCTGAGGTGGTCTATAGTAAACTTCGGCTAGTGATGTATAAATCACAATAGTTGGGTGCCCAGAAATCACCATGTTGAATACAGGAATACTGAATAACTGAAAATGATTGCTAAATTCCAACATATTACATGATATATATATATATATATATATATATATATATATATATATATATATATATATATATATATATATATGTGTGTGTGTGTGTGTGTGTGTGTGTGTGTGTGTGTGTGTGTGTGTTCAAATTACACAAACAGAAAATGAAATAACACTGTTCAAAAATTAGCTATTCTGCTACTTTGCACAAATTTTGAAAAATTGACATTTTTGACGCTCTGTACGACTCAGATATTGGGAGTAGAAAAAATGGTTGGCAATACTTGGTTTTCTAATCTTTCCAACCATATGAATGACTTAAAAAAATAAAATTTTCTACCCCATCTTTTGTACTACTTTACTGGACTATAGGGCTCGCACAGAAGCAAACAGACGTTTTTCCCTCGCTCCTTTGAGAGCAAACAGGAAACGAAATCACTAGTACTGTTACAGCTTGCGGAGTATTTATGTAGATGTAAATGTGTATTACGTTGCATGTAAATGTTTGTGTTAACCATTCTCAGGGAATTCCTCGCCGTTTAAGCTCTGACGCCGGACGGTGTGAGGATTGCGCAGCCTCTCCAGTCGGAAGTTCGAGTCCTCACTTGGGCATGTGTATTGTTCTTAGCATACGTTAGTTAAGTAATTTGTAAGTCTACGGAGCGATGACCTGAGCACAATACAAACATTATATTTGAAAAGATTTACCATTATCGAGCCATGACAATAGTCGGTGTCCTTTGTTTCGATCGCTCTCCATATGCCTTTCAAAGTGGACTGACGAATGTTGTAACTGTTCCGTAATGTGAAAAAAGTATAATCCTGTGGTACATTTGTTTTCTCGTCGAGGAATCCGTTTCTCTGTCAACGGACTATTCCAAGCAACGCATACCATTCGCTTATAATCGCGTTTTAGGTATCTTTAGAGAATTCATGTCTTTGTGCTTCCACTGTGCGCTGACTGATATAGCTCATAACCACTTAAGTCTCTATTTACTGTTTAAACTATTATAGTATGACACTAGTCTCAGTATTATATTGCTAAACCTTGCGGATCAAGCGGACTGTCGACTTTGATTTCTGGAAATTTTCAGCTATAGTATTTAAGTTTTTAAAATTAAAAACGACTGGAAACAGCAACTTTGTATGCAACACAGCCAGTCAGTTGTGTAGAAAAGGTTTGTTAAAACCCATTACACTAGGATTCACTGATTATAAAAAAAATATTCTTCAGAAGGATAATTGAGCCGTTGAAAGGTTTTCATTTTATAAATATTGATATCGGTAGGTAAATATGTAAGCTAGGTAATTAAGATATTGAATTAACTCATACTCGTTACAAGGTGTAGGAGAAGCAAAATAAGTGTTTGGCCGTAATGAGACCCGACAACTACAAAATTGTATCTTTCAGCAAATTACAGTAACTGAATTAACAACACACTGCCACAAGTCTACTAACCGCGCGACCTCAGATCTTTAGGGGAGGAAAATCCGATCACGAGTTGGCGGCACGTGTGTACAGAGGTTGCGCTTAGGGACAGAATCCAATTTCGTGAAATAACTAGTTTCGTAACTGGCATCTAGAACAGAAATGGAAGAGGGGCATGGGGTTGCTGAGAAAACGGTCAAATGACATCAGGCTAAAATGAAATGACGTGAAGCACAAACAGTCTACATCAAATCACATTCAAAAACAATGTTCTTTAACACGATTCTTACCTAACAAAAAAGGCAATTGAAAAAAATTAACCGTCATTAAGAATAAAACTCTAAACAATACCTGAACAAAAAGCATCATATGTAAACTGTCCACATATAGTACATACAAAGTAGGGCTAAATAACCAGCTTTTCTAGCAAATTGGAGCTAATTTTATATTAATACAGATATCGACGAAAAATCTAAAATTGTAAATTTTCACGCCGCTAGATGAATGTGTGTCAAGTAATTTCACCTTGCAGCTCGGAAAGCTGAACAGTGGACATGTCAATACCACAGCAAAGAGTTATTGTGAGTTTAATTTCGTGTACACTGTTGGCAGGTGCGTGAGCAATATACATTTGAGATAGGACTGGTATTTACGCTCTAAGAAGCCAGCAGGAGCTATCGGTAGATCACTCGACACTTGAGTAGTGAACAACCTTCCTTACAGTTTATATTTTCAAAAGTCATTCATTTTCACGCAATATGAACGACCGTTCATGTGTTGCATATATAAATATTTCGAACTTGGAGTCTACTATGATTTCTACATATCTTGAATTCTCAGAGAAGCTGTTAGTATATTTGTCTTCCATGGTACAATGATTCGTCCCAAGCTTGTTAATACGGACTTTCAAAAATGTTCAAATGTTTATATAGTCTATGGGACTTAACTACGGGGTCATCAGTCCCTAAACTTACAAACTACTTATGAACTACTTACGAACTAGGACGGCACAAATATCCATGCCCGAGGGGGGATTCGAACCCCCGACCATAGTGGCCGTGCAGACCGTGACTGGAGCACCTTAGTCTCCTCGGCCACCGCGGCCGGCAATACGGACTTTATTCTGGTGAGTATCTACAGCTTTTAAGTACTCTGAATAAATCCTTTTTTACCTCGCCATCCTTTGATAATGACGATCGAAGAGAACATACACGCCGTCGAACAGCTTGAACGCTCAGTAGTATTTCTCTGGACTCCTGAAGACGTCGGGGTAGAAGGAAACGAACTAGCTGACAGGTTAGTCAAAGTGGCTACCAATTAGTATACTCTGGAGATCTGTATACCGGCTACTATGTTCCGCAGTCGAGTTCTCTGGTTATGGAATACTGAATGGCGCAACCCTACCAACGCCAAACATAAAGAGGTCAATAAAAGAGACAATGAAAGTGTGAAGGTCCTATATGCGGGTCCATCGCAGGGATTCTGTCGTCTGATATCTCCCTATCGGCCATACTTGGCTAACTCATCACTTTATCGCGAGAAACCTCCTCGGTGTCGCTGTGATGCTCATTTGACAGTCGCCCACTTCTTATTTGAATGCCCCAATTAAGCTGCCCAAAGATATCTTTTAATCTCCCTGACGCCTTAAGCCTCAATTTAGCCGACAATGCAGAACGGCTGATTCAGATTTAAATTTTATTCGTGAAGTAGATTTAATCATTCCATACGAGGCTTAGTGTCTTGCCTATTTTAGGACGGAGATTTTAACGTGTTACAGAGTGGCTAGATGTGCCATTTTTTTTATCTGTGAACCCCCCGCCAAAACATTCCTTTCCTTTCCTCTCCTTTCATCCATTTTATTTGCTTCTTTTATTTTTGACATGTTACATCCTAACACATTATATTACGTAAATTTTAGCTACTTTTAATGTAATCCCTGTGAACTTTAGAAAGGAACTGATTATAGTTGCAGTTTAGTCCTTATCAAAATTCAACCAATCAACCAACCGACAGAATGTCAGTGAACATTATGACAGTAAACATTCTCTATTTACACACAATTCGCGCCTTGGCAGCTATGTCAGTATTGTTTTAATCTCTATCAGTAAATGTATCATCCCGCAGGTGGAATCTGCCGTCATCGGAACAAAATCGACGTCTCTCTCTCTCTCTCTCTCTCTCTCTCTCTCTCGACAGTTTTTGGTTTTAAATGAGCTGTAGTGGAGACTGAACCTGCGATCTCGTACTCAAAGGAGCCCTTGCCAGTAGATGCTGTGAAATAATTACAAATACTCCACAATTAGTCCAAAGGTGAGTGGCGGAGGGCCTCAGTAACTACTAGTTACTGGATTTCCTGTTCCACTCCAAAATAAAACGAATAACGAATGCTCGTATGCATTTTTACGAGTCCTAATCTCTCTGATCTTATCTTTGTGGTCTTCATGTGAAATATAAGTTGGCGGCAGTAGAATGAATCTGCAGTCTGCTTCAAATTCTGGCTCTCTAAATTTCTTCAACAGTGTTTTTCTAAAAGAACGTTACCTTCCCCGAGCGACTTCCATTTGAGTTCCCGAAGTATCTCAGTAAACACTCGTGCATTCATAGAACTTACCAATAAAGAATCTAGCCATCCGCCAATGAATTGCTTCTATGTTTGCCTTTAAACCGGTATGGTGGGGATCCAAAAACTTCAGCAATACTCAATGCGGAATCTCACAAATGTTTTATATTCGGTCTCCTTTACAGACGAATCACAATTTCCCAAAATTCTCCCAATACATCGAAGTTGACCATTCGCCTTCTCCACGACTGTACTTATTTGCTCGTTCCATTTCACATCGTGTTGAAGCGTTACACCTAGATAATTAATTGACGTGACTTTGTCCGGCAGTATACTACCATGTATTTGAACATTACGGGATTGTTTCTCCTGCTCATCTGCATCACCCTACATTTTTCAACATTTAGCGCTAGCTGCCATTCCTCTCACTATCTAGAAATTTGGTCCAGGTCATCCTGGATCATACTACAGAAGTTCAATGACGACACCTTCCTGTAGACCACAGGATCATCTGTCCGTCAAATTATTGTGGTCCTATAACACTTTCTTGAGGCACCCCTGACGAAACCCTAGCCACAGATGAACACTCGCCCTCGAGGACAACGTACTGGGTTCGATTACTTAAGTAGTCTTCGAGCTACTAACCTAACACATTTCATGGTCTTCAAAACACCGGACCCCTCAGGGGGCTCAGCATTAATCTGCTGAGTACTCGCTTGGCGAACCCAGGATCCCTGATCTGAGGCTGGTAAGCGCCGCCAATCCTCTGACATCTTAATCTTTGGCCATGCTTCAGCGACCACCGTGTGACGCGGCGGTGGAACATCTTCTGTACCAGGGAATGGGGATCTTGTCTTGACAGCCCGGGAAGCGAGGAGGGACGTACCTCAATTTAAAAAAAAAAAGAAACACTTCAATCCCAAGGTGTGCTACGTGCTGATGGGATGCATGGCTGTTCAGGTGGAACAGTCGCTATTGAGCGAACTCTGGGGTTACTACCGAGCCTCAGCTGTATTAACTACGCATGTGTGGCTCTTTCTAGGTGGACATTTCGTTCCCTAGCTATTCATGGGTCCGAGATGGATCTTACGAGTGTTTTTAAGCCTCCTAGTTGGATGTGAACCACTGAGAGGGGGGGGGGGGGGGCACCAATACTAGGGTAGCCAGTCCTCTGAATTCTGCACAGAATAAAAACGTATCGCATATAGTAACAGAACAAATGCTGCTCCACAGAATCTATTGTTGTGAAGTTATCCCCTTTTTACATTCAAAAAGATCAAGAGGGAATCGCTGGTGATCTAAAATCTGTCAAACGCTTACGTAATGGGACTTTGTTGGTGGAAACTTTCCAACAAGCAGTGAACCTCCAGAAGGTTAAATGACTCGGAGAATAAGCCATAGAAACGGAACTGCATAACATCCTCAACTACATTAAAGGCATTGTTACCTGTAGGGATTTGGTGGGCATTCAGACTGAAGAACTAAAGGTTGAGTGGGCTGCAGAGGGCATTGTTTATACCCAAAACCTCACGAAAAGGGTGGATCGGGTGTTGGTAAAATCCTTCATCCTCACCTTTAATAGTCTCAAACTTCCGGTCAAGGTTAAATCAGGCTTCCTGTGATTGAATGTAAGATCCTATGTAACAAACCCAATGCGATGTTTCAAATTCCAGCGGTTTGAACACACCACTCTAGTTTTCAAGGGAGAGGCTACATGTGGCAAATGTGAGAAGGCGTCTCATGAACTTACTGATTTCACTTCACCTGCAATCTGTCAAGCTGTATGAACTGTTCCATGGAGCTTCCAGTTTGTAGTCGCGAATGCATTGTTTACATTGACGAGAAGAAAATACAGGAGATCAAGACAACAAGACTGATCCCATATACAGAGGCCAAAAAGATCTTTACGGTATTTGCCACTTGTTTCGCTTCTGTTGTTGCCAGATGCTTCAACCCTGCCGGAGGTTGTTAGTGTGGGTACCAACTTGTACTTGTCAGTGCGTGTCTGGCAGCAGGAGCTATGACGCCGATAGCCTACCCCCTCCCCCCTCGCCCCCAAAATAGCTGAAAACCCTATAGGTAAAACATTTTCTGAGCCCTTCGTTCCGACAACTGCAGAACCTTACTTCACATCCAATACAGTTGCAACCACGTCCACTGCAACATCCACCAAACAATGAAAGGAAAAAGAAAAAGCAAGTGCTAGAAAAGAGGTGAAACCAGCGATTCAACTGTTAGATTACGTGGAAGTTATTATTCCTGATGGTACGTTTGACCTATTTCCAGAAGTCATGGAGCTGGATGTCAATCTGGGGCAAACATCTCGCCCTAAGACTGAACCTCCGCCCTGTTCAGTGTCCCCGACTCTACAGAGAGAGAGGGTGAAAGTGCTACCGCCTTAACAGCTCCCATAGTTCATTGGAACTTACAAGGATTCAGGACCCATGAGGAGGAAATTTTGATTATTGACTCAGGGTAGACCGATGTGTATTTGTCTCCAGGAGAGAACTTTAAAGCGTCTGAAAACCCTGAGATACGTGGCGGCTATCTTCTCCACAACAAGGACTACGCGGAGTGGCTATTTTTACTTATACGATCTGCAGTTCATGTCAGAGCGATTCGGATGCCCACTGCCTACACGATTTTTTTTTTTTTTTTTTTTGTAATTTCCAGCAACTGGAAGAGATTTTAAACAACACGAAACGTTAAAAGAGGGCAAGGCCAAGGTCGTCCATGAGTAACTTTAGCAAGAGGTAACCGTTATCTCCGGTTAACAGTCCGTCGAGATAGGAGGCTGAATGCAACTCGGCTGCAACGCACACTCCAGTCAGTAACAGGGCGCGCAAATCAACACAAACAGCCCGAAATCGCCTCCGGCAATGTGTCCCATTAAAACCACAATACCGTTTAGCCCGCAGAAACAGGGTGGAGAATCATCAGGGCTGGAGTAGTAAGGACTGGTGCCCCCAACTGTTTACAGATCAATCAAGATTTGGTTTTCGCCCGACAATCGTTGTTCCTTCATGTGGAGACAACGTGAAACTCCGAGGAATCTTGATTACATGCAGGAAACATCAGCATTTGATGATGATAATAATAATATGGTTTTCTGTTCCGCAGGACCTAATTGAGGATTAAGACTTCATGGTCATGGAACAAGTCAGTACATGAAGTTCAACAAGAGAATGGTAATATAAAATAGTCTTATGCACATCATAATCTTAAGCCTAAGTGAAAAAAATCAATCTATATCTACAAATGTGAATGTTCGATGTACGTTTATCACGTCTGAATCACAAGACATAAAGAGCTAAAATTTTGTACAGTTACTAATGTCTACCCGGGGAAGGCTTTAGGCACGGTTTTATGGCGATCGGATAGCTATATATATATATATATATATATATATATATATATATATATATATATATATATATATATATATATATATATTAATGTGAATGTCTGTTCGGTGTACGCTTATCACGTCCGAACGACAAGACGCAGAGACTTAAATATTTGTACAGTTACTAATTTATACCTGAGGAAGGTTTTAGGCACGATAGGTATTTAGTAATTGTAATTTGAAGAATAAACTCGAAATGCGGAACATTAATTATTCTGTGAAAATTATATATACTCTTTGAAAATGGTTTTATTGGTTTCATTGTTGTTTGAGGGTTGATAATGATAAATATTGGGATGGAAAGTTATCTGTGTATATAAAATTCTACGTGTGTGTATATATATATTTCGCTCTGCGCGAAAACTAAAGAATGCAAACGAATGGTCTGTGTGTAATTGTTGTCCGAAGTCTCCCCTTGTACACCGTAGCAGTTCCATGCCGATAGCTATAAGGGGGTGGAAGACATGGTGATTGAAATTCGTAAAATTATAAAAAAATTCGGACTGAAGGCCAGCGATGACGTTTGCGACTCTATAGCAAGAAGGTTACACACAGCGAAACGTGATGCCACAGACCATATCTTTGGTCTATGCGTGCTACAATGTCTTCAGCTCTTCCTCTGTAAGTATAAGCAAACGAATAAGGAAATATAAGAATAAATAAATAAAGCAGTAAAAAGGAAATTTCTTTTAATAAATCTCTTTAAAAAAATCGATTTTACGTTTCGCGCATTACATCAAGTTACCAACCTAAACACAGCTATTCATAACACGTTTCCGGAAATTATTACAACCTACAAATCGATTGACACAGTCGTTGATAAAGATCAAGCTGGGAACTACCCTGTGGAGTTCCTGAATTCGTTAGAACCATCAGCAATGCCATCTCATAGATTGCTTTTGAAACTATGATCACCGATCATGATGCTGAGAAATTTGAGGCTTCCTCAACCGTGCAATGGAACTCGATTGATCGTCAAAAATATACATCGAAACCTCATTGAAGCAACGATTTTGTCAGGAACATCAGCCGGAAAAGATGTTTTAATACCTCGCATTCCTTTAATCCCTTCAGATATGCCGTTTCAGTTCAAAAGACTTCAGTTTGCAGTTCGTCTAGCTTTTGCCATGACAATTAACAAAGCTCAAGAACAATCATTAAACGTCGCAGGAATCCATTTACAGCCCTCATGTTGCTCAAGGCTGTGCAACTCAAAACATCTCTACATTTACGCTCCAAACAATACTACAAATAACGTAGTTTACCAGAATGCCCTAAAATGAAATTAAAATGATTTTGGACATTACTCTCACCATACGTGTTGAGATATTGCAACACAGGCTATAAAGAATAATGTATGTATTATTTATTGTAAATCATTAAGCAATTCACATAATTTTATTTATTTATTTGAAAGTTGATTAAAAGTGTTTGTTTCTAAAGAAGGTATTGTATTTCATTTCATCCTTCAAAACCAGTCTCATAGCACACTACTGAAAGATAGCTTATCTATAATAGTCAACCAACACACTAGCGGAGCCGCGGGTTTAAGCTAGTAACGAATAAAAGGAATTAGCTTAATTTTCTTTATTTTGCCAGGAGTTCCTCGATAGAATAAAAGGAGTGAGCAATGGAGTAGCTCTTGAAGTTAGATTTGAAAGCACATGGTGGCGGACAAATGGTGTGGGCAGGAGTCAGTATTGGCGGACGTCTACGTCGTTCAGAATGGCGGTTTGGCAGCTCAGAGGCATCCTTCATCTTTTGTTATGCCCTACGTTGCTGCCATAGGAGATGGGTTCCTTCTGGTGGATGATAACGATCGTCCCCACAGAGCTCCACTGGTGGACTACAAGCTCGAAGCTGAGGGAACTGAACGAATAGAGTGGTCAGCTTGTTCACCGCACTTAAACCCGATACAGCAGGTCTGGAATGCACTTGGCAGACGCATTGCAGTCAGACCTGCACCTCCCACAACGGTTGCAGATCTGGATATTGCACTCATGAATACATGGTCAAATATCCCTCAAGAGCTGATTGATAACTTCACTGTCCATGCCACACAGTTGTGCAATTGCACTGGCCGTTCGAGATGAACACACATACCACATTAATATCTCATCTGATGCCCTAATTGTTTTGAGCAGTGTATATATTTCGATTGCTTATTAAGATAGTTCCCCAAGAAAAAACTGAATTAATTAAGCAATATCAAAGTATGAAATAAATCGAAGTTTGCGATCAGTTATAGCTTCACTGTACTAGGTTTAGATGGAATACCAAAGTGCGGCGAATGAAAATTTGTGCCCGGCTGGGATTCGAACCCGGGACCTCCTCCTTACTAGGCAGACGCGTTGACGACTCCTCCACCGAGGACACAATGACCAGCCCGACTGCAGAGAACTCTTCGCTGCACGTCTCCAGCTACACCCAAATCTCCATTCGCCACGCTGTCTCTTTCGTATTACCACAGCCTATTTTTTCTGTAATGCTCGCAGCCACAATACTGTATTTCCGCAACAGAGAGAAAAGACCATAAGGTATCGAGACATAATTAATTGTCGTCAGGAGCCCAGCCTCGGCTTGTATACATTTTTGACGACGTTACAGCGTTCAATGAATGAAATAAATCGCAATAATTTGTAACGTCATCAAAATATATAATAATATCGAAGTAACCAATATTCAACAAGTTCAAAGTTTTTATTAGTAGAGAGTACCATACACGATAATTGTCCCCAATAACCAAAAAAGGATTTCGATATGAAAATTACAGTCACTTTCGCAATAGGGTGACCAGTTTTGATCTACTCTGAGATCATCATCAGACCGTCTGTAAAATGAAAGACAAAATGCTAAAGAAGGAAACAGGTACAACAAATGATAGCTACGATGTGTTACATGCATGACTAAAACGTTAAGTAAAACAGCATACTTCACCGCTGATGCCGAGGCGATGAGCGTGCAGTGACTGCTGAACAGTGCTTCATCGCGCTTCATCGCCTCGGCGTCAACGATGAGGTTCAAAGTAGGCCATTGTACGGAATAAAAGCTTCATTCTGGGAGGAGGCATCCAGATAAGAATTTATTGTTATAAAAAAGCTTAATTTCAGCAATAAAATTTGCAAAAGATCCGTGTGAGCTACCGGCTACTCCCTGCTATATAACTTTGTTCCCTGGCCCAAATTGAGAACTGATTTGGTTCAAATTATTCTAATAACAGGAAAACTACACAGTTGCAAACATATGTAACAGCTCATACGAAATTACACAGACATTAATAAACAAGAGACCACAGTTAAAGTTATTTCATAAAGGTGGCTAAGAAAACATTTATGGCGCAACGGAACTTAAACATAAAAAATTGCATCTGAGCTTGTTGTCAGCATTGGTGAAAAAAATATTAAATAAAAGGGGGAAGGAGCTCGAAACTACAATTTATAGGCAAGTCAAAATTATGCTGAACTTTATTTGTTTATTCAGGTCGAACACAAGCAAAATGGGTAACCAATTTTGTTAATAAAAAATGTTTATATGTTTGTAGAGCTTATGGGACTTAAATACGAGGTCATCAGTCCCTAAACTTACAAACTACTTATGAACTAGCTAATACTAAAGACAACACAAATATCCATGCCCGAGGGGTATTCGAATCTCCGACCGTAGTGGCCGAGCAGACTGTGACTGGCGCGCCGCAGACGGCTCGGCCACCGCGGGCGGCAATATTGTTAGTACAATAAATGTAAATCTCCTTAACTAATGCTGATGGTGCCCAGCATTGAAATTAACATAAACTACACAGATCTTAACGCTACTGGGGGAGGCGGGGAGATTTACAAACAACACCAAAATCAGCTTGCTGAAACGAGGCAGAAGCAGGCGCCGCTATCGTAGGCGAAATCCAACAAAGCCGGAGGTACCACACAACGCAATATACAATAAAACTGAGAAGATGGCTCTGGTCTGTCATGGCTGATTTCAGATGATGCGTGAGTGTAGCAAAGTTAAGTTGCATTTAGATTAGACCGCGAGCAAACACGCTAACGGCGACACACGGCTACGTTACATGATCGCACTCCACTGAAGGTGAAGTGGTTGAAAATCGGATTCATTACACAAAAAAATAAAAAAAAATAAAAAAAATGTTGAAATGTTTGTAGAGCTTATGGGTCTTAACTACGGGGTCATCAGTCCCTAAACTTACAAACTACTTATGAACTAGCTACAACTAAGGACGGCACAAATATCCATGCCCGAGTGGGGATTCGAACCCCCGACCGTAGTGGCCGTGCAGAATGTGACTGGCGCGCCGCAGACTGTTCGGCCACCGCGGCCGATCATTGCACCAAATCACGGCGGATTCTTAAGTCGGATTCAGTAAACTATCTAGGCACTGGTTTTATGAGAAGTGGCGTGAATTCAGGTGACTAGCTGCAAATCCCTGAAGTCGGAGTTCGGACCCACGTGGTTCAGAAAACCGATAAAAATGTATAAATTCAATTTCCGAAAAATAAAGAAAACTACAGCATGCAACCCTTAGAACTGCGTAGAAATTCATAAAGAAGCTACTGAAATGCAGCAACATACGATTGGGAACGTTCACAGAGACGGAAAAAGTCCAGTCTCAAAACCCGGGCCGGCCGCGGTGGCCGAGGGGACTGAGGCGCTCCAGTCACGGTCTGCACGGCCACTACGGTCGGGGGGGGGGGCGAATCCCCCCCTCGGGCATGGATATTTGTGCCGTCCTTAGTCTTAGTTAGTTCATAAGTAGTCTGTAAGTTTAGGGACTGATGACCCCGTATTTAAGTCCCATAGACTATACAAACATTTGAACATTTTTTTTTTTTTTCAAAACCCGGAAAAGTGAAATAATTACAAAGTCGGAAAATTAGAAATAAAAACTAAGGCATGCAACCCATAGAAATGTTTAGAATTTCATAAGCAAGCTATGGAAGGAGGTTGTACAAGGCTCGAATTACATACAAAGACTAAGTGCATACTAGAAGTTCAGAGAAGAAATTAAAATAGGCGGGAAGAAAGATCGTGAAATGTTAGTGGAGAGCAGAAGGGTACACACATAGTTACTTGCCTGATCTACATCTACATAGATACTCTGCAAATCACATTTAAGTGCCTGGCAGAGGGTTCATTAACCACTTTCATAACTTTTTCCACCGTTGCATTGTCTAATAGCGCGCGGGAGAAAAGAAAACCGAAATCGTTCCGTTTTCGATCTTATTTCTCTTCTTTTATTGGGATGGTCATGTCTCCCTAAGTAGGTGGGTTCTAGCAAAATATTTTCACTTTCAGAAGTAAAAGTCGGTGATTGAAACTTCGCAAACAGATCACGCCGCAATGAATAACGTCTTTCTTTTAATGATTTCCACCCCAATTCGTGCAACATTTCCGTGACGCTTTCTCCCCAGTAACGTTATAAAACAAAACGAGCTGCCCTTCTCTGAACCTTCTCAATGTCTTCCGTCAGTCCCACCTGGTGAGGGTCCCACAAGTGGCAACAGTACTCCAGGAGAGGACGCACAAGTGTGATGTAGGCAATCTCTTTGGTGGAGCAGTTGCATCTTCGAAGCGTTCTGCCAATGAAATGTAACCTTTGGTTTGCCTTCCCCACAATATTTTCTGTGTGTTCTCTCCAGTCAAAGTTGTTCGTAATTGTAACTCCTAGGTATTTGATAGAATTTACGACCTTAAGTTTGGACTGATTTATCGCGTAATTGAAGTTCAGGGGATTTCTTTTAGTGGTCATGTGTATTACTTCACACTTTTCTTTATTTAGTGTCAATTGACATTTTTCGCACCGTGTAGAAATTTTGTCTAAATCGCTTTGCAGTTGCTTTTGATCCTCTGTTGATTTCACTAACCGATAAACGACAGCATCATCCGCGAACAGTCTAAGGGAGCTATTCAGATTGTCTCCTAAATCGTTTATAAACATGAGGAAGAGTAGGGGACCTATAACGCCTCCCTGTGGAACGCCAGATATCACTTCTGTTTTACTCGATGACTTACCGTCAATTCCTACGAACTGTGTCCTTTCTGATAGGAAATCCTGAATCCAGTCGCACAATTGGAGAGATATTCCATAAGCACGCAATTTCATTAGAAGCCGCTTGTGGGGTACAGTGTCAAAAGCCTTCCGGAAATCCAGAAACATGGAATCGATTTGAGATCCCTTGTCGATGGCACTTAACACTTCATGTGAATAAAGGGCAAGCTGTGTTTCGCAAGAGCGATACTTTCTGAATCCGTGTTGACTATTCGTTAATAGATCGTTCTCTCGGAGGTAGTTCATAATATTCGAACAAAGTATGTGTTCCAAAATCGTACTGCAATCCTGCAAATCGACGTCAATCAGATTGGCCTGTAATTTTGGGGATCACTCCTTTTGCCTTTCCTGAGTATTGGAGTAACTTGGACAACTTTCCAGTCTTTGGGTACGGATCTTTCGCTGAGTGACCGGTTGTAAATTATAGCTAAGAACGGAGCTATTGCATCACTATACTCTGAGAGGAATCTGGTTCTTTGGTGGACGAATTTCGGAAAGCTGTGTTTAGTAATTCTGCCTTAGCAGTACTGTCATCGGTAGTATTACCATTGCTATCGCGTAGTGAAGGTATTGTTTGTGTTTTGCCGCTAGTGTACTTCACATATGACCAGAATTTTTTGGATTTTCTGCAAGATTACGAGACAGGATTTCGTTGTGGTAACTGCTATAGGATTCTCGCATTGAAGTCCGCGCTAGGTTGCGAGTTTCAGTAAAGGATTGCCAGTCTTGTGGTTTCGGTCTTTTTAAATTTTGCATGCGTTTTTCTTTGTTTCTGCAAGAGTGATCTGACTTGTTTTGTGTACCACGGGGGGTCAGCCTTCTCTTTTATTAATTTATTTATAAATCTCTCGATTGCTACTGATATTATGTCTTTGAAAGTAAGCCACAACTGATCTACACTCGCATTTTTAGTTTAGAACGACTGGAGACTATCACCCAGGAAAGCGTGAAGAGAATTTTTATCTGGTTTATTGAATAGATATATTTTTCGTTTATTTTTGGTGCATTTGGGAATTTCGACATTCAGTCTCGCTACTATAATTCGATGTTCGCTAATCCCTGTATCTGTTTTGATGCTCTTTGCTAGTTCCGGATAATTTGTTGCTATTCTAGTGGGTTCATGAACTAACAGTGCAAAGTAGTTTTCTGAAAAAGCATTCAGAACTAGTTCGGACGATGTTTTATATTTACCGCCGGTTTTGAATACGTAATTATGCCAACATAGCGAGGGTAAATTTAAGTCGCCACCGATTATAACAGTATGCTTCGGATATCTATTTGAAATGTGATTCAAGCTTCCTTTGAACATTTTGGCAACTGCATCGTCTGAGTCAGGGGGCCGATAAAAAGATCCAATTATTAATTTATTCCGGTTGTCAGGTATAACCTCTACCCAGACCAACTCATAGGAAGTATCTGCCTCAATTTCGCTGCAGGATAAACCGTTTGTAACAGCAATAAACACGCCACCCCCTTTTTTATTTATTCTATCCTTTCTGAAGACCATTTGGCCCTTTAAAAAATTTCGGCCGAACTTCTCAGGCGTCAGCCAGCTTTCAGAACCTATAACGATCTGTGCCTCAGTACTTTCTATCAGCGCTCTTGAACTTTCCCAATACAGCTACGACAATTTACAACTGTTATACCAATGGTTTCTAGATCTGCTTTCTTCCTGTGTCTGACCTACCCCCTTTGAGACTGAAACACTTTTTGTGTATTCCCGAGCCCCTCTAACCTAAAAAACCGCCCAGTCCAAGCCACACAGCCCTCGCTACCCGTGTAGCCGCTTCCTGATTGGCATGGAACAAACAATAGTGGAAGATGAAGGCTTTGTTCCAAGAACCGACCACGTGGCACACTTATCACTCACAGAAGGAAACGATAAGAAAAATTTTTATGAACTGTACAAAAATGAACATAGTGTCTGTTAGAAACCAGGCCCCACAACGCTAGAAAGAATTTACACAGAGTTTGTACACCGCCACATAATCATCAAAGGTTGGAATGTACCAGGCCGTTATCAAACTGCAACTAGTGACACATACACCATATTTATCTGTCGGAAATCACTGGACTGAAAAACTAGAACACATTTTCGCACACGACTGGAAGGAATATTAAAAAAAAATGAATCTACGTTCAAGGGTCTAAGTTAAACACGCTAGACAACAAGTAGCTACCATATCTGCAGGCACAAGAGCAGAACCAATCTCACCTCAACACGATCCCACCACAATGTGAAGTCCGAGCGGACACCAGGCGGGAAAGCTACCAGAAACTGGGAAACCCAACGGTGGTGGGGAGAGAAGATCGTGAGACTCGCCCTGGAGAAGGGTCGTCGACTAGCTTGTAACCATAGGGTGTAGAAACCTCTTTGGTCGCATCAGCAGTAGGAGTTGGTAACGACTAACTATCGACTCTGAGCCAGAGCGAGCTATTACCACCCACATTCAGACAGCCATTAGATTCTCCCACATCCACTTAAAAGTAAAACAAGTACACATTACCACTGGGACAATAATAAATTATTAAAACAACAAAATACTAGTAATATTAACTAAAATTTCAGAAATAAATATTTTAAAACATGACATAAAATTGCTATTCCTCGTGCCTTGAAAAGAGTGGGGTTCTAGTTTTAACAAAATGCTAATCTAGCGACATCAAATAAATTACAATTCTATAAAAATATATGGAAGACGACAGACGGTCTTCTTTCGATGTATACTGTTTTACTTAATTTTGTAGTTATTCATGTAATATATCGTAGCTATTATTTGTTGTACGTGTTTCCATCTTTAGCATTTTGTCTTTTATTTTACAGACGGCGCGGTCTGATGATGATCTCAGAGTAGATAGAAATCGGTCACCCTATCAACAAATAAATTGTGAAAACATTTTGCGAAAGTGAATTATTGTCATTCTGAAACATACCAGTTCGCTGACTTCCCAATAGGAAACTATGTTTTTCAAACTCATTAAGAAAGGATTTAATGTAACCAAGACTTAAGTAAGAAAATTCGCCGCGGCGGATTAGCCGTGCACATTGGGACGGCATGCTGCGGTGCACGCGGTCGTTCGTCGTCGGGGGTTCGAGTCCCCCCTCGGGCATGGGTGTTTGTGTTGTCCTTAGGTTAGTTTTCCTTAGCTTAAGTAGTTTGTAAGCTACGGACTAATAACTAAGTAGTTGAGTCCTATAGATTTACAAACATTTGAAAACCATTCATATTCTATGTAAGAAAATACTGTTGACCTACGTTATCTGATTATAATAAAATTTCTACTCCCCCACAACACTTAGTGGGGCTTCCACAGGAAAAGTGCAAGAAAATGTATTAAGGGAAAACATATTTTTGTTAAAGTGATACCAGTTTCATCATTATTATAAACAATGTAATTTACGGCCGGCCGCGGTGGCCGAGGGGACTGAGGTGCTCCAGTCACGATCTGCACGGCCACTACGGTCGAGGGTTCGAACTCCCCTCGGGCATGGATATTTGTGCCGTCCTTAGGATTAGCTAGTTCATAAGTAGTTTGTAAGTTTAGGGACTGATGACCCCGTAGTTAAGTCCCATAAGCTTAACAAGCATTTGAACAAAGTGATACCAGTTTTATCATTATTATAAACAATGTAACTTACGAATACCCGATCCAGACATTATGTCTGAAGTTATTTAATTCTAATACTAGACAGGTATCTTATTTGCGCACCGAACGTAACATTTGTTTTATGTCGTAATGCGTCGAATTATCGAAGGAGCGTGTGTTTGGCTGGTCAAATAAATCACAATTCCGACGTACTAGAGAACTGGTTCCATAAATTCGGTTCCGACACTGCCAAGGACGGCTGTTTATTGCCTGTGATCGCTTCATTATCCGCTGACGCTACAACAACACGACTGTCTCGGTGGCCTTCATTTGGTACGTCCACTTTCCTGTTTGTCTGAGCCGCGGCCGAAACAGAAAGGCAGAGCAGAGCGAGCGGGCGGGCGCAGTGCTGTGGGGTCGCCGCCTGCCGCGCGAATTCGTCACCCGATGACGTCATCGTCGGCTAATGACGCCGCTGCGCCACCACTGGCCGAGGCGGGCGCTGGCGTCGCGTCTGCCGCACGAACAGCGGGAAACTGAGCCCAGTGCTCTCCAGCTGAAACCGCCCATTACACGCACCAACACAAACAGGGGTCCGCTGAGTTGATACGGTAGGATGATTAGGACGCACGACATTTATTATTTTTTTATTATTATTATTTATTTATTTACCCTTGTTGCGGACCAGCTGCCTTTGGGTATATAGCTGGTCGTGATTACAAAAACTATGTGATACATTTATGCGACTATGATACATTATTTTCTTTATACATTTACAGTAATTAAATGAAAAATACAAAGAAAAGCGTAAAAACTTATCATAAGGAAGATGGAAAGGCAACTTAAAAACATCATCATCATTTTGTTGTCTGCCGTACGACAGGTTTAGACTGCATAGCCCTCCATACGTCTCTGTCTTTTGCGATCATCGTTCTTTGGTACCCTCCTAGTGGCTTACTGACGTCATCCAACATCGGGTACCTTCTTCTGCCCCTTCCTCTCTTTTCCGGAACGCAACCCTCAATTGCCTCTACCAGAAGGCAATCTCGTCTTAAACTGTGGCCTAGCCAGTTCAGTTTTCTGTTCTTTATCGTTCCTCTCCAACTCTGTTCAGTACTTCTTCATTTCTGACTTTATCGATCCAGCTGATCTTCTCCATCCTACGCCATATCCACATTTCGCAAGCTTCAATTTTCTTCTCGTCTTGCTTTCTCAATGTCCACGTTTCTGCTCCGTATAAGGCCACACTCCATATTAGACACTTAACCAGTCTCTTTCTTAATTCTTTGTTTAAACCACTGGTTAGGAGTCTTCTTTGCTTCTGGAACGCTTCTTTCGCCAGAGCCATTCTCATTTTGATGTCTTGTTGGCAATTCATATCTTCCTTAATCCAACTCCCCAAATACTTGAATGCTGTCATCTGTTCTATGACCTCTGACTCCAACTTGATTTTCATTTTTCTTTTCTTTAAACCTATGACCATGCTTTTCGTTTTCTTTTTATTAATTTTCATGCCATATGATGTACAGGCTTCACTCAGATCATTTAGCATTTGAGTCAGTGTATCTTTATTTTCTGCAAGGATGACCATGTCTTCAGCAAATCTTATACAATCAATTTTCCTCCCACCTATCCTTACTCCTCTTGTCCCATCCAAACAGCTTTCCAGTACTTCTTCCAGATAAATGTTAAATAAAATTGGAGAGAGACAACAGCCTTGTCTGGCACCTCACCCAATCTTGCTGTCTTCCGAGATCCCATTACCTATTTGTACTCGTGCCTTCTGTTTCTGGTACAGATTTGCAATTAGTCTTCTTTCCTTGCACTTTACTCCCTTCCTTTTCAAGATGTCGAACAGCTTATCCCACTGCACTCTATCAAATGCCTTTTCGAGATCTATGAAGACAGCATACACTTCTTTACCCTTTTCAATATATCTTTCGCCGATGGTTCTTAGGAGTCCAATTGCATCTCGCGTTCCCTTTCCCTTTCTGAAATCATATTGTTCCTCTCCAAGTCCTTCTTCCAGTGTTCCATAAAGTCTCCTATTCAGAATTCGAAGAAGTACCTTTGCTGCTTGCGATATTAGCCTGATTTGTCCTGTGATCTTCACACTTTTTAGCATTATTAGTCTTTGGGATTGGAACTATTATACTTACGAGAAAGTCTTCTGGCCACTTCCCTTTGTCATAGATGTGGTTGCAAAGAGAGGTCAACTCACTTTCGCCTCTTTCTTTTAAACTATTCAAGATTTCTGCTGGAATGCCATCTACACCACATGCTTTGTTGTTTTTATGTTCTCCCAGTGCCTTTTTTACTTCTGAACGTAAGATGGTATCTCCCTTTTCATCTTCCTTTATTGATTCTTCCTTTTGAGTCGGTAGAACGGAAGGTCTTTGATCCGCTTCATAGAGTGTATCGAGGTATTCTTTCCATCTGTTCTGAACAGCACGTGAGTCACTTAATAGAGTTTCATCTTTCCTTTCTATTTCTGCGTTAGTTTTGCTCTTTCTTCCTGAAATACTAGTTCTTTGGCTACTCGATACATCTTTTCGTACTTGCCCTCTTTTTCCAGTGTCTCAATTTCTGAGCAGATTTCTCTTACCCATTTTTCTCTGGCCTGATCAGTTACTTTTCTCAACTCGTTGTTCAGTCTTCTTTATTGCCTTTTTCCTTCATCAGTTTGTGAGTTTTTTCATTTTCTCCTTTCATGTCGTCGGTAACCCATGGTTTCCTTCTCCGCTTGCACTTAACCCGACCAACAACTTCTCTACTGGTTGCTTTCAGGGTTTATCTGAACTGCACTCCTCATTTATGGTCTCTGTCTTTTCTCTAATTTTCCACTTTTCTCGAAATTCTTCTTCAAGTTTTTTGGTTGTCCCTTCTTTCATTAAGTAAATTTTAAAAACATCAACTATTTTAAGAAGAGAATAATAGAAGATAGGAGAGATTAGTTTAAGTGACAGTCTGAAGAATATGAGAGGAATGTCCAGGGTGGGAGGCCTCGGAATTTACTTCGAGCCCTGCCATCCTGGAGTTTTCTCATTCTGAGACTCTTATGATTGGCTATATCTGTAGGTTACATTTCGCATGTGTTTATATCGTTCTCTGTGTCGGGGCTGTCATCTGTGGTGTAATCTGTACTGTTTGTGCTTTCAGTGTCAGATTCATCATAAGTGTTTTGTCTTCTGTTGTGGGCGTTTCGTGTTGCATTACGTCTTACGTTCTGTGTGTACTCGTCTTTTTTTTTTTTTTTTTTTTTTTTTTTTTTTTTTTTTTTTTTTCGTAGTGAGACTTCGTCCGTCAGCCTGTTCATTATGTCCCATCCGTTCTTATCTCGTATTAGTTCGTTTAGGTCTTTAGTCGTGTCAGACATAGTGTAAGTGTGTGTTTTGTAGAGCTGACAGTGTGTTCTGGGGTCCCAATTTCTCCACACGCACAACATGGATTGTCACTGAGACCCACATGTGTGAGGTGTGTGGGGTAGGGGCCGTGTCCCGTTAGGTTCAAATAGCTTATGGGACTTAACTACGGGGTCATCAGTCCCTAAACTTACAAACTACTTATCAACTAACTAATACTAAGGACAGCACAAATATCCATGCCCGAGGGGGGATTCGAACCCCCGACCGTAATGGCCGTGCAGACCGTGACTGGAGCGCCTCAGTCCCCTCGGCCACCGCGGCCGGCGTGTCCCGTTCGGAAGTGGATCGTACCCCGGCTGGCATTGACATGACCCATTCGAAGACGTTCCCTTATATTCGGGAAAAGTCATAGACACGTCTTCTTTTCTCGCAGTTTTCCCATTCCCTTTGTCATGTGTCCATTCTCCATTTAATTAGTTGCCTCCGTTCTGTTATCTCTTGTCCAACAAGTTCGTGGACCTTGTATTTCCCCGCCTTCAGCCAGTACGACGGCTAGGTCTTCAGCGGTCTTAAAAAATAACAGTGGCAACGCGTCATTTGTGTTCACTGATTCAGTGAATCCCCAGAAAAAAAGCTGCCGTGAAAAAAAAATATTTATAAAAAGTGTTTCTAAACTATCATTCTTCGTTACAGTGCCGGCCGCGGTGGCCGAGGGGTCTGCGACACGTCAGTTACGGTCTGCACGGCCACTAAGGTCGAGGGTCGAATCCCCCCTGTAGCATTGATATTTGTGCCGTCCTTAGTGTAAGCTAGTTCATAAGGAGTTTGTAAGTTTATGGACTGATGACCCCGTAGTTAAGTCCCTTAAGCTTAACAAACATTTTATCTTCGCGAATGAAACTTTCACTCTGCTGCGGCGTGTGCGCTGATATGAAACTTCCTGTCAGATTAAAATTGTGTGCCGGAACCGGGACTCGAACCTGGGATCTTTACCTGTCGCGGGCAAGCGCTCTACCGACTGAGCTATCCAGACACGACTCACGATGCCGCCTCACAACTTTACTTCCGCCAGTACCTCGCCACCTACTTTCCAAACTTCACAGAAGTTCTCCTGCGAAACTTGCAAGACTAGCACTCCCGGAAGAAAGGATATGGTGGAGACATGGCTTAGCCACAGCCTAAGGGATGCTAGTCTTGCAAGTTTCGCAGAAGAACTTCTGTGAAGTTTGGAAAGTAGGAGGCGAGGTACTGGCGGAAGCAAAGTTGTGAGGAGGTATCGTGAGTCGTGTCGGGATAGCTCAGTCGGTAGAGTGCTTGCCCGCGAATGGAAAAGGTCCCAGGTTCGAGTCCCGGTTCCGGCACACAATTTTAATCTGCCAGGAAGTTTCATTTTATCTTTGTTTCAGTGGCGGACTAAGGCTGCCATAGGCCCGGGGCGGCGGTAAAACAAAATGAGGCCCATCGTCCACTTGGAAATACCTGTATTACTATAGAAAGTAACTTTTGAGATTTGGAGGGCCCCACAGAACGAAAGAAACGAGACAGTATATAATTTTTTTTTTTTTTTTTTTTTTTTTTTTAAGTAAAAACTTTCGAGAGTTACAGGCAGGAGGCCCGGGACGGACCGCACCCTCCTCCCTCCCCCCACTCCTTCTTAGTCCACCACTACTTCGTTTCGTTCTATCATGCACATTCAAAGTATTTTTATCGTGCCGGCCGCGGTGGCCAAGGGGACTGAGGCGCTCCAGTCACGGTCTGCACGGCCACTACGGTGGGGGGTTTGAATCCTCCCTCGGGCATGGATATTTGTGCCGTCCTAGTTCGTAAGTAGTTCATAACTAGTTTGTAAGTTTAGGGACTGATGACCCCGTAGTTTAGTCCCATAAGCTTAACAAACATTTGAACATTTGCGGAGCGCGCGGTTGCTCGCCGTGGAGGTTCGAGTCCTCCCTGGGGCATGGGTGTGTGTGTTTGTCCTTAGGTTAGTTTACCTAGGATTGAGTAGTTTGTAAGCTACGGACTGATGACCACGCAGTTTGGTCCGATATATTTACAAGCATTTGAACATTTGAACCATTCATGAATAATAATGAAACTTATCTCTGCCCAGTAAGAATAGCAGTGGGTTTGCGGCATCGCGCTGCGGTGTCGGATCTAGTGGGTTCGAGACCAACAGCAAGCAGTTTTTTAAAAACCCAATGAGTTTCGTATTCTAACTTGCCACATATCTTTGCGTGTTTTTCGAATGTGTAGCGGAGGGTAAATTACATTTATACTCTTCGTTGTAACAATTATTTAACTATTTGAAAAGATGTGGTGGAGAGCAGACTCCGCGCATGCGTAAGATTAGGAGGGGGTGCTGCTTACATTGTCCCGTGACCGAATGTAGCTTGTCTTTTCATCGTAACAGATTCACTGAAGCTTGGTAGGCCGACGCCCGAGCTCGAGTTGAAGCAAGCGTAAACAAGCCGAAGTCAGACATTCATTACCTCTTTTAACGAAAATATGTGTAAAAGGGGGGGGGGGGGCACTTTCATTCGGCGCCACTCGCAGAGATGCGCCAGATTGTCTCTGACGCACCGAGCGGGTGATCGGGGAGGGGTGCGGAAGGGGGCGGGGTTGCCACACTCAATATCTGGCACTCAAAGAAGTGAACCCCCATTCATTTGAAGCGCCAGCCGCTACTGCAAAATAATTAGACGACGAGTGTCAATGGAGTCCACAGTAAAGGAATAAAAACAGGCCACAGAAAGAAAAAATGCATGGTCTCCGAAGCAAACGCACTAGCACATATTGCGTATTAAAGTAGATAGTTGTAGAAGTACTTAAAACGCAATATCAGAGTATAGCCGCTCACTGAGCTCTGATACAAAAAGAATCGGCTAGCCGTTCTTCAACACACTAAAACCTACAGCCTTAAAACTTAGGCCAGAGTCGAGACAGTTCACAAAATGGTAAAACTTTTGTTACGCTCGCCTCGTTATCATCCACAACAGAGCACCATCATGTTTTAGAGTGTATAATTACGTGAAACATAGAATTTAAACAAGACAAATATTAGACATTCAAATGAAATTGGCGTTGTAAAGGCACCTTTAATTTCTGTTTCTGGTAAAAGTCATGTAGTGAGTATCTCCTTGCATTTTTCGTGCTTTATGTAAGATTATAAGTAGGCCTACATAATACGCAAGAAAATACTCATTAGAGACTTATCAATAATCTCAAATATTTATCTTAATTTACAATATGCTCCGATGACGACATGTTAGCGGTATATTTGAATATTTGGCTACGGTACAGGTCAGTCTGAATTTAAGGGTGAATTCTTTAGATCTGGAGCCACAAACCATCAAACCATCAAAATTAGGCCCTCTTAGGACGATAAAATTTGGCGTATAGTGATTTGCACGCCACAGACATCACAAATCGGTGGATTCTCTCGACGGAATAAAAAGCTGTGGGTCAAAGGGCTGTGCCCAATGTGGGGGCACGTCTTGGTCACTTCGAACCGCCTGAATGACTGGCAGGAGGTTCGCCACGGTCGGACAGCTGGTTTCACCAAACGCAGTTTACTACCTGTCACTGCCAGCCACAACTCCTCACACCACTGAAGGGACCTTTACCGCAACAGATAGTTAACGTCTCACAAGAGAGTAGCACATTGTTTGACACTCGGGTCACTGCAAATCGCCTTGGCAGCCGTATCAGTCGTTTCATTATCCCGATGTAGAGAAGCAGCTGAGAGAGCTAAATACGAAAACGTCTGCTGGTCCAGATGGAATACCAGTTCGGTTTTACAAAGACTATTCTGCGGCATTGGCCCCCTACTTAGCTTGCATTTATCGCGAATCTTTAATTCAGCGCAAAGTTCCTAGTGATTGGAAAAAGCGCAGGTGACTCCCGTTTATAAGAAAGGAAAGAGAACTGACCCACACAATTACAGTTGGCATCAGTTTCATGTAGAATTTTAGAGCATATTCTCAGTTCGAATATAGTAAATTTGCTTTAAACGGAAAAGCTTCTTTCCATGAACCAGCACGGGTTTAGGAAACATTGTTCATGTGAATCTCAGTTTGCCCTTTTCTTGCGAGCCATGGATGAAGGGCAACAGGCGGATTGTGTTTTTCTCGACTACAAAAAGGCATTCTACGCGGTGCCACACTGCAGACTGCAGATACGAGCTTATGGAATAGGTTCACAGATTTGTGACTGGCTGGAAGACTTCCCAAGTAATAGAACGCAGTACGTTGTTCTCGACGGCGAGTGTTCATCAAAGACGAGTGTATCGTCAGGCGTGCCCCATGGGAGTGTGATAGGACCGCTATTATTTTCTGTCTATATAAATGATCTGATGGACAGAGTAAGTTGTAATTTGCGGCCGTTTGCTGATGATGCTGTGGTGTATGGGAGGGTGTCGTCTTTAACTGACAGTAATAGCATACAGGATGACTTAGACAAAATTTCTAGTTGGTGCGGAGAATGGCAGCTAGCTCTCAATGTAGAAAAGTGTAAGGTGATGCTCATGAATAGGAAAAACAATCCTATAATGTTCGAATACAGCATTAGTAGTGAGCCTCTTGATGCTGTCGCATCGTTCAAATATCTAGGCGTAACATTGCAGAGCGATGAGAAATGGAACCAACATGTAATGACAGTTGTGAGTAAGGCGGACAGCTGACTTCGGTTTATTGGGAGAATTTTGGGAAGATGTACTTCACCGCGTATAAAACGCTTGTACGGCCATGACTTGAGTATTGATCAAGTGTTTGGGAACCCGCAGCAGATCAGTTTAAAGAAAGACATAGAGGCGGTTCAGAGGCGAGCAGCTAGATTTATTACCGGTAGGTTCGACCAATGCGCGAGTGTCACGGAAATGCTCCGGCAACTCAATTGGGGATCGCTGGAAAAAAGACGACGTTCTTTTCGTGAATTTCTGTTGAGTAAATTTAGAGGGCCGGAATTTGAAGCTGAGTCTAGTACGATCTTGCTGCCGCCTACTTACATTTCGCGTAAAAATCACAAAGACAAGATAAGAGAAATTAGGGCTCGTGCGGAGACATGTAGGCATTCTTTTTTTCCTCGTTCCATTTGGGAGTGGAATAGGAAAGGAAATGCCTAGTAGTGGTACAGCGTACCCTCCGCCACGCACCTTACGGTGAATTGCTTAGTATGTATGTAGATGTAGAATCCATTCCCCACACGCCCCGGTACCCTAAGAAATTACACCCCTTTACCCCACCATTGGAGGAAGTATAGAGCGCTTATGGATCAACCGCGTGATAGTTTCAGATGGATACATGACCTGCAGGCCCTTGAGGTTCGAATGCAGCTCTGCAAAAATAAATAAACAAATAAAAATAAAAATAAAAACGAGAAGGCAGTGGGCAGGCGAATCACTATGACATGATCGTAAGTTGCGACATTCAGCTCCACCACCTCCGTCTGTGTCTGTCCCGCTTCCAAGTTCCCCATGGCTCTCAGTGCCGAAACTTTTTGGCAAGTCACTTTTTTGTTGCATTTCACTACCAGATCACTACCCTACTGCCTGCCCTAAGCAGCAACTTTCTGTTCACCTCGATCTCGGTTAATGAAATAAATCGCAATTTGCGATCAGTTATGGCTTCACTGTACTAGGTTTAGATGAAATACCGAAGAGCGGCGAATGAAATTTTCTTTCGCCACAGATTGGTATTTCATGTAAACCTAGTACAGTGAAGCCATAACTGATCGCAAATTGCGATTTATTTCATTAATTCGAAGGCTGTAATGTCGTCGAATATATAAAATATAATCTCGGTTGTCGTAATGTTGTTGTCTCCGTAGAACCGACAAAAAGACGTTGAACCATTTTAGTTCATTCTGTCGATGACAATATTTCAGAACCTAGATATATCAACTGATCCCCTAATTGTTTTGACCAGTGTATATGCAAGCATTTCCATACCTGAATGAAACTTTCACTGTGCAGTGGAGTGTGCGCTGATATGAAACTTTCCAGTAGATTAAAATTGTGTTCCGGAACCGGGACTCGAACCTGGGGCCTTTGCCATTCGCGGGCAAGCGCTATCCTGACACGACTCACGATCACGCCCTACAACTCTACTTCCGCTAGAAACTCGCCTCCTACTTTCCAAATGTCCCAGGTTCGAGTCCCGCTTCCGACACACAATTTTAATCTGCCAGGAAGTTTCATTTCCATATCTGATCGTAAGTTGCGACATTCAGCGCCAGGCTACGAATGAGGGCGCGGTGGAGGCGCTACGCTACGATGCGCGAGGCAGTTCCTTTCGGGGGTTCGAATCCCCTTCGGTCGTGGATGTTTGTGCCGTCTTTACTGCAA
Organism: Locusta migratoria; assembly: GCA_026315105.1. Lineage (NCBI taxonomy): Eukaryota > Metazoa > Arthropoda > Insecta > Orthoptera > Acrididae > Locusta > Locusta migratoria. Next base: position 371,778,301 of record CM048747.1, on the reverse strand, counting down.
GGTAGTTCATAATAGTTTGTAAGTTTAGGGTTGATGACCCCGCAGTTAAGTCCCTTAAGCACTACAAACAAATTGAACAATTGCTATGAATGAGGACGTGGAGTTACGCACGGGTTGCATAGCGTCGCTTTGCGTTCGCTGCATCACCCCCATTTGTGAAAGATCTCTGACTTTGTAAAGTCCGTTCCAGTACGTTCGCGAAGGGTCCTTCGTATGATTTCAGAAGAAAAAAATGTCTCGTACCTGTGCAAATAAGCCAAGTTCTTTTCTTATGAAATTTATTTTGTTTGCTAGATTGGCGACCAACACAAAAAAATGATGCCCCCACATATTTGGTACGTGTTGCACTCCTGATCGACTGTTTCAGACGATCACGACACATGTCCTATAACGTCCTAATGATTTGGAGGGAATCAGCGGATCGTACAATACACAGTAATATCTGGGTGACATAAATAGCTGGAATCCCTCTAAAATAAGGAAGATTGCACAATATACTAATATACCATTTGCTGAAGACCTTTAAGTCGCACAGAATAATTGTGGTACCAGTGCCTCCTGAGAATGTGACAATGAGTGAAAATGAATATGGAACGACCCAACATTTCACGCCTCCTGTGATTCAAATGTGTCAATTTTTCCTCCCCAAGGCTATCTGAAGAGAGATTCATAGTTTAAATTTGTCGAAGCAACAGGTTGAGCTCTGGATTCACGATTAAAAGTAATGAATCTTCTTCCTGATACGAAAGTGAATTTTAGACCTTGCGAAAAAAACTTCTAGTAGCAAAATATATTAAAAAATCTGATAAAAACATTAGTAGCTTATTCACTTCTTTACTCTTACGTTCCTCATTTCTATGAATAACTACTGACTCCGATTTTTGTGTACTCTTTGTACCATAAACATATGGACATTGATATTTGTGGACTCTTCCGTCGGTTCTTGATGGAAAATAGAAATATTAAATAACTGTATACACTATATATTTGTTCCACAATAATATTTATTTTGTTGTGAACTAGCTTTCGGCTTCTTAGGCCATCTTCAGACAACTTAATATTGCAGATTATCCACAGCACACCGGCTGCTGTGTTTCGAGTACAAAGATTTTACAAAGATATGTAGTCTTTTAAGTATTTTAAACAAACAGAGGCGCCCAACCAATTAAAACAAAACTGTAAGACATAACTATACATTAATTTTCAACAAATAAGCTTAAACAAACACACGGTCTAGTGAGTGTAAGTACAATTGTGTATTAAATTAACTTATAGGAGGGGAACAGGTGAGTGAGGAAGACATAAAAATGAATTGTTGGTGGGGGAAAATTACATGTTTGAAAATTGTGTAATGTCTCTCACCCACATTCCAAAGTTTTTCCTTCCTTGCTTTACTCTCACCATTCTTGTGAAAACCAGCGAACTTTAATATAGGTTATATACCTCAATATGCTCCTTTATTCCATTTTCATATACGTACATTGCCTGATATCAGCATTAGCAGAAACCAGTATTACATGGAAACTATGGCCGATACAGCAAATATAAAATTAAATCTTGATTCAGAGATGAATTATCTTCCAGAAACAGTTATTTTGTTTCAGTAACTAACATTTATTTATTTTAGACCAATGAAATACTCAAGTTGGCTGACAAAGTTAAAGTCCAATTTTAAAAGCCAAATTCAAAGTTTTGTGCTCTGTTCCTAAAGAGATAAATCTCGATGTTTAGCTGCACGTAGCGTAGCTAGCACTGTCCCGAATAGATCATCTGCTGGATCGTACCACTGCCAACTCGAAGCATACACTTGAACATGATGCATTATCGATGAACACGACGGTCATTTCTGTAAAAACGAGACACATTCTCTGAACACGATGTACAGTTTCTCTACAAACCGATTGTGCCGAATATTTATGCGTTGGCCAATCAGTTGTGGGAGTGTGGGAACTCGTGCTGCTACTGCCGTTCTTCCCGCGGCCCTGTCGATATTGTGTAGTCTTTGGTTGTCTTACAATAAGCGACACTATTTGTCGTCAAGTTGTTTACCACGTATGATGTTCAAGAGATCAAAATACAATTTACTTATAAGTTTTTGACATTATGTTATTAGAAGAGGTGACTGATTCTGAGATTTTAACTGCACCAAAATAAACGTGATCCTAAGCCACAGACACAGTTTCACTAGTTTATTTAATTTGCGTAACTAGTTTCGATGAACCCTGTCGCCATTCTCAAATGAATTTTAACCACTAGGGGGAGTTGGAAAATAAGTTTCCCCTGTTGTCTGTGGGCAGTGTATGGAAGGGAGAAAATCGAATGAGACATTAAAGATAAGGTATATCTTTATTTTTCTGTATAATTTCCAAGTACATTGAGACATTTGTCATACCGCTTTATAAGCTTCAAAAAGCTGTCCAGGAAATCATCAGGGCATTGTATACGGAAAAAGCGTTGAACGGCTTGTCTGACTTCAGAATTGCTTCCAAAGTGCCTTCCGCCGAGAGTCTTCTTCAAAGCTGGAAACAGGTGGAAGTCACTTGGTGCGGGATCAGGACTGTATGGCGGATGGTGTAGGCGCTCCCAACCACGAGTTGCAATATGGTTCTGCGTTGCCGTCACCGAGTGTGGTCTCGCATTGTCATCCAACAGAACGCCAGATCTGAGAAGGCCAGGCCGCTTTTTCGGATTAACCTCTTTGAATTTCGACAGAGTGGCACAGTAGCGCGCAGCATTGTTGCATCCTCCAAACTGTCAAGCAATAAAATTCCTTGGGCGTCCCAGAAAACGGTGAGTAGCACTTTACCTGCAGATGGAGTGCTTTTGAACTTCTTTCGGACTGACGTTGACGGATGTTTGCACTCCATGGTTGCGGCCTTCGATTCGAGCGTGTAATGGTGGATCCCGTTACAGTCTGAAACAGAAAGTCATTGCCATATTCATGGTCGACCTCTACCCAATGGAATATCGCTTTCTTGCAAGTGCGCTTTCACCTGCTGTGTCGTCTTTCGCTCATAGCCGTTCAACGCTTTTTCCGTTTGCAACGCCTTGATTTTTTCCTGGGCGGCTTTTTTAAGCTTATAAAGCGGTTTGGCAAATGTCTCAATGGACTTGGAAATTATGTAGAAAAATAAAGATGCATGTAATCTTTAATGCCTCACGCAATGTTTTCCCCATTTCATACTCAACTCTGCCCACTGTCGACAGGGAAACTTATTTTCCAACTACCCCTCGGAATACATTCTAAAATAAAAAATGAAATTAAAAAAGTCAAATTTGCGTACTTCGGATCAAATATACACATTCACATTATTAAAACAAATATGCAAATGTAATAGGAAATTTGTCCGTCATATGTAATGACAAGGCACCATTACATTACATGTGGTGAAACCATCTGGTGATGCAGCATTACTTACAACGATTCAGTCAAAGGATCTTTTTGCTGCTTTTCGCATGTTGTCACCCTACTAAATTAGGTCCGCTGACAACATGGGAACATAGCAATAAAACGTTTCCTTGACTGAATCGGAAGTAATCCTGCGGCATTAGATAGCTACACCATATATAGTTCTATTGTGCCATTTTATTAGATAGTGGGCATACTAGATTAAAATAACCTTGATCCAAACTATATATGTTTTTTCCTTTCATAATTCATTTTAGAATGATTCAGTTGAAAGGCATCTGAGAATGGCAACACAGTTCGCCAAAACGTATTGTGTAAATTAAACAAGCTAGCGATGCTGTGATGGTGGCTTATAAGCACCTTTATTTTGGTACAAAAACTACCATTTCTATTTGGATTTTGCAGCAAGGAAATAGCATGATTATTTTTGACACCATTAACGTTTACTTTATTTCCATTTTTCAGAGTGTCCTTTCAATTTAGTATTACCTAAGGTGTCAGATGTAAATTATTGCTATTACAAAAGTAGGTATCTGTGTAAACCTTAGTTATGATCTCCACCTTGTTATTTTAATTATAAACGAAAATAAAACCATATATAAATATTACTAGTTTTGCCTGTGATCGAAAGTAAAGAAACTGCAAATATTTTTTATGTAAGCCTGAATTAACTGCTCTCTATTGCACGAATTTTTTATCCAGTTTCGTCATATGAATATGTGTGATACGTAAAAACGAGTTGTCATGGATGAGTGGCACTGTAGAATGAGCATGTCTGAAAGTGAAGGAAAAGGGGTAAGAGGGGTGCACGGCATGGCAAAATCCATGCAGTCCCTCTCGATGATCGCAAATGTATCTTGTCTTTTTCATATTACTGTCATATGTTCACAGTCGTCGTCGGAAGGTGGAGAGAAGAGCTCGTATAATAGAGATTCAACGACACCAGTTGAACAGGTTCCTAATACTGTCTAAAAATATATTGAACCTCCATTTCGTTTAGGGGTCTGAAGATTACTACAGTATGAGGTCGAAACTGGTTGCAGAATAAATTACTTTATGGCTCTTAGTTTCATTTAATTTAACAGAACTTATGGTGTTTAGTTGACTTTCTGTCTATTGTCTATTGTGTATACAGAATAATTTGCCAGTGACGCAGTCTACTGTTACGTCACTTTTAACTGACCCCTAGTACCAGTCGGGCTTCAGCTATCTTAAATGAATGCTCAATATCAGTGGATCCAAAGTCTTTTTAGACCAGGGATCACTTTGATTTCTCTTGTTTGACCGGGGACCACAAGATTCAGGAAAACTAAGCCGTGTCAGTATAAAAATAAAGAATTGCGGCGTCCGTTCTTTCCGACAAGTCTGTTGTGAGCCATGGAGGACAATGGTCAAAGCAGAAGGAAATGTGAAGGTTTTGCTTGGGTGGGGTACGTATCTGGATAGTTCTTGCAGGTGGGGTAAGTTGATGTGCCTGAGGTGGCGTACAGACTTAGCGCTACTGCCTAGTACGTAGGAGGTCCCGGTTTGAATCCTGGTCCCGGCGCTATTTTTTGTACTAATATGAAACCTATGAGTAGCTAAGACTGAAAAAAAGATAAAATCTAAAAGTAAACTGTTAGCATATTCTTTAAACTCAAAAGTTCTATGGATGAACAGCACAATTATAACAGAAACTTGTAGTAGAGAAATTAAGTGCATGACTTCTTTTTTTTCTCCCGCGGTTGCAGTTATACAGTTTGTATAGGTTAGGTTACCATCATTTACAACTGTAAATTACACTAATTAAGACCAGCAACGTTGTGCTTTATTTCAAAGCATCTTCATTGCCCCACTTTTTATATTGTCATCTTTATATGTTTCTTGTAACCTCACATTGCCACTTTCTTGGAGGTTGGAAATTACTGCTCTACAGAGTGGGTGGGATTTGGAATAGCTATTGAAGTTACGTGTAGATTGCAATGAATGTTACCTTGTATGTAGTGTGGCATTATGTCTGATATCTTGTTCCATTTTTTCAGATCCCGGAATGAGAGATGTCACAACTGTTAAGTATTCAAGACTGAGAGAAAATTGAAGCAAGGTGTAAGGTGTGGCAATCTTTACCGCAGGTTCAACGGTGATGGAGGGGAGAACAACTGAAAATTGTTACAGGAAGTTACTGACGACCGATAGTTTTGTGGACACAAAGAGATCAGGTCGGCCGTCGACCGCGGTGTCAGAGGATAAAGTGGTGGCAGTGAAGGAGGTTCCAGCGAAGTCCGGCAAAAGAGGGTTGTATTACAGGTTATTCTCCACAAATAGTTACATTAAAGACCAGAGAACTCTCATTATGTCCAAAAGTTGCATCCTGATGAATATGATAGGCGTCTTGAATTTTGTGAAGTGATGCACATCGAGGTACGAATACGATCAACATCTGATTCAAAACGTTCTATGGAGTGAAGAAGCTGTACTTTATGTTGGAGTATTTGTTAATCCCCATAAAAGCCATTATTGGGCAGAAATTGATGCCAAGGAGACTGCTCAAAAAAGGAAGGGGAAGCCGAAAGTGACAGTGTGGTGCCGATTGACTTCTCCTCGCAATGTTGGACCGTATCTGTTAAGACACACTAAGAACGGTGAACGATACTTGAAAATGGTACAAACGTTTGTGTCGCCTACAATTTCTAAATGGGACGTGTTACACGATCTGTCACTTAAGCCCTTTCTACACGGAAACTGAGAGCTTACGAGATTACCCATGATGCACCGGTCACGCCAACCAGGTACAGTGTAGGCGCGTCCGCTGGCACGAGATGCACGCATACGGTCGCTAGTAGACGGAATAGGATGGATCCTATTCTCACGCGTAAGGAAGTGCTTCGCGCTTGCGCAGACGACCGAATGGGGAACCCAACTGACAGACGAAGCCAAGTCGCAAATTTGTTTGACAATGTACACTTGTCTCCAGCTCAGAGGTACGTAGTTTTTCGACTCAGTCGTAAGTTTTTTAGGAGGTGATACTATAGAGGAATTGCATTAAAAATGTCATATAACATGTGTACAGTTTTTATTGAATACATTGATATAGCTGTTAATATGAAAACCAAACAAAATTAGAGTAAAAGTAAATGAAGACATTTTCACTCATTTATCCGTCGGTTCTTGGTAGTACGACATCACGCTGACTTCAAAATAGAATTTTGTGTATGTTCTACACATTCATTTCCACTTAGTTACCCGGTTTTCGGCTTACTAAAACACATTCAGACTTTAAAGTACGTCGGAAACCGGTTGTTTATATAAAAATCAATATGGTAATCTACCAACAACCGACGAAAGAATCAGTCGAAATATCCAAACTTCCATGTGCTTTAAATTTGTTGTACACACCAAGAGCTCTATATCTGTACCCAATAAAAACTGGACACACGTTATATGAAATTTTAACTGCAAATCACCTTTATTACCATCTTCTAAAATATTTGCTATTTTTCCCGAAACATTCTGTAGTTAATAGATGAAATATTTGTTTTATTTTTAATTGAAGCTTTATCCCTTGGGTGCCTCAAGCCGCAGGGGCTGGAAGTATGTAGTCACATTTTATATTGAGGACGTTAACACATGTGAGCGACGTAGTTACGCAAGAACTACACGAAAACAAATACAGTTTCACAGTGGCAGTCTACAACAGAAATAAATGTTTTAATCATCACAATAATCATAATATATCTTACAGTTTCGAAAAGTGATCTTAAGTCGGCGATTCATTTGATGTAATTTGACAACAAACCAAGAAGACACGAGAAGCAGAAGATTCGACAAATGCATACCGTTTGAACGGTTCTTTGTAGTTCGACGGTCTATCGCAAGTAGCACTGCAGCTGAGGACTTTCTTGTGCGTGTTGCAGGTCTCGTATAGAAAGGGCTTTATACAATATGGTGCTGCCCTTCATTACGCCTTGGTTGTCAGGCAGTGGCTTCATGAGCGACTCACTGCACGCTGGAGAGGTCGCCGAGGCTCCACAGAATGGCCAGCGCTTAGTACAGACCTCACCCCATGCTATTACTTTTTATGGGGATGGGGGTGTGCCACACCAAAGCTCAAACTCTTGGTGACATTGAGAACAAAATCTGTGAAATCATAAGTGGTGTTCCTGATGAGTTCTTGCCGAAGGCCATAGCAAACATTCCTGCTCATTTAAGACTGTGTGTAGAAAATGCTGGGGCACACATTGAATTGTAACTTTTGTAATTATCATACTACACAAACTAAATACAAACAAAAATTTTTAGGAGAAAAAAATTATTTCCAGGAAGGAGTTACTTTCCGCCCACTCTCTATATAATACAACTGCCTACGTACGACCCGTGGGATCGCGAGGGCAAGACTAGATTAATTACAGCGTCCACGGCAGGTTTTAAATGATAGCCTTCCCCGCTCTCCCATGAATAACTGTTAGAAGTACTCTCTGCCATGCACATCACAGTGTTTTGAAGAGTACACTTTGAACGTGCTTGTCAGCTGTTGAACTTCAGACGAAATAAAGCCAACTCCCACTGTCCGCACGTCACCGTCCGTCAGAACATTCCGCAATGTATTTATAACGGCGGCATTCACACTGTCCGGCACCGGACCGTCACGTCAACGTCACGTCAAGCTTTTTCGAGAAGAATGTTTTGACGGAATGGTCGTCTGCTTACATCGGAAGTCAACCTATTTTCGTTATGCGATTTTCATATTGTAGTCGACGATTACACGGTTTTCATCCAAATGTGTCTAATCTAATGTTCTAATGTTTGTATAGTCTATGGGACTTAACTACGGGGTTATCAGTCCCTAAACTTACAAACTACTTATGAACTACTTACGAACTAGGACGGCACAAATATCCATGCCCGAGGGGGGATTCGAACCCCCGACCGTAGTGACCGTGCAGACCGTGACTGGAGCGCCTTAGTCTCCTCGGCCACCGCGCCCGGCCCAAATGTGTCTTTTTAATCTTTATTTTGTTATTATACTTCGTTTTAGCGGTAAATTCCAAACGTTCCACGACTCCTTAAATATTTTTCTCAATTGAGTGTCCTCCAAAAAGCGTGGTAGGACGTCTGAAACCAAAAAGTTAACATTTTAACAGAAAAGATGAAGCAAATGGTTAATTTGAATAAGAATGTAATTTGATCACCCAATGTACATTAAATAACATTTTAAACGAAAAATTCAGTGCTTTTGAAGGTCAAAAATTCAGTTGTGTACGACGCTATTAACAATGTCAGCGGAAGAATCGTAATAGATAAGGTAAACAGACAGTGACGGACTAAGGCTGTTCGAGGCCCGGGGCGGCAGCGAAACGAAAGGAGCACCCCACCCCCTCCCCCTCGTCCCCTTGGAAATACACGTATTTTACTATAAAAACGACGAGAGTCACGGGACAGTGAAAAAATAGGTTCCGAGATTTGGAGATCCCAGCAGAACTACATGCCAATCGCGCGCCACTGTAAACAGATTCTACATATGCTCTTATAAATATTGTTTGATGTGTTCGTATGTTTATTTTTTTTCGCTTGATAATATATGTCTATGATTTGAAATGTTGTTTCAGTTTCCATTACTTTACCTCACAAAGTTGGCCAAAAATATACATTGTAAAGTTGTCTTTGGCCGTCTATGACATTTAGCGTTGATGTTTCTTTGATTCCAGTATTAAACTATGACTTTCTAAATAACAGAACGCCAGACATAACCTCACTTTCAACATCGGGATTGACGTGACGCAACCGTGATGTGACGTTGACGTGACGGACAGTGTGAATTGGCCTATAATATCCTTTTCAGTGGCTAATAACCGCCTACACATAGAGAGGAAGGGAGGGGGGAGCTGGGCCAACAAACGGCAGCACGTGCTTATCTTCCCCCTCCCCTCCCCCTCCACACCGGACACGTGGTCTGCTGCCCCCCCGCGTGCGCCGCGGCGGCGCGCGGCTCCGTCACCTAGCTTCTGCTCTGCTCCTGCTCCCACCTCTGCCACCGGCACCGCCGCCATATCGATTGCCCGGCGCGGTCGATAGTCGAGGCCTTAAAGAACGAAACGGCGTGGGTGGTGGAGTGGGGGGAGGGAGAGGGGGAGTGACAGCCCGCGTGTCAGGAGCCTGCGGTGGCGCGCGGCCACTGCCCGCGAGTCGCCACTACCTGTTCCCACCTGCTCCGCCCACGCAGAGGAGCTGCTGGCAGCCGCGCGGAAAGCTCCTTTTACACGAACAACTTTCTTGTCTCAGTTCACTACTCTGGACGAGTACGTCTACTGCAGCGCCCCTAACGTTCTATTCCCGTGCTGCGTCTCGCCTGTCTCGAGTAGTAGTTTTCGTTTATACGTAAACACCAACACTGTAGAGCCGCCCGCTATGCAGATTCGCAACTGAATGAAGCCGGGGGGGGGGGGGGGGTACCATTTACGCAGGAGTAGGGAAAGGATAATTGAGTTTGTTAATGACAAAAGGGTAAGTCATGGTTTATGTTCTTCTGAAATGTCATGTAGCACATTTTGTACACAATAGAGAACCTAAATAATAGGAAAAGTGTCTTCCAAGCGTTTGAAATCTTACGCGTTTGTTTGCAGAAGGAAATTTAACATGCAAACACATGAAACGATATCGAAAATTGAGTTTTTGTATCTTGCTTTCTTTCTGAGGGTCGGAAATCATTTTCTCCTCTAATAGTTCTGACTCTCATGTTGATATAATTTTCGGTAAAATACGTTCATATTGCCGCGAGAGACCACAAACACCGGCTGCCGGCGTGTTGCAGGGAATAGCGTCACGGACTGCGGTGCAGAAGGTCACCGGTTCAATCCCGCCCACCGGCAAAAAATTTATTTCTTTGTAATTAACAATTCCAGAAGTTTCTACATCTTTCTTATGTTCATCTGTATATTCTACTTGTTTCTTATGTTAACTGTTCTTCTAATTTCTGGTAAATTCTGTCTGTGTATAAATAGCAGAGCACTCTGCCTGAGACGCAGTCAGTGCTGCGTGTACGTTGAGTTCGTAATAAACGTGCTCTCAGTATAAGTGCTGTGTTTAGTTACCTTCGAAGTCAAGCCTGTTTCCATTTCAACGCGACAATATACACTCCTGGCCATTAAAATTGCTACACCACGAAGATGACTGTCTACAGACGCGAAATGTAACCGACAGGAAGAAGATGCTGTGATATGCAAATGGATGGAAGGATGCTTGGAGTTTAACGTCCCTTCGACAGTGTGGTCATTAGAGACGGGATATGCAAATGATTAGCTCTTCAGAGCATTCAAGGTTGGCGCTGGTGGCGACACATACAACATGTTGACTCGAGGAAAGTTTCCAACCGATTTCTCATACACAAAGAGCAGTTGACCGGCGTTGCTTGTGATACTATGTTTCCGACCTTGATAAAGGAGGGAAATACGGAACACCGTGCTGGATCCCACGGCCTCGTATCACTAGCAGTCGAGATGACAGGCATCTTATCCGCATGGCTTAACAGATCGTGCAACCATGTATCGATCCCTGAGACAACAGATGGGGACGTTTGCAAGACAACAACAATCTCCACGAACAGTTCGACAATGTTTGCAGCAGCATGGACTATCAGCTCGGAGACCATGGCTGTGGTTACCCTTGACGCTGCATCACAGACAGGGGCGCCTGCGTTGGTGTACACAACGACGAACCTGGTTCCACGAATGGCAAAAAATCATTTTTTCGGATGAATCCAGATTCTCTTTACAGCGTCATGATGGTCGCATCCGTATTTGACGACATCGCGGTGAACGCACATTGGAAGCGTGTATTCGTCATCGCCATACTGGCTTATCACCAGGCGTGATGGTATGGGGTGCCATTGGTTACACGTCACAGTCACCTCTTGTTCGCATCGACGGCACTTTGAACAGTGGCCGTTACATTTCGGATGTGTTACAACCCGTGGCTCTACTCTCCATTCGATCCCTGCGAAACCTTACATTCCTGCAGGATAATGCACGACCGCATTTGCAGGTCCTGTACGGGCCTTTCTGGAAACAGTAAATGTTCGACTGCTGCACTGGCCATCGCATTTTCCAAATCTCTCACCAACTGAAAACGTCTGGTCAATGGTGGCCAAGCAACTGATTCGTCACAATACGCTAGTCACTACTCTTGATGAACTGTGGTATCGAGTTGAAGCTGCATGGGCAGCAACCTGTACACGCCATCCAAGTTCTGTTTGACTCAATGACCAGGCATATCAAGGCCGTTATTACGGTCAGAGCTGTTTGTTCTGCGTACTGATTTCTCAGGATTTATGCACCCAAATTGCGTGGAAATGTAATCACATGTCATTTCTAGTACATTTGTCCAATGAATACCCGTTTATCATCTGCATTTCTTTTTGTTGTAGCAATTTTAATGGCCAGTAGTGTAGATATGAGGCGTGTTTTTTTTAATAAATACCGTTCTGAGATTAAAAAAAGATGTGCTGAGATATCTCAATAATTTTATTTTTAATGAAAGCCTGTACCTAATCTACTTTTCTACATAAATTTCGTCAATATTGAGGCACTTTTCATAAGGTTGTAGCAGTTTTTGAATACCCTCCTCATAGAAGTCTGCCGCCAAACATGTTCACCACTGCATCACAACTCTTTTGACTTCGTCATCGGCTTGCTCGGTCACAATGCCACAGAAAACACTAGGAGAAACATTAGTAAAGTCATCCCGTAAGGAGTAAATCGTAAAGCGTCTGTTTTCTTTCACCTTATTGTCCACTTCCTGCACCAAACTTTCCTTAACGACCGAAGGACGCCCACTCCATTGTTCATCATGCACATTTGTGCGGCCATCTTTAAATGCTCTCACCCACCTTCTTACCATTCCATCACTCATAATGTTTTATCCGTAAACTGCACAGATCTCACAATGATTATCAATCGCTTTTAGGCCTTTAGCAATAAGAAATCTTATAACAGCCCGTACTTCACAGTCGGCAGGAATCATCAGATTTTCGGAGGCGTCTTAAACACTCAGTATACTACGTCAACAAGGAAGAATCAGACTGTAATGGCGTCAGTGCGTAGACAACAGATGTAGGTACCCAGTGAGCATAAAACTATTGAGCTATCTTATCACTTCTTTTTTTAATTTCAAAACGGTACTTACTTAAAAAACACGCATAGTAATAATTGGCACCAAGAGTTAAATTCACATATCTCACTGAGCGCAATATTTAATTCCAAAAAGTAAATTTATTATTGAATCAATGTTGTTCCTTTTCTTTAAGAATGTTGTCTTCATGGCTTTCCAAATTCTTTCTCGAAAGGATTTGCACATATAATAATTTCAGTAGATGTAATTTTTATATTATTAAGCCGGTGTGGCTCCGATATAGTGATTGACTCTTATTTTGATATCTTGGCGTTTATCTATCTTTCCTGCCTCCCTCGTTGGCCGTGGTTGATCTTCGGCGGGGCCAGAGGTGGAATAGCGTGAGAAGCGGGAGTGTTGGAGAAGGCCGTTTGCCCCGTGAACAGGCAGTAGGCGCGCTGTGTTTCAGAGGGATGAGGAAGTTTGCTGGCTTACCAGGCCGAGTTGTAACGTAGCTTGGCTGCTTGTTCAGAAGGGGAAAGTGTATTCCGCACAATTCCAAGGAGGTTGCTAACTTGGTCCAAAGTGGTCTTTGCTGCGTGGAATCGCGGCGGCCGTGCTGTAACTCCGTAGGATGACAGTGTCTTCGAACCCATCGGTACGCTGGTATGGTATTGCCACTTGCTGCGTGCATCACTGTTGACTTACCAACAATCTGTTTGCGCTTCGTTCGTTTTTTATCGACACAGAACATCAAAGACTGAACACAGAAACACAGGTCAAGCACAAAAATAGGGAGAAATTGTATGGATCTCTGAAATTTAAAACAAAAGTAATTATTATGGCTTTGTAATGTTGTCCTCTACAAACTGATTACTTACCAATAAAAATACAAAAGGAATTATTGTAAAGTTATTACTAAAAGAAGAACCAGCTTTAAGTAATACTCTTGGGTAAAAATTTAACTTTCACTGGGTCTAACGTATCTATATCTACATGGGATACTCTGCAAGTCACATTTAAGTGCCTTTATAGTAATTCATCTCCTATTCCATTCTCGAATAGCGCGCGGGAAGAAAGCACATCTGAGTCTCTCCGTCGTCGAGCTCTGATTTCTCGTATTTTATTCTGATGATCATTCCTACCTATGTAGGTGGGAGTCAACAATATTTTTTCGCATTCGGAGGAGAATATTGGTGATTGGAGTTTCGTAAGTAGACCACGCCGCAGCGATAACTGCCGTTGTTGTAATGATTCCTATCCCAGGTCCTGTATCATTTCCGTGACGCTGTCTCCCCTGTATCGTGACAATACAAAACGAGCTGCCCTTCTTTGGAATCTTTCGACGTCCTCCGTCAAACCCACCAGATAAGGACCCCACACTGGGCAGCAATACTCCAAATGATTACGGACAAGCGTAGTGTATGCAGTTTCTTTAGTACTTCTGTTGCATGTTTTAAGTGTTCTGCTAATAAAACGCAGTCTCTGGTTCGCCTTTCCTACGACATTATCTACGTGTTATTTCCAGTTTAATTCTGATGTAATAGTAATTCCTACGTATTTAGTGGAGTTTACGACTTTCAAATATGATTGATCTATCTTGTAAACAAAGTTTAACGGATTTCTTTTCGTACTCATGTGGACGACTTCACACTGCTCATTATTTAGAGTCATTTGCCAATTTTTACACCATACTGATATCTCATTTAAATCGTTCTGCAGTTGGTTTCGATCTTCAGGTGACTTTACTAGACGGTAAATGACAGCGTCATCTGCACACAACCTAAGACAGCTGCTCAGATTTTCTCCTAAGTCGTTTATGTAGATAAGGAACAGCAGGAGACCAATAACACTATGCTGTGGAACGCCGGATAACATCTCTGTTTTAGTCGATGCCTTACCATCGATCACTACAAACTGTGTCCTAGTCGTAAGAGCTTTCACTTAAAATATTTATCTATTAATAATATCGTTTTAAATCAAGAAGTGGTAAGACTCAATTGTATGTTTCCTTTACGTGTCTAAACGCAATAGTGGAGTAAAATACATTGAGGACAAAAAAATACGAAAGTGTGCTTTGTAAGTATTATTTCATGCTGCTTTCTCTAAAATGAGTCCAACCTTGCTACCCAATTATTGGCTGCCTTGCTCTGATCCCATTAAAATGTTTTGTGCATGATGCTCATTCTATATGGAAGGTTTTCACTTAAGAAATTACTATCACATTTACTCATGGTTAAAAGTCATTTTGTTTTCCAAGTAAAATCTTTGTCAACTCAAGCAAAGTGCTTTCAAGAGGCTGTAAACTTATTTCTTTTAAAAGGGAGCTCCTTAAACTAAATGTTATTGAATGTGTGTTTTTGATTAATAGAAGTGTAGATTTGCCAATGCTCGCAATGCTGGATCCTTTGATAACAAAAATTATGATTTTTGTAGGGTATCGTGATAACGAATACACATTTCCAAAAACGGGAAACGGATCTTCCAGATAAACACCTAAACAACATACATATAACATTTTAGTCATATCCTATTCCTCAAGATACGTTACCTCACAATCAGAAACAGCGTTTTCGAACCTATTACTGGCGCGTGCTATCATTCACGGACCGATATCTCAAGAACCACATAAGATATAATTCTGCTTTGAATGAAATTTCGATATGTTATATTTCATATGCAGGTGTGTGTAACCTAAAATCAACCATACGAGAAGTCTACGCAACGTGTTTTTACCTCTGCAAACTCTTTAAAATATGTTGCAATAGGTCACTAAACCGGATGCTGCATACTAACTGTAAAGTAAACGAAAACAAAAATTACACCTTCATTGACTGAAGATTTCAATCTTTAAGATGTACAAAAATCAAATTACCTTTTTTCAAATCGCATGGTAAGTTTCAGAGCTGTCCGAACTCCGTCTTTCAGTACAATACGCACTTTTTCTAGCAAAATATCGCGGTTTTTAGGCCGTATCTTGCTAACGGACTAAGATTTACGGAAACTGAAAAATGCCGTTTATAGATAAATGTCTACAGCATGTATTGTAAATATCTGAACAATTTTCTGTGGTTAGTTATTTAGATACTTGCGATTCACGGTGCTAAAACGGCTAAAAATCGGGTTTTGTGATTTTGTGCAAAACTATGATAAGTTTCAACCTCTCGATCTCGGTAAAAAAAGGTAAAGCAGTCAACAATCCGAAGATTGGTTTGAACACCACAGTGCTTTACTAGGCATGGTCCTGTTTGGAGGTGGTATGCCGTTGCCTTCCTCCGACCTTCGAACTGACTTACCCAGCCAGTTATAGGGGGACCTACAGTTTAACGTGGGTTCCGAACCACGGTGCTACTCGGTATTTTTCACATGAGCAATACTGCCAGAGGTGAAAGAAGTGGAAAGTGACAGATAAAAATCCTAGGACATGGGGGCGATCTCGGTAACTGAAAATAATATCGAAAAAATTTAAAAACGGCCTCGAGAATATCATCATAAGAACATATGGTAAAAATTTCGAAGATTTGCAATGAATAGAAAGTATGGAAGCGACCATCCCCACAGTTCATTTTTTTTTTTTCTTTTTTTTGGTACCCAAAAAGTCATGGTTTTTTTAGATTTTCTCAGGAACCGCCCCTTTAATGAATGGTGCTTCTGTAAGCCCTAGACTACACCTCATGTCCAAAAGCCAACTGATTTGCTCAGTTTGGATGGGCTCCAGGAAGTGTTTGATAATTTTGACGATGTACTGTATGATAGCGGTAAGATTAAAATGTGTATAGACTGCCGCCTACGTTCATGCAGGCCTGGGTATGCCTCTCATTTATGTGCTTTCCCTCTTTCAGGTGAGTCGTTATTATTAGAGGCCGTACAGAATCTAAATTGTTACGTGTGTGTGGTGTAGAGTGCAGCTGTAATTGAATTTGTGGCTCGGTGTTTGCGTGTGGCTCGTAGCTGGCCTGTTCATCGTCCCACGCCGGCAAGGCCAGACTCCACGTGCGGCCCTCGCGTGCGCGGCTCACCAGTTGGACGGACGCTTGCTGACACACCGTTAAGCGCAGCCTTTGTTCTTTTGTTAAGTTATTCTAACTGTTTATTAATTCTGTCCCAAACTTCAACTTAGCTACACGTGCTATTGTTTTCAAGACTTGTTGTTCAACTTCCTGTTGTGATATCTTCTGGAACCTTGGCGTTGGCTATTTTATTATGTGTATATGATATTTCAGTTCACAGGTCTAAGAAGGATACCACATGGATATCAGATTGTAGAATTTTTCGACATTTACGGTATGTGTAGTCCAGAACTCAAATAACAATCAGCCAAAGCAATTCGGAGCAACTCTAAAAAATTCTCGAAAAAAAATCGAATTTGAAAGTTTTTTTTTTTTTTCTTTTTACGTAGACGCAAGTAATAATAACTAAATCGGTTTCAGCACCTGTCAGTGTAGTTCAGATGGTAGCGTTCTGCTCTTACAAGCATATAGTCGGGAGTTCGAATCCAGCCGTGTTTTTTGTTTTTCATTGTATTAGAATTCCTTGTAAACTCACAGCCTCTTCTTGGCTGGTTGAAACTGCTCAAAAATGTATCCCTTAAATTACAGAGACTTATTTATTAACAGCCATTTAGTCAACCAAACATTTCACGTACGGAAACTAATTTATTTATCTTCTGGTCGACGTTCATTGCGTTTGAATAAACTTTAAAGTCTTGACCACTAATTTAAATTTATTGAGGCCTTACGCGTTTCGACGTTGCGTCATTATCGAAGGCTACAGCAAGACAATGGAATTAATATTCATCACACATTTCGATAAAACATAAATGGGAACACAGTAATCACACTCACCATATCTTTTAAAACTTAGTAAACAGTGAAACAAAACATTCCTTTTAAAAAATGACTGTCAAAGACATATGTCAAAAATAAACTAAATTTAAAATTTAAAATTCCCCCAGAACATCCCTGTAGGATGGTCAAGTGCATACTAAATTCAGCGTTGCGGTCAGTTATTAAGTGGAGAATCCGCCAGATGGCGATGTTGTCATTCTACTTCTCTCTCACTCACATATGCGCACTCACTCCCTCTGGGATTTTCTCTCTCTCTCTTTTTTTTTTTTAATACCTTAAACGTGCACAACATTTGTTACTGTTATGTTATACAATTATAAACATACAACTAAAAATTTTACAATCACTGTGTACAAAACTTTCTTTTACATTATACAATTATATGAGTGCTGCACCAAATTTTTCCATACTATATTTTGACATCGTTAGGAAAGATAGTGTTTAGTGACACATTGCTGGCAGTCACCAAAATCATGTTATCTACACAGTATTCTGGTGAGGAAAGCGTGTGGAGGGGAGGGGTGAAGGGGGACAAACACAAAAGTGCTGGGAAGGAAGAACAGCCATCAAGCACCATCTGCTTACAAAAACCACACGGTAGCCTCCACACCGTACAACCTCTCGTACAAACCACAATGCTGGCAACAACAGCAATGCGATATGTCACAGCAGTGTCACACCCATGTAAATTTGATTACTTGTAACATGTGGAAGTACTATGTACAGTATTACAGTTTAGGCAATGCTGATGTGAAACAATGTCTACAATATAAACTCTTAGGGTAGTTAACTATCATCTTCCATAAGTGTATTGCACATGTTAGCCCTCTATTATAAAACATGAAATAAAAGAGTTTAAGCTATACTGATTAAATGCTTTACAATCAAGGCTCCTAAAATGAATGAATGTTATAAGTAAAAAGGAGGGGGGGGGGAGGGGGAGATGGTTGATGGAGCAACTACAGGTTATAAAATATAATTTTGTGCACTCTTACAGTTTGTAGTAATATTAACCTAACTATGCAGCTCCATGAAAGAAACCTTAGATTTACTATAGTAGACTGTTAATGGAAAATGGACTTTAAGTAATACAGTATACTATGAGCTACGATGGGACTGTGTGGAATAACAATGTTCGTGGAAGGGCGTAATTTGTTAAGAGCAGGGAAGCTATTCGGCTAGGAAACCTCTTAGTGAACGCTGTACTGTAGTGGAATGCAAAGTGTCGCCATCTATTGGCGTCTGTTGTTTCTATGGAAGTGCCTAACGGAGTTGATGAATAGATTGAAGCATCATCTATCAGCTACATACGTTACCATAGAATGGTCTACAAATGTTCGGCGAAAAGACTAAAGAACCAGTTTTTCGAAAAATCAATTTGTTCGTTTATTATGCTACCTTAAAAACCAAACTACGGTCCAGTTGCTTTTTGTATCCTACTGAAAAGGAGAGGAGGAGGATAATCAGTATGAGTCCGAGTCTACCAACACTTAAATCACAAGTCAAGCTACACAAGAATTTACACCCGATCCGTCCCTTAGTAAACAGTCGTGCAGCACCTACATATAAGTTAAACAGAGATTTAAACAAAAAACTGAAGGAAGCTTACACGTTTGAAAAGACATTTTCTCTAAAAAGCACCTATCACTTTGTGGAGGAAACGAAAAACCTCAAATTATCAGAGGATGTACGTTTAGCCTCATTTGACGTAGTTAATCTGTACACCAGTATACCCGTTTCTGAAACCCTTGACATCATAAAACAAAATTTGTTGAAACATAACAAAATCTCCCAGGGCGAAATTGTAGAATTAATAGAAATGCTAGAATTTGCTTTATCCTTCAACTATTTCTCATTTAATGGAAAAGTGTACCACCAACCAGAAGGCCTTGCAATGGGTAGCAGTCTATCAGGCACCCTAGCTGAAATTTTTATTAATAAGCTAGAAACAGACTTTATAGAGAAATATCCTGACATCTGGAATGATGTTCTTATTTACCAGAGATACGTAGATGACACCTTTATTGTGATAAAAGGTAACGAGGGAGCAATCAATGATCTAGCTGAGAAATTGAACGCCATGCACGCAAACATAAAATTCACTGTGGAACATGAATACAATAAAACACTAAATTTTCTAGATCTGTCGGTAAGCAGAGACAACGGAAAACTCTCATTTGGAATTTTCAGAAAACCAACTTATACAGACACAATAATACCAGCTGACTCATGCCATCCAAAAGTACACAAATGGGCTTTTTTCCGTTCAATGTTGAATAGACTAGTGAAGTTACCATTAAATGATAACGATAAAGCAAAAGAGCTGAGTAAGGTATCTGTACAATAAGCTCTGTGAGAACACCGCCATTAAAACGCCGATAGAACAACAGAAACCAAAAATGAGTATTACATACAAAGGGACATTAACTGATTCCGTCGTAAATAAGTTCAAAAAATACAAGGTAGGTTTAGGGATGAAAACCACTAGCAAACTAGGTGATAGGCTACGACACACAGTGGGACCCAAACGAGACAAGTTTGATGGCACGGGTGTATACAAAATAACATGTAGAGATTGCGAGAAGCTTTACGTAGGACAAACGGGTAGGTCATTCAGGCAGCGATTCAAGGAACACACGCGAGACAGCAACGACGGATGTATCCAACGACACCTCACACGAAATAACCACGGATTAGGAGAAATAGAACAAAGCCTGAAAATACTACACAACGCACCAAAAGGCCTAATGCTTAACACCCTTGAGGAAATAGAGATTTTTGTGGAAAAATCAAAATCTCCCTCTCACATAATAAACGAACAAATTGATTTTTCGAAAAACTGGTTCTTTAGTCTTTTCGCTGAACATTTGTAGACCATTCTATGGTAACGAATGTAGCTGATAGATGATGCTTCAATCTATTCATCAACTCCGTTAGGCACTTCCATAGAAACAACAGACGCCAATAGATGGCGACACTTTGCATTCCACTACAGTACAGCGTTCACTAAGAGGTTTCCTGGCCGAATAGCTTCCCTGCTCTTAACAAATTACGTCCTTCCACGAACATTGTTATTCCACACAGTCTCATCGTAGCTCATAG
Organism: Locusta migratoria; assembly: GCA_026315105.1. Classification (NCBI taxonomy): domain Eukaryota; kingdom Metazoa; phylum Arthropoda; class Insecta; order Orthoptera; family Acrididae; genus Locusta; species Locusta migratoria. Next base: position 371,757,862 of record CM048747.1, on the reverse strand, counting down.
TATACTGTATTACTTAAAGTCCATTTTCCATTAACAGTCTACTATAGTAAATCTAAGGTTTCTTTCATGGAGCTGCATAGTTAGGTTAATATTACTACAAACTGTAAGAGTGCACAAAATTATATTTTATAACCTGTAGTTGCTCCATCAACCATCTCCCCCTCCCCCCCCCCTCCTTTTTACTTATAACATTCATTCATTTTAGGAGCCTTGATTGTAAAGCATTTAATCAGTATAGCTTAAACTCTTTTATTTCATGTTTTATAATAGAGGGCTAACATGTGCAATACACTTATGGAAGATGATAGTTAACTACCCTAAGAGTTTATATTGTAGACATTGTTTCACATCAGCATTGCCTAAACTGTAATACTGTACATAGTACTTCCACATGTTACAAGTAATCAAATTTACATGGGTGTGACACTGCTGTGACATATCGCATTGCTGTTGTTGCCAGCATTGTGGTTTGTACGAGAGGTTGTACGGTGTGGAGGCTACCGTGTGGTTTTTGTAAGCAGATGGTGCTTGATGGCTGTTCTTCCTTCCCAGCACTTTTGTGTTTGTCCCCCTTCACCCCTCCCCTCCACACGCTTTCCTCACCAGAATACTGTGTAGATAACATGATTTTGGTGACTGCCAGCAATGTGTCACTAAACACTATCTTTCCTAACGATGTCAAAATATAGTATGGAAAAATTTGGTGCAGCACTCATATAATTGTATAATGTAAAAGAAAGTTTTGTACACAGTGATTGTAAAATTTTTAGTTGTATGTTTATAATTGTATAACATAACAGTAACAAATGTTGTGCACGTTTAAGGTATTAAAAAAAAAAAAAAGAGAGAGAGAGAAAATCCCAGAGGGAGTGAGTGCGCATATGTGAGTGAGAGAGAAGTAGAATGACAACATCGCCATCTGGCGGATTCTCCACTTAATAACTGACCGCAACGCTGAATTTAGTATGCACTTGACCATCCTACAGGGATGTTCTGGGGGAATTTTAAATTTTAAATTTAGTTTATTTTTGACATATGTCTTTGACAGTCATTTTTTAAAAGGAATGTTTTGTTTCACTGTTTACTAAGTTTTAAAAGATATGGTGAGTGTGATTACTGTGTTCCCATTTATGTTTTATCGAAGTGTGTGATGAATATTAATTCCATTGTCTTGCTGTAGCCTTCGATAACGACCCAATGTCGAAACGCGTAAGGCCTCAATAAATTTAAATTAGTGGTCAAGACTTTAAAGTTTATTCAAGTGCATCGGTGTGACCACGTCTCATAGATCTCTAATGGAGACAGCATGGTTCATTGCGTTGTTGCAATGTTTGGTACTTTGTCTACTCTCCACTAAATGGTATAATACGTGTTTCAGGATCATAGTAAACAAAAATCAGAAGTACTCAGATTATTTATTTAAATCCTTTATTTCCATGTCAATGAAAACAAACACAGACGAATAAAACAGCAACGGATTACAGAACTGCTTACAGTCTCCTAACCAGATACAGAGTGCCTTAACATGGCTATGAAACCTGATGTTGTTGTTGTTTGTTAAGCTTAAGGGAGCCGGCCGCGGTGGCCGAGGAGACTGAGGCGCTCCAGTCACGGTCTGCACGGCCACTACGGTCGGGGGTTCGAATCCCCCCTCGGGCATGGATATTTGTGCCGTCCTAGTTTATAAGTAGTTCATAAGTAGTTTGTAAGTTTAGGGACTGATGACCCCGTAGTTAAGTCCCATAAACTATACAAATATTTGAACATTTTTGCTTAAGGGACTTAACTGCGGTGTCATCAGTCCCTAACCTTACAAACTACTTATGAACTACCTTATACTAAAGATGGCAAAAACATCCATGCCCGAGAGGGGATTCGAACCCCTGATGAGGAGCGGCCTCGCACATCGCTATGAAATCTGTAATTTAATGTAATACGCAAACTTAAAGTCGTGTTTTGACTCATGTTAAATTGGCTCAATTTATTTACTGTATTGGTGATTTCGAAGTGCACAATATTGTTTACGTGTACTATTATTTAGACTCGTAATTTTAGTGTATTTCAATTTGTGGTTTAATTTTTTTATAAATAGAGATTTGTATAAAGTCTTAGTAATTTTGTTAATTTCGGAAATAGTTTTTTAGCACCAAACAGATTGTTCAGATGTCTGTTGAAATGATAATAAGTATTTGATTTAGGATCCAGTGATATATAAAACTTGGTCCGCCCTAATTTATTTAAACAAAACGTAAAATGTAATAATGTTGTGCAATGGTTGAAACATGTACTGTTGTTCTTTTTATATTAGTATATATCTTTATAGGATCAGCATATTGCATAACTATGTGCAATGTATTTTTAGTGATTATAGTTGTTATTTACGGAAGTATCAAAGCTGAATATTATGTATTACTTGTCAAAGCTAATAAGTTATTTCAATAAACTTTAAAGTACCATGCACCTGTAAATGCAACATAGTATTTTAAACAGAGTATGAGAATATTACAGGTCTGGTAGTAAAGTTTTATTTAAGGTTTCTAAAATGTTGTGTTTGTGCTGTTGGAAATGGATTTTTAAGAAGTGTGCAATCTAGTAGAAACATTACAACACTCACAGTTTTAATATCTAATGCTAATTTTACGAAAAAAATGGACGTATTTTTGTTTATTTGTAATTTTCTATGTTTTATAAAAGGTTTTTAAGAATGATGGATTCAATAAAAAAATAAGTTACATTTTTACAGTATCGGTTTCATTATTAGTTGACGGCATTTGTCTTTAATTGTTCAGTTTGAAGAGCTACGATGCTGTTTTTGGAAAGTTATCTCCATAGTTACTAATGGCTTTCCAAACAACTAACCTACTCAACCATCATTTTAGTTGACATGGTGTTCGGCTCGTCTACATACACACAAACAAATATTTACGCAACACGTGTAATTAAAGATCCCACAATTTTTTATATAACTAAATTTGAAAACAACGAAAAAATGACACAGCGAAATTCGAACCACCGAAGGCCAGAACGCTACCAACTGAGCTACACCGACAGATGTTGCAACTATTTTAAATATTGGTAGTTACATGTATTTGCAAAACTTCAAAGTTGATTTTCTCGAGAATTTATGAGAGTTGCGTCGAATAGCTTTAGCTGATTGTTATTTAAGTTCTGAACTTCACGTACCATAAATATTAAAAAATTCTAAAATCCGATACCCATGTAGTCTTCCTGTTACTAATTACTTGATTGTACTTTACAAAAGTATTCTGCATTTCCGTGATTTTAATGAAATAGATGTTATTGTTAATAAAATCTCTTAGGTTAATAAAATGTCTTAGCAAATGACGTTCAATTCAAATACTTTGACCAGTCCTTCCACGGTTGCCGCCTTTCCGGCACGACGGTAACTAGTTCTTTGTGAGGTAATTACTACTAAAGATTGCACTTGGTTGCTTGGGTTATCAGCAATTTGAAAACAATTATTGTGTTTATTCTGCTCAGTATAAAAGACTAAAATCCAAAATAGTTGATAATGAGTTCTGTACATAGAAAAAATTCTAAAATGTTCAAATGTCTGTAAATCTATCGGACCAAACTGCGTGGTCATCAGTCCGTAGCTGACAAACTACTTAAACCTAGGTAAACTAACCTACGGCCAAACACAGACACTCATGCCCCAGGGAGGACTCGAACCCCCACGGCGAGCAACCGCAGCGAGGTGCTTTAGACCGTTCGGCTACTTCACCGCGGCGAAAAAATTCTCAATCGTTTCGTATATAGGATTTAAGTCCACTTTATTTAGTCTTTCAGAAAATCCATTGTTAAAAGATTCCGGTCAGTAATTTAGTATTCATGTTTGGTATACAAGGTTTAAGTCAAGGTTGCCAATCACTTGAATGACTTTTCCTGATGACTTTTCCGATTTTGCATTGCGGCTAAAAATTTTATTCGTTATCAGAAAGTAAACCTTAATGGGGAGCCGTTGTAGTGGGAAGAGATACAGTGGTTGAAGTATTGAAGGAAGGATGCTAGGCACTGTCTACTTGAGGGAACTTTCGAACAAATCAGTTTTCTTTCACCAGTCAAAACAAATCTCTCAATTATCGAGATTCAAAAACGGTATAACGAACCTGTTCCGATCTCATTGGAAAAGAAGGGATTTATTTACTTCGCTTCCTCTTCTGCCTTCATGATTCCAAGATTTTTACATCCTTTACCAACATCAGCGTACACAGAGAACATTGACCCAGACTTAGACTGCTGAGGAAAATAATCCTTAATGTCCATATTTCTGTGGAAGGAAACACGAATGTAATATTGTGATGGTCAATATTCCGTTGTTTCATTGAAGCCTTTTGAACATTAATTTTCAATAATTGTGTAATTATTCATATCTTCAGTAACATGGTCTATAATATTGTATTCAATTCCTAGTTTCAGATAATAGATGCTTTCAATAATTTTGATCGTTCATTTTAGCTAACCTGGATTTACCTTAGATTAGCCCCTGTCCTAGTAGCCCTTCATTAACCTTAGAGTTCTAAGATGAAAGTATTTAGTAATCCTGCAACGCTTTCTTCTTTAACTTCATCAATCAATACCTGAAGGAAGTGAGCCTTGGTAACACCTTATTTTTATTAGGTACAAAATGTTCAAAGTTTTGTTAAGCTTAAGGAACTTAACTGCGAGATCATGTCTCTAAAGTTGCAAACTACTTATGAACTACTTTATACTAAAGACGACACAGACATCCATGCCCGAGGGGAGATTCGAACCCCCGACCGTAGTGGCCGTGCGGACTGTGACTGGCGCGCCGCGGACAGCTCAGCCACTGCGGCCGGCTTTATCAGGTTCAAAATGTTTTCAACATCCACTGAGATAATAAGTCCAGTATTCCTTAATGTTACAGCCAAATATTTGGGCTGTCAGCGTAATCAAATTGTTAAATGAATGTATAAATCAAAGTGGTAACAAGGAATTAAATCCTGAGTCGAGTGAGGCAAAGGATTTCTGTTCTGCAAGCATTTTTTCAAAACTATGTAATTCCATGAAAAACTAACCAGCTTAAAAAATTAAATGTATGTAGTTTATTCACAGAATTGTATATTATGAAAATATCCTGGTTAAAACTGTTTCGAGCAGATAAGTTTTTATACGGGATTTTTTTAACTTTATTTTTCGTCTCCTGAAAAATCAACAATATGGACTTAAATCCTTTATACACACATACACAAACACTATATATATATATATATATAGAAAGATTGTAGGTCCCGTCCAGAAATGTATTGGGAACCACTTATCTGACTGATCGCATGAATGATGTCAAAGAACTAAATGTGTTCCCGTAACTTTGCTACTGTACTTCAACAGAAATTTATTGGGTCTACATGCAGTCACCAGGGGTACCCATATTTTCTAGCCAGGGTATCCTTATTTGTTAGCCCAGCCCTGTCCGTACTCGCTGATTATGTCTGTCCACACGTTGCCTGATAATGTGTTTATCTTTCATCGCATCTGAAGCGTGGGGAATTCCTCAGAAAACCTTAGTGTTCGTCGGATTTTCCTACCCTACAGTCTTTGAAATAACACCTGCGTAGACTTATTCCAATCACAGAGGAAACAAAACAATTTTCTATTACAGGAAATACAAATGTATTCCAAACCACAGGTGCTTGTTGAAAAAAAAAGAAAAAAAAACCTTTTTTTTTAATACTTCATATGTTATGCACATCCAGTTACGATGCATCATTTTCAAGTACTCTACAATAACGAAAATGTTTATGAAAATACAAAATTAACACAAAAAATAAGATACATTACAATTTGCCGGCCGCAGTGGGCGCTACGGTCGGGGGTTCGAATCATCCCTTGGGCATGGATGTTTATGTCGTCTTTAGTATAAGGTAGTTCTTAAGTAGTTTGTAAGTTTAGGGACTGATGACTCCGCAGTTAAGTCCCTTAAGCTTAACAAAGATTTGAACATCACAATTTTGAAAGTTGTCAAAAGAACGTTATAACATATGATCCTGTATGTGTCATTTACGCCAGCAGTTGTTTTAGACCAAGTTGTACAGTCCTAAAATAACTGCTGTCGTAAATGATACGTACAGCATCATATGTTATAACGTTCTTCTGACCATTACATACTGTATTTCAAATATGTGGCTAGTATTAATTTCGTCCAAAGAGTGCTCGCTTACAGAATTGTGATCACTTTCAAAGATTGACTTTAGATTACTACAAATTTTTCTTATCAAACTCCTCTTTTATTTCAACAGATACTTGTAATCCACATTTCCGGAAGTAATAAAACATAAGACTTATTTCTGTAATCAGTGTTGAATTAAATTTCTAAATAAAGAAATAAATAAACAATTTTCTAATTGATATTATTAATAATTTCTAATATTACGACGAAAACTGTTTAATTTGCAATTCATTATAAATGTACGGATGATAGAAATGTGTCACAGGAATGTACTCACGTGGATAGACAATCCGTATCTCACTAATCGCTGCTTGTCAGTAATAAGTGCCGCTAACGGAAATCTCAAATTTCTAGATAATGTCGACAAAGAATTAAAACTACGGAGTCAGAGTGTGATTGAATGACAGACCATTAACCCACTCTATTGTATTTATTGAAGTAACTTTAGAGTCGCACTACCGGTTTCGCCAGTAATTGTAATCCCTATGTCTCCTTTCTCTTTATTTCAATGTTTTTCGTGTAAATATAAATAAATTCAATTTATTGCTAACTTTTTGGGCGTGTATGAAATATAAATGTCGTAAAACCTCACTGCGAAAAATATTTCCGCGGAGGGACTTGACACCGCAGCCCTCGCAATAGCATTCGCTGCTTGGAAACAAAATATCATAAATGTACAGATTATTTCGTAATTAGGGCAACCACCGTTAAAAAAAACATTTCAGAAATTTTCAATGATCGTGTAAAATATGTCTTAAAATGCTTATAAAAATTTCATAAAACAAATGATAATTCATCCGTGCTTCGTTAGCTGCATTTTGATCCTTTATTAGGTCCACGGCCGGTTTCGCACAGTCATAATTGCATCTTGAGGTGGGTAGTTATTTCATTGTTTCAGAGAACCATAAGAAACTTACGCAGCCCCAACACTCTAGCTGTAATCAATTTTCAATCCTCCTGAGACCTAATGTTCATTATAATGGACATACAATTTTCTGCCCTCATATCGTATTCTCTGTATATAAAGTCGTAATACCTACGTTCTATTTCAATGGAGAGTACTTTGCAGCTATTTCGAAGGAGAAACGGTTACCAAGATCACTTGGTACCTAGTAAGCTGCTTTGTATGCGTGTTAGCATGCCAGGTGAGTATTCCGTATTTACATTTTTCGAATTTAATTTCGTGAAAAAGGTAGAAGCGATATCTGCCTAGGAAGTCTGTTATGTAAGTACCAACGAAATGATTTTTTTTTTTTACATCTTCACATTTCCTTCATTGCTTCATTATTTGTCACCAAAACTCACCTGTCACAGTGATAGACACATTTGGAAATCATGAATGTATTTGAAAAAATCAAAAAAGGTTTGTGAATTCCCTTTTTCTATCCTCTCTTTACCATGTACATAATACCTATTTCGAAAAATATTGTGCTAATGGCCACCAGGTCTCAATAGGTTATAACAGTGCGAAAATGGTTGTGGATCTAATAAAGGATCAGAATACAGCTACTGCAACAGGAAGGAATTAAGTTGTACTAAAAAAAATTGAAGGATTTTTAATTTTTCTACGGTTTTTGAAAATTTCTGAAAAATGTATGTAATAAATGAATAATGCCAAACTCGACCCATACTAAAAAAATATTTTTTTCTGAACGCGTCGTCATCTGGAGCTCCCATGTGTCACTTTTTTCTAGTCAAGCCCTGCATATCCATGCACTTGGAATAAGTCACCGCGGTCCCCTTGTGAGTAGCATTCCTGTGTAGCGCGGGCAGCCACAAGAGACGAGAAGGGGCAACTCTGGAAAGGAACGCGCGGATGACGTTTACTGATTATTAGAAGTACCAGGGGGTGTTATAGTACAAGGGATCGTGACATATATTTTTAGTGTTAGTTAAGAATTAAGAGACTGAGTACCAGCCCGCCTTTGAAGATAGTTTAAAAGTAAAACTTTCTGAAGGCTTGAAGCGCTTTGTTGCTGTTGTGTCTTCAGTTTTTGAGAATATTTCAATTCGGTTACCTTCTTCTTTTCTTCGTGTATTTCTTCTTTTATCGTGTATATTATCGAAATTCTTTCAGGAATGGCCTCCGAAGTTCTGCAAGCTATAGGGAAGTAAACCTTTTCTCATTATTTGTAAACAATTTCTCAGTAATCCACTTCTAAGTTTGTTCTGATATATTGTAACACATAATACTTTACACTGGTTCTTTACAAGATATTTCTCTTTATAGAGCAAATAGTTCTCCACATGCTTCAAGGACTAGTTACAACCTTCAAGATACCGCCTACAAGGGATTTTACAACGACTATTGACAAGACACCCGATAATTTCCCCTTTTTTGTCTTCTCTGTGTCACGCTGCCCCAAAGAGTCTTCTGTAATCTTTGTCATCAGCACTGTGCTGAGACACATTGTTAAAACGCCGAATAACAAAGGCGTCCACAGTTTCCGTTCATTCACCACATCCTTTCTTTTCCTAAGAGTCGATATGCAGTGAAACTTACTGATGTGAGCCAGCGAGTTAAAACTGACAGTTTTTATAAATACATTAATTAAAAACCTCTTCATGTCAAGAAAGGCCAAGGTTATACAGCTGAGTTAAAAATTTCGTAACTTCAATAAATACTCTATAAGAGATGCAGATTACTTTAAAGAATTAAAGCTTTAATCTTGAGTATTCTGCCAATCGGAATAGCTTACGTGGGATATAAAAATAGGAAATCAGATTTTAGTAGTTAATCATTACTGTCTCGTAAGTGTTAGAACCTAAACTATAAACTACTAACGTTACTGAATGTTTCAATACGTTTCAACACAAAAGCGAAATTCTTATTCTTCCATGTAAACTAGTAAAGTAGATTTCTAGGAAAACAATTATGTTTAGTAACTTACAGCCACATACTGCCAATTCAGAACCACAATCAAGATCTTTATCACTCGAATAGTTCAACCTTTATGTACTTTTAAACGAAATTTGCCAGTGTGTTCTAAATGTTATGTGTTAACGAAAAATATCGTTCATATTCATAGAATATATGACATGAACTGCGAATGGGCAAAGCTGAAAATGTGTACCCGGCCGGGATTCGAACCCGGGTCTCCCGCTTTCTAGGCAGTTGAGCTGACCACTGGGGGCCCAGTGATCACTGCACGTACAAGGACTACCTAAGCACGCCTCCCGTCAGATACAAATTCCCAGATGGGTAAACATTTTCAGCTTTGCCCATTCGCAAGTTGAAGTCATATATTCTGTGAATATGAAAGAATAACAACTGCAGGATCAGAAGTGATGTCCGTTCTTTCGGAAGAGACGCCACATGTATATGAAAAATATCGTATCAGTAGATACTAGTTAATCAGATTTCTTTAACAAAGCTGTACTCCACTTCTGCCATGAAACCAAAAGACACTTTAGATCAGTAATACACATGGAGTCATCTTACAAATCGTTACAACAGCGATTAGGAGGAATCATGTATGTTAAAATGCCCAAGCAACTTCGGAAAAGTGTTCTAAAGTAAATTCCTTAGACTGTTAATAAGATGATAGACGAACAACATTATCTTACCTTCTTCTTGTGTCATGTACTGGATCCACTTTTCTTCTCACTAGTGGTTGACGCTATCACATCAAGGACATCAAACAAAAAACCTACAAGGGAATCTATCTGCAATGAACTACTATAAGTATCCAGTAATAATCGACTTCATGTACACAGCTACTCTGAATTCACCTTCAAGTGTATTGCAGAGAGTTCGGCGAACAGCTTTCAGACTACTCTGCCGTTCCATTCTCGAAAAGGGCGCGTGCGAAAGGAACAACGAAATCTTCCGGTTTACCCTGATTTCTCTTATTTTATGGTGATCATCTCCTCATGTAGGTGAGTTAATTATAACCTTCTTCCTCATCTGGTCCATTGCCTTCTTCTCCACTCTATTTCGCTTCCGTTTTCATGCTGTTGAATGCTTATGATGTCATATCTCCTGAATAATATATACTACTTTAATATAACTTTCCGGGTTCGTAAGGTGGAACATCTGAAAACTATATGCAAAATCTGTTGGTAATAAAGACGTAATAAATTAAATCATCTAGCGTGATGGTGCGGTTTATTCATCTCATTGTATATAAACGCCATATCTCCTCAACTATCATTTGTATTGTGACATAATTTCAAAATTCGATTCAACGACAGATGTGCACACTGTCTGTAAAATGTCTAACGAATTCTGTAAACTGTTTGTAAACCTATTGGACCACACTGCTGTGGTCATCAGTCCTTGGACTCGAACCTCCGGCGGGAACGGCCGCCCAGTTCTTAGCAAGACCACGCTGCCATTCCAGGCGGCTCTCGCGAATTCATGGAGTACTGCAGAAGTAATAAACTTAAATGTAATGACGAATATCGTAGTTTTACTGCATGATCAGCGGAAAGTGGTAAGCGATAAACTTCAATTCTTTCATTATTTTGCTTGAACTGTCAACAAAAAGTTTCGAAAAATGTTTCTATGGAACCGAAAGATGTGACAGTTTTCTGCGGATCTCGTTGCTTATGCCGTCCTGATGTATGCATCTTAGTTGGTTCTTCCCCACTTCGATTTCTACATTTACATGGGATACTCTGAAAATCACATTTAAGTGCTTGGCAGAGAGTTCATCGAACCACAATTATACTATTTATCTCCCATTCCATTCTCGAATAGCGCGTGGGAAGAAAGAACACATGAATCTCTCTGTTCGAGCTCTGATTTCTCGTAGTTTATTCTGATGATCATTTCTACCTATGTAAGTGGGAGTCAACAATATATTTTCGCACTCGCATTGGCGATTGGAGTTTCGCAAGTAGCCCACGCCGCAGCGATAAGCGCCGTTGTTGTAATGATTCCCATCCCAGATCCTGTATCATTTCCGTAACGCTGTCTCCCCTGTATCGTGACAATACGAAACGAGCTGCCCTTCTTTGGACTCTTTCGATGTCCTCCGTCAAATCCACCTGATAAGGATCCCACACTGGGTTGCAATACTCCAAAAATGGACGGACAAGCGTAGTGTAAGCAGTTTCTTTTCTGTTGCATGTTTTAAGGGTTCTGCCAATAAAACGCAGTCTCTGGTTCGCCTTTCCCACGATATTATCTACGTGTTCTTTCCAATTTAAGACTGAAGTAATAGTAATTCCTAGGTATTTTGTGGAGTTTACGGCCTTCACATTTGATTGATTTATCTTGTAAACAAAGTTTAACGGATTTCTTTTCGTACTCATGTGGACGACTTCACACTTTTCATTATTTAGAGTCAATTGCCAATTTTTACACCATACTGATATCTTATTCAGATCGTTCTGCAGTTGGTTTTGATCTTCAGATGATTTTACTAGACGGTAAATGACGGCGTCATCTGCAAACAACCTAAGAGAGCTACTTAGATGTTCCCCTAAATCGTTTATGTAAATAAGGAACAGCAGAGGACCAATAACACTACCCTGTGGAACGCCCGATATCACCTCTGTTTTAGTCGATGCCTTACCATCTATTACTACGAACTGTGTCCTCTCTGACAATAAATCCCCTATCCAATCGCAAATTTGGGGCGATATACCATAACCACGCAATTTGATTAAAAGCCGTTTGTGAGGTACGGTGTCCAAAGCCTTCTGGAAATCAAGTAATACGGAATCGATTTGCGAACCTTTGTCGATAGTGCCCATCACGTGCAGAGTTAAGTGAACGAGGAAGAGTGATGCACTGGCGCTGGCATATCACCCGCTTTTCATTGTTTCTCTCAAGAGCTACTTCATACCGCCACCTGCTGGGAGGGACGGACTGAGGTAAAGCGCGATATTTCCCGAGCGTCAACTTTCAAAACAAATACTACCTGTTGCTCCCGCACCCATACCACGCAGAATACTGTCTGGGTCCTTCTGCTGCCTCGTAATATGTAGCTTTCTCAGGCACACCGACTTTTACAAGTACAGCAATTACTGAGTTTAATTACCAACACAAATACCATTTATGAGGTATCAAATTAATCAGAATAATAATGCGGTTCTATTTGTACACATTAAAACGGCATGTAAGGATGTCAGAAATTCTTGACTCCTTACATGGTGGAAAAACGCTGTATGGAATGATGAATCACGGCACACAATGTGACGATCCAATAAGGATGTGGGTATAGCGATTGTCTGGTGAACGTCATCTGCCAGCAAGTGTAGTGACATCAGCAAAATTCGTCGGCGATGGTGTTATGGTGTAGTGGTGTTTTTCATGGAGGGAGCTTCCACCCCTTGTTGTTCTACATGGTGCTATCACAGCACAGGCCTATTATGATATTTTAAGTATCTTATTGATTCCACTGTTGAAGAGCTGATCGAGCACCTGTTCCTAATGCGCGGCCTGAGGCGGAATGTTTAGACGACAATAATGTTTCTGTAATGGACTGGCCTGAACACAGTTCTGACTTTAATAGAACGTCGACTTTGTGCCAGGCCCCACCCACCTACATGAATATCTCTCCATACATCAGCTCACCACGAGAGGTAAGCTGCCATTCCCCAAGAAACCTTTAATTACCTGATTAAATATACGCCTGCGAGAGTGGCTATTGATGGGTCAACACTTCGAACAATTAGTTCATGAGCCAACTAGAATTTTAAATGGATGTCAAAACACACTTAATCTCTTAGCAACAAATAATCCTGAGCTCATAACGAGCATCAAAACGGATGCAGATATTAGTGAACACAGAGCTGTTGTAGCGAGATTAATTATCGAAAGTCCAAAAGTTTCCAAAAATAAACGAAAAGTATATTTGTTCAGGAAAGCAGATAGAAATGCAATACATTGCTTCTTGGAATACAGTTTCCACTTGTTCCTAACACTAAACGTAAGTGTAGACCGGATGTGGCTCAAATTCAAAGAAGTGGTATCGACAGCAACTGTCAGTTTTATACCAAATAAATTAATAAAAGAGGGAGGTGATCCCCCTTGGTACACAAAACAGGTCAGGACACTGTTTCAAAAGCAACGGAAAAGGCATCCTAAATTTAAACGAACATAAAATCTCCAGGATTGGCGATCCTACTCTGAAGCGCGAAATTTAGCGAGGATTTCAATGCGAAATGACTACATTACTTTTAACAAAACTCTTTCTCTAAATTTGACTGAAAACCCTATGAGATTTTGGTGATATATTAAATATACAAGGGGCAAAACAACAATACCCTCACTACGTAATAGTAATGGCGATCCTGCCGATGATAGCAATACAATAGCAAAGTTCCTAAACATAGGTTTTAGAAACTCATTCACCAAAGAAGACGGAACCAATATTCCAGATTTCGAATTACGAACAGAGGACAGAATGAGTAACCTAGAAGTAGATATCATCGGAGTAGTAAAGCAACTGAAATCACTTAACAAGAACAAGTCTTCTGGTCCGGACTGTATACCCACCAGATTCCTATGTGGTTATGCTGATGCAATAGCTCCTTACTTAAAAGCCATATACAACCGCTCTCTCAAAGAAGAATGTGTACCAAAAGATTGGAAAGTTACACACGTCATACCTATCTTCAAGAAAGGCAGTAGGAGTAACCCAGGCTTATTTCATTGACGTCAATTTGCAGCAGGATTTTGGAACATATTCTGTATTCAAATATTATGAATTATCTCGAACAGAACGATCTATTGACCTAAGGTCAACACGAATTTAGAAAATATCGTTCATGCGAAACACAACTAGCTCTTTACTCACACGAAGTGATGAGTGCTATCGACAAGGTATCTCTAATTTATTCCGTATTTCTTGATTTCCAGAAGGCTTTTGATACCGAACCTGACAAACGGCTTTTAATCAAATTGCATGGTTATGGTATTTGCCCCAAATTTGCGACTGGATAGGGGATTTCCTGTCAGAGAGGACACAGTTTGTAATAAGCGATGGTAAGGCATCGACTAAAACAGAGGTGATATCGGGCGTTCCACAGGGTAGTGTCATTGGTCCCCTGCTGTTCCTTATTTACATAAACGATTTGGGAGAAAATCTAAGTAGTTCTCTTAGGTTGTTTGCAGATGACCCCGTCATTTGCCGTCTAGTAAAATCATCTGAAGATCAAAACCAACTGCAGAACGATCTAAATATCACTATGGTGTAAAAATTAGCAATTGACTCTAAATAATGCGAAGTGTGAAGTCGTCCACATGAGCACGAAAAGAAATCCATTAATCTTTGTTTATAAGATAAATCAATCAAACGTGAAGGCCGTACACTCCACAAAATATCTAGGAATTACTGTTACTTCAGACTTAAAATGGAAAGAACACGTACATAATGTCGTGGGAAAGGCGAACCAGAGACTGCGTTTTATTGGCACATCCCTTAAAAGACGCAACAGAACTACTAAAGAGACTGCATACACTACGCTTGTCCGTCCTTTTTTGGAGTATTGCTCCCCAGTGTGGGATCCTTAATAGGCGGATTTGACGGAGGACATCGAAAGAGTTCAAAGAAGGGCAGCTCGTTTTGTATTGTCACGATACAGAGGAGACAGCGTCACGGAAATGATACAGAACCTGTGATGGAAATTATTACAATAACGGCGCTTATCGCTGCGGCGTGGTCTACTTACGAAACTCCAATCTCCAACATTCTCCTCCGAATGCGAAAATATATTGTTGAGTCCCACCTACGTAGGTAGAAATGATCATCAGAATAAAATACGAGTAATCAGAGCTCGAACGGAGAGATTTAGGTGTTCTCTCTTCCCGCGCGCTATTCGAGAATGGAATGAGAGATGAATAGTATAAAGGTGAAACTTCCTGGCAGATTAAAATTGTGTGCCGGAATCGGGACTCGAACCTGGGACCTTTGCCTTTCGCGGGCAAGCGCACTACCGACTGTGCTATCCCGACAAGACTCACGATGCCGCCCCACAACTTTACTTCCGCCAGTACCTCGCCTCTTACTTTCCAAACTTCACAGAAGCTCTCCTGCGAACCATGCAAGACTAGCACTCCTGGAAGAAAGGATATGGTGGAGACATGGCTTAGCCACAGCCTAAGGGATGTTTCCAGAATGAAACTTTCACTCTGCAGCGGAGTGTGCGCTGATATGAAACTTCCTGGCAGATTAAAATTGTGTGCCGGAACACATGCCCATAGGCAGCCAAATTCTTTTATTTTTTGTGATTGTCAGTGTCGGGAGTTATAATAGTATACAGTTCAGTATTGTTCATATACTTTTGCTGAGGTTAGTTACCCCAGATTCTCTCATTTGAAGATTAAATGGTTTTTGTGTAATTTATTCAATCAATTTAATGACAAATTTTATACGTTCTTTCTGTCATGCTATCAGATTTGCCAAAGATGCTCGATGACCACATAATTGACTAAGTAATCACAGACTACCAAAGAACGATCAAACTGACATAATAATTAAAAAAGAAACTTCATTTAACACACATATCAAAATTTTATCAGACATAATTATTTGTGTTTCTTTAGCAGTTAAATTGTTAAAGGTCACAGACGGCTTACATTCCGCCTTAGTAGCATGTGCTTTGGCATACCACAGTTAGAAAAGAAATTTTTTAATTCAGAAACTGACTATCTGCCCATATAAATTCGGTCATAATAACATTGGCATTAGCTTATCAGATTTCTGCAGTAATCATTCAAGGCCTAATGCTATGTGTTTGTTGAAATTAACATTGACTGAAATTAACATTGACTAGCGTTTAACTCAAACAGTGACAGTTTTACAATAATAACGTTTTAATGTGAACACACACACACACACACACACACACACACATGCCCGAGGGTGGACTGGAACCTCCGACGGCGAACAACCGCGCGCACCGTAGAAAAGCGCCTTAAAGTGCTCGGCCACTGCACCGTGGCGCGAATACTAATGTCAACACACGAGGCTCCTACGACTTCAGGAGCTATGATGTTTTCTCTGTCGTAGCAACAAATGTTTTGAGGAAGAAATTATTGGTCTCGAACGTTCTGTGTCGTCACCATCAGTTGAGAACTTGTCACCATCTGTCCCTTCATTTTTAGACTACTTCAGTCGAATGCTCTCTTTCGGTTTATCATGCCGTAAGTTAATTCGTTTCCTTATTGAACGCTCTTCTCATTATTTCTCCCCAGGGGTTTCCTTTTTCGATTAACACTTGTTAAAAGAGTCACGTCCGCTCTCTTGGCTGCCCCCGCCTGTGTTCTTCCTGTCTTCTCAAAAACTCTAACGATTCCGATATTTCCCCCTGTTCACTGTGGAGCGCGGGCTTCACGTCAAATCACTTACACCTCCCAGCTAGACGATCACGGATTTCGCTGAAAATTTATTTGAACATTTGCCCATGTCCTCGATGAACATTGAACTTTATCAATGCCCCTCGACTAATACTTGTCGATTATAGTCACTTTTTCTACACCACGTGTGACTTCGCGTAAAGCGAGCGCGAATTTCTGGTATCTTTGAAGCGTTATCATGGGCAATATTTTGTTGAAAGAAATAATATTCGCCAATTTGTAATACTGTCTGCATTCTCGTAAGCATAACTAGGAAAAGAATTTGACAAGTCACATTCAGCCAGACGTATTGGGCAAAGTCGCCCGGAAGAGACCAGCGCTGGATATTTTAATAAAAGGAATAACCAGCATTGTTTGTAAAATGTTTGCTTCTTATTATTCAGAAAATCGAGTTCGATAACATACTGGTCATTCCCAGTGTTAAAACATTATCAAACACAGTGCACTAATGATAACACTTAACAAGAAATGTCACTGTCAAACCTGAAGAAATGTCTTAGGTGCAAGATTTTTTTTTTTCACATTTAACAGTAATATTTGTTATTACATGTTCGCATGAGTCCACTGACTCATGCTATGGCTGTCAGTATGTTCTCTATATGATCGAACTCTGGTTGCCAAGTAATAAAAATCAAACAATTCATTACAAATGATCGGCTTTTCCTTTATTATAAGAATTATTTTTCCAGAAAATGGAAGTCAAAGCTTTGCTTATATCTCAAGGACTAAAGGTGTGACTGACATCAAGCTTGGCATACCGTAAACTGAAAAAAAGTTTCTCTGATATTAACTTATATTTATTTACCAGCTAATATTCAGTAAATTAAGTGCAAAATTAAAGATTTTGTAAAAGAAAAGGTAAAAACGGGAATTTTCATTTAAAAAAATTAAAACAAAACCTAGCTCTGTAAAACTTTCCAAAATGGGCTCTTCAGAAAGACCATGGTTTTAAGTGCAGAACAAATAAAAATTAGGCTAACTGTGTTAGGTAACTTCAATCGAAGTTGCACGCGAGAAATTACGCCACGAAAAAAATGCAAACTTCTGATTTTTATGTCTCATAGAGTAGAAGCATGATGAACACTAAATACTCAATAGCTTGCTAGCATAATGATGAATACAAAATTTATGTACCAGTAGTTTAGAAATTTGTCAAAAAGATGAAGATTTTTGTGAAAAGGAGAAAACAGTTATCCTCGACACTTCTTGTATAATTACTTTACCCTGTTAAAGGTTAAAAAAACCTGTCTCAATCCCTATCTGAGCACTAGGGTTTGGGTTGTTTGGTTGGAACAGGGGGACTAAACTGCTAAGGTTATCGGTCCCCCGGTGGAGAGGGGAAGGAGCGAGGATAGGAAAGAAGGGGAGGGAAGGGGGAAAGGAAATGCAGTCCGGGAACTAAAGAAGGAAGGAAGACTGCATCAGCTCGGGGCCCCGTGCTCGCCACGCATGTGTTCACGAAAGAGTCGTGAGCCCTCTGGGGGGCCTGAGCACTAGGTCTCATTTCCAACATGGGCTAGCAATGATACAGTCATTCGGTACATTCTGAGGACAGTTAAGGACCTGTTATATGTCTTGGATTGAGACGTGCACTGCTTACTGGTGTCTAAAACTGCAAATCACAGTAGATTTGTTCCATCTGAAGAGACACCGTTTTAGGGTACTAAAACATTGCAGATGAATCCTTGTGAATAATAGAAGATGGAATAAATCGTCTGTCCGGAGTTTTAAGACAGGCCACAGAACAGTCAGCGTTAGAACCAAAATTTTACTGCTCACAAGCTGGCAGACGACATTCACCGGGCATTCGACATACCAACAACCTGCCATTGTATCGCCACTTTATGTAGTGTGATTAGTCACTCCACACAACGTTCTTCCGCTGTTCAGACGTCCAATGTTTACCCTTCTTACACCAATTGGAATTCACCTGCACGATGTGTGACTTATGATCATCCACTCGGCCATGAAATCCAAGTCTTCTCACCTCCTGCCCAACTGTCAGTACTTGGAGTCGATTCTGATGCAGTTTGCAATGCCCGTGTGATGGTCTGGATACATGCCTGTCTATTAAACTGTACGACCCTCTTCAACAGTCTGCAGTCTCTGTCAGTCAGCCTGTACGCTTTCATGCTGTACGTGTCCCTTCACTATCACATCAGAAACATTGGGCCTAGGGATGTTTAGAAGTGTGAAAATCTCGCGTACATACTTCAAGTTACACTCAGTCACCTGACCACGTTCTATTGAAGTCCGTGAGTTTCGTATAGCGCCCCATTCTGCTCTATCATGATACCTAATGACTGCTGATGTCGCTGATATGGAGTGCCTTGCAGTATGTGTCAGCACAATGCACATAACAGGAAAAATCTATGTTTTTTTGGGTTTCCAGATACTTTACATAGCTTAAACATTACTTTCATAAAGACTCCAACCATCATCCTAGACAAAAAAGAAGAGTGATTAAAACCTTGGTTGACAGGGCGCATAAAATTTGTGAACCGGTTTACTTACAAGACGAGGTCGAACATCTTCGAAGGACCTTCAAGAAGAATGGTTATTCCACCAGAGAAATAGACCGAGTTCTTCGCCGCGCTACGAAAACTACAAACAATAAGGAACCTCAACCATCCAAAGCGAAAGTGTTCCTTCCCTTTATCAGTCATGTCACAGATCGCATTGGAAAAGTGCTGGACAAACATGGGGTTGAAACTATTTTCAGACGTACCAGGAAAATTAAAGAACATTTAAGATCTGTAAAAGATGCACGACACCCTTTGGATACACCGGGTGTGTATAAAATTCCTTGCAGCTGTGGCCAAGTGTATATCAGAACTACGAAAAGAAGTGTGAACACTCGTCTAAGTGAACACAAGAGAAACTGCGGCCTGGGACATACACAGAAATCGGCCGTAGCGGAGCATGTTTACCAAGAGGGCGACCATCAAATTAAATTTAACGAGACCAGCGTTTTATCAAAAAATTCTCACTATTATGCATACAGAGAAGCTATTGAAATTTACAAACATCGTAATAATTTCAATAGAATGGAAGAATGTGTTAAATTAGACAAGATTTGGAATTCAACGTTGCCAAGCACGTTAACAATCGATCTTTCTCTAGTAATAAGGTTGGCATTACCAGAGATAGATGCTCAGCCGACGTGATATACTGTGGCGCCCCCTACACTACCTATATATGCGGCGCTCCCTCGAGGCCCCATCGCAGTTGCCACTTAGCCTCCGAAGATGTCTTCCGTAGGTGAAGACGAAACGTTAGGGGAGAGTTTTATCCATCGACCATGGCCTACCAGCCCGAAAATTTTGAGTGAAAATACTTAGACTAAGTTAAACTAATCTACAGACAACACACACATCCATGCCAGAGGGAGGATTCGAACCTTCGACGCGGGAGGCCGCGCGCTCCGTAACGTGGTGCTCCAGACCGCTCAGCTACTCCCGCGCGGCGAGGACGTAGTAAACAGAATTGAGGAGAAGAGGAATTTCTGGCAGACCTTAACCAAAAGAAGGGATAGATTGATAGGACATATTCTTAGACATCAAGGAATTGTCAATTTAGCGTTGGAGTGAAGTGTGTGGGGGTAAAAATCGCAGAGGGCAAGAGATGAATACGGTGGACAGATTCAAATGGATATAGGTTGCCGTTCTTATGAGGAGATTAAGAGGCTTGCTGAAGATAGAGTAGGGTGGAGTGCTGCATCAAACCAGTCTCCGTCCGGACTGAAGACCGCAACGACACACAAATCTCTTCAACAAATAAAGGAAATAATTCTCATCGCCATTTCTATCTCAAATCATTTCGTAAACATAAAAATGTATCCATCAAAAATTTTCACATTAGGCTTTGAATATGAGGCATCGTACCACAATATAATCTGTTCTTAAATAAGTTAGCAGTCATTTGATCATTCTGTTTTATTACTTCTAGAAAAAAAACTACACTGTATTAATCCATTATTCCTGGAACATGAAAGTAATCAGAACCAAATAATAATACCGACTATATGTCGTCCCTTTAACGTAAATAAAAAGTTTTAAAATTCACAAAACTTTTGTAATTGACGCTTTGTCATCCGTTATTTTAAATCAAAATTCTGTGAAAATCACATTACACTAAAAAAAAAAAAAAAAAAAAAAAAAAAAAAACACAAATCATCGGCACAGTGCCGTCACTCAATTTATCTGGCACTTACTCCGAAAAAAAACATTTTTATCGGCGCTTTGCCATCCAAAACATTGTAACACTTCACACTTCGTGGAATAATAATTAAATAGACAATAAGCCTTAGCTTCACTATCACATAACTTGTCTACGTCATAACCGATACTGATACACTGAATCCACAACTGCTAAAATCTTTACTAGTGCTTGTGTCCATGGCATATTATTGATTTGCTGGATAGTTGTTGAGTTTGAAATCTGATAGTCCATTCTCTTGACTTCCAGCTCAGCTTAAAGGTCCAGCTGCATTACATGTAAAAGTACAGATAATCTCAAATTAGTGTCTTAATAATTCTAAATAAGTACATACATGAAATCATAATTATATAAAATGATAGAAAATATCGTGTTTTGTTATTTTTGTACAGAAGTATGTTCAAACAGAAAATTGTGTTTGTATACAAAGGCGTGTATTTGTTTTTGTCAGTTTGTTTTGGTGGTCGTGCGTTGCCCCTTCTCAGTCGTTTAAATGCCGGTGGCTGTCCGCGCCATATGGCGTTAACTAAGCGATCCATACATGAGTCACGCGTCAGCTGGCGTCTTATTGCTTGCCTCGTAGCTCCACACACAGCAACTGTGTCAAATCGCGCCACAATTCTGTGCAGGCTAAGATATATTTCGATCAGTACTCTTATTGACACTGCATAGTCAGTTTCTGTTATAAGCATTTGACACAAACTATGCCCATTCATATACTTGTTATATATCTGGGGCTACAGTTTCTGCAACGCAGAAAATTACGGACCATTGCTGGCTAAAAACGGTATCACAGGAAGATGAACGTAATGATGCTTACCTGATTCCACCAAAATTAACAGTGCCAATTATCTGTGGATTGCATCTGCTCTGTAGAAGGGACGCAGTAATCGATCTCTCTATAGGGAGATTAATTTTAGAGGTCGCATAGTAGTACCACTGGAAGGCGTTACAAATGAACAGCTGTGCAAATGTCAGTCTACATCTACATGAGATACTCTGCAAATCTCATTTAAGTGCCTGGCAGAGGGTTCAGCGAACCACAATTATACTATTTATCTCCCGTTTCATTCTCGAATAGCGCGCGGGAAGAAAGAACACCTAAATCTCCCCGTTCGAGCTCTGATTTCCCGTATTTTATTCTGATGGTCATTTCTACCTATGTAAGTGAGAGTCAACAATATATTTCCGCATTCGGAGGAGAAAGTTGGCGATTGGAGTTTCGTAAGTAGCCCACGCCGCACCGATAAGCGCCGTTGTTGTAATGATTCCCATCCCAGATCCTGTACCATTTCCGTAACGCTGTCTCCCCTGTATCGTGACAATATGAAATGAGCTGCCCTTCTCTGGACTCTTCCTAATAAGGATCCCACACTGGGCAGCAATACTCCAAAAATGGACGGACAAGCGTAGTGTATGCAGTTTCTTTCGTAGTTCTGTTGCATTTTTTAAGAGTTCTGCCGATAAAACGCAGTCTCTGGTTCGCTTTTCCCACGACATTATCTACGTGTTCTTTTCAGTTCAAATCTGAAGTAATAGTAATTCCTAGGTATTTTGTTGAGTTTATGGCCTTCACTTTCGATTGATTTATCTTGTAAACAAAGTTTAACGGATTTCTTTTCGTACTCATGTGGACGACCTTGTACTTCTCATTATTTAGAGTCAATTGCCAATTTCTACATCATAGTGATATCTTATTCAGATCGTTCTGCAGCTGGTTTTGATCTTCAGATGATTTCACTCGACGGTAAATGATGGCCCCATCTGCAAACAACCTAAGAGAGCTACTTAGATTATACCCTAAATCGTTTTACATAATAAGGAACAGTAGAGGACCAATAACACTATCCTGTGGAACGCCCGATATCACCTCCGTTTTAGTCAGTGCCTTACCATCGATTACTACGAACTGTGTCCTCTCTGACGGGAAATCCCCTATCCAGTCGCAAATTTTGGGCGATATACCATAACCACGCATTTTGATTAAAAGCCGTTTGTGAGGTACGGTGTCAAAAGCCTTCTGGAAATCAAAAAATACGAAATTCGATTTGCGAACGCTTGTCTATAGCACCCATCACTTCGCGTGAATAAAGAGCTAGTTGTGTTTCGCTTTAACGATATTTTCTAAATCCGTGTTGACCTTGGGTCAATAGATCATTCTGTTCGAGATAATTCATAATATTTGAATAAAAATGTTCAAATGTTTGTATAGCTTATGGGACTTAACGACGGGGTTATCAGTCCCTAAACTTACAAACTACTTATGCACTAGCTACTACTAAGGACGGCACAAATATCCATGCCCGAGGGGGGATTCGAACCTCCGATCGTAGTGGCCGTGCAGACCGCGACTGGAGCGCCTCAGTCCCCTCGGCCACAGCGGCCGGCAATATTTGAATACAGGATATGTTCCAAAACCCTGCTGCAAAATGACGTCAATGAAATAGGTCTGTAGTTTTCTGGGTTACTCCTACTGCCTTTCTTGAATATAGGTGTGACCTGTGCAACTGTCCAATCTTTTGGTACAGATCCTTCTTTGAGAGAGCGCTTGTATATGGCTGTTAAGTAAGAAGCTCTCGCTTCAGCATAATCAGATAGAAATCTAATGGGTATACAGTCCGGACCAGAAGACTTGTTAAGTGATTTTAGTTGCTGCACTAATCTGATGATATCTACTTCTACGTTACTCATTACGGCCTCTGTTCGTAAGTCGAAATCTGGAATATTGGTTTCGTCCTCTTTGGTAAACGAGTTTCTAAAAGCTATGTTTACTAACTCTGCTTTAGTAGCGCTGTCACCGGCAGGATCCCCATTACTATCATGTAGTGAGGGTATTGTTTGTGTTTTGCCCCTAGTATATTTAGCATATGACCAAAATTTCTTTGGGTTTTCAGTCAGATTTCAAGAAAGAGTTTCGTTGTGATACGTATTGTAGGCATCTCGCATTGAGATCCTCGCTAAATTTCGAGCTTATGTGAAGGATCGCCAATCTTGGGGATTTTGTTTTCCTTTAAATTTACCATGCCTTTTCTTTTGCTTTTGCATCATTGTACTGACCTGTTTTGTGTAATCATTGCAGATTAATTATTCAGGGCCTGTACAAGATAACGTCAAACTATGTCAAATGTTAGTCAACGGAATGGTAATAAGAATAAGCTATCGTTAATTAATGAAAAGACTTTCGAATCGGGTAGTGTTGAAGCTAACCAGCAATAGCAAATGGTGGATGTTCTGTTAATATATGTTATAGTTTGTGATGAAAAGCCAGGAATAATTAAGGGTTATGTTTACAACATGGAGGTTTATCCCCACAACACTTATTATCGGACCTTTTACTGGATTCCGTAGGTTAAGACAGAGAAGATATCAGCAGAATTACGGAAAATGCTTGAATGGAAAATTATTGAATCTTCACAATCAGCATATTAGAGTCCATTGGTACTATTTTAAAGCTGATGGCAGTGTACGCATCGATTTAGATGCTAGAGAGATAAAGATGATAATAGTACCTATTGGGACGCATGAAGAAAATTTAGATGAATTACCGAGTAAAATACCTGTCATCTCAATATCTACGAAGTTCCTATTGGCAGGTGTTGTTGAGTGACCAGTCGCATAAATATACTGCGTTCATGTTCGCTGGAAGGTGTTGCCAGTGTAGAATAATGCCCTTCGGATGACCGTGAGCGGAGGTTTCTTTATTGAAACTCTGGACACTATGTAGCAGCTAGTTATTATTGAAAAAGTTACGTGTATGTTGATGATCTGTTCATAGGAACACAGTTCTGGCCAGAACATCTTAGAAACTTAGATTCTGTGCTAAGCCGTTTTGAAGAATTTGGTGTAATAATAAATTTTTAAAAAATCTAAATTTTCTTGAGAATAAATCAAATTTCTTGGACATAATATCATATCACCAGGCGGTATTTGTCCAGACAAAATTAGACACCATTCATAATTTTCCTTACCCTAGTACGAAGTGTGAATTAAAGTTTTTTATTGTTTTGACATCTTTCTTTCGTAAATATTTACCTAATAATTCGTTGAACAATGATGTTTTATTACACCATTTGCTGTCAAATACATGACGAAATTAATAAGGCCCTGATGAAGGCAAAATTTGTGATAAAGATATGAGTAAAGAGTTTTGTATGTCTACGGATCCTTCGACTA
Organism: Locusta migratoria; assembly: GCA_026315105.1. Classification (NCBI taxonomy): domain Eukaryota; kingdom Metazoa; phylum Arthropoda; class Insecta; order Orthoptera; family Acrididae; genus Locusta; species Locusta migratoria. Next base: position 371,732,948 of record CM048747.1, on the reverse strand, counting down.
CAGGTTTGGAATCTTATCTGTTTCAATGAGAAAAAGTTGAAGAAAGAAGTTGGGATTATCAGTTTTCCAGCGGAATTTTATCGCAATGTGAGCGCAGTTATAATACTACCGAAGTAGAAGTTTTAGCTGTGAAATGGGCCTTAGAGAAGTTCAGTTACTTTGTGTATGGATAAATAAAAACTGTACTGTGACCATCAGGCCTTTATATTCTTATTGTCTTCTAAATTACTGTATTACATCCCAGATTAACTCGTAGGCTATGGTTCTTTAGTCGTATGATTCAGAATTGATACACATTTAAAGAAAAAGATATTATTGTAGCCAAAGTCTTATCACGTCTTCCAGAAGAGCTACCCACCTACTTTGTTTTATCTGAACAAGGTAAAAGTTTTAGAATTCTATTAATTAAAGATACATCCTTCAGAAGAGATTTTATTCATTTTTTTAATATAGCACATTTACATGACAATAATTTTCACTGGAAACAAGTGAAGCGAGCGATTGTGTCCGGATCGGCCACAAATAATTCTAATTACTTATAGAGTGATAACATCCTATATTACAAAGATAAGAGTAGGTAATTGGCGTGTAATTGAAACAAAAGTGTGTGGTAAACATGCTTTGTGTTGGGTCATTATGGCCATGAAAATGTGCTGAGAAATTGTTACGACGTTCTTATGACCAATATTTACGGTTAATCGTGCACCGACTCCTATGCTCATGTGCAGTTCGCCAACGGAAGAAACTGGTTGCACACAGTTTATGTACCAACTTTAGTTCCGACTAAAGTGCTTCAGTTAGTATCTTGTGATATATGTGATCATTTTCCACCACACAATGTGGTTTCAAATATATTTTGTCAATGTATGACACATTTGCAAAACATGTTAAAATGTATCCTTTAGCTACCTGTGTCGCCGTAATACGACGTTTTAAAGAATATTTCCTAGTAATAGGCAAACCACCTGTAATTATTTCAGATAATGGAAGTTATTTTGTAAGTTATAAATGGCGTAATTTTGTAGAAGAGATTGATTTTAGAAGAATGCTTGTTACTCCCTTTCATCAACAAAACTCTAGTAAAGAAAATATTCCGTGATTTTAATAGGTTTGTAGGTACCTAAGTTTCCTTCAAGCCTTCCGAATGGACTGATTATATTATTTGAAGAGATTCAGAACAACTTACTTCATGCTTCCACTAAACATACTCTGACGAAGATAATGTTTGATTACAAGGAAAATAACGAATGCTTAAGCATAATCGCACAAGTGACGTTCACGCTTCAGTAGGGAAATAGATAGTGCGCTACGTTGTCTGCGTGAGTCCACCCAGAACCAAATAGCTAAGTACGATAAATCAATTGCCAAAATTATTGACTACAACTCGGGGACTTAGTATTGTTACCAAATTATCCAAAGTCGACGAGTAAGTAAATAAGATAAAATAAACAAATAGCAAAACCATTACAATGGTACTTTTTACAAATACTGAATATCCCATTCGAAAATTGGCTAGTAAACCATGGGCCAGGATAGCAAAAGGTCTCTATCACTATAAGAATTTAAAGAAACACGTGTTACCTGAACAATGACTATTCGTTTATGACCGATATTGTTAGTATTTTAATGTTTGTTAATAAATCTTCTGGGTTGTAAAGCCGTGTTCCAAGAAACTTGTTGCTTCCTTATGTTTCGTCTGATGTTGCACCAGACTTCTTCGGTTGTCCATCTGTTGAGTCTTGCCGAACAACATAAATAACTTCTTATTATATGACTAGTTGCAGTATTTCTAAATCTACATTCATAATGAAACAATTAACTTATGGCTAATATGAATAAAAAATACATTAAAATATGATAGAGTGAAGGCTTTCACGACCGGTTGACATATTTGTCAATAAATCTGTAAGACCGTGTTTCGAGAAACTTGCTGCATCCCTAGGTTTCGTCCGATGCTGTTGCGCCGAACAAAACGGAACGAAGCAACAAGTTTCTTGGAACACGGCCTTACAACCCTGAAGATTTATTAACAAATATGTCAATCAGATGTGAAAGTTGCAGTCTATCATCAGTATTTTAATGTATTTTTTATTGAATCATATTAGCCATAAGTTAACAGTTTCATTATGAATGTAGATTTAGAAATACTTCAAGTAGTCACATAATAATGAGATACTTACGTTGTGTGGTCCTTTGTGTCGTTTATTATTCTAAGAACTGTTTTCATGACTCAAATGATCAGAAGTCTCTGTTGCAATGTTTATTATTTATTATTATTCTATTATAAATCAATATGCGGCTCTACTTCTGCTATAGGGTTCTTAAAGGCAGTAACAAGAAACGGTTAAACTACTCTCATCACAGCTTCAAATGCATAAAACGCCCATCTCTACAGTGAACCTGATGATCTGATGGACGCGCGAAACGCGTTATTGGATGTAATAACACAAAAATTGCAACAGAGACTGCTGATTATTTGAGTTACCACTTACTGCACTACCAACCATCATGCAATGGAATGAAATGAACTGTCTTTAGATGTAGTGAAGGAAATAGGTATCTGCTTGACTCGCAGCTGAAATTTTAAATTTTGTTCATAATATCAAATCAGTTACTCCTTAAGATTCATGAATTTTCTGTAAATGAACTGTTACTACGTGACAGCATTAATGCTCTAGTCCTTAGTAGAAGATATTGATTCCAGAGGGCAATGTAAGTTGAAAGATGTAAGATGATGCGTATGAGTAGGAAAAACAAGCCCATAATGTGTGTTACATTGCAGAGCAATATGAAATGGAACGAACTTGTGAGCAAGGCGGACAGTCGACTTCGGTTTATTGGGAAAAGTTTGGGAACATGTACTTCATCTGTAAAGGAGACTGCGTATAAAACGCTTGTACGACCACGTCTTGAGTATTGCTCAGGTGTTTGGGACTCTCCGCAGATCAGTTTAAAGGAAGACATGAAACAGTTCAGAGGCGAGTATACCCTCCGCCACACCCCTTACGGTGGATTGCGGAGTATGTATGTAGATGTAGATCTTATCATATGATTATTAGTGGTCTTTTATGTTGATTGAGAAATGATTTGTTGTTGCTGTCCTCAAAAATTTTTTAAATCTTCAGATTATTAGAGTTTCTATGAGTAGATTTTAATCTCAAAGATTAATTCAATTACCATTTATTTATTTAGCATATGACATAGAATTATACGTAGGTTGGAACTTCAATAGTGGCAACTATTCATTCACAACCGATACAAAAGCGTAACATGTTTGCACCTGCTACTGTCCTTCAAAGTAGTCACCAGCGTTGTGTAGAAATCGTTGCGAGCGATGTGGAAGGCGTAGTATACAGTTAGCAGAGCCTGGTCTGTTGATGGTGTGAATGGAAGGGTCTACTGCCTGTCGAATCTCTGGAACAGTTCTGAAGCGAATGCCACGAAGTGGTTTCTTCGTCTTCGGAATCAAATCAAAGTCACAAGGACTTAATTCCGGGGAGCATGGTGGATGGTACAGTACTTCCCAGTCCCATCGACCGAACAGAGCAGCCACAGCTTACGCAGTATGCGCCCGAGCATTACCGTGCAAAATGATGGGTGGGTGGCGCAGAATGTATTGTCGCTTCTTTCAGAAAGCTGGTTGAAGGTGGTGCTCCAAAAATGAACAGTAATACTGTGCACTGACTGTCTGCCGTGGAGGAACGTAATGCGTTAGTATAACACCATCACAGTTGTACACGAGAATCACCATAACTTTTATCATACTGGGACTCTGACGTACTTTCGACTTTCGCTGCAACCCATAATAACTCCATTTGTTGCATTGGCGTTTCAGTTTTGACTCTGACGACATGGCCCATGTTTCATCCAGTGTTACAATACGGCGTAAGAAAGGCCTCTCCTTCGCACTCATAGCGCTCCAAGTGCGTCTGAGCAGCGTCGTAACGCGTCCATTTCTGCATTTCTGTCAATTCTTGTTGGACCCATCGTGATGGTGCTTCGCATGCCCAGGCACATTCAATGATCCAACTCCGTTGTTCCTGTTTCGAAAACATTGACACCGTTACGTGAGACTGCTCGCCCACAAGTGGCTGTTTTTCCCTTGATTGTGCGCACGCCGATGACGTGGGACGGACGAATTCATGTGCTATCAACATCAATTGTAGATTCCATTGTATAGTGTCTCCACAACAGTGTTGCCACTAAGTTACAACCCTCGTTTATTGAGTGCATCTTTTCCTTGGCCATGTTCCCTCACATGCTGGATCGGCTCTTTGTTATGTCCGGATTTGGCGTGTTAATATATACGGGGTGACCGGATGCCCTTTCTGTCACCACTCCATGCCCCCTCCCCCTTTCTTCAAGAGGAAATGTGTACTCCAAATGTCTGGATATAGACTTATACAAGTGAAAGTGTAAAGAGTTACCAAACGTGTAACTGAGGCGGGACTTGGGAACCAGCCCGGTATTCACCTAGGGGTGTGTGGCAAACCGCCAAAAAACCACATTCAGGCTGGCCGGCACTCTGACCCCCTTCTTTAATCCGCGGATTCGAACCGGGGCTGGTACGCCTCCCCGTCTCGGAAAGCGGTGCGTTAGACCACACGCCTAACCGAGCGGGTTTGAGTACATACAATAATAGATATAAATATATCTTCATTACAATGACATGTACACAAGGATATAAAATGAATAAAGAGATCTGGAGAACGGCAGTAGATGACGTTTGGGGATCAATTTCTCATCATAGTTGGATATCGAAAGATTCCAACCAGTTAATTGCTGCGGGTGTTGCGTCTACAAAGTGCCCATGATTTTTCTTTCTGGGAAGTCGCGTAGAAAGTGCTCCAGCGTTTGTGCCGATGTTCCGCAATCGCATTTTCCTTTCTGCTTACACCTAGCATATGATCCAGAAGTTCGTGATCAACTTTTTTGGTTGCACCTTAAACACAACAAAGTGTTCTTGCAGACGTCATCGTCTCCACTTGTGTAGCGTTGCTTTGTTCACGGCGTGGCCAGTTCTGATCCGGTTGAGAGAGCTCCATATTTTTCTTGTTTGCCTTGCATCCGGGAGTTGGATAGTCGGGTCTATATTGTCTAAATTCTTGTAGCTATGGAAGAACGCCCACTGATTTCTCCATTCGTCTTTTAGATTATAGCCGTCTGAGGCAAGATTGCCAGTGCTCACTTATATTGGGTCTCTAGATTTTAGTTTGGTGTGTGGTACGTTGTTCAACGTTTCATGATTAAGTAAGTCCGTGGACCGTTTGAGTTTGATCTATTTATGTGTTACTGCTTGTTGTCGTCGTAGATTTGGAGGAGCAATATCGGCGAGTACTTAAAGCCAAGGTGTTGGTGTGGATTTAAGAGGTCCTGTCACGCTCCTCATCACATCACTTAGGCGGATATTTTGTTGCCAATTCAAACAGGAGAAAAGTATTCGGCAATAGGATACACAAGTGCTTGTGCTGTGGTTCTTAAGGTGTCTGCGTTAGATCCCTAGCTAGCACCAGCCAGTTTCCTTAGTATATTATTTCTTGATTTTAGCTTCTGTTAATCATATTTCGTAAATGTCAGGAAACTGTCGAGAATCACCTAAATGTTAGGAGTGTCGATAATGTCATATTTTTTATAGCGGAGTATTACATGTAATTCTCTATTTGCCATTCCGTTGGTTAGGTGGAATGATCTGTTTTATTAGGGTTCGGGCAAAATGTCAACCTTTTTGTAATAGTGGTCGAGCTTTTCTAGGTCGCTGGTAAGTGTTTCCTCGCCTTCTTGGAATGTTGCTTTGAGCTACAATAGCTAGGTCGTCAGCGTAACTAAACATTACAGACTAGGTAGTGACTAAGTCGCTAGTGTACAAGTTCAGTGAAAGTGGAGACACAACGGAGCCCTGCGAAAGTCCGTTTTCTATAATATAGGTTTTATAGTTTTCAAAATGACCAGCCAAAATCGCACACTAACAATTTATTAAATGACGACGGGTTTCGGTGCACTGTGGCGCCATCATCTGGTCACATACATGTTATAATCTGGTCATCTGTCAATATAAAGACATGCAAGAAAATCCAAAACATAAAAAATATCATACATTTGGAATTAAGAAGGCACTTATCCTACCTTGTTAAAAATTTGGTATAAAATAACAAGTGCAACATTGCACTTAGTCACTATATAAATGCGACACAGTACGGCATTACAATTTCATTTAAAAGCTGTAAGCTATACGGCATGAGATGGCTGCACTGGGAGAAGGAGGCGCTACAAGCCGAATGTGAACATTCGCCCCCAGCAGTCTCCACTCAGGGCTCAGGTAAAAGTGCGAGCATAATACAACTCTTCACACGCACTTAAATCGTGATAACCTGCCACTGTAGTAGCAGTTACCTATCTAACGCCTGCAGCAGACTCCCGTAGTCTTATATAGGTGATGTAACGTCCTTCTATTTCATATTTTGGTTGGTGGTGAAAATTTATTTGGTTTATTGTAGTGCTTCGGAATTATAGAAGCGACACCAGCGGTAGTGCAAGCTTTCGTCGTCTTCACATAAAAATTCAGTAGGCACGTAAAATTTTATTTGAGGCATACGTTGGTTATTTAAGTTGGTACACCTGATATTATTTCATATATTCCTTCGACCATAGATAATGGTAGAATGGGCACGGCATTGTATTCTTGGCACCAACATCTCTGCAACTAAACCATTATTTTGCCAACAGTCACGTGGCAATGTACAGATGTGATACAGCTTTGCCTAGGATTAAACAGAGGTTTTGGAGAAGGCAAGTAACATTAAATTCCAAAATAAAGTCTAATTACTTTAAAATAATGTCATTTCTTGAAAACTGTCTAGTTGTTTATTATATCCGGCTAATGTTTGCCAACAGTCACGTGGTCATATGTTTGAACCACGCCATATGTATAGCCGCTCTGGTGTTTGACCGGTCTGTTAGTATCTATGGTCGAAGATATATTCAGTTATGGATGCCTCTGGTTTAACTTTCCGTAGCCTAACACAGTTTATGGATTATATTTTAACTGATGAACATGGACTCTGTGACGTCAGGGGCTTGTTTTAAAAATTATAAATTATTTTTTTAATATAATCTTTTCTTTCCCGGTAGTTCCATTTAACGAAGCACGTCACAAAAACATTCACTAGTCTTTACCTATAAAAGTCATAATATTTTGATTATTTTTAGTCACTTTGATTCACAGATAAATCAAAGAAGTTCTTCAATTATTAATGGGAAGGTCAGGTGCTAACTACTATTGATATGGTCGACACAAAATTTTAAATTAACATTTCTCCTATATTTCACCTTATGCACAGATTTACAAAACACTGTCAAAGTCACGCGATATATTTTATATATGCAGTTCTCTATAGTTCATTTCACAAAATCTCAGTTTGATATTTTTGGCAAAGTTAATATTTAAATTTTTTTTTAACAAGTTGAAGTTATTTGATTTAATGGTTTACGTTATAGGAGGCGATCCACTTATATTATTGTAAAAAGATATAAAATAGCCAAGATCGCTTATCATCAGTTTTTATTAATGACGACCGGTTTTACTGAACTATGTCAGCATCATCTGGTCAAATAAAATATTTTACAAGGCCATAATCTTGTAATGTCAAATAGTTGTTATATTAAACGATTTACAGTGCATAGGTGCTTTTGGCACTCACTGTGTTAATTACGTTTTATTATAATGACATAGTGCACCTATGCACTGAAAATCGTTTTATATAACAACTATTTGACATTACGAGATTATGGCCTTGTAAAATATTTTATTTGACCTGATGATGCTGACATAGTTCAGTGAAACCGGTCGTCATTAATAAAAACTGATGATAAGCGATCTTGGCTATTTTACATCTTTTTACAATAATTTGATTTAATGTTTGTCAATGAAGAAAACCTTTTTAGCAATGATTAATATTGCCTTGAATATTACGTTCCTATCGGCATGCAGAATTTTTCTAAGTCCGTAGCCTATCCCGAATTAAAGTCCACAGATATTATTTACACACTCGCGTATAAGTTCGATGTAATTAAGCCTTTCAAATAAATTCAATCATAGTAAACCAGAAGTTTGGAATATTTTTGCATCTGACTATCTATTTCAGTTACAACCACAAAGACTGAGTGAGATCTTATCGTTACGAGCAACAAATTCTGAGAGCTGTTAACGTTGGGAGAAACAAAGACTGAGAGAGCGAGTAGCTATTCTGCGGAACTATTTATACTACTATTGCGACAAAAGATTACTCTGATTTACGGTGTTTAGACGCGGTTATTCTGAGACTGTACTGTTTCGATACTTCAAAGAATATATCGACTGTTACTGAAATTTTGACAAATACGTAAAAATTCTGCCTCTTACAAATTATTAGAATTGAATCAAGATGGAAATGGCTAGTTTGTGCTGTGGTTGGGATGTAGTGTTACAATGTTGACGACCGCAGCGTCGACACCTTAGTGTTTTCATAACTCTGTGTTTACATACGCATCCCTATACAACTTTCTTTGCCTGTTCAGTGTATGAAACACTTTTGTTACTGCAACAATATAAGTAAAGCTATCTAAGCCGAAGTTAGACGTGAAAGTACACACTTAGTGTGTTCCTAATGGAGGCGATAGACTCTAGTTTTCCTTACAAGTTAGTTACCCAACCAGTTATAGAATGCCTACGGTTCAGTTCGACTTTTACAAATTAACAACCATTGGCAGAGGTGAAGAAAATTATAGAAAACTTCTTCACTTGGTCTGGGATAGGTCACCTTAACTTACTAATACTGAGCGACATTTGCAAAGATATGTGGTCCACCGCCCATTTCACATACTCCAGGCGTCAGACGACACGTAATGTGGTTTTTATTAGATGTCTGGGACCTCTTTTCAGTATCAGCTTAATACAATTCATCTACGAGTCTTGTTTTCTCTGAACTGAAGTCTATGACTTGACAGATGCCGAGCAAAACCTAATGCTAGACTAATTTCACTTGAAAGAACTACTGTCGAAGCTGCTTTCAGGCCATAAAAGGTTTATCATTTAAGGAATAAGACTGGCCGTCCCATGCTGTATCTTTGTAAAAATCTAACAGAAAAATTTAAAAATATAAAAATAAAAATGCCATTAAGGATTTACTAACTTACCTTGTAACAAGAGTTTCCACGGCTTTTCAGGAGGGAGCAGACTTAAGTGAACACTTTTTCTAAATTTGAATTGCATAACTTCCTGTTTGCAAATATTTGATGTAACCAAACACACAAAATATAATTATAATAATATACTCAAAAGATGTATTTTCCTTACTGTTTCCAATGTAAAACCTGAAGACTAGAATGAAGATAAAAAATCCAAATCTTTACCTTTCAAGGGAGAATGGAATAGCATTTAAATTTACCCTTTTCGATAATAGAATACAATTGTACAAAATATCTTCTATCATTTAAACATTTTAAAATAGGCGAACATTTACTTTTCATTAATTACTCAGAGAAAACTTCGTCTTTTTTTCTTGGATTTCTTCGAATATGATTTGATTCCCTTGTCGCCTGAACGCCCAAAATATCGTACGTATAACAAAGTGTCCCGTTAATAATCTTCATTTGTGTTAAGGTGCCTTTTTTATTAAAGCTGTGCACAACCACTAACTTAACTCTAAGCCCAATTCTATCTAAAATATTCAGACACCTATTACTGCGTAGTAATACAGTATATAGTTAATCAAGAGTGCTGTATTGTCAAAGCAGTTCTGGTTTTCGATGGGATAATACAAGTCATAATTGTGAGTAATCGACCGCGAAATACTTCGGACTATTGACATGAGAGAGTAAGTCGCCTGTGACTGAGTGTTGATGCTTGAACGATCAGTCACAGCGGAGAACACTTGTCAAAATGTATCATAGCGGTAACAGGTACGAATCTAAACGTCATTTTTCCAAAATCTGTCTCGTGTGGAGCTGCCAGACAAACTGATGATAACTGCATTGTCGCGGTGGAGTGGCCGAGCGGTTTAAGGCGCTTTGCTGCGAAGCGCGCGGTTGCTCGCCGTCGGAGGTTCAAGTTCTTCCTCGGGCAGGTGTATGTGTGTGAGTTATTTGTCCTTAGGTTATTCTACGTTAGTATAATTACTTTGTAAGCCTAGGAACTGACAGCCAAGGTAATTAAGTCGTATAGATTTACAAACATTTGAACTTTTGTAAATTGCATTTATAGTAAACAATAACAACTGTCCGAGAGACTTCGCACCTAAACCACTGCAAGTAGTGTTTACTTTTGTAGGCTCCACAGACACGACAAATTTTCTACTCTATGTTCAAATGTTTGTTAAGCTTATGGGAGTTAACTGGAGGGTCATCAGTCTCTAAACTTAAAAACTACTTATAAACTAAATTTTACTAAAGAAAACACAAACATCCATGCCCGAGCGAGGATTCGAACCTCCGACGGGGAACGGCCTCGCGGATCGGAACATAGCGCCTCAATGAGCTCGGCCACTCCGCCGCGGTTTTTCTGCTCTCCTCGGACAGCAATGTATAAGAAACACCACGAAGTTGTGGATGAAAAACAGAAGCAGTATACAGCAATGTTATTGTTAGAACAATGTTTTCCTGACGTTCTAGGAGATAACAAATCCATGTTCAACCACTTTCGAAGATTGTGGCAAACATTAGGCTTGCAGGTATATGTTCATATTTCATACGGTATAGTGTGATCTTTTCGCATGGATTCAGCAGTAATGAGTGTCAAATCATGAACAACTTATCGAGAACGATGCCACCCCTCTTTGTGTGGAGACTTCATCTCAGTGCACCGAGAGTACTTCGATCGTTGTGTGCGTTCAATGTATGGATCCGCCACACACGACCTCCAACGGCTGGGGTGCACTGCAGATAACGTGGCTCAAGATGCATTCGTGAAGCTATGAAAACCTGAACGCTGACATGTTCTAACAACTGTCTTGCAACAATAATTACTCTTCGAGTGCATTTTAGACTGAAATTTTACACATTCTGAAGGGGAAGTACGAGAAGGAATGGAAATTAAATGCAGTCAGTCACTGCATTGGTTGGATGTGCGGAGGGGGTCACATAAACACCAACTCAAACAGAGGCTCCAATTCATTAATCGTAACTGATTTGATAGTTGTATCAGTTCGTAACTGGGGACCTGAAGTTGTAATGGAAAACTGGTAGACAGCTTACATAAAAAAATTAAAATTACGCTTATTGGAGTTCTTATTCAGTAATTTCTGTTGTAACGCACAGACTTTTTGAGGGCACACAATACACGGCTTCAACGGCTGTTCCATAAGAAAGAAATCAGAGCAAAATAAAATTAAATATGTTATTCCGACCACGGATTCGAGTTGACAGTAGAATTACAAGCTCCCCGATACCAATAACAGACCGGACGGGACCTTAATTAAAAAGTAGCAAAATTAAAACAATTAACTTAGGACGGTTTATTAATTTTCACCAACCAAGGAGCATCACAGATTGATTGCTTACTTAGAGGACAATCGAATGAAAGGGACAGAGTAATTTCTACATTACCCGTTTGGTTAATCTATAAATTGCTAAAAATGGAGAATTTCTTGTAGCCGTTAAATTTAAAAGCAACCGGAAGTGACGCCGTGGTGGAGTCATGCCAGCTTTGTCCCGCGCTCCAAACAGGTGTCCCAACCTGAGTGTCCGAGACACAGTGCCGCCCGCAAGGGCTAAGCTTCGCCAACGGTTTCTCTCCCCTACCTGTAAGGTTGGCTGCAGGGACTACTTTTGAACAGCGGAAGCACACTGCGGTGCCGTGCCCGGCGAACAGACACACACCGCCAATCGGTTGCAGAGCTTAGAAGTATCCATCTCGCGGACAGTATAGGGCGGAAGTTATCGCCGTATTAGTAAAGTGTGACTTTGAGGACCGTACGAGTCTGTTACAATGATGGGCGAGTGGAAGCATCGGGTACACTTGCCATTCAGTTTATAGTGAGTTAAGCTTGGCCGTTTGGTCCCTGCTCTGGTTATAGTATTACCACTTCATGACTAGCAACATTCTCTCTGATTCAACCACTCTCCGTCGTCTCTGGGGACTGCAAATGTATCTGTTTTAAAGAGTGTTTAATTATTGAATATTTAGTAATTCCTTGTCCTGCAGCATGGTGGTTTCGTGGCAAAATAATCTTATTTGTGAAATAATATTAAACATGCAACACGGCTATCTCACATTCGTCATATCTTTATGAATACAGATTTCTCCACACTTCTGCCTATTAGTTCTGTAACTTTTCTACTGTCCTCTTTTCAATGAATGAATCTTCAATAAGGCGACGAAACACCTGCCAAGAGAAGAAGTCCGACGCCTTTACTGTGCAAGGACAGCAGATCAGAACGTGTGTGTAACTTCCTGTCTGAGAGGAAAGGCGATAGGCAGCAACCATTCTTGCTTAATCTTCTTCCGAAAAACATCACCATTTACACTGTCATTTCGGAAACAAAGGGGGACAAACAGCACTCTGATTATCAACAATAGAATAAAAACAGTCTATAGTGCACCATTTACATTTATTAGGACCGGTTCCGATCCTATAGTGCAGTGTTTTTCAACCTTTGGGCCGTGGACCCCAGGAGGGTCACGAAGTCTTGCTCGGGGATATCGCCGTCGCAGGAAGTACTTGAACCATAAAATAACTAGGGGTTCAGTAATACAACAACGTATAACTGAAACAAATATAATCTAAAAATTACGGAGTTTCTTGAATAGATCACAGATTGTTTTATAATGCAGTGTGTTAATGATGAATAAGCGCCAAGTCTGAAAACTGTTTTCAGGAACTAATCGATAGGTAAAATAATTTGATACAATAAGGCAGTGTTTTTAAACCTGGGGGTCGCCAAGTCTTGCTTAGGGGGTAGCCGACACAGGAAGTACATGCACCATAAAATAACGAGAGGTTCAGTTATACAAAGCACGTGCCTAAGTGGACGACATTTCCTCATAACTATTGAAGTATCTGGGAGAGCCAGCCATGACAAAACTATTTCACCTGGTGCGTAAGATGTATGAGACAGGGGACTTACCCTCAGACTTTAAGAAAAATGTAACAATCCCCATTCCAAAGAAAGCAGGTGCAGACAGGTGTGAAAATTACAAAACCATCAGTTTAATAAGTCATGGTTGCAAAATTTTAATACGAATTATTTACAGAAGAATGGAAAAGCTGGTAGAAGCCGACATTGGGAAAGACCAGTTTGCATTCAGGAGAAATGTAGGAACATAGGAGACAATCCTCAGTTTACGGCTTATCTTAGAAGAAATGGCAAACCTGCATTTCTAGCTTTCGTAGATTTGGAGAAAGCTTTTGACAATGCTGATTGGAATACAGTCTTTCAGATTCTGAAATCAGCAGGAGGAAAATATAGGGAACGGAAAGTTATTTACAACTTGTACAAAAACCAGACAGTAGTTGAAACTTCCTGGCAGATTAAAATTGTGTGCCGGAACCGGGACTCGAACCTGTGACCCTTGCCTTTCGCGGGCAAGCGCACTACCGACTGTACTATCCCGACACGACTCACGATGCCGCCCCACAACTTAACTTCCGCCAGTACCTCGCCTCCTACTTTCCAAACATCACAGAAGCTCTCCTGCGAACCATGCAAGACTAGCACTCCTGGAAGAAAGGATATGGTGGAGACATGGCTTAGCCACAGCCTAAGGGATGTTTCCAGAATGAACTTTCACTCTGTAGCGGGACTCGAACCTGGGACCCTTGCCTTTCGCGGGCAAACGCACTACCGACTGTGCTATCCCGACACGACTCACGATGCCGCCCCACAACTTCACTTCCGCCAGTACCTCGCCTCCTACTTTCCAAACTTCGGGATAGCACAGTCGGTAGTGCGCTTGCCCGCGAAAGGCAAGGTGTGTTGGAAGGAGCATATAAGATTAACATTAACAAGGGTAATGGAATGCAGTGTTAGTAAATCAGGCGATGCTGAAGTAATTAAATTAGGTAACGACCCAGTATATGTGGTAAACGAGTTTTGTTACTTGGGCGGTACAGAGGATATAAAATGCAGAATGAGAATGGGAAGAAACCCGTTTTTGAAAAAGAGAAATTTATTAAGATCGAATAGTAATTTAAGTATAAGGAAGTCCTTCCGAAGGCATTTGTGTGGAGTGTTGCCTTGTATGGGAGTGAAACATGGACGATAAACAATGCAGACAGGAAGAGGATAGAGGCTTTTGAAATGTGGTGTTACAGAAAAATGCTGAAGATTAGGTGGGTGGATCGCTTAACTAATGACGAGGTACTGAACAGAATTGGAGAGAAAAGGAATTTCTGGCATACCTTGACTAAAAGAAGGGATCGATTGGTAGGACACATTCTTAGAATTGTGAATTTAGCGTTGGAGGAAAGTGTGTGGGTAAAAATCTCAGAGTGAGACAAAGAGACGAATATAGTAAGCAAATTCAAATGAATGTGGGTTGCCGTTCTTAAGAGCAGATGAAGAGACTTGCTCAGGATAGAGTTGGGTGGAGAGCTGCGTCAAACCAGTCTCCGGACTGAAGACCACAACAACATGCCTAAGGGAAATTTATTTAATGTTAAAATTCGGTGTTGCTTGAGTAACATTAAGTATGAAGTGAATAGATCATACATTGTTTTATAATGTACTATGTTAGTGATCAATAAGCGCAAAGCTTGAAAACTGTTTTCAAGAACCATCGACACGGAAAAGATGATATATAAGTAATTCTTAAAAATTCGAAAAAAAGAAAAAAAGATCTACTTCTTTACAAATACTCTATACAGTGGCACCTTTCTTAACGACCATAATTCGCTTCTGAGCTCTGTCTGAAATATGAAACTCTCGTTAATTAAAATATATTTTTCTGTTGGAAATCATGTGAAATAGGACAATGTACGAAAAAATTTCGTTCAAGGGTTTAAAAGAAATATGGAGCGAAATAAAGATTAAACTCGTTTCCTTTGAGATATCGTAGTTTTGATACGGTTCGTGAGGAGCATTCTTATTTGGAAGGAGGTCGCAAATTCGAAAAGGTTGAAAAACACTCTTTTTCAAATTGTCTATACAGTGTGACCTTTCTTAATTAGCATAATATGTTTCTGAGTGTTGCCTGATATCCGTAACAGTCGTTAAAAATATATTTTTCATTATGGAAATACATAAATACTTCGTCCAACAATTTAAAAGAAAGTTGTAGCAAAATAAGGAAGCTTAAATTTGTTTCCTTTGAGATGACAGTTTTGTTACAGTTCGTGAGGATGTGTACGGGGGGGGGGGGGGGAGGGGGAGAGCGCCAGACTATTTTCTTTCTTTCTCTCTCTCTCTCTCTCTCTCTCTCTCTCTCTCTCTCTCTCTCTCTCTTTTTTTACTTGGAAGGGGGTCGCATATTCGAAAAGGTTGAAAAACACTATAGTGGATCTCATGATCAGCAACACAGCACCTGTCTACCAGAGCAGTAAAAACCACTGAAGTTGATGGTGGACTGCTTGGATATTTTCTGTGATTAAACTTACACATTTAAACAAACCATAACATAACATGTATCTTAATTTACTCTCTTCATTCTCCCCATACCTCATTTTCATTTGTTTACCCGGAAACAGTTAAGGAAAGGACATATGTTTATTAGATTGTTTTTTGCTCAGTATCAGCAGTAGCATCACCCTCCAGAGCTCGTTGTATGTAGGACTTGCAGTCCACGAGATGCACGCCAGCTTGATTTCGTAGAGCTGTTGACAAAACTCTGTCTCACTTGCTCACCGACTTCGTCAGATGGGCTTGGACAACCTGGTACTTTCTTATGTCTTACTGAGCACCCCGTTTCTACAAAACATTCATGCCACTCATAAATTGTAGGCCTACTAGGAGGATCTTTAGCATACTTGGTACGAAATTTATGCTGAACTGTTGTCGCCGACTTTGATTCTTCAAACCAAAAGACACACTCAGCACACTTAGGTCCCGTGAAGGCAGCCATCTTTAATGTAACTGACGCTAGCGCTTGTTGCGGCGCGATTTTGCACTAGCGATCTACACGAGTCAAAACTTGATATGTTTTCCTTTGAAACAACACTAAAACATCTCTGTATTTTTTAACTAAATATTAATTTTCGAAGTTGTAAAGTCCCTTTTGAAACACCCTGTATATAACTGACAACTCGAAAACTTAAACAGTTGTGCAATATGGTCGAAAAATAACAGTGTTGTACAATAATGCTTACAAAATTATGATATTAAATGACCCAAATGTGATTGTACAAAAACCTAGGACACGTGGTTTGATTGTCATTTTGATAAATGTAGTGTTTCAAACTTCAGATACTCGGTATTCTGTGGTGTATTTGAAATTTTTTCAGTAATTAACATGGTAGAATCATTGTAATATTTTTGTAGTCTAAGGCACTTGAGAATAATGCCTTAGTGTGATGAAACTAGTACCAGTGTGATGGTAGTTAGATAGAAGAGAGAAGTACATTAAAAAGGTTTTTTCTAAGAAGTGACTGTGGCTATGAAACATATTGTTTGTGTTTCCTAAATCAGATAGCTTTGTTGGTGTTATAGGTGGGGCCAGTGATTATATTGGGTGTAGATCTTCATATTGGTCCTACCATAGAAACTCATATTACATATGGTGCTGATTCAAGTGTTGATAGTTCTCGCACAAATGGTTATGCTGATGGTCGCTATATATTTGAAGGGCAGAAGATCAACAAAGAAGAGGTAAAATAGAATATTATTTCCGACATACAGAATAGTCTCAGCGTTTAGGGAGGACGATTCATGTACAGTATAATAGAGGCAATTAATGATCTCGGGGCGTTGATGTCGTAAAAGAGCTTAGGAATAGAAGAAGACGGCTACTGGCGATAAAACATGACCTTCATGTAAGTCAAAACATAATATAAAGGATCACCAGAATTCCAGAGAATTGTGTTAACTAATCTAGGTGAAATTGAATAACATGCAGTTGAGACACGCTCTCTTAATCCATTTCTTCCCAGTGTTGCGTACACGCAACACAAAATTTAGCCTTACAAAATGCAGTCGAAATGGACTTACCATACAAAACTCACCACACATGTGTTCAAAGGCATTCACGAGCTCTCTCTACATGTGTTAAAGTTTCACAATTACCTTAACACTTCGTAAAAAGATGCAAGATTTACAAACGTCAGACGATCTACATACACAAGAAATGTCAAGTTCAGTTTCACACAGAGTGTTTTTCAATATTTCATGAGAGATACCATCAATGTAAGTCAGAGTTATCATATAATAGACAATATTGCACAGTTTGAACAAATAGAGGAATGTGATCACAGAAACTAAATTTTTCTATTTTTTTACTAGGAAACAGCGCAACATTATGGATGGTGCAAATTACAACACATACTGCCTGTTTGTAATATTATTTCAACTATTTTAAAGAGAACCTGATTACTAAATATAACACTTTTTCACAATTTCTATTTTTGGGAAGGAATGGGTTAAGTGGTCTTTGTCTGTAATGAAGATGACCGTGTGACATTTTTGGACGTTAAACCCCAATTGGTGTCGTGTTCAGGCTGCCTGGTGCATGTCTTTGAAAGCTTCCAGGAACGCCGATTTCCAAGCTGGAAAGCCGTATTGATTCTTAGGACTTTAACAACCTTTGCCAAAACTCCTTTCACACCCTCTTCTAAGAGTTCGGACGGCTGTTTGGTTGAGGATCAGCTACACTACGCGTAGCTTTGAACATTGCTAGCGATCTGCCAACTACTGTGTGCGACTCTGGCTTCTTGTTCACCTGCAACGCCTCTGTTAGAGAGCTCTTCTCTTCTACATAGAAGAATAATCTTTACCCGCTCTTTAGTACTCAACGTTTTCCAGTCCTGCAACAATAAGAAACCAAACTAGTGCTATCCCTATGGTTCGGGACTTCTCGGACACCCTGTATATCGTGTTAGAATTCTGATAACAGTGAGTGACAGACTCGTTAGTCTCATTCTGTACATGGATAAGCAATGAGCACTCGTTGCGACAACCCGCGACTTCCGTTTCACGTGACTGAATTGTCAGTTCGAGGCCACGAACCTCACCCGTGATGACAAATAGCGTTGGCGATAATCTTATTGCCAGATGAACTGATGACGGCATCTGATTGTTCATAACGGGTTAACAGACCACCCAGCGGGTAATCTGCCCCTCGTAATGCATCCGTGTGACTCACCAAATAACTTCTCGGTGTCCTAGCGAGGAGATAATTGCCGAAATGGTTCCCGCTACCTAAATAATTCATTGTCTCCCTGGTGACTCACCAGCCCTCTTGAAGTACACAAGTCCACGAGCGTCTTCATCGTTGATAAAATCCGCTACAAGCAACAGACGGTTCTAAAGCAGGACAGAAGTCTTAATGCGTCACTTATCTTTACAGTGATAACAACTGTGTACTCAGCACCCATATCAATTTCACTGTTCCGTTCAAGGGCCAAGGATATTAAAGCTTCAGTAAAAATAAAGTACAGAGGCAAATCACGCACAAAGAAATGAATGACACATTCGTACACCTGTTAATCAAAGTACTGAGGCAAATTATGCGCCAGTTGTCACTTACATAAAAGTTTGTCGGTACGATATGCTTCCGGACTATAATATCAGATTTTCAGGAACTGAAAAACAAGGAATCATATATTAAAACGCGACGCACGGATTCGACGACTCACGAAGCAAATATGCAGATCACAAAACTAACATCTAAAAAAAGGTATGGTCATCATAAAATACAAATAGCATACGTGCTTTGTCACCGTAAACACGGGGTTTAAAAGAAAACATACTAATGGTATGATATACAGTAGTGAACTATGGGACAGCAGTTCTCACATACACAAGATAATCGATATGCCACGAAACTGTCAAAGGTGTCCTATGATAATACTGTCCTGACATCTGAAAAATTATGATTCAAATCCTATCAGTTAAATCAAAGCCACTGCATACGGAATACATTCCTAAGTTTATCAGCAATACTAAAACCTGACGTCACTGATTACAACTTGCAAGCTCCCTACCTACTCGTAAAGCGAGGTAACGTACAACTTCACTACAGCTGATGAGCCATTCTCTCCCTAATGTTGTGTTCATTTCACAAGTCTGATTAGTCTTTTCTTAAACACCCGCTTTCCCCATTCAGTTCTCCCCTGCGTCAATCTTATGTCTCAGCCTCTGCTCTAGATTTTTGTCGGTCCCAAAGACTATTTTTGACCTATCCTGATAAATAAACTCGTCAGCTTATACGAAATACTTCCCCAGAATGGTGTAAATCTATATTTCCGTGAGGTTTTCTCGGTTTGTCGACTCCTACGTCCAAAATGTTCAAATGTTTGTTAAGCTTATGGGACTTAACTACGGGGTCATCAGTCCCTAAACTTACAAGCTACTTATGAACTACTTACGAACTAGGACGGCACAAATATCCATGCCCGAGGGGGGATTCGAACCCCCGACCGTAGTGGCCGTGCTGACCGTGACTGGAGCGCCTCAGTCACCTCGGCCACCGCGGCCGGCACTCCTACGTCACATCGCCTTATCTAGCCTATTAAACCCGCTTCATAATCATTTTCTATGGCTGTTTTTCTAAACGTTTTTATGCCATATTTCCTGTTCACGGAAACGGAGTTAACCCTGTGAACCACATTTTATAAAATTCTAATTTATGTTGATGGGCATGACTATCAGTTGCAGCACCTGTATAAGAGTGTTTCCTAATAATTCGTAACTCTAGGTTATTATTCTTATTCTCATTTCTCATATCATGATAATTTAAAATCTCCTGTTGCTCCAACTCAACCGTAAATACTATGGCCCTATGCTTATTCAAATGTTGAAATGTTTGTAGAGCTTATTTGACTTAACTACGGGGTCATCAGTCCCTAAACTTACAAACTACTTATGAAATAGCTAATACTAAGGACGACACAAATATCCATGCCCGAGGGGTGATTCGAACCCCCGACCGTAGTGGCCGTATAGAACGTGACTAGCGCCGCAGACCGCTCGAACACCGCGGCCGGCCTATGCTTATTGTTGAGATAATTTGTAAATTCATTTATTTCTTCCTCGGGACCTTAATACACTATAAGAAGTCGCATTTTTAAAGTATGTTATTCTGTGAAATGCACATATTGGTTAGTGAGGCGATTCGTGCGTCGAATTTTAATAAGTGCTTCTATGTTTTTCAATGCTTGAAATAGGGATAAGGTAGTCCCGAAACATGTACTGATAAAAAAAATTACGTAATTGACTGGCCTGAATACTCGGTCGAGACAAAGTTGTACGATATCGTCAAAACAGAGTATCTTCAGTTAAAACTTCTTTATATAAAAGTATTTCTGATGTTTCGTTTCTGACAGACGTTTTACCTCTCAAGAAGTTTCCCGCAGTCAAAAACGAGACGTCAGGAAACCCATTTTAATACAAAAATTACTGTCTGCAACATTTTCTAGACTAAACCGGTATTGATGAAATTCGCCATAGAGATTACTTGAATCCTTAGGAAGAACAAAGGATAATTTGTAGAGTAAGAGAAGGACACATGTAACATTATTAAAAACAGCGGTCGTGGACAGATGTTGTAGTGATGTAAGCTGTTAGGTTAGGACGAATGTTTAATGTTCCACAAAAGAGTAAATGAAACATTATATCCGCCATGCAAGAGATTATAAGCAAGAAAAGAATCGTATGAGAGATGGTCGTAGTACTGGTAGGCAGTTTTAGACAAACTGCCAGTAAACGGAAAGCTAAAGGCACACCATCTTACGAAAAGCATGAACGCTGAAACATGTCAGCTCTGTAGAATACGTTGGATGATTTACTTCAACAACAAATATGCTCGTACAAGTATACAACGACACACAATAAGGCAATATGCTGTTTAGCATCTGAAAATCGGCGATGATTGTACTAAGGAGTTCAGGGGATATGACGTAATAAACAATGAAATTCGGGAAACATTGACAAATCATGCGGTAAGGTTGTACACCGCTTCCTAAAGGATCGATTTCAACGGATCTTAATACAAATATAATTTAACATAGCGAACAGTCGCTGTAGGGGTAAAAACCACCTGAGAGACATGGTACAGTAGAAATGACGTCATAAACAATGAAAACTGCCCCATCATGCGAAGCGTGAATGACGAGACTTTATTCATATATTATTTGAACATGAGATCATTTAGGGATCTGCGACAAACTTGACACACAATTTTAAACCTTTACGAAACTTTTGCTCGCAGACAAACCGAACAAAATTATGAAAGGATAGAAGTATATCGTTTAGCACTTTTCTGCTGTCAATGCAGTAAAACTTCCGCATTCGGCACGACGTTTTGCAACAGTAAGGTCACCTTATTCATTAAATTACCTATGGTACATGACAGAGAGTACTTAGAGATATTCCCAAAAAAATCTACATTCTTATTCCGATCTTGATGAAATTCTGTACATTTGACCTTCAGCAAATCAGTGTATAATGCATGACAGGGGGTACATTGCAAAAAATTTGCAATGTTAATAGATACATCAGCCCTTAAAATTAAGTGTATCAATTCCATTGTCAAACACACGCCAACCATGTGCAAGCTGGAAAAGGCGGAAGAAAAAAGGAAGAGAGAAGGAGAACTGAGACGGCGGAGTTGAACAGAGACAGGACGATGTACAGAGGGCGGAGTGAAGAGAGAGGCGGAGGCAAAGGGAGGGCGAGGTGAACAGAGAGAAGGGAGGGGAGGTATAGAAGTGTGTGTAATTAATAAATTATCACTAGAACCGCACATGGGACAGTTTTGTCCCATGGCAATATTTAAATCCTTTCTCTTCGTTTGTTTCATGAGGTGGATGACTTTTAATGTTTCTTACCCTAGTCCATTTCTAAATGAAAGTCAGCGCCATGTGTTACGTAGTTATCCAGAAGAAAAAAAAACAATAAATACCGAAAACCGCCGATGGGACATTTTTGTCCCATTGTAAACACTAAACGTTGCCGATTGCTATACACTGTTAGAGGCTTTTACTACTGTCTGGTGATACAATGGTGATTTGAAGCAATGACTTTAGTGACTTTGACAGTAAAAATTTATATAAATATATGTGTCAGGGCCTGTGATGTAGTGCAACATGACTCGTCGGCGCGATCTCTCAGATGAGCAGCTGTTAGCGTTGCTGAATAGTATTGAAGATAAATCCAAAGAGGAATATGTAGGTGGTATTTCAACTGATTTTGATTATGGGACAAACTTAGTAAGACGGAGAGATCGAATGAATCAGAGGGCAGTGATGAACGTTCTGATAACTACAATTTCTTCACGTCACTTTCACCAGGAAGAGAGCTGAAAATAAATCGAACCAGCTAGCTTGGTACCATGAACAAAATTATACGGTAAGTTCCTTAGTGCGTGAAGTAAGCTCGTGAGAACCTACACAAGCCTGTAGTTTACAAAAACGTCGGTTGACCCTCACAGTGTATCAAGCACAGCCAGGAAAAAACATAATAATTCTCAGTTTCTTGCATCCAGATGTACAAATTGGAAATGATATGATGTCAAAGCCTGACACTGGGATAAGTTACAATGAATCCGCGTATGAAGTAAATGTTGTTGACCAAATGGTCCGCAAATACTCAGCGAAAGCTGGTGGAAGAAGGTGGTCTGTTCATACTTTTTATAATATTCTAGATTTAGCAGGTGTCAGAATAATAAGACGAGATTTCCTTCTGAAGCATTCAGATGAACTTGCCAAAGACTATACAGAAACTAGGGTCGGAGCTCCACCAGTTCACGTTGCAGCATCAGCTGTAGGTGGGAACTGCTGCCATTGACAGGTTCGAAAATCCTGCACAGAAGGAAAAAGTTTATACAAATGTGCATCGGTGACAGACCAGATTGCAAGAAATGTGTTGCTGTAGTTCCCTACGTCTGTGAAAAATTCGAAGTACAGTCTATAGACAATGATGACCAGTAGGTGTCTAAAAGGAATTACATAGACTGTAAATTTATTTTTGAAAAACGTGTCGAAGTGCAGAATGACATTAGACTACGATAATGTATTGATGGTGTATTATGTTATTCTTAGTTGCAGAAAATATCATTTTGAACTGAAAATTTCAGGCTATAGCTGGATTTCTATTTAAAAAATTTTATTTCTTTATGACATAATGAACAATTTTCAAGTATTTGTACACTGTAGTTCATTTGTCTAAAAATAAAGAAAATATTTTATTTTTTGTTGTTACGTGAAACCGTTTTGAATTAAATTGTATCTAGAACGTTTGTACCTAATATTTAGAATAAAAACAACATAGGAGACCACCAGTGTCAATATTTCTTACAGAAATACCCATCCCTTAAAATTAAAAGTCTAGGATCAAACAATAACGCAAAAAGGTAAAGCAGTCAACAATCCGAAGATCGGTTTGAACACCACAGTGCTTTACTAGGCATGGTCCTGTTTGGAGGTGGTATGCCGTTGCCTTCCTCCGACCTTCGAACTGGCTTACCCAGCCAGTTATAGGGGGACCTACAGTTTAACGTGGGTTCCGAACCACGGTGCTACTCGGTATTTTTCACATGAGCAATACTGCCAGAGGTGAAAGAAGTGGAAAGTGACAGATAAAAATCCTAGAACCTGGCGCGGATCGAACCCGCGACATTTGGATTTGTAGTCTGGCACTCTAACACACTGTGCAACCGAGGGGTATCGATCTGAAATGGGACACTTTTGTCCCGCTGGTGGTTTTAGGGTGTTAAGAACTCCGGCGGTTCTAATATTATATATATATATATATATATATATATATATATATATATATATATATATATGTGTGTGTGTGTGTGTGTGTGTGTGTGTGTGGCGCCTCTTATTCACTGTGGCGTCTCTTTTGATCCTGTAGTTATTATCTATTCATTTTCACGGAATGTATGACATTAACTGCGACTGGGTAAAGTTGAAAATGTGTATACAGTCTGGATCCGAACCCGTGTTTCCTGCTTTCTAGCCAGTTGCGCTGACCCTATACCACTGGAGACACAGGGATCACCACACCTGCACGGAATTACCCCAGTACGCCTCCCATCAGGTACCAATTCTCAACTTTACCCTGCCCATTAGAAATTAAACTCATAGTTTTTGTAAACTGATTCTCGTTAGAGTAACACACAATATGCCAATGACGGTGCGGAGGCACTCCTAGGCCCTTAGTCTTATAGGAATTAGTTTACAAAAACTACGTGTTTGAGTTCTAGTGGGCAGGGTAAAGTTGAGAATTTGTATCTGATGGGAGGCGTACTTGACTAATTCCGTGCAGGTGTAGTGATCGCTGGTGTAGGGGTCAGCGCAACTGCCTAGAAAGCAGGAGACCCAGGTTCAGATCCCGGCTGGGTACACATTTAGAACATTACTTATTCTCAGTGTCATACATTCCTAGAACAAATAAATGTCCGAGCAACGCCGGATTTTCAGCTAGTTTCAAACAAGGAAGCGTTAGAACCTACTTGTTACTTTTCTTTATTACGTTTAAAATAAGATGATAAAAACAACAAAACTTCCGACATTGACATTTAAATCAATAAAATATTTTGCTTATGCCGGTATTACACGGTCATATTCCTTTGTCGAAAATTTACATTATATATTTATATCATAAAAAATTGATAGTGTAATAGGGAACTTTGACATGTCTCTTATTTCGTCAAAAAAAAAAAAAAATAAAAAAAAAAAAAGATCATATCTACTGCCTCGCACAAGCCCCAACAATCCCGTAAGCAGCCGACAGCGAACAGCGGACACATTGAAGAGCGCCTCGGCGGCAATTGTGGTGGCAAACGTCCGCGCGAACTTTAAATGTGCGTAAGACTCTTTTGATTAGAGAGAGTATTCATTTGAGTTAAATCGCGAACACTATGTCTAATTGAAATATGTAACTACGAAACAGCTTCACACTCCTTGATTATACAGCAACTATCGGTTGTGTGTAAATTTATTACACATACGGTGTAGCAATTGGCCAATAGCGTTTCTTCTTCCAAACGAAGCCGAACTATAACATTTAGTTTTTTATAAGTGCAGCATATGAACGTAATGTATCGCCAGACACAATTTTTTGCCACTTTCTCAGTATATTCTACGATTGTGAAACTTTTGTACAAACATTAATTTCGGAAGAGTTTCACACCTTACGTCTTTGCTTTAGTGCTGTATTCACGAATATTTAGATATTTCATAGCATCAAGAAATGAAACAGGGCTTCCTGAAACAGCTAATGCATAAAAATCGATTGTGAAAGTGAAATATGCTATCAGATACATAACTAAAAATAGTGTCTTTACCTTGTGAATAAAGCAACCAGCCACTACCAAATTCTTTTAAGAATACAAAGTATGCCATAACTTTTTTCTTAACTAATGCATCTAACATTAGCATTAGGGTATCTTGCAATAATATTAGCATTTTTAATGCCGTAAGCCAAATACCTTACAGTACAGTGAACTGCTCAAAAGTCAACAACCAATGCCATAGGTTTCAACTTCACAAAGTGCATCCCGTGTGTCTATGTGTCATTCACATATGGAACTATACACAGTTCTGCAAACCCCTTTGTTATACCTATATGTAACGTAGATTACCTTTACATTCTGTGTTACAAGTTGCTAAAATTCGAACTGCAGTAAGGCAACTAATCTCGTGATCCCAATAGTTATTTTAAACAATCATAAAATGAAACTTTTTGAACTTCCTGTCCACCAGTACTGCCTAAAGTAGCGTCTTTTTAAGAGCTACCAGTTTTGTAAAAGCCTGTTATTTATTTCATTCAATTCTGTAATGTCTCGACTAACAGTCCGTTGAGCAAGAGTGACTATCTCTGAACACAAATAGTAGGGCTACTTGTATTCCTGAGAAATATAAATGGAAAACACTATTCGTTCTTTTTATTCCTTTCTTAGATTGATTTATGCAGTTAAATGCTGAGCAGCTCTTCACCATCGTGCTTCATGTACACTGCAATAGTCAAACAGTACAGACCTATCAATTGTGTATATATACCGCAGTAGCTATTTAATACACGATTTACCTGCTAACAACACTCGTATTTATCTGACGCTTGCCACTACCATGGCGTCCGGACGTAGGTTAAAATTATCCCGCAACAGCAGCGCCGTTAGAGAGCCTAGTTATTTTTACAAGGACTTTGCCTCGCAGTAGATTTGATCATAAAAGTCGTTTGTCTTTTGTTCATTGCAATACGAAATGTAACAGCTTGGAGAGC
Organism: Locusta migratoria; assembly: GCA_026315105.1. Taxonomy (NCBI): domain Eukaryota; kingdom Metazoa; phylum Arthropoda; class Insecta; order Orthoptera; family Acrididae; genus Locusta; species Locusta migratoria. The sequence goes on along the minus strand of CM048747.1, from coordinate 371,706,599 downwards.
TAGCATCGCTGTAACTTTGGACCGCGCTTGAAAACAAACGTCCTTGTTTGAAAACATGACGTTGAAGTTTAGTTCGTGTGTGCCGTCAACGATAAAATTAATCGACCTTTATGAAACAGTCGAAGCACTGTATAATCCCAGACACCCTGAATATAAGAACGGAATAATGAGACTCGAGAGTTATAAGCGAATGGCGAAGGTACTCAACAGTGAAATTCGGCCTGAGTGTACAGCCGAGAATATTAAGAAGAAGATTAATGTGATGTGTTTCACCAATCACAAAATTAATATAAGTATATGAAGCAGATTTTTATAAGCTCTCCACTGTTCTCAATCTAATAGTAATAGATGCTGTTCCTGCTCCGTTGTTGACAGATTCTTGTATGCGCTTTTGTCCGGCCAGTAAGTCAATCCTTCTCGTATAGCGAACATTTCGTTGCCAACATGAGCACGTTACGCCGCCGCGCCGTACGTAAAATTTAACCCCAGTATCAAGTAATTGCTGCGTCACTCTAAATCTGTTTTCTGTCTATATAGTCTTTTCACGTGCGTATGCTGATTTTTAATGTATGGAGCCACTTTACTGAGTAAATACCGATACGTTGTATCATCCATTCTCCAGTAATAACTTGGCGTCTTCCGCTTGCAGCGCCCACAACATGAAATGATTTCCACAGCTTCACCCAAGTAAGCCACTCTTTTTTCTTCAGAATACAGTTTTCGTAGTAGTAGTAATGACAGCGCGTGATATTATGTGTTTACTGACACCAATCTTGAAATATGATCAAAAATATGACGAAAGTACATAATGCAACAACACAATGATCAACGCCACTGCAAGCATGTATAAACACGATCAGCATAAATGACAGTATATAGCATGTCAAATATGTTCAGCTGATCTGCGTATATACTGTGTGTAAATTGACTAATTTTCCTGTGTACATGGGTTATGTTAATTACGAATAACTGATTGGTTGCATATTGTACAAAGAAAACAAAATCATAAAGTGTTGTAGTAGAAACGTTGGGTTAGCGAGGGCAATGTTCGTAGCATCTCTGCGTATAGCATTTTTTTTACCCTGAGTGCAGGCTGGCGCGAGGCGCGAGATATTGTTGTTGTTGAGCTCTCGACGTGAACAGTAGAAAAGTTGGACAGCAGCAGCAAATTGTAGTAGCGTGGCTATTTACGACGTGTTGGTACAAGCTGCAGTTTTGGCAACTGGGCACTGGCACAGCATTAAAACTTCAACAGGAATAACGTCAAGAGGAACTCTGTGGCCCCAATGTGTGAACAATATTTCCTCGCCAAGAAAATTCTATTTTTGCCATCCATTATAAAGTGCCAGCAACAATTATCAGCTACACAACACCACAGCTGCAAAGTAAGATCTAAGCAATTAACCGTGTTTCGAAGTGTAATGCTAAGTCAACGTTTAGTTTTGCAAAAGATCAATAACGAACTTGTGTGCAATTAATTATCCAAACATGTTGCTATTCCGTTACCTTTAATATCGCGAGGCTCAACCTGGACAATAAAAGACTTTACGTAAATCTAATAAAAATCTGTGGAGTTTTGAAATATTTTGGTAAGCAAATCACAATTAGGACCATTGTAAAAAAAATTCAAAGTACAGTTAGGAACAATTGCAGGTTATTGATCATGAGCATATTGTGTAATCACTGAATACTACAAAGTACTGAATATTAATTTTGTGTTAGATATTCAATTTACGTGTGCTAAAATTGCACTGCAGCACTTGGTTAAAGCATTAACGTGAACAATTAAATTACGCTGCAAAAAGAGTTTGATGTTGAATAAGTTTGTTGCTGTCATAGGGAACAAGAGTTAATGTCATAATTTTACTTCTCAGCAGTAATATTTTATCCACTTTGTCAAAAGACAAGTAAATTGCATAATTTCTCAGTAAATAACTCACGTAATGCAGCAGCCACATGGGGGACTGATGACCTCCGTAGTTTTGTCCCCCTAAAACATCCAAACCACAACAACAACATCAGCCACAACGGTTTCAGTTACTTTCGCTAATAAAGATACAGTAAAGTGGCATGGCAAGCATTATGGTGCCGGCTGTGGTGGCCGAGAGGACGGCCGCGCGCCAGCCACGGTCTGCACGGCCACTACGGTAGGGGTTTCGACCCCCCCCCCCCCTCGGGCATGGATATTTGTGCCGTCCTTAGTGTTAGCTAGTTTATAAGTATTTTTTACGTTTATGGACTGATGACCCCGTAGTTAAGTCCCATAAGCTCTACAAACATTTGAACGTTTTTTGAAGCATTATGGTGATGGTTTGAAATTATGTAGAATTATTGCATGCGATTTTTTTTCATAACAACTTTTATGTTCATTAGAGGAATTTGTGCTAATCATTTCCATTTTATAAGTAACCTAAAATTACTGATTTTATATTCCTCTGTCTTTCCTGAAGCTGTGATGTGCGCATTTCGTCTGCGTTCTGTGCCCCGTTGTTTCTAAATTAAAATCGGTGATATTAGTACAGCACAGTACATTTCCACTAAATAAATTTTGTTGCTCGTACATCGAGCTGGTGACTGCATCTATTTACCTATTCAAAATAGCTCTCTCATTACATTTTTGTACCGGACTCATTAATTTCAAGACATTTATTCAAAATTTTCCTCACCAAACGATCGTCATTGCGAATTAGATCACGAAGTATCGTTTGTGTGTGTAACCTCCACTATGGTATCGGTTTCGCCACTGACAGCCTTATCTGCGTGATTAATTCATTAGGCGCATGGGTTATTCTGAAGTTTAATTACTCGCGATTATCAGTAGCGTAGGCCGGTAAGGTTACAAGTGTAATACTCCCTTTTAGCATCACGTCAAAGATTTACATTTAAAAAATATTACTAACTTTTGAACCTAAGCCCTGTTTACACGATGATCGCGCTAGTAATGAACAGATCGCGTTGCACGCCATCTAGAGACGTAAACGCGGAACTACTAGCATTTCGTGAGCGCAGACGGCGTTTCGTACTAGCTAGTACGCTTTTAGTACAGGTTCTAAATTTGCTAGTAGGGAAGTGGGTGCGCATGCGCAGAAGTGAATTCGTTGTGTGGTTTTCATGTTTATGTTTGGAAATAGCCGCGCTCTTACCGAAATTTTGTTGGAGTGATATATCTTGCATCAGCGGAGTGGAACAGAGCAGGAATTGCGCTTTCGATTGAGGCATACAGGGTCTCTGCAGAAAATCCTCTCTTTTGTAAGAAGGTACAATGACTGTCATTTATGAAGAAAATAATAAAAGTGTAGATTTAAATGAATTTTGAATACGTATTGTCGATTAACTTCGTATTTTTAATATTCTATAATTTTCAGCATGTCAAAGTCAGTTGCACATAATCTCGAAAGTATGATGCTAACAGCAAAGCAAAATTTAGTTGACTGAGGTGCCATTATGGATCGAAAACTGAAATTGCTGTGCAGGCTTCAACAGCAATATTTGTAAGAGTCGGTTCAGAAATTCTTTGTGGAAAGGCTAGGGTTTCGAAAGATTCTCCTGTCGCCAGAAACCGCAATGTTATAGCGAACCTGCAAAAAATAACAATTCCAGGAAGTAACTGACACATAACTTTAACAAAGCTGAAAATCTAACTCAAGTGTAAAAAGTTCAGCTTGGCGAAATAATCTCTCTCTCTCTCTCTCTCTCTCTCTCTCTCTCTCTCTCTCTCTCATCCCCGTAGTTTTGTCCTTGGACGAAAGCAAATTGATAAAATAATATTCGTAAAAAAAATCAAAATAAAAAAAAATAAAAAAAATCTGAATTCATTGAGGTCCTCTGGTATGAGTTACTTCATTATCTGCATGCAATACACATCTCATTCTTCGTTCCTTCCTTTCAACCAAGGAAACATCCAACTTCTATTTCTTCTTCACTGTAATGTTCTAATAAACATTGGCACAGCTCCTGCAACCGCCGACAATGTAAGCTCGTAAAGTCGAATATTATATGACATACACCCAAACGTGAACAATACACGTGTACAAACGTATTTTCGCACAGGCGCTGCTGTTAGTTGTAATCAGACGTGTAGACGGAAGTTGATAGTATTAACGCAACCAACCCTGTATAATCACACGTCATTAGGTCATTAGTACCGAGTTAGTACGCTTGGAGCTCTGCAGCAGACTGTTATCTTTCTTGCGAACTTTCGATCGTCGTGTAAACTAGGCTTTTGATAAATTCGTCCAGCGACCAACCTGAAGAGATCCCGCGAACCCACAATTTGGAAGCCACTTGCCTAGAGAGAGATAGCCGAGCGCGCACACTCAGTCGCTGACGTCAGTGACCCAGTCTCCTCGTGACTGACCGCTGCTGTACACCCAGACGAGTGACACGTACACACACTTCGCCGACTGCTGACCAGAAAGTCCCTGGTTTAAAAAGCGGCGCCCCGTACGCCGGTGGGTTGCGGTGACAGCCGGTGCCTGTCAGAGGCTCCCTGACCTGCGACGTGGGCCACGGCGTTGCCGGCAGGACGGCCGCTCTGATCGATAGGCGGCACTTCGGCGTGCCCCGCTGCTGCCTGCTGGTGCTGGCTGTTTATAATAGCCAAGCACCCGCTGTTCCCACCCGCGGGCGACGCGCGCCGACGGAGCCGACGCGACAGACGAGCTCAAGCTGGCACGACGCCGCGCCGTCTCGCTCTCGACTGACAGAAGTCTTCAGACGCAAAACAGATTTCTGGCGCGCCCCGAAGCAGTGTTATATCAAACCAAATGTCCGTAAACCCGGGACAATTGAAAAGGGGACAAGGATTGGTCCTTCTACAATAACTCTACTGCCGCGGTGAAATAGCCGAGCGGTCTAAGGTGCCTCGCTGCGGAGCGCGCGGTTGCTCGCCGTCGGAGGTTCGAGTCCTCCCTACGGCATGGGTGTTTACGCTTGTCCTTAGATTAGCTTACCTTAGTTTTAAGTAGTTTGTAAGCTACGAACTGATGACCACGCAGTGTGGTCCGGTAGATTTACAAACATTTGAACATTTGAATAACTCTACTGTAAGTGTTTAAAGTCACAGCCCTCCGCAAGGGCCCGGTCCTACGCTCAGGGGTGCGGGGAGGGAGGGTTTCCAGCAGTTCCGTAAGATGTCCCATGATGGCGCTGCGGTCAGACGCAGGTAGCGGCTGCCCCCACCACCACCTCCCCTCAAACGCCAGCAAGCCGGACACAGCCGTGGCCTCGTGGCAGGCGGCTCGAACTCTCCCCTCAGCCTTCCCTCCACGCTACCCTCTGAAGTGCGAGAAGCACCCTAAGCCAGGAAACCGCCTGACACCTGCTAGCACCTTACGGAACTACGAGGAGAGCGTAGGACAGTGGTTTAGGGGAGGCTTCTCCTCTGTATGTGTTACTCTGTGTTAAAGTATAATGTACAAAAATGTAAGGAAATGCGCATGAGTAGGAAAAACAATCCCATAATATTCGAATACAGCATTAGCAGTGATCTTTTTGATGCAGTCGCGTCGTTCAAATATCTAGGCGTAACATTGCAGAGCGATATGAAATGCAACGAACATGTAAGGACAGTTTTGGGAAGATGTACTTCGTCTGTAAAGGAGACCGCGTATGAAACGCTTGTACGACCACGTCTTGAGTATTGGAGTATTGCTCAAGTGTTTGGGACCCGCAGCAGATCAGTTTAAAGGAAGACATAGAAGCAGATCAGAGGCGAGCAGCTAGGTTTATTACTGGTAGGTTCGACCAATGCGCGAATGTCACGGAAATGCTCCGCAACTCAATTGGGGATCGCTGAAGGAAAAACGACGTTCTTTTCGTGAATTTCTGTTGAGGAAATTTAGAGGGCCGGAATTTGAAGCTGAGTGTAGTACGATCTACTGCCATCTACTTACATTTCGCGTAGTGATCACAATAACAAGGTAAGAGAAATTAGGGCTCGTACGGAGGCACATAGGCATTTTTTTCCCTCGTTCTATTTGGGTGTGGAATAGGAAGAGAGATGCCTAGTAGTGGTACAGCGTACCCTCCGCCACGCACCTTAGGGTGGATTGCGGAGTATGTATGTAGATGTAGATCATGAAATGTGGGCGGCTAGGCGGGTTTACCAAAGGTAGTCATCACTTGTTGGAGTTTTGAAATTTATTATCCATGGACAATGATTAACAGGGAAGATTCAGTAAAATTTTCTTGAAAAAGGAGACAATACGAGGGGCGTTTTAGAATTCAGTGCAAAAATAAAAACTACTAAGATGTTTGGAGAAAACCATTTTTAGTTTTCGACATAGACTTGTACACTTCGTCCAAGGCTGTTCTAATTTGTTGATTCCTTCCGAATGATAGGAATTGTCCAAACCTGCAAAATAGCTATTAGTTTCTGCAATCACATCCTCGTTTGAATGAAACCTTCGTCCCGCCAGTCATTTATTCAAACTGGGGAACAAATAGTAGTCCGAGGGAGCGAAGTCTGAAAATAGATGGGATGTGACACAAGTTGGAATCCTATTTCCAATAAATTTGCGACCACAAATGCTGAGGTGTGTGCTGGTGCATTGTAGTGATGGAAAAGGTCTTTTCTGTGGGCCAATCGCTAGCGTTTTTTCTTGGAGCTCGGTTTTCAAGCGGTCCAGTAACAATGAATAATATGCACCTGCAATAGTTTTACCCTGTTCCAGATAGTCGATGAGGATTATCCCCTGAGAATCCCAAAAGTCCGTCGCTATAACCTTTTTCGACCGAAGGACCGGTCTTCGCCTTTTTGGCCCACTTTAGGTTACGGTAGCAACACTAAAACTGAGCCTTTGCGATCGTCTTTGGCAGCTCGAAATTTAAATGAAAATAACGGCTTAAGCATTCATCTGACACGAAAATTGAATAACCGAATTTGTAGAGGATAAAATTCTCTACAACTTTTCTCTCTTTTTTTCCATATCTCGTATCACTTCAGAGATATTTGCAAAAATAAAGGCGTTTTTGGGATGTCTGTCTGTCCGTAACGTGTTCCCTCTTTAAGTCGAACCGTTCAGCCGATCAGCACCAAATTTTACAGACATAATCTACAGTCCACCACAGACGGGGCGGCGACCTCCACGCGTGCAGTAATCGGACTGGCCAAAGCCGCGGGTCGATCGGTGGGCACAACAGACGCACAGGGCGGCTGTTGGACCCCCACGACCGACAGACGGCAGGAGCGCCCATCCACCGCAGCTTCAAGCTTCGCAACCGCAGCCAACGCCGCCTAAAGCTGGGAACGAACCGTCACCATCTCAGCCTGCATCCGCAGACAACAAATCACAGTCCCTAGCCATACTAAACCCAAAGAACAATTGAAAGTAAGACTAGAAACCGTAAGTACCTTCGAAACAATAATGAACGGGCGGGAGGGTACACTTATCTGTTTACACGAATGTGAATCTACATAAAGATGCGAGCACACAAAAATTTAAGAAAATGAAAACGCAGGGAAAAAATCAAAATAAGTTGCTTCTGCTGAGAAGCCGGATTTGCTCACAAAAGGAGAACGCTGAAGGAGCTGCTGTCTGCTGACGTGTGAACTGCAGGTAGTAAACAAACATAGACAGATGATTCACGCCAGATATTTATCGATTGAAACGGGTTGTGATGATGTGAGTTGCAGTGAACACAACACATGACTCGGATCTCCCAAAGACGACAGCCACGGAAGACAGAACTTTACTCCAGAGGCGACCTCCGTTGCGTACATACCAGGACACAGCCGACTGGCACCATTAGAGGTCCGCAGAGCCCCATCCAGCATCAAGCTATCACAACAACAACACAACAGTAACAACACGCGAGCCGGTCGGCTCACTACCGGGCCGTCTACTTCCTGAATAGAAGCCGTACTTCCATTTCCTCGGCGGAGCAGAATTGAATATTATCTTCCGCACGCGCCGCGAGATATAGACGACAACCAGAGCAACTAGCGCCACCCGCGAGACAAGTGAGGAACGAAAAGCAAGTCGCGCCACCCGCGGTGAAGCATCGAAAAGATCTTGATAAAGGGGTACGAGCGACTGGCAATTGGCACCAGTGAGAGGAAAAATTGCTAAAATCGAGCCAAGACGGCTGAAAACCTATTCGACCAAACAGCTCTGGACATCAGTCTCTAGACTTACAAACTACTTAAACTAACTTACACTGAGGACAACACTGCCGGCCGCGGTGGCCGAGGGGACTGAGGCGCGTCAGTCACGGCCACTACGGTCGGGGGTTCGAATCCCCCCTCGGGCATAGATATTTGTGCCGTCCTTAGTCGTAGTTAGTTCATAAGTAGTTTGTAAGTTAAGGGACTGATGACCCCGTAGTTAAGTCCCATAATCTATACAAACATTTGAACATTTGACAACACAGACACAAGTAATGGTCGCCCAGTTCGTAGCATGACGCCTTATACTACACGACCATTCCGCACGGTGCAGGCTTATAGCACCATTACTTTTCATAATACACACTTATCAAAAAAGTCTGTCATCATCACGATCCTAGAAATTCATTACCTTTCACATAAAAATAGGATATAAATATACACAATGTATACAGGTGGTCCATTGATAGTGACCGGACCAAATATCTCACGAAAGAAGCATCAAACGAAAAAACACTAAGAACAAAACTTTTCTAGCTTGAAGGGGGAAAACACATGGCGCTATGGCTGGCCTGCTAGATGGTGCTGCCATAGATCAAATGGATATAACTGCATTTTTTTAAATAGGGACCCCATTTTATTACATATTCGTCCAGTATGTAAAATAAATATGAATTTTTTATTTGCAGCACTTTTTTCGCTTTGTGATATTGCGTAACATTTCGCCAGTGCGAACAGTATTTGCTTCGTGATACATTACTCGTGTTAAAATGGACCGTTTACCAATTTCAGAAAAGCTTGATATCATATTTATGTATGGCTATTGTGATCGAAATGCCCAACGGGTCTGTGCTATGTATGTTGATCGTTATCCTGGAAGACATCATCCAAGTGTCCGGACCTTTCGTCGGATAGTTACGTTATCTAAAGAGACAGGAAGTGTTTGGCCACAAGTGAAACGTCAAACACGACCTGCAACAAATGATGATGCCGAAGTAAGTGTTTTTTGCTGCAGTTGCGACTAATCCGCACATCAGTAGCGGACAAATTGAGCAAGAATCGGGAATCTCATAAACGTCAATTGACAATTTTACATCAACATAAATTTCGCCCGTACCATATTTCTGAGTACCAGGATTTGCATGGCAAGGACTCTGTACGTCGTGTACAATTTTGCCAGTGGGCACGAAATAGATCATGGGACGATAACGGGTTTTCTTTCATTCGTACTGTTTAGTGCCGAAGCGTTATTCACAAACAGAGGTAACGTAAACCGGCATAATATGCACTATTGGGCAACGGAAAATCCACGATGGCTGCGGCAAGTGGAACATCAGCTATCTTGGTGGGTTAATGTAGGGTGTGGCATTATGGGAGGTAGGATAATTGCCTCCTATTTTATCGATGACAATCTAAATAGTGCAATGTATGCTGGTTTCGTACGTAATATTCTACCGATTTCACTACAGCGTGACAGAAAGGCGATGTAATTTCAACATGATGGATGTCCAGCACATGGCTCGCGTGCAGTTGAAGCGATCTTAAATGGAATATTTAATGACAGGTGGATTGGTCGTACAAGCACCATACCATGGCCCGCGCGTTCACCGGATTTTACATCCCCGGATTTCTTTCTGTGGGGAAAATTGAAGGATATTTGCTATCGTGATTCAACGACAACGCCAGAAAACATGCGTCAGCGTATTGTCAATGCATGTGAGAACATTACTGAAAACGAACTACTCGCTGATGAGAGGAATTTCGTTACGCGTATTGCCGAATGCATTGAAGTTGAAGGACATCATTTTGAGCATTTATTGAAGTCATGAGGTAATTACAGGTAATCACGCAGTAACAGCATGCGTTCTCATAATGTATGATAATTTCAGAAAAGTACATCTATCACATTGGAACAACCGAAATAAAGTTCAAACGTACCTACGTTCTGTGTTTTAATTTAAAAAAACCTACCTGTTCCCACTGTTTGTCTAAAATTACGAGCAATATGTTTGTGATTATTACAGCGCTATCTATCACAAAGCTAAAAAAGTGTTCCAAATAAAACATTCATATTTATTTACGTACTAGACGAATATGTAATAAAAATGGGGGTATCTACTTTTTTAAAATGCAGTTGACATCCGTCTGACTTATGGCAGTGACATCTAGCGGACCAACCATAGCGCCATCTGTTTTCCCCTTTCAAGCTAGAAAAGTTTTGTTCTTTGTAATTTTTTCGTTTGATACTTATTTCGTGAGATATTTATTAGGCCCGATCACTATCAATGGACCACAAGTTTTTGTATACATCTTCATAAAAGGTTGCCATGTGGTAACATGTTCTTTCAGCTTGACATCATCGTTTATGTGTTGACCACCAAGAACAGATTTTAGGTGTAAGAAGAGATGAAGTCGCTAGGAGCGAGGTCAGGGTTGTACGGAGGATGATCAAACACGTCCCTGTGAAATGCACGTGAGACTTGTTTGGTCACATTCGCCTTGTGAAGTCGGGCATTATCGTGGAAAAATAAATAAATTTCGATAGAATCTTCGGCCCTTGTTCTGCAGTAAACATGAGCACTGATTGTATGGTAAAAAGTCAATCAGCAAAATCCGTTTTCTCCCAAAAAATAATGCACACGACATTTCGAAAAAAAATGTTCAAATGTTTGTTAAGCTTATGGGACTTAACTACGGGGTCATCAGTCCCTAAACTTACAAACTACTTATCAACTACCTTATACTAAGGACGGCACAAATATCCATGCCCGAGGGGGGATTCGAACCCCCGACCGTAGTGGCCGTGCAGACCGTGACTGGAGCGCCTCAGTCGCCTCGGCCACCGCGGCCGGCCGACATTTCGAGGAGTCAAGATTTGCTTAGGCTTAAACTTATTTGTGGATGAAGTGTGCCTCCATTCCATTGATTGCCGTTTTGTTTCAGCGGTGTAGTTTGATGCCCAAGTTTCATACCCTGTAACTATCCGAAAAATAAAACCATCGCCATCTTCATTGTAGCGTTTCAAAAACTTAAGTGCACTGTCCATCCGCTGTTTTTTGTGTTGTTCAGTAAGAATTTTAGGTAGCCAACTTGAGCAAAGTTTTCAAAATTTCAGTTTTTCAGTAACAATTTTAAGAATTAGTGATCGTGAGACTTCTGGAATTTCCGAGCAAGGGCACTAGATGTAAAACTACGTTTGTGCTTAATCTTCTCTTCAATTGTGTGAACCAATTCATCAGTAACCACAAACTGGCGTCCACTTCGTTCTTCATCGTGTACTTGATCTCGTCCTTCATTGGACAGTCTGACCCACCTTCCAATCATTTAATCACTCATAGCAATTTGTCCATAAACCTCGTAGATTTTCCGATGAATTTCCTTTGGTTGAACTTTCTTTGCATTTAAAAAACGAGTCACAGACCTGATTTCACACGCGGCGACATTTTCAATTACGGCTGACATTATAAAGAAGCACTACGTCTGCAGCAGCGATATGAAAATGGCATACATGTCTTCTCCTTGAGTCAGAGTAACTGCCGCGCATCCTCTGAACTGCGATCGCAGCGCTGCCACGGATAGAAATAGAAACGAACTTACTTTGTCCCGAGAAACAAAAGGCAGTTCGACTCTCGGTTCAAATAAGGTTAAGCAAATCAAAACAGACAATAGTTTGTAGAAATTCGCGCGTCTATAAAAAGAGCAATGGCCACCATCATACTTTACCAAAAGATCTTGCCGATACTCGAAAATATTGTGGTCCTATGTAAAATCGGTAAGCGGATCCACTACCCAGTCACTCGATCATTCTGGGGTGCTTATAGGAGACAGCAAAATGAAGGCGAAGTTTTAAATGTAACATTTAAGAAATCATTGGCGCCAGACAACCTTGCAAACATACTCCCAAATGAAGGACATAGTAGTAGGCATAGCTGGTGTACAAAAGCAGCTGAGAGAGTTGAAAATAAACAAATTGCCAGGTCCAGATGGAGTACCAGTCTGGTTTTACAAAGCGAGCGGCATTGGCCCCTTACCTGGCTTGCATTTATAGCGAATCTTTGACGAGCACAAAGTTCCAAGCGACTGGGAAAAAGGCACATGTAACTCCCATGTATAAGAAAGGCAGAAGAACAAAACTACAGACCTATATCATTAACATCACTTTGTTGTAGAATTCTTGAACATATTATCAGTTCTAATATAATAAATTTCCTTGAGACGGAAAACCTGCCGGCCGCGGTGGCCGAGGAGACTGAGGCGCTACAGTCACGGTCTGCACGGCCACTACGGTCGGGGGTTCGAATCGGGCATGGATATTTGTGCCGTCCTAGTTCGTAAGTAGTTCATAAGTAGTTTGTAAGTGTAGGGACTAATAACCCTGTAGTTAAGTCCCATAAGCTATACAAACATTTTGAACGGAAAAACTTGTGTCCCGCAATCAGAACGGCTTTTGGAAGTACCGGCCGTGCGAAACCCAGTTTACCATTTTCACATATGACATGTTGTGTGCTATGGATGAAGGACAACAGGCAGACTGCATATTTCTCGATTTTCGAAAGGCGTTTGACACTGTTGCTCACTGCTAACGAAGGCACGAGCTTATGAAATAGGTACCTAAATATGTAAGTGGTTCGAAGATTACTAAAGCAATAGAACCCAGTATGTCGTGCTCGATGGCGAGTTTTCATCAGAGACTAGGTATCGTCAGGGGTGCCCCAGGGAAGTCTGATAAAACCGTTATTTTTTTCTATCTATATAAATGATCTGACGGATAGAGTGAGTTGCAATTTGAGGCTGTTTGTTGATGATGCTGTGGTGTACAAGAGATTATCGTCATTGAATGACTGTAGTGGGATGCAGGATTACTTGAACCCAATTTCTAGATGGTGTGAGGATTGGCAAGTAGCGCTAAATGCAGAAAAATGTAAGGTGATGCAGATGAATGGGAGCAACTATTCCGCAATGATATGGAATGGAACGAGCATATAATGGCAATCGTGTGGAAGGCAAATGGTTTATTGGGAGAATTTTGGGAAAGTGTCATTCGTATGTAAAGGAGAGCGTATATAAAACGTGTGTACGACCCCGTTTTACGTATTGCTCAAGTGTTTGGGATTCCCACCAGATCCGTTTAAAAAATTACATAGAGGCAGTTCAGGGGCGAGCGACTGGGTTTGTAGATTCGATCAATGCTTGAGTGTTACTGAAATGCTTCGGGAACTGAAATGGGGGTCACTGGAAGGAAGTGACGTTCTTTTCGAGGAGCATTGTTGAAGAAATTTAGAGGACCGGAATTTGAGGCGGACTGCAGAACGATTCTACTGCCATTATTTCGCGTAAATACCACAAGGATACGGATAAGTGATTAGTGCTCGCACGGATGCATACAAGTATTCGTTTTTCCCTCGTTCCATATGAGATTGGAACAGGAAAGCAAGTAACTGCTAATGGTACTGATTACCATCCGCCACGCACCTCTGGGCGGTTTGCGTAATACGCACCTTTGTGTGGATTACAGAATATCTATGTAGATGTCAAATAATGATTTTATACATAGAAAGCAAGATCCTTTATTATATATTACTAGCTGAAAATCCGGCGTTGCCCGTGTATTTATTTATTTATTCCTGCCATTTTTCAGGTATAAAACCTGTATGTCTGTAAAATCTCTTGGCGATACAATTAGTAGTAAAGAGGCAATAGATTAAAACTTGGTGCGTGATGGGGCGGTTTTCCATAAATGTTATTGTTTATGTGGTCATATCTCATGAACTACGTGTCGTACTGTGATACACTTTCGAAGGTACACTCAACTATATGCGTGTATACTGTCTGTAAAATTTCCTGCCGCTACAATTTTTAGTGTAGAAATTATAAATTGTAACGTAGTACCGAATGCCATAGTTTTACTCCATAAACCGCGGAAAAGTAGTAAGCGAGAAACTTTATTCCTTTCATCATTTTACTATGGTTGCCAGCGAGAAAAAGTTTAATAAAGCTTTGAAATTATGTTGAAAGTTTGTTGCAAGTCACTAAGTACTGTCATTCTCATATAGCATATTTCGAAAGGCTCGCCGCATTATATGGCAGTTTTTTTGGGATTCCTATTGGTTATGACGTAATATCTTTTGAACCATGTGCCGTATGTTATTCTTAACCATACAGCAATTGTTACCTCACGGTAAGGAACGTGTGTACCAAGTTTGGTCGAAATCGGTCCAATGGTTTAGGAGAAAATGAGCAGCATTGTCGCAAAATGCAGCAGTTTTTCGCGCATCTCCTTGCTTATATCGTACGTGATTCTTACACTTACGGCGACCGTCCTCATGGATTAAAGCTTACGTGTACAAAATTTCATAAAGATTGGATCAAAACTGTAGATTTATATGCAACACGTACACACATACGGACACTCTTATTTGTATATTAGATGCAATAGCAGAACAAACCCTATAATAAATTACTTTCATAAAATAGCTGGGGGTAAGGGAGCGGTTTGAAATGGAGCCACCATATGAAATTAATCGTGGGTAAGAAAGATGCCAGACAGATTCTCATGGAGCGTAGTCCGTCAACAAAAGAATTACTAAACTCTCATTCGGCCTACGCTTGGGTATTCCTTAAGAGTGTGGGAATCGTTCCAGGTAACCTTGATAGAAGACATAGAGCAGATCCAGAGTAATTTTGAAAGCTCTAAAGTGTTAAAAAGATACTCAGTAATCTCAAGTGGCAAACGGAAGCCCGTTCTGTAATGGGCTCCTACAACAGTTGCGACAGTTGCGAGTGCGTACGTTTCTCGAGGAGTCAACCAATGTATGGTTTCCTCCTACGTGTATCTCGCGAAAAGACCAGAAGGATAAAATAAGAGATATTACAACGCACACGGAGGCATGCCGGCAACCATTCCGCGTACCATCCGCCCTGAAATGTATCTTTCTTGTCCGGAATCACATGAATAACATGCACGAGGGCTAATCAGACAGTCTTTAGCCCTATTTTAGCCAAATTACGATTATAAATAAGAAGTCTACATATCCAATTCCAGCACTGGATCTTTCTTGGTTCAGAGCGGCCTTTTCTGGTGGTATTTACGTATATAGACCATAGATAATATAAATTGTGCGTGACGTCATTCCATTGACACCATAGACCATAGATAACCAACATCTAAGTCACGTGACTCGGAGCAGAAAATCGTTTTCACCATTATGCGTAATGCGAAATATAGCTGAGAGTTGCAGTTCTTATACTTTTTAGTATAAATTAAGCGTATATTTCAACAATGAAACGTCTTAGAGTGTTCTTATTACATCTTTAGTACAATTGGCGTTAGTTCTCTGCAATTGTAAGAATTAATGCTACAGTTTTTACATGTACCTAGATAAAACGTATTAACAGTCTTTTTACAATCAACAGAACTACAGATTTGAAGCGAAAAATCGTTGTCGTTATACTATGAGTCTTTTAGTTTGTATTTTACACAGGAGTACAAGATTAAATATCAGATTAAAAAGGAGCATCAGCTTCCTTACAATTCCTCAACAATACATGTGAAATGTTTCGTTGTGCATCCATAATGTCCGATTTTAACAAAATACAACCGTTTTTATTTTAAGATTTTTGCTACACATCGTGATGCCAAAAAGTAAAACAACCAAAGTATTCGCTGTTTCATTAAATAATAGGGCAGTGAGGAAATATCATCGATGCACTCGGCAAGAAGTGAGGAAATATCATCGATGCACTCGGCAAGAAGTGACTTTATAGCGAGAATAAATAGTCTGTATGAATGTTCAGCTTTGTATAACGTTATTGAAAGCAGATTTTCATCAGAAATGACTTACCTGCTGACACATAAACTTGCTCAAGAGCAGCTGGAAGTATCTTCCCATAGATAATCACGTTCATAGGTTGCAAAAAGTAAAAGATTCATAGCGTAACACAAACACCGAGTATATTTAATTCTGTTACTTTTAAAAATAATTGACAATAAGAATTTTTCACTTGGGTACATGTAAACCGACAATCACTGCATTAATATTAAGATGAAATTACGTTACCTTTACTACTAGACGTGTAACAGGAATACGAGAAGTCGTTTTATTGTTGAAAACAACGCTTTATTTCACCTGTAAATGAGAAAAACTGTTGCTCATAATGACGAAAACTGTCACGTGACTCGGGGCAATGTTAGATGTTGGTTTCAAACCACAACACAGCAGAGATAGGGACACGCAAAGTCTATGTTATCTTTGGTCTACGTTACGTATGGTGCTGCTGTCAATTGTTAGCGTATGTGTTTCACACCTTCACTGTCTTACAATAACGAAGTGCGATTCGTTTTCCATGAAGCAAGTGACGGGCCCCATCGAGATCTTCCGGAAAACGCAACTCACATATGAGGAGCAGTGTGAAGGAGTGGTGTAATAAATTCCAAAAAGGCCGCGAAGTCTTCCATGACAATAAACGGTCGGGGAGGACGTTTCGTCACTGACTGATAACATTTTCCGCGTACTTGCAATGGTAAGAGCAGAGCAGCGGATGCATATGACGGCCATTTCCAAGAGCTTGACGTATCGTATGGAACCGCTTACGACATCGTTAACGGGTCCTTAAGCTGAATGTACACTAGCAAGTCGCTTGTGGAAGTTATTGCTGCAAGTTCGTGCGATTCACTTGTTACTGTGTTTACGCAACACTGGCTAGAAGTAGGCAAGAAACTTCCACGAGTACTTTGACAAGTAATTTGCATCAATAACTTGCAGACACCTTCACATGGACGTTTAGTGAGAGCAAGTAAAATGACAAGTAGGTGGGTCATTTAAGCTGTAGCTCTTTTACTTATTACGAAGTACACGAAGAAAAGAAATATTTCGGTTTCAGGCGATACTTAGAAGGCCACAAAACGGAAACAACAATCATTTGTTGCTGGAACTGGGTTTCGAGATTGTCGGTTTGAAAACTTTTCTAGAATACCCATAAATTTTTCTAGAATAGCCTGGGTTGTTTATTAACATCAAATGGACACATCATATCAAAACAGGGCACATATCACATAGTTACTTCAGTTTCTCAGTATGAGCGAAAATTCCGTCTTTATATTATGCCACTTCCTAAAACGCCCTTCACAGCGATATTAAATTTAGAAGAAATTTCGTTAAGTTTGTTGTGGGATTTATTGCAATAAATTAAATTTACTAAACATGTACACTTGTTTGCTTCATTCTGTATTTAAAATCACTGTACACATTCCATATTTCAGGGTAGGTCTCCACAGCTTCATTCAATAATATTTTACTTTCTTCATTGATTATCATTCATTTCTGTTACTTCTTAACATATAGTACGTGGGATGGTGATATGAAATTAAGCCTGACATTCAATAAAGGTTAAGTATGTGTTGATACAGACCACATAGTTAAATCTTGCGATTTCGACTTGAAGAAAATAGAAATGAATCCTAAAAGCTGCAAGTAACTTGCGGAAACTTCTTGCCCACTGTTCATACTGAAAGTCGGGTATTTGCAGCAAGTCACTTTTGCAATAAATTGCAACGTCCGGAAATTAACTTGGTGACGTCTTTGCACTCGCAAGAATTTCGGCTGGTTTTCACATGCTAGTAAATTTCTGCAATAACTTGCTAGAGTAAACTCAGCATTAGGGACGAATTCAAACCAGCAGTCCGATGGTGGTTCCATAGTCAGCCGGACGATTTCTACTGCAGTGGCATTTCAAAGTTAGAGCTCTGATGGGAAAAATGTGTGAACTGGTGTGGCGACTATGTAGAAAAACAATATAAGATCCTTCCAATAGGTTGACCTGTATGTACACTCTTTGACAAAAAACCTGGCCGCCGGCCGGCCGCCGCTGAGCCAAAGTCCGAGCCGATCGCGACATGGGACAATAAAAGTGGCCGCGCTGATTCGCTCTAAGTCTGGCTATCTGCACAATCTGGCAACACTGTAGACTGCGGGAGTTCATACAGTACTACTTGTGTGCTGTTAGGAAACGAGTCAGTCAGCTACATCCGTGGTCTCGCGGTAAAGTGCGCGACTTGCATGTGAAGGTACTAGCGATCGAAACCGACTGCTGACAAAATTTTTAATTTCACGTCCCTCGTGCGTGCTGATGCCACGTGTGTAAGGGGAGCTTATGCATAACGTATTTCACTTTTGATACACTGTTAATAACATTTCGGCCCAATAACATCGCCGCAGCACTTGGCAGAGCTCTCCGCGGCCCACTCGCCGGCAGCAGCGGTGGCGGCGCTACACAGCGCTGCCTCGCCCTCTGCCCACAGCGCCTGCTGCCGCTCATCGCCCTGCATCTGTAAAATGCTGTAGTGTTACTCAGTGGTGATCCACAACACAGGTTGCGATGTGTATTTCAGACACGATATTAACGGAGCAGACCACCCATTTTGAATGATGAGCATATTATTACACTAATACATAATACATTAGAGAGTCAGAACATTGTCTTAGTCATTTAAATTGCACTCTACGATGGTTAATACTTATTTGTGGTTTAAATCGCGATCCTTTTCCTTTCAGGAAAGTCCTTCATGTAATTTGTTATTGTCATCACTTCATACGTTTTCACCAAGACACAGTGGATAACTGCACTACAATGTTTAGTGTCGTTGTTTGATTCCTTATGGTAAATGTATGAGCTAAATTATGTGAATACGTTTCAGCGCACGTTCTAAAGCAACACAGGCACACTGCAAGGTTCGTGTCTTCATGTCTAATTTCTACTGCAGATATTTTGTATGAACGAACTATATTAATCATTATGTTCACTTCCTCTGTAAGCATCCCCTAGCATGTGGGTCCTAAGGAAATAGTAAAAATTCGTATCGAGGAAAGTCAAATGGAATTCCTTCAAAGGCGTTTGTATGGTGAAGCAAAGAACACATCTAATACAATTTCCGTAATTTTGTGTCAACCTTTCTGAAAGCCTTATTGTATCAAGCTTTTCTTCTAATTCCATTAAAGAGTTTCTCCTTGCAATCCACAGCGTATAAAGTAAAATAAAACAAAGTAAAACGAAATACCACCGCCTAACACACAGCCTCCAACCAGGATTAGAACTGCCGACTCACAGCACAATTGCATTACGAGACGCAAGCAGAAACACACAGCCAACCACTCGCTGACGTCTGGTGCCCTCAGTCTCTCACATATTCAATGCTGAGCCTCTACCGCACCGCGAAAGAATACCCGAAAGTCACCTATGCGAATTACAGCATTCCTTGAGTGCAAAAGTTAAATTTCTATCTCTCATACCACATGGGCATTATACAGCAGAGTCATGAAAGTAGAAGAGAAATGTCAAGTGAACTTAGTGAGACAATTCAGTACTACTTGCGGAAGTAGCTGCACTGTCACAGTGTTGCCAAATATTAGCAACGATGTTGCCAGTTCTTAGCTGCACTAGGAAGACCTGTGTAGCGATAAGCGACGCGAAATCGGGCTTCTAGAGGGGAGTATTGGATTTTGGTTAATACGTGGCGCTATCTCCTGATAGTTACCATCGTCACACTTTAGGATGCAGATATTTAATTCGTCCAATGAGGTCGAAACCAGTGTTCATATTTTTTGAAGCTTAACAGCATTATGATATAATTTCGTCAAATTACTATCGAACTTAAATATACTGATATTGTTCTTGCAACATACGGCTGGTCAAAGACTAAGATATATATACTTCTATCACGATTTTAGTCACCCCCGCTAAAAATGCTAAAACAATTGCTTTGTTAGATTTCGGCAAAAGCTATTTTTTTACTCATTAAATGTTACTGGAAATGAACGTTGCCCCACCCGTCACTATACAATAAGGTGTCAAACACTTACCCTCACCAACTTTCAGTGAGAACTTTTGTAACATCATTTTCTAAAATGAAACTAGCCACTGTTGTTTGAAAACGGACTGTATCTACGTTGAGTCTTGTCATGTGCGTCTCACTTTCGAGGAATATTACCTAAATGAGCAGCTATTATGGAAATATACCCAAAGCACCGATGCAGTGGACTAAACAAATCATGTTTAGGCAACCATGTATTGAATTTAGTCATCTTGAAGCTAAAAAACAAAAGAATGAAAGTGGGTAGTTGTGCATATTCGTACGTTTTTTACTGTGCCGCAAAGATGCAAAGACGAACAAAATACAAACCCGTTTCTACCGGTATTTCGATTCTTTAGACAGTCTTCTTTAGTTTGTACACCTTCACTTCGTCGGAAATCTACTGGTTTCATGGACAATACAGTAATCAAAAGCACGCGACTATTTGTCCTTATTTTTATCATCCTTGGTTTTTATTGCGAATGACAGTAATAATTTCTGTTGGACTCGTTCCATATATCCGGGCCTATTTAATGAAATTTTATTTCCATGACAGATGAAAGCGATTAGAACGTTGGGTCTCTGTAATAAATTTTCATATGAAAAAAATTTAACACCTGAAGATGGGTCTTTAAAAACATGAAAACGGTCATGGACCTGTAAAGCAAGGACAGCTGACGCGGCTTCAGAATTTGTTATTTACTTTATGGGATGACCACATTTGAAGTAATTTACAAATGAGTTGTTTTATCAATATTTAAAAGTTTACCATCATTTTAGAACAACTGATAAATTCATTTAAGAAAATGTTATTTCGTTTTGTTTGTGATGTCACTTGATATTCTTGAAGTAGGTGGCTATGGAATCTACTATGAGGTTGCCAGGAGACAGTTGGCACGAATGGTTTTGTTGTCAGTAAGCGGATAATTTAAAGATGTAACGCCGCGGCGGAGCGGCCGAGCGCATCGAGGCGCTATGCTACGATGCGAGAGGCCGTTCCCCGTCGGGGGTTCGAATCCCCCTCGGGCATGGCTGTTTGTGTCGTCTTTAGTATAAGGTGGTTCACAAGTAGTTTGTAAGTTTAGGGACTGATGACCCTGCAGTTAAGTCCCTTAAGCTTGACAAACATTTGAACATTTGAAAGACATACCGAGACGAATTGATAAGATCCAGCTTTTGCAACAAAACTGACCCGATTTCGAAATAGGTGTTTAGAAAGTGACTATTATACAGCTAGACATTACTGCTGTAAACCTTACGTCATTGATTTACTCACAGCTGAGGAAGATTGCTCGCAAAGTGAAAGAGAGTAGGAGTAGTTAATGTATGAAACGACCTTCTTGAACACAATTCAGCTAACTACTACAATGTGCATATTCTGATATTAATTTTTCAAAATTTTTAATGGAAGTTACAAGAAAAAGTCAACTTTTTGCAAATTACAAATCGGACTCACATCTACATGATGCCAAAGTTGCGAAACAATAGACTCTAGTTACGACGTTGGAAAATCTTGATTATTTTGGTGGCCAGATGAACGAGTTCATGTAGCTGGCGTCCTGCATGTTAGGATCCGTAATTCCAAACATGCTCGAGACACTGTGCCATGTGTCCAGCTATTTTAAAAGAGTAAAGAAAATATCAATGAATACCTCATTGAGGGTTTTTCCAGTTTCGTTTCTGGGTTTAGGGTTGTATCCTAGGTAGGCCTTATCGTTATGTTTACTTTACTCCATTAAATAACAAAACGACTCACAATTTGTCGCAGAAAAGTCTTTGAAAATACTCAAATTCTTATCAGTTTCCTTTGAGTTTGCTTCCTGATAAAATAAAATGTCTCCAGGTCAATATGGAAATTACAAGCGACCTGTTATTGATAGAACATCTTGCAACGTTAAATAGAGTTCCATTTAAATCAAACTCTAATTTCTTGCACGTTCCTTGATGAGATACTCGATATTTTCCGAATCTGTCTTACTGTTGCCTGCCTCGTTGATTTCATAAAATGTTACGTAGTCTGATGGCCGGATGCGTTGCAGACATAATTTTAATTGCAATTTGCTCACTACAGCGCGGTGATAGGTTTTGAGGTCAAACTTTATGGTGACTTTTAGGTGCCATGTATCTCACGTCGATAGATTATCATTCGATCGGTATCGTCAGCAGATAGCGGACGACATTAATTTACTAACCATTCAATACAATTCGTGAATTTCATTTATTTCTTATGTTACAGTCACAACGCGAAAGTTCGGGGAGGTCTACCGAACATCTGTTAGAATCCGTTTGATGGCTTCGTGTATTCAGAACGACAACTATCCTTTCCCTCCATCAGGCGCGCTCCGCCTTCTCCGTTTCCAAATGCGCGCGCCTTCGCTCGCTCGTTAGGCCGCATTTACCAAAACGACCGTGGCTGCCGCCGCCGCATCATACCTCTTATCGACTTCAGAAAGTTAATGAAATAAATTACCCTTCAAGTCGATGGCGACTAAACGCTACTGCTAGCATTACTCATGAAGCAAGAACACTTTACGTTCTAGTGTTACTATGATGACTGACATAGCTATTAAAAATTCGAAATTATTTTTGGAACTATCTTTAACGCGATAGAAATTTTCGAATGGACAAAAGTTACTTTATACGTCTTAGTCTATTTTAAAACCATTTCATATGCATTTTTCATTTAAATGATTGTTTTACACTTTTCAAATTTTGTGTGTGAAATTTTGCATTCCATTTCAAACGTATTCATGAGAATACAACAGAGACATTCGATAAATTTGTTTTATTTCTATTTCACCTGACCCCCCTTACGTATTAGCCACGGAAAGATCGCGAAGGTAAAAGATAAGACGATATGAACTCACATTAAGTCTTACCAGAAATTGTTTTAACGGCGAACAATTCACGACAGGAAGAGAAACAGGAGGAAACAGCAGTTGTATAAAAAGTGCCCTCCACCACACACCAATTAAGAAATGGCTTTAATGTAGCAGTGCCATCCAGTTCTAAGTTGAGTTGAAAGTTTAAGGTCTCTTGTTCAGTGGGAATTAGGTTTGAAATGAACTGCAAAATTTGTACCAACACACTGAAACATAAACAAAATATTGCACACTAGACACGAAAGAAAGAAAGAAGGTTACGGATTGTTGTGATAAGGATGTGGAAGGAAATCGGCTGCACACTGCCCCAGGGACCATTCCGCCATTTTCCTAGACTTGTTTAGCAAAATCATGGAAAGTTCAAATCCAAATGGCCGAAGGCCAGTTCGAAGCGCCGTGCAGCGACTATGAATCCAGTGTGTTACCACTACACCAACTCGTAAAAACGAATGCGAGTGAATATTGCATTGACACACGGTTCTGAGCTACGTCAATTAAGTTTCTGGCCTATCGTTAGTATAAAATCAATTGTAAAATTTGTAACAAACACACAATTGACAATAATGCAACCTAATAAATTCCTTGTTACAACGATTAAAATTAAAATTGATCGATGAAATGTGCCATTGTTTAAATCAGTATTATGGAAAGCAGTTGCTTGTTAAAAGATAGTAAATAAACTATTGACGTATCTCTTATTCATAGATTTAGAAAAGATGCCGTAGAATGCAGAGGATTGTAATTTTAACGCTATTAAAAAAATTAAATGGTCTGAGTAAAAAATTTGTAAATAAATCTGATCCAAATTATCATTATCAATGAAGCTAATAAATGAGTAAGTCGTGAATTTCCTCTGCCTACATATCGGTTTCAAATGAAGGGTGTTAAAATAAGTGTTCCACATTTTGAGAGGAAGTTTTACGGATGAAACAATATAAAAAGATCGTTATACATTAGTTCTAACAAGCTTATGTTAATGGATATGAGAACTTGTTGAGCTTCAATACTGTGAAACATACTGAACAAACAAATGTAACGGTAATAAAAAATACAAATTCAAAGCTCAACTTGAAATAAACACTAATGGTACTAACAATAATAAAGCACAACAGTTCATCCACTTCACGAGGAGAGTTATAGGGAAAATTAAGGAGACGAACAGCAAGATCAAACTATTTATGGTTGCGAACAATATTCGTACAAGTAAATATACCAATGGTAAATATACGATCGCCTCCTGCGAAATGAATGATGTGGAGGACATTTTTCTTTCGACGTGAGATCTGGGACCGGCAGGGACAAAGTGTAAGACATCTAAAGACAACGGAAAATGTAATGCGGTCGGAAACGACCAAAGGTAGCTACTTGCAGAGAAAAAGATCTCTCATTATTTTGTGAGAATATAAGCCTGAAAAAATATAAATACAGGAATAAAATAAAATTAATAGGCGGGTTTCTTAGATATGACTTCTTTCTTCAACATACATTTACATCTCTTCTCCACAGAGGACCGGCTACCCGAGCCGAACTCTACTATGACAGAACCGTCCGCTTCTCTGCCTTTCGTGGAGATATTTCAGACGGAAGCGTTCTGCCCATCGACGATAGACCTAAAGTAACCAAACTGTTTGGTTTATAGCACAATTTCACTTTTCGCGGTTGCAATTACTTTACAAATAGTAGATCGAATAAATGGATTAATTTGAAGGGAAACTAATTATTACAATTACTTTGAATCACCTGCAAAGAAAAAAATATTTAAGGGAAAAAGTTCTTCTGAAGCAACATTACACAGTAACATTATAATTCACCTAAACAGGGGCATCACTACACGAAAAATCAGTTTCTAGTCGGGAAACGTTACGGGGATCTAATAGAAGTCGCTATATTCTGCAGGAAAAGCCGTCTGGTGAGTTTTATGATTATCGGTAAAAACTTGTGTAATAGCTGCTCTAGGACGGTAAACGCCAGACGCTCATTTTTGTGATATTCCTGGAAGGTGAGCCGAGTATGACAATACTGACGACAGTACTTTGGAATTTTGGAGAAAGTAGTCGTTTTGCACTTTCTTTGTTTTGTTAAAAAAAACTTTCCCCGGACGTTGATGAGGGTAAGTCATCTATTCATCAGCATTTTTCAATGCTATTGTCTGCTTTCGGACTGAAAGCTTACTTATAATGGGCTTTGGTAGCGCAGCATGGCTAAAAGCCAGTTAGCATGCTGTTTGTAGGAATGAGGATATTGTGGGATGCCCAAGAAGTTCTTGCTACTGTTTGAGAGTATCGTTTACGACGCTAGACAACTCTGATCGTTTCCTCATTTTCAGCATTCGAGGTATTTTCCAATATTCTTGAAGATATGAGTTTAGTCATTGAATTAATATGACTCTGTTATCCTGAATTAAATTTTCGACCGCAGGAAGGTCGACCCCTGTTTAAATTGCAAACAATTCTGTGTTTTATGTCGGGACTGTCTGTATTAACTGCCAACAAATGTCAGACAACTCAGTACTCTCATTTTAGCTCGGTGGCGCCATTCTCGTCTCCTGATCTACAGCAAGCAAAGTTGATAAGTGAGATATCGTTGTACTAGTGATGTGTGTCGCTTCAGGTCTATTTTTCTCCTCCGAAAAGTGTCCTAAACGGCATTCAGCAACGAAATACCAAAACTCATTGCAGTGTGTCAACAAAGAGATTCTCATCATCATTTGTTGGCCCAACAAGGCTGTAAAACTGCGAAATCATTAAGCTGGTTAGTAGTCTATGCATTATATGTATATGTTTACAGATGAAAGACCTCAGAATTGCACATTTCTCACATATACAGTTTAGTTTCTGAGTTCATGGCCATAATTATAAGTATCCTGTCTTCTGAATCCCCAAATTAACTAATTACTGTGTTGCACACATAATCAGTTAATTATGTTTCTTCTGGCTTTCAAACAAACCAGCATCTGAAATATTACTTGTACGGTCGTAAGGCTGCATTTTGAAACGCAGTCACTTTCAAGATGCGAAGTTTTTCGTGACGCATGGGGCAACGTTGCTTTACAGTAACTTTTCATGAAAAATGAAAAAAAAATAGCATTTGCTAAAATATAACAAAGTAATTGTTTTAGTCTTTTTTTTTGGGGGGGGGGGGGGGTGACTGAATCTTTGACCAGCCGTATGTTGCAAGAACAATATCAGTATATTTAAGTTCGATAGTAATTTGACGAAATTATATCATAATGCTGTTAAGCTTCAAAAAATATGAACACTGGTTTCGACCTCATTGGACGAATTAAATATCTGCATCCTAAAGTGTGACGATGGTAACTATCAGGAGATAGCGCCGCGTATTAACCAAAATCCAATACTCCCCTCTAGAAGCCCGTATGAGACGAGCGCGATTTCGCGTCGCTTATCGCTACACAGGTCTTCCTAGTGCAGCTAAGAACTGGCAACATCGTTGCTAATATTTGGCTACACTGTGACAGTGCAGTTACTTCCGCAAGTAGTACTGAATTGTCTCACTAAGTTCACTTGACATTTCTCTTCTACTTTCATGACTCTGCTGTATAATGCCCATGTGGTATGAGAGATAGAAATTTAACTTTTGCACTCAAGGAATTCTGTAATTCGCATAGGTGACTTTCGGGTATTCTTTCGCGGTGCGGTAGAGGCTCAGCATTGAATATGTGAGAGACTGAGGGCACCAGGCGTCAGCGAGTGGTTGGCTGTGTGTTTCTGCTTGCGTCTCGTAATGCAACTGTGCTGTGAGTCGGCAGTTCTAATCCTGGTTGGAGGCTGTGTGTTAGGCGGTGGTATTTCGTTTTACTTTGTTTTATTTTACTTTATACACTGTGGATTGCAAGGAGAAACTCTTTAATGGAATCAGAAGAAAAGCTTGATACAATAAGGCTTTCAGAAAGGTTGACTCAAAATTACGGAAATTGTATTAGATGTGTTCTTTGCTTCACCATACAAACGCCTTTGAAGGAATTCCAATTGACTTTCCTCGATACGAATTTTTACTATTTCCTTAGGACCCACATGCTAGGGGATGCTTACAGAGGAAGTGAACATAATGATTAATATAGTTCGTTCATACAAAATATCTGCAGTAGAAATTAGACATGAAGACACGAACCTTGCAGTGTGCCTGTGTTGCTTTAGAACGTGCGCTGAAACGTATTCACATAATTTAGCTCATACATTTACCATAAGGAATCAAACAACGACACTAAACATTGTAGTGCAGTTATCCACTGTGTCTTGGTGAAAACGTATGAAGTGATGACAATAACAAATTACATGAAGGACTTTCCTGAAAGGAAAAGGATCGCGATTTAAACCACAAATAAGTATTAACCATCGTAGAGTGCAATTTAAATGACTAAGACAATGTTCTGACTCTCTAATGTATTATGTATTAGTGTAATAATATGCTCATCATTCAAAATGGGTGGTCTGCTCCGTTAATATCGTGTCTGAAATACACATCGCAACCTGTGTTGTGGATCACCACTGAGTAACACTACAGCATTTTACAGATGCAGGGCGATGAGCGGCAGCAGGCGCTGTGGGCAGAGGGCGAGGCAGCGCTGTGTAGCGCCGCCACCGCTGCTGCCGGCGAGTGGGCCGCGGAGAGCTCTGCCAAGTGCTGCGGCGATGTTATTGGGCCGAAATGTTATTAACAGTGTATCAAAAGTGAAATACGTTATGCATAAGCTCCCCTTACACACGTGGCATCAGCACGCACGAGGGACGTGAAATTAAAAATTTTGTCAGCAGTCGGTTTCGATCGCTAGTACCTTCACATGCAAGTCGCGCACTTTACCGCGAGACCACGGATGTAGCTGACTGACTCGTTTCCTAACAGCACACAAGTAGTACTGTATGAACTCCCGCAGTCTACAGTGTTGCCAGATTGTGCAGATAGCCAGACTTAGAGCGAATCAGCGCGGCCACTTTTATTGTCCCATGTCGCGATCGGCTCGGACTTTGGCTCAGCGGCGGCCGGTAGGCGGCCAGGTTTTTTGTCAAAGAGTGTAGCTTATTCTCGCTAATAAAGAAATAGGGGCAAAGACTTTTTGATTTGATCATTTGTGTAGAGAGGAAAGGAAGGAAGGCTACTTTTTAACGTCCATCAACATCATGGTCATTAGAGACTGAGCACACAGTCGGATAGTTCTGGTCAGGGATACGGAAATCGGCCGTGCCTTTTGAAAGCAACCAATCTGGTAACTGCCTGCAGTGATTTAGGGAAATCACGGAAAACCTGGATGAGGATGGCCGGAGGCAGGGTGTGTGTGTGTGTGTGTGTGTGTGTGTGTGTGTGTGTGTGTGTGTGTGTGTGTGCGCGCGCGCGCGTGCGTGTGTGTGTGTGTGTGTGTGTGTGTGTGTTTTGTGACTCGTTACAGGACCTTGGTGCCCCAGAGGTCTGTTTTGGGACCATTGCTGTTTCTTATTTATATAAATGATATGTCTTCGCATATAACAGCTGACTGTAAAATATTTTTGTTTGCTGATGATACTAGCTTGGTAGTGAAGGATGTTGCTCGTAATATTGACACAGTATCAAATAATGCAGTTCAAGAGATAAGTTCATGGCTTGTAGAAAACAAGTTTATGTTAAATCACAGTAAAACTCAATTTTTACAATTTCTATCACATAATTTGACGAAAGCTGGCATTTTGATTACACATAATGGGCATATAAGTGAGACTGAACAGTTCAAATTTCTAGGTGTTCATATAGACAGTAAGCTGTCATGGAAAGCCCATGTTCAGGATCTTGTTCCAAAACTAAATTCTGCTATATTTACCATTAGAACAATATCTGAAATAAGTGATTTTTCAACACGAAAAGTAGTCTATTACGCTTACTTTCAGTCACTTATGACGTACGGCATTGTTTTTGGGGTAACTCGCCTGATGCAAAAACGATATTTCTGGCTCAAAAACGGGCGGTTCGAGCAATATGTGGTGTAAGTTCACGAACGTCATGTCGACCCCTTTTCGATAGTCTGGGAATTTTGACACTGGCGTTACAATACGTTTTTTTTTTAATGTCGTTTGTTGTTAATAACATCAGCTTATTCCCACGAGCTAGTAGCTTTCACTCGGTGAATACTAGACAGAAGTCGAATCTACATTTGCTTCACACCACCTTGACACTTGTGCAGCAAGGTGTAAAGTATTCTGCGGCATCCATTTTCAATAAGCTGCCACAAGAACTAAAGAAACTTAGCACTAATCAACAATCTAAATTGAAGACTTGCCTGATGGCTCACTCCTTTTATTCTGTCGAGGAGCTCCTAGAAAAGTCAAACAATTAAGCTAATTCATTTTTTTCTTTATTGATTCTTTTGACTTTGTCTGAAGATTGTTGTGTGCAAAGGACTAAAAACTTTTCTATTACCATTCTTGTGTAACAATTAATGTATTGACTTGTTCCGTGTCCATGGAGTCTCACTCCTCAATTGGGTCCTAGGAACAGAAAAAAAACAATAAATAAATAAAATAAATAAACCTATCAATGCTTCACGACTAAGTGGACGGGCAGGCTAATACATATTTCGACTCAGAACGGTTCCTCTGATACACGCAATGCATAGTATTGTAAGACAGGTTCACAAGCTCATATGTTAACTGTTTTATTAAGCATGTTAAGATGATCACAACTCAGTCAGTCATTCAGCAAACTCATCACGCCGGCCGCGGTGGCCGAGGAGACTGAGGCGCTTCAGTCACGGTCTGCACGGCCACTACGGTCGGGGGTTCGAATCCCCCCTCGGGCATGGATATTTGTGCCGTCCTAGTTCGTAAGTAGTTCATAAGTAGTTTCAAAGTTTAGCGACTGATGACTTCGTAGTTAAGTCTCATAAGCTATTTAAAAATTCGCATTTCTACTTCAGTCATAACATCAAAAGTCAAGCACCTACAGAGATGATCGCTGGTGGATCTTCAATGGTTAGTCCACATCTGAAACCACTAAGCTCTCTCCAATAGAGGAATTGCAGCGCATTGACTCATTGTGTAAGGAGTGGCAATTCAATCTCAATATAAAAAAAAGTAAAGTGCTGCGTCTACACAGAAAGAAAGATCTTGTAATACATAATTTCACAATAGCAACGACAAACAATAGAAGCAGTTACTTCCTAAAATAACTGGGAGTAGATATACGGAACAATTTGGAATTAAACGACCATTTAAAATTAATGGTGGGAAAGGCAGATGCCAAGACAGTTTCATTGCAACGATCCTCAGAAAATGCATTCCGTCTATAAAGGAAGTAGGTTACAAAACTCTTTTGCCCGAAGCTTTAGTATTATTGCTCATCGCTGTGGACTCCGTACCAGGTACGGTTGATAGAAGATACATATTGTTTTTCAGGCTGGAATAATAATACCAGTGGAATGCACACATAAAACACATCATTTTGCTAATATTGAAAATTTCGTCAATTGAGTGACAGTAGTAAGTCTTTCAGCTCATCTTTATTTGAAGCTAAATTTTTTATGGTTGCTGGCATATTATTGAAAATGTGTGTTCCTGAGTAGCAGACCCTTTTTGAAGTGCTTTTAAGTCCTTGTATAGATCGTTTTTGTCCCTGGTATTGTTTGTATGAACTGAGCTGTTTGTTGAAAAAAATGATATATTATTTACGACAAATTTCATTAAAGAATAAATAACTGAGAGGCAGGAGTTAGGATACCGGTTCTTTGAAGAGGCTTCCAAACGATGTCCGTAAATTTACTCCACAAATAATACTTATTACACGCTTGTTGACTCTGAAAACTACTGTTTGACTTGAAGAGGCACTCCAAAAATTATACCATATCACATCATAGAATGAAAGTTGGCGAAGTAAACAAGCTTTTTTCTAATATATATATATATATATATATATATATATATATATATATGAAAGTTAGCGAAGTACACAAGCTTTTTATATTAGAAAAAAGCTTGTGTACTTCGCTAACTTTCATTCTTTGATGTGATATGGTATAATTTTTGGAGTGCCTCTTCAAGTCAAACAGTAGTTTTCAGAGTCAACAAGCGTGTAATAAGTATTATTTGTGGAGTAAATTTACGGACATCGTTTTGAAGCCTCTTCAAAGAACCGTCGTCTACTTGTGATAACACTCGAAGTGCAATTACAGATTTGTTAAGGCGTTTTTGCAGGTCTGTGGTCTTCTCCTCCCAACTGAATTTATCATATATTTGTAATCCCAGGTATTTAAAACTCGCGCGGTTGCTCGCCGTGGCGGTTCGAGTCCTCCCTGGGGCATGAGTGTGTGTGTTGTCCTTAGGATAGTTTACCTAGGTTTAAGTAGTTTGTAAGCTACGGACTGATGACCACGCAGTTTGGTCCGATAGATTTACAAACATTTGAACATTTGAATTTAAAACAGTCAACCTCTTCTATCCACTCTTCTTCATACATATGCTGGATGGAAACCTCTTACATGTTCTGAACTGAGTTTAGTGAACCTTTACGAAGATTAATATCAATGAGGTAGCTTTAAATAATTTATTAATGTTCATGAAAATATCTTTAGCAAACCTTTCTATAACAATGCTCGACTTGCTATTTGTTGCAATACTTTGTTAGGTTATGTGGCCATCTTCCGCAGCAGCTGTTAAAATTGATTATTAGAGGTAATCCGTCTTATAAAATATCTCTTAATTGCAGTCAGCATAAGACGGCTTACCTCTTATAATCAATTGCATTACTTGTTTCATCTGCAAACAAAACTGCTTCTGGTAGTGTAACTGATGAGGTGTCATTAATGTAGACAAGAAAAAGCAATCTTAACATGTTGACTGCCGGCGGCCACAGCAGAGCCTCGTGTCCAAAGCTGTGTGGCTGGTCTGGTCTGGCTATGACGTGCGCCACTCAACGTGTTAAACCAGTATATATATCTCCCTTCTGCAGGGTGATCAGATGTGCGGATTAGTGCGGACATGTCTTTTTTTAGCTCTTTGGGGTCTGGCCGGTTTTTACATTCTCCTTTTTTAGCAAAGTTGAGGCTAATAACATTATACTTATAATTTATCCCGTTGGATTTCTCTTTTCTTAAAAACCGGTATTTTATCTCTAGGAACTGTCTACGTGATACTCAACCACGAAGGCTGTGCTACAGGTGGCCGTAGAATCGTCAGTTTTATCATGGATCGATCCAGAAGCGAGAGTAAATATCAAGTACTTTAAATTATTGTGGCTTGGCAGCTGGCATTATAGGTTTCACGTCGTGCACGACTTTGTAGCCGAGTAAGTATCATAAGAAATCTCCGATAAAATGAATCTGAAAACGAATCGTAAAGACAAAAATGGTTTCTTATTCAATCTACATTTATTCGGAAGGTTAAAGTGCAGTTTCTATGTCGGCAGCTGCTGTTTGACTTGCAATCGTTGGTAGCGACGCCATGAATAGGTAGGTGAATGGTCTTTACGTTTTCACTTTTTTTATGTGTAATACTGGAAAACTGCTAAGAAATCACTAATGAATGAAAAAACTACGTAGAGAACCAGTCACTACATGAGTGTATCAGTTTGTTCGATATACATATACGTCGTTAAGAAGCTGTGTCTTCGGTAAGTTTCGTTGCCAACATCACAACAGAAAGCTGCCGCCGTAAGTAAAATTTAACCCGGAATTGTTTACAGAGCTAAAAACGTAAAGTAAATAAACTCGTTTATTAAATTTCATCCTATGTTTTATGCTTACTCTTTTCAATTATTTAGTCCTCCTTTTTGACCCTGTTTATACTTTTTTTAACACGTTTGCTATTGCTCACCCTACGCAGGTAGAGAAAGATCAGTGTTCTTTGCTTCAGTTTTATTTCAGTTTAATAATTTTTATAGCTGTTTCAATATTGCCGTCACAAAGTCCAGCTCTTCAGGGTGCCTACGCCATATTTCTACGTTCGTCAGAGACAGCCACGTTTGGTAGCTCCTCCACCGACCCCACGTGTGTGTCTTG
The DNA here is from genome assembly GCA_026315105.1 of Locusta migratoria. Classification (NCBI taxonomy): domain Eukaryota; kingdom Metazoa; phylum Arthropoda; class Insecta; order Orthoptera; family Acrididae; genus Locusta; species Locusta migratoria. The sequence goes on along the minus strand of CM048747.1, from coordinate 371,673,789 downwards.
TAACGGCCTCAGCAGCAGCATCTGGAACCGGAACGTGAAGTTAGGAACAGCTTGCAAATACAGAGGCTGTAGAGGCCCTTGTCAGACGTAGCGGCGTACTTTCATGTCGTTTGCCACAAGCTTCCACGCCGTCTCTTTGTCATACGTACAGTCTTCATCGTCTTCGTACTCCGATAAAATTACCCTGAAAAAATAAAGGGTTTAAGTAACCAAGAGTTAATAGTTAAAAATATTCTACGCGCTCAAACGTCAGCAAAACTCGTTCAGTTATTGCACTTTCAGCACCTTTTCCAGGGCATCGAAGTCATCTTATTTCTCTGAAAAACAAAAACGAGTAAATGGGTAAGAACTGACTGTTAGTTTTGAGAGTTGGTACATGCTCAAACACCAGGATATACTTATCAGTCGTTTGCGAATAGATTCGATGCCGCCACCTGTTCAACCACTTTCTGCGTCTATTTTATCACGGCGGCGGCGGCATTTAATTTTTTAAGATATTGAAATCGGAAAAAAAGTAAATGTGCTAAAGTTTTAATAAACGTCGTGAGAGTTTGTACGCGTTCAAACATCATAGTTGTCATTCGAAACTAGGTCCAACGCCACCATCTTATCAGTCTGTGTGTTTTCACCCAATTTTTATAGAGAGTCGGCATCTTCGTCTAATTTTCCAAACGTTGGAACCTGAAAGAATAATTAGTTTAGGAATCAACTAAATTTTGAAGAGCAACTTTACTCACTTTATCTTTTGATTTCACGTCACAGTTAGAAACTAAGTCCGTAACTGCTTCAACTTCAGAGCTAAGCTTTCAGGCATTCGGCAGTACCTTCGACGTTACCGCCTTCTCAGTTTGTAAATTTTCAGCTATTTCTGCACAGCTTCGTTGTCGTCGTCGTCATCGTCGTCGTCATCGTCGTCGTCATCGTCGTCGTCATCGTCATCATCCGATAAACTGAAAAAAAAAACAAGTGTAAATAAGCAAAAGTTAACTACGAGCCTTAAGAGAATCTACGCGCTCAAACACCAGCAAAAGACGTTCAGTCAGAATTCGATGCCGCCTTCTCTTCAGCTTCTGGTCTTTCAGCGAGTTTTTACTCATCGGCGACTTCATCTCTAACTCTTCAAAAGTTGCATTCTGAAACAAAACTGTACTAAATGAGGTAGAATTAACTTAAGACTCATGAGATTTAGTTCCTGCTCAACTCCAGGGCTTATTTTTCTGTTCTTCGCAAACAGCTTCGACACCGTCACCTTCACTTTTACATTTTCAAAAGATTTACACGGTGGCGGCGCCGTCGTATAATTTTTCAAACGACGGACTCTGAAACACAAAAAATCTGTGAATTACGAAGAGCCTACATCTGAAACACAAAAAATCTGTGAATTACGAAGAGCCTACATCGAGTCGAGAGTGTTCGTAACCGCTTAAACTCCGGCGCTTACCTTTCAGTCGTTCACAAACAACTTCACGTCACCACCTCGTCAGCTGCTACATTTTCAGCAACTTCTTATACCGCGTTGTCGTCGAATTACGTTCGCCTTTTGCTACACGCTGTCTGCTCGTGGCGACTGTCTTTGAAACTGTTCTTAAACGTCATAGTGTCTGTCTTTGTATGGACACACAGCGTAGTTGCTGTGGAAATGTGCCGTGCCCCACCCATTGTCGCTGACAATAAGTGACGTGTGTCTCAATACTACGCACCTATTCGTGAGAGATGGAGTAAGAAACTGTACACGGGATCGTATTCTGTTTATAATTATGTTGTACACTGAAACTGAACACATTGTGATTTTGGACGGTAGATCGTTTCAAGTAACTTACAGACATCGTCCTAGTCGATGCGTTTTAATCTACTTCATTCTCTATAAAAATAAAAACACTATGTAACGATATACGTTAGTATAAATCACCTGAAATAGCAACGAAAGGCATTTTATTTTCAAACATTAGGTACAGTAATAATATGTTTTAAAGAATCAAATGAAAAATTAGTTGTTTTTTACCATGAGCGCTATCGACACTACTGTTAATGTAGAGAAAAGAATCCATAATGTCTGTAGTACGCCAGTCGAAATAGCAGGAATTAAGAAACAGGAGTACTGAGGAAGGTGACATAGTAAGTGTTCGTTGACAAATAAGAAAAGGGCCTCTGTTTTTATGACCTAAAATAACTTAAATTAATCGAAAAGTATCTGCAAAAATCGATTAAATGACGTAGAAGTGAAAGCCTTGCAAAATGAAAGAGATGGATCCGTCGCTCGTGTGTGGGGACCTACAGAATAAAAGTTCACATAGGCCAACTGTATTTGTTTATTTACAGGAATTGAGAACTGTTTTACGTGACGGACTACGCGGAAAGCTTTTGAAACTTAACCAAGAAATGATACTTATATTTCTCACAGAATCCAAAACCAGTTGGAATCAGAGACAAAAACAAATGTTTGTAAATCTATGGGACTCAACTGCTCTCAATATTAGTCCCTAGGCTTATAAACTATTTAAACTAAATATAAATTAAGAAACCCTGAGACGGTTTTTCTTCTCAAATATGTCCTTGACATTGAAGATGAAGGTGAAGCAATGAATTAAAATTTGTGATGCGGCCGGGAATCGAACCCGCACTTCCACGCTTATTGGCACACGTCTTATCGTTAGTCCACGGCACCACTAACGATGAAGGCGCCTCGGAATAGTCTAAGTACGACTTCCCTCCATGTCACAAACTTTAATTCAGCTTCCTTGTTCCATAGATAATTGCCACTTCTTCTTACCTTCATGACATCTTCAATGTCATGGACATATTTCAGACGAAAAACCGTCTCAGGCTTTCTTAATTTATATTTAAATTGATATTTATATCATCTTAGCAGGAATGTTTCACTATGTCCATTGCCGGGGTGCTATTGCGCTGCATGGAGAGCCTTGGCATTAGCGGCAATTATCTATGGAACAAGGAAGCTGAATTAAAGTTTGTGACATGGAGGAAAGTCGTACTTAGACTATTCTGAGGCGCCTTAATCGTTAGTGGTGCCGTGGACTAACGGAAAGACGTTTGCCAGTAAGCATGGAGGTCCGGGTTCGATTCCCGACTGTATAACAAATTTTAATTCATTGCTTCACCTTCATACATAAACTAACCTAAGTACAAACACACGCACCCGTGCTCGAGGGAGGACTCGAACGTCCGACGGTGAGCAACCAAGCACTCCAATTGCTTAGAGCAATCGGCAACTTGACCGCGGCGAATCTGACAAAGCAACGGTATTGCGTTATGCATAAATCTATATGGGAGTGCCGGCCGCAGTCACGGTCTGCACGGCCACTACGGTCGGGGATTCGAATCCCCCCTCGGGCACGAATATTTGTGCCGTCCTTAGTATTAGCTAGTTCATAAGTAGTTTGTAAGTTTAGAGACTGATGACCCCATGGTTAAGCTCGACAAACATCTGAACATTTCTTTGTATGGGAGTGGGAACACTATGGAGTTTCATTACCCAAACTGAAAGGCAGTGATGAAGTTTGCATTAGTGGTTCAAAAGAGCAAAATATGGGAAAAGTTTTCCATTGAAATTTCAAATGACAGAAAAGAATTATTTTAAGGAATAGAGTTAACAATGGGAGCAACAGAAAACAACGTAAATGGCGAGACAACTTCAAATGTTTGTAGAGCTTATGCGACTTAACTACGGGGTCATCAGTCCCTTAACTTACAAAGTACTTATGAACTAGCTTATACTAAAGACGGCACAAACAGCCATGCCCGAGGGGAGATTCGAACCCCGACCGCAGCGAGACAACTTGATATTAAGGAATGTAAATACAGTGTAGAGGATGACAGTGAGCATTCAGATCTGCCACGATATAGAAAATGTTTATGACCGATCGCAGTCATCCTGTATACATTTGAAAACAGTCACCGAGCACCACAGATGGAATCAAACCTGCTTTTTCTGCAGCTTGTTAGTGTTCATAACACTGACACGCGGCTAAAAGTGCACTGTAAAAATCAATTGGAGGACATGACGAGCAAACAACAATACCCCTATTGACATAAAAACCTGCGCTTCTGTTAAACAGGAAAGACTAGTACCAAATTCAAATGTTTAAATGGGACCAAACTAAGTTGGTCATCAGACCCTAGGCTTACAAAATACTTAAACTAAGTTAAACTAACCTAAGTACAACACACATATCCATGCCCGAGGGAGGATTCGAACCTCCTACGCGGGAGGCCGCACGATCCGTAACGTTGCGCTCAAGACCGCTCGGATACTTACCCTGTAGTTCGTTCCACATAGGGAAACTGTAATGCTAAAACATCTACAAAAAGAAAAGCAGCATGCAGAATCGTGGCTAAAACACCCAAGAAATGTTTAAAAATTTGTGACAGTAATAACATTTCTGATTTAAGCGGAATCCAGTTGTTATGGACTGTAACAGTATGAAAGCACAGTAATGAATAAATTGAAAAGTAGCTTGTGCAGAGCTAGTAATAATCTCAAGTCAGAGAAGGCTAGAGTAATTGTGCTGCTGTAAGCACACTCCAACACAGTTGCTTCTGGGCTGCCAGCATTGCTGTCCCTTGCCAGATACAGATGCCGATGCATTCTCGTTTGACTAATAGCCAAGAAAATACAAATCCTGACTCAGAGGCTGAAAAAAAATCGTTGAAAACACAGTATTGAGAGCGGATTGAAGATCGACAATGTTCTGCAATACGTGTTACACAACTGAAAACTATTCATACTATACGAAAATTACAATACCCAATTTTGTGTTTGCTCTACAGCTTAGCTTATTATGTGACTCGATTTTCGGCTTTTGGGCCATCATCAGACATTTACTGAAGTTATTCGCTGTGGGCCTTTGCGATCGCGCTTTGACAGCTCGAAATTTAAATGAAAATAATGACTAACTATTCATCTGACACGAAAATACACGAATATGTAGAGGAGAAAATTCCCTACAACTTTCCTCTGTTATATTTTTTTCATATCTCGCATCGTTTCAGAGATTTTTGCAAAAATAACGTCGATATGACATTGTCTGTCTGACTGTCCGTCTCTTTGTAACGTGATCCGACTTCTTAGGTCCCGCCGTACAACCGATCGGCATAAAATTTTACAGACGTAGTAGTTGGCCGCCAGAGTCCACAACTTCTCTTTTTCAAACAGGTCTATTTCGGAGGAAAAATAGGTTAGTAATACTAAAAATAGACCTTTTGTGATGGTCTTTTGAGAGCAGGAATTTTAATTGCAAATAACGCCTTAATCGTTTATCTGAGATGAAAATTGAACAAACGTATTTATAGAGGAGAAAATTCGCAGCAACTTTGCTCTGTTGTTATTTCCATAACTCGCACCGTTTCAGATATATTTCCAAAAATATCACTTGATTTTACATAAACGAGTATAGAAAAAAAAGATAATTAACTTGGAAAGAAGAGGACAAACTACCACAGCAAGACAGGGGATATTATTTTAATGGAAAAAGATAATTAAAAATGGGAGAGATTCTGAAATAATAGTTTAAAGAGGTAGAAGTTCAAATAAAATTTACGTTTGTCGAAGCTAAATTCAAATATCAGATAATTCTGACTGTTAAAATATAGTCAAAGAGAATATTACGTTGAGTGCATAGATATTATCATAATAGTAATCGCATCATCCATAATTTTTATTATTTGTATTTTTATTAGTTTTATCCGAATTGTTTGCAAAAAATCATAAGAGAACAGGAAAACCTAAAATGGGCCGTAATACACTTCAATGCAATTTTTTTCTTGCAAGTTTAACACACTGATAATCTAAAAAATTAATTACTGTACAGTGTATGCACTGCTGTATTCTCCTGATTTCATGCCAGAACAATTAAAGAAAGCAGTCCGTGATGTTCCTCAAACTATCACCACTCATAACAACACAGTACACAATTCGTATTCACGGAATTTACTACATTAACTGCGAGTAGGTAAAGTTGAAAATGTGTACCAAGTTTCTAACCCGGGTCTCCTGATTGCTAGGCAATTGCGCTGACTCCTGGGGACACAGTGAACATCACAATTGCACGTATTACTGTTGCTCGCCTCTCGTCAGATACTAATAAATTCTCAATTTTTCCCTGCAACAGTGCACAAAACAAGTTGCTTTACGTACATTGGGGAATGGATAACGAACAGTGCAAGAGATAGGCAGCTATAGAAACTAAAGTGCACAAAATGGAAGTGATGTTTCGTATAACAAGAAATGTTTATAAAAAAGCATTCTGAAGGAACCAGAGGTGCCCACCCCTCCCCCTTTGCCCAATGACTCACCTCCCTCATCCTCAAACTGCGACCAACCCCTCCTCCCCCCATCACACCCAAGATCCTGTTTTGCAGTTTAATATTGAAATTAAATATCCTTTATTTCACGTTTTGCAAAATGTTTTATAAAGCCCCCCCAGAAATTTCAATGACACAGTTTGCGTCATGTCCCCCCCCCCTCCCCCCTCTGTGGGCAGCTTGCAAGGAACGCAGAATTAAGACATTACCGAACAGTGGCGGGACACGAAGCTCTAAACGCGGCAGAAAAATTTAAACTAACAAGAAATGGAGAACTCGAGAAACTAGAGAAACTTGAAAAGAAAATTTTTGAGGAAAATACTGGGAGCTAAAAGAAACAATAGTGCTAAATATAGAGTATGAAAAAAAAACCAGTGATTTATACTTCAAAATTGAAAACCTAATTGATAGAGGAATGTTTTTTGGGCACATCTACAAAATTGATAACACCAGTCTGACTAAGCGGGTTTAATTTACACTGTAATTACAATAGACTCAATGAACACATTTCAGAGAGATAATTCACAAGGCATGATTTAGGAACAGAAAAAAAACCCTAGAGAAATTCGACCTAAGAAGAAAGGGAACAACACTCGCAAACGATGAAATATTTGGATACACAGAAAATCTAACGCAGTGAAGAGTAGTCAAAGTTGATTGATCGTGTCCTCGAAATGGGTTAATCGAAAGAAGGAGAAGTAAAAAAGAAAGCAACTATCATTTTTAAGTCTGGGCTTAAATAATCCAGTGTAAGTATGTTCACATACATATTACGTGAGAATCGCGACTTTATAACACGCAAAAATAGATGTACGAAAGCGAGAGTGTGACTTCGCTGCATGGGAGAGCAGCGTGTAAATCGGAGTTTGCGCCGCGAAGCGGAGAAACGGGTGTACTAGTGATCACATTCTCTATGTACAAACTTTGCAGAGTGCTCAACTTGCCTAAGTTCAACGCGTGACTGTAGAGCAAACATTCAGACTTCGTTGCACCAGCGCCTACCCCCCTCCACCGCGCGCGCTTGTGCACCTGTTAAAGGGGTGGGGGGAGGTGGTGACCTTGACCGCCGCTGCTCTCCGTGCACCCTGTTGCCACAACCCTTGTTGCCTCTCGCTGCCAGCACCGTTGGTTGCGCGGAAACGGGGGCACCATTCACACTTACGTCACAGCACTTAACAGTATAAAGAGTCGTCTTCTCGATGAAACCGGATGTAAAATCTGTTCTAAATTACTTTAGGATTGATAGCTACGGCTAGGATTGCCAAATTGGAGGATTAAAACATCCTGAAAAAAGTTCCAAATGTCGGGATTTTGGAGTTATTGACGGGAAAAATAAATATTAGAAATTAAAAATAAAAATTATGCTTCACACTGTTGACAGATAATTTACGTCGTATTTCTACTGTGCCAATTTTATTTGGTATTCGTTTTTACAGAGTCCACCAATTGAGATCCTATAGCAGTATTCTTAAAACAATTTACATTGAAAACAATTTGCATCGAGGTTTAACCTGATTATTAAATGCCAATTCACGCTGTCCGTCGCGTCAACGTCACGTCATGGCACTATTGTGCAAGCTGTATTCCCACGACAATTCGCTTAGCCTTAGCCCAATAACCATTGTTGAAAGTCATATTTAAATACTGGAATTGAGGAAACAATAATGTTAAATATTATTAACTCCATAGCAAACTTTGTAATGTATGTTTTTCGTCAACATAGTGGGAGGTGAAACATTTCAAAACATCGACATCTATTTTCAAGCGAAAATAATTATTTGTTTATAAATTGCTCAAACATTTGATACAGAGTTATTAGTCTCCTCACTTCCTTAAACAAGTAACCATCAGACAATCCATCACAATAAAGCGGACTTTTACGCGTTGTTAGATGCTCCCAGTTCATAATGCTATATTCCCCTTCGCATATAACACACTTCGGTGAAGAGAAGATTCAAGTCTTGTGCAGATATTCCGCAAGGCAGTCATGGCCAGAAATTTGCCAGAAATTTTCTGCAATGATGCCACTGTTTTCCTTCGTGGGCGTTTAGGAAGTGCGCTCTTTAGCAGTATAATCCACAAAATGTTCAAATGTTTGTAAATTTATCGGACCAAACTGCTTGGTCATCAGTCCGTAGCTTACAAACTACTTAAACCTAGGTAAACTAACCTATGGACAAACACACACATTCATGCCACAGGGAGCACTCGAACCTTCACGGCGAGCACCCGCGCGCTCCGCAGCGAGACGCTTTAGACCGCTCGGCTACTCCACCGCGGCTATAATCCACATCCAACGAAAATACAGACATACAAACATATCAAACAATATCTGTTGTTTTGTAAGAATAAAGTAAGGACTCTGGATAGACAGTGCAGTAAAAGAACACAAAAACAGTCAAATGGCAGAGAAATCTTTTAAAAAATCCCTGCAATTTATGAGCATGGCGTCATGATACTTCATCTTTGGCTCAGAATCGCATCAAACAGTAATACGTCGGTGTATGCGATGAAAAGGCCAGAGCTCAGAACCTCATATGAGTTTTAAGGTGGATTAATGACCTCACGCTGTCACCGAAATTTGACGTATTTACGCCCAACCCCAACGTAGATGCGTCACATGATGTGTCATGTGTGTTAACCCTTCCAATAGCAATATTTTTGAATGAAATACGTTAATATCTCGCCAAGTCATTACCTCACATTACATATGTTAAATTTGGATGCAATTATCAGACGCGGCTAAACGCTGAAGTCAATAAGTGCGTGAAGGTCACTGAAACGTGTCTGTGAAGGCGCCACAGCACCCTGCTTTGCAAATATGTTAAATGCGTTGCCTACCTGCAGGTGCAAACTAATTCACTGCGACAAAAACCTACCGGAGATTAAACTGGGTGTTTACAACAAAATTGAAGACAACGCTGCCTACAAGTGCAACGTAAAGCCAAAGAGAACCTGCTTTATTTATAAATAATTCATTCGAATATCTCGATTTCGGGCGATTCAGGTGTACATCAGTAGATAAATCTATCGTATTTTCCAGAGTAAGCATTATCTTTTCCCATCGTGCATTTAAATAGAACCACCAAATCGTGTGACCCCTTACATGGTTAGTTTTGATGTAGTGGACATGTATACCAACATTCCAACTGAATTCCGTTTACTGGAACCATTTTAAGACAATATGAAAACCTGAACCTCTACGTCAATAAATTTTTTTTCTTAAATAATGGGAAAAGCTAAAAGCCCAACAGTTGAACAAGCGTGGTCCAAAGTAGAACTATTCGAAACAAAAAGAAGAAGAAGAATAAAAAGAAGTGTAAGACAGGGTTGCTGTATATCACCAGCACATTTCAATAGATATGCTGAAAATTTGATGAATAAGGCCTTCGAATAAGCAAAATAATTGTAGGTGGAAGAGAAAGGATAAAAATTATTACGTATGCTGGTAATAAGACTGTACTACCAGACATGAATGAATGAGGAGATATTGTTAAATATAAGTAAAAGATGACATCATTAATATGTCTCTAGATGGGAGAGTATTAATGGAGGTTCAGTCTTACCTGGGGTGTCGCACAAGTACGAAGTGCGCGCCACGTACTTACGCCGCGCGCCGCCATGCACGCACGGCGCGGCGTTCTTACGTCAGCCACGAGCGCCGAGCGCTGTCCGCTCGTGGCCACGACTGCTGCATCGGCCACTTGGGACTGAGATAGGAACCAGTTAACACTTGGGAATCATATAGGCACCAGTTAAGACTTGGCTATCGGATAGGCAATAGGAATCATCAGTAGGCAGGCCTCTATCTGAACTATGTATCAGCATTCTGCAGTCAAGAACTATGTAAAAGTTAAGTATTACTAAGTCTCTATGAAATATATATCTCGTTCTAATTTACTCTAGTGTTTCTAGTTTCTGCTGTCCCACTGGCTGGTCACCTCCGTACCTGCACACGCGTGCATCCTTTATTCCTGTGTCGGTCTCTTTCTACTCGGCCACCGACACCTACAACCGGCGGAAACGAGACGCAAAAGTGGCGACGAGGCTGGGACACAAAATTTCCAATATTTGGAAATATTGGTAACTTCCAGTGGAAGTAGTGTAGAATCCCCATGGCACAGAGATACTTCGTGACAAAGATTTGTTGACCATCAGCAGCATCCACATTAACCTGAGGAACAGGTTCGCCGAATGTTTTTTGTGGAGTAGAATGCCTTATGGTTCCGGCCCCATGGAGAGTTAAAACAGAAAGAACGAAAAAGTAGAAATGTGATTATGCAGAAGAATGGAGACAGTAAAATTGGCCGACATAATGAGAAATGAGGAGCCCCTGAGCAGCTAAATAGAGGAAAGGAATTTAATGAGGATGATACAGAAATCGAAACCATTTATACGGGACACATGTTACGTAGCAGTTGTCTACTATAGAGAATCATGGAGGGGAAGGTAAAGAGAGGAATAAAATTTCGAATCCTAAATTATGTAAAGAGAGTAAGCCTACATTGGATTGGTATGAGTTTTAATGGGATCAAACTGCAAAGGTCATCGATCTCTTGAAGAGAGGAAGAAGTTACAGGTAAATGAAGTAGGATGTTCAGGACAAACACATACCTGTCTGAGAACAAATTTACTGTAAGAAGAAAGAAGATGGAAGCCATATCTATAGAACAGGGGATATTGAAATTATAAAGAGATGGCCTTATTTAACCTTTGAGGAGGTGTAACAGTGATGTTGCAGCAGACACGTAAATTATTCCGAGAAAGCCTACACACAAAGTTCGAGGGACCATATTTATCTTTCCTGTATGGATCGTTGGAACAACATTAATCACTGCGAAAACGGAAGAGTTTAAACTATCATACTTCCCGTGAGTGTAACGGGAAGAAGCGCTAATTATTGATACAATCGTAAGTAATCTCTACCATGCAATTCACAGAACTTTGCAGAGTGTGGATGTATCAGAAGTAGTTATTGCGCAACATGTACCAACTCATTCAAAATAAAATTCTGTATTAAGCAGCCCCCATGTTATACGCTTGGGAAATTTTATGTTGCTCTCGCACTTATGAGAACATTTCGCACATCGATTAGGGCAACGCGCAGCGAGGTTCTGCCTAGTACAGAAATAGGGCTGGCGTCTCGCAGTCGCAACGTCGACTTTTATCGGCGGGTTTCCCCCTCCACGGTCCACGTTCGATTCCCGGCGCCGGCAGCGCCACGTAGGACGCGCTCGCATCCCAGGCCCGTCTGCGGGCTTCGTTCCATTTCATTTTTCTTCTTGGCTGGTGTAGCTCTCTAATGTCTCGTAATGAATAACAGGTTGCATTGTTTGCTTAACTTGTATTGAAACATCCGTTTACTTTCAGACCTACGACTGCACATCGTACTTAATGATACTTAAATTTGCTGTCCTTTATAGGATTTTTCTTTTTAACTCATACCGCAATTACCGGCGTCGACAAAATGACAGTCTCATGAGATCCACCGCTATAAGCCAAGCACCTGTCAAAGCTAGCATAGTATTTACTAAGCCCTAGACAATTCTGGATGAACATGCTTTTAGAAGCATCACAATCACATGTTGTAACATCTTCCAGAAATTTTCGGGTCTGCAGCCGGATCCCATTGGCATTCTGCAACGATTTTTCAGCCCAGAGATGTCCGCCCATCTTCAGGTGAGTAGGCAACTACTGAAGAGCGCAGGTACGTTCGCGGTATTCATGACGAGTATTGCGCATGCGAGAGACGCTGGAGTCTTACTGCGCATGTGTATTTCGCATGCGCAATACTCCGCATAAATACCGCGAACGTACCTGCGCTCCTCAGTAGTTGCCTACTCACCTGAAGATGGCCGGACGTCTCTGGGCCGAAATATCGTTTCAGAATGCCAATGGGATCCGGCTGCATACCCGAAAATTACTGGAAGAAGAAATACGCTTGGAAAATTTTAGAAGTCACATGTAGTAACATAGTTAAAACATACGCTTATTACTAAAATTCTGTCCCTTCATTGTCAGGCTTGCAATGTTCCACTTCTGCCCCTGCTGTAAAAGTCCTGTGTCTAAAATAATGACTTTCAAACAATTAAAAAAAAAAAACAATGTCTAGAATATACTTCTTCCTTTCCCTGAGAGCTATCGGAGGGGGATGGGGAACCTCTAGGTATGGGAGCCCATGTGACATCACTGGACTGACTCCTCGTCTACATCTAATTAGAAGACACTTCAAGCACAACTTCTCAAAATTACAATTCACTTACTTGCTCATAACCACCGTGGACATCGTTTGAAACTCGTGTTATTTAGGTAATTCAAGTCATAACATCAGCTATTGCGGTGATACCAGATAAGTACGTGCAGGTCTGTCAGTAGTATAGCAATAGCGGTACTAGTACAGGGTAACATTTCGCTACGTGGGCACATGTCCCCAACCGCTGCCGCCGCAGCCACCTCCACCCTCGGCCACATGCCGGACAGCCGGGGACAGTTACTCCCCCTACCCCTCTGTCCCCAGCATACGCCCACTTCCCTGACATCCACCCCAATTAATTTAATTGTATTTGCATATAAATTTAATTTCAAAACCTATGTTCTTATCAGTAACAAGGACAACTGCCTCCACAAGTGAGCACTTGAGTGAGCACAGCCCCCACCCCGCCCCCGCTACCATCCTCACCTCACTGACAGCCCTAAAGATTTCCGCCTCCCATAACCTGAACCGGCACTCAAACCCGCACTCCCCCGCCCCCACCCCTCCAAAAATAAAATTATATAAGTTGTTACTTATCGACGTACACCAATATTGGAAAAAAGGACCCAATTATTGCGTACTTTGTACAGTCCAAGTACCTGTTATAACATCGAACATGTCTGTCTCCACAAGAGGAGACTTATGCCGCCCACATCTCCACCCCCCCAGGCCATCCACCACTGCTCCCTATTATTTTTATCCCTAATTTGCATATCAATTTAATTTCTGCATTAACAATTAGAAGATTCTGTATTAATTTTGCATATCGATTTAATTTTGTACTACTTAACTGCCTACACTTGCCCTCACCCTCGCCCCCACCGCCGCCCCCACTAACAACCCTAAAAATTGCCACATCCGCATGACCCAGTCCAGGACTCGAACCCGCGCCCCTAAAATTATAAGAAGTCGTTTTTACAAAAGTTATTACTTATCAATGTACAACAACATTGGAAAAAAGAGCCAATTATTCCATACTTCGGACAGTACAATTACCTGGAATAAGACAAGAGTTCGTAAACAAATCACCCGCTGCTGTACCCAATTATTTTTTACACGTAATTTGCATATTAATTGCGATGTGCAACACAACTACCTTAACAGTCTCTCTTGATAGACACCACAAAAAACAGTACCTCACTTTAAAAATTAAAAGCGTCTAAGACTAAAGTAGCTCGATCTCCAATGCTATTGCAGTGTTCTTTTAGCAGGCTACATAAAAAAATTCTGTAAACATATGCTAAATATTTAAACAAAATATCTTAACGTTTCCTCTCACAAAAAACCTCTACATATTCAAATGATATAAGAGGCGACAGACCTCTGCAGACACACCACTTTGACGAGGATAGCACGCATTGCATTTATTTAAACACGCTACAATGTAGCTGGAACCACCCTGTGCCTTACAACAGTGGACAGCGTCAGCCTTCCCTCCCGAAAGCAACCATGTTTTCACATACAAACCCCATTGTATAGGCATACTAACGATAACCCTCTCTCTTTTGTACAAATCACACCAGTCGCACTTTGGATTAATACACCCTCTCATGCCTCGTTACGATGCATATAATTCTCTTCGAAATGTAGCAACAGCTCCTCAGAGCGATGTATCGCTCTCTCCCATCCAGTACTTCGACAGGTTAGTTTTCAAGCTCCATGTATTCCTATAATGGTTTTAAATGCCTTCAGACACTCCGAGAATTCGGGTAGCTTAATTTTACCTCTAAAGAAGTAAACATCTTCTTACGTAAACATAGCAAAGGGAATCTCTAACAATCATACCCTGTACAATGCATACAACTATTTGCAACATTTATCTGAGGTCAAATATAGCCAAGCAGCCCAGAAGTTTAAAATGGTTCTTAAACACTATTGTACAATGGAGAGTCACAATAGAAAAATGCGTGAAATAATTTAAGAGCAGCAGTTTACAGGTTTCAGACTGTCTACACTAAAACTTTTTTTTTCCTCGAAAGGATTGACCTAACAACATTCCTCTTCAAAATGACACTCGCAAATACAGCTACCACGGAACCGAGGTAATACTTTACCTGCCCAATACGACACAGATTTTCAGTTGCGTAGAGCAAGATACACCCACCCTTCACTCAAAATATAGACAAAAATTCATACTCCAAGCTTCTTTCCTGTGATTTCTTCTTTCAATCCATTAAACCGAACTCGATTTTTTTTAAGTAGCTGGCTGGCTACCACAAACGAAGATACCTAGAATACTAAGCTACACACGGGAAAAACGTGATCGTTAAAAGAAAAATTTATAGCCAAGAGCCTGGCATATTTCGAAATCCTATGTCAAAGTACAGGTGATGATAGGTGATCCATCCTAGTAATAAGACAATGCTTAAACACAACGAAATTTAGTATAGCCGGCCGCGGTGGCCGAGGGGATTCAGGCGCTTCAGTCACGGTCTGCACGGCCACTACGGTCGGAGGTTCGAATGCCCCCTCGGGCATGGATATTTGTGCCGTCCTTAGTCTTAATTAGTTCATAAGTAGTTTGTAAGTTTAGGGACTGATGACCCCGTAGTTAAGTCCAATAGACTATATAAACGTTTGAACCTTTTTTTTTAATTTAGTGTATCCTCTAGAGGTAAAAGCATTCATCAACGAGGCCACTGTGCTACAGTCCTCTCTTGTAATAGTATTACACAAACAAAAAGGTTTTAACCAGCAACTTAAAGACGATAGTAGCGCACCTTAGGTCTCACAAATGACAGCACACAGAGCGACAAGAGAGTCAAATAGACATCGAACATGATGTGTCTACACTTTTTTAGTTACAATACAACTGCGTACGTGCAACATAATGATCACAATCACGGTCATCAAATGCAGGAAAACGCGACTGATACGAAGAATCAGTCATCATATTTCGACACATTAGCATGCAAACGCAATGTACCAATGAACTAACTCTTAAGACCGCAAACGTCCTATTAGACAGAGGAGTTTGCTAGATTTACAGACACACCAGTCAATTTTCGGTGTTCTTATTAACGCAGCAAATAATTTCAAAAAACAACACGACTACTCTCTTAGGAATTTGTTAGCCGAGACTACATGGATGGGGTGCAACCGCCTTATAGAGCTCTCGACCACTCCCCCGCGCTCACAGATGTTAAAAACACATACAGCTTCCTCCGCACTATTGCTTCCACCTTAAAATAATTTCACTATTTCTATATCTTGAAAGCTGCTCATCTACGCGAGCACTCAGCACGTTTAAAGCCTCTGACGATGATGCCACCACTGAATAAACGTTAGGGAGAGCATTACGCATTAGATCACGACTTAATGCTCATAAAACGAATATCAACTGTAACTCAAGCACTGGCAGTGAAAGCCTATACACTATGATAACAAATTATCTTTCGTAGTCGCCACCTGTACACTTCCCTGTTAAGAAAATACAGACATAAAAATGTCCATGTTCTTAAAAAACTGCACACACAAATTACAACTGAGGGATCAGAAACAAGGAAGAGTGAGTACACTTCTTGTAGTCTTGAGGAAACTGATATTGAAAAATGAAGTCTTTTTTATGTGAATACTAGCTGTAAACCCGGCGTGGCCCGAGTATTTATTTTATCTACACTCTCGTAGTCCACCTCCCCTTTCCTCCTCTCTCTGCATCCATCTCTTTCTCTCCCATCTTTCTGTTCGTTTTTACCTTTACCTCTCTCGGCAAAGTTTTTTGCGAGGTACCCCCTGTCATGTACCATACAAACAATTTTGTACTCACTGACCTTCCCCTTGGTTTAAAGGTCATTTGTACAAAAATCATCAATATCGGAACAAAACTATGCATTTTGTCAAAGTCCGCAAGTAAAGTACCATCCAACATGAACCGAACGAAATTTTATACAGACAGTGACATTCCTCTTGTCTTTAAGGTCAAGTCTGCAAATTTTCTTCAATATCGGAACAAAAATATAGATTTGTATGCAATAGGAACGCATGGTCACATTGAAAGACGCAAATTGTCCTTCTCAAATATTCGTTTTATTTGATACAATCCTTGTTCTGAGAATAACGAAAACAACAAAACAACAAAAAAGGTGAAATCGGTCGAACCGTTCTCAAGTTATGGCGCGATTAAGGTATATAGGGAACCATTTTTATGTTGCAATGTACCCTCCCCCATGGACCGTATGAATCTTAAGGTAGACGGTGACCTTCCTTTTTGTTTTGAAGGTCAAGCGTGCAAAATTTCGTGAAGATAGGAATGAAACTGTAGATTTCGTCAGTCAGTAGGAAAAGTATCCTCCGCCATGGACCTTAATTCTGTCGTATAGCAAAATCCTTTCTTAGCTCTCGTCTTCTACCTATAAACTACATTCCTGCCAAAATTCAGCTTTATGGGTGAGCTAGATTTCGAGATTTCGTGTTTAGTCAGTGAGTGAGTGAGTGTGTGAATGAGTGTCCTTTCGCTTTTATATAGTTAGAGATTAGACATTAAAATAGATTGTGGCGTTGATATTACAAAATGGAGTTCAATTTTTTTAAATGTGAATATTAGACATCAAATTACTTTGTGGCGTTTTCCGTTTGCGTGGCAGTATTAAAAAAATAATGTGAATGATCGCTTTCATGTCACAATTCGTTAAAGCACAAGGGGTATTCAAATGAAAAGGTACGAAACGTCTTAACAGCCAAACCGTTGAAATTTGAATATGCCGCTTTGGGATAACGTAGTGCGACTCCTAGGGACACGAAATATGGGTCGTCCTCTCCACCTAAAAATTCAAGGCTGTGCCCTAAGCGGTCCGATACTCGTCGCATTCCACGACGTCGGAGAAACCATGAACAGTGACGTGTACTACGAGACACTCCGTGGCCTACGCAAGTCCAACAAGAGCAAAAGGCCTGGGCAGCTCACGAAGGGAGTGACTCTGATCCTTGATATCGTGCATTCACGTGTTTTCAGGGTCACACAAACTATAGTGGCCAAGTTCAAGTGGGATCAGCTTGAGCATCCGCCCTACAGTCCGGTCATGTCCATCTGTTTGGTTCGCCAAGAAAAAAAAAAAAAAAAGTCTCGAAAGGAAGCGCTTCGGCTCGGACGACGAACACAGTAGAGGACGGCTCTTATCACAGTCACAGAAATTCTGGGTCTATGGAATCCTTCGGATCGTTAAATAGTACGATAGTTATGCTCAGGCCTCTGTTGATTACTTTTGAATAAAAAACCTTTTCATTTGACCACCCCTCGTTCATATGTACTTTTATCCCTTTGCGTCCAAAATATATTGTGAATTAAGAAAAATATGAATTATTCTGCTCTTCCTTTTGCCCGAAGAACCTTTATATTTGAAAGTGTTGGAGGTTTCAGATGCAACATATTCCTCTCCACCGCCTTCCCCAAAAACATCACGTCTGAAAACACAGTATATCATAAATAAACCAGTACAGAAAACACAAACACTGATAGACAATATTATTATTATTATTAGGTTAAAATACTTTGTATTCTGTAACCTATAATAAAAGTATAACATTCTTTAAGTAAACAAAAAGAATAGCTCACTCGATATTACTTACTGGAGTCGACAACATTCACCTCGATATCTGGAAAACAGCCGCGCGGGAGTAGCCGAGCGGTCTGGAGCGCCACGTTACGGATCGCGCGGCCACCCGCGTCGGAGGTTCGTATCCTCTTTCGGGCATGAATGTGTGAGTTGTCCTTAGATTAGTTTAACTTAGTTTAAGTAGTTTGTAAGACTAGTTACTGATAACCAACTTAGTTTGGTCCCACAGGATTACAAACATTTGAACATTTTCATCTGGAAAGTAATGTGTACACAATACCTTTCCAACGTGATCATACGGCAAACACGGAAACTGATGATTGACGTGATCTGCCAGGAGGCAACAGGATCTAGCGCACTTACAGTCTTGTGACATCATGTAACTAGTTTTCGTTTCATTCACTGAAGAGCGACATAAAGTCCTTTGTTTGCTTTGCCTCGACAATTTTTTATGTATTAGCAAGCTGTAGATGCAGTTACCTCATTTTTTCAGGAAATGTCACTTGCACACCTTTGTTTCAAACCCCCTCGATCCTAAACTTCATAAAACATTACGTTTTTATTAGGTTTTCATTGTGATTTTACTGCAAAACATAAACTGTACACTGAAGACTGGCTTTATGATGCTGTGCCGTAAAATCAGCACGTTATTGTTCGTGAGCTGCCACTGCATGCGCTGCGTTGTTTTCAGCTGAATTCCAGCACAATGAATAAAGTGTCGTGTTATGACAACGAGCAGACTGCAGTCAACCGACGAGTAATTCTATACGCGCAGATAACTACCGCCATTAAAGTCCGAAACGAGCAAAAGGCCTGCTGCCGAGTGTTCCTGCGAATTTGTTTTGTCTGGCCGGAGAGCGTACCGTAAAAGATAAGGCGGGCCATTGTCAGAACAAGATGGAGGCTGCAGAATGCTTCGCGAAGTTGCCAGATAGACGGGGCCGGCGCGTCAGCTGCATCGGCTGATAAGGGCAGCCTTCGATGACGTAGGCGGCGCGGAAAAACACGGCAGCGCGACGCGCACAACAGCGCGCTGTCAAGCCTGCCATGCCAACAGCTGGCCGTGGCCGCTGCCGCGAGAATGTGCGCAGTCATGCTCACGTGTCCTCCTGCTGGTTTACGGAGCACGCCGGTCAATTAATTTCACGTAGGGCCGTGACGGCGCGTCCACGTGTTCACCTGGTCCGGTTCACCCCAAGAAGAGAGTATTGTGTATTCAAATTACTATTCGTCGTTTCTTATTAGCCGACGTTGTCGGTTTGGAAAGCGATCCTAAAATATTTTGTTTTAAATCTAATGACTTCAGAATACAAAGCCAATATCGCATGTATAAATTACTCAGGAGATAACAGACTGACAGGCCGACATTTCTTTGCAAACATATACAAATGAATCCACTAATGAATCGCGGAGAAATATGAAAATTGCAAAACATTGCGCATTTGCCTGGCTACTATATTTGGCTCCACATATATTTCTCAAATTTCATTAAAAAAAACTAATTTGTTGAAGAATAAGTATCTCTCAATATTAACGGCAACCCACTTGCTACATCTACATACATACTCCGCAATTCACCGTAAGGTGCGTGGCGGAGGGTACACTGTACCACTAATAGGCTGGAAAAAGCCAGTAACAGGTCATACATTAAACATACTATTTTTTTGCTTAATTTTCACTAAAAAATTACGAAATACAATGAACTGTAGGTATTTGTGTTAAAAAAAATCAAATTAAGAAATTACATTTGTGGTCTTCAACCACTTTCTTAAAGTTAGGTTCACATGCGGAGCAGCTTATGCGAACAGTGTCTCCAGTTGAGATTTGTGACTGTCTGGAAGACTTCCTAAGTAATAGAACGCAGTACGTTGTTCTCGACGGCGAGTGTTCATCAGAAACGAGTGTATCGTCAGGCGTGCCCCAGGGGAGTGTGACAGGACCGCAATTATTTTCTATCTATATAAATGATCTGATGGACAGAGTAAGTTGTAATTTGCGGCTGTTTGCTGATGATGCTGTGGTGTATGGGAGGGTGTCGTCTGTAGCTGACTGTAATAGCATACAGGATGACTTAGACAAATTTTCTAGTTGGTGCGAAGAATGGCAGCTAGCTCTCAATGTAGAAAAAAGTAAGGTGATGCCCATGAGTAGAAAAAAAACAATCCTATAATGTTCGAATACAGCATTAGTAGTGAGCTTCTTGATGCTGTCGCGTCGTTCAAATATCTAGGCGTAACATTGCAGAGCGATGTTATAGTTTGAGCAAGCAGTGAAGGAATGGAAGGAGAAATTTAGAGAGGGAATTAAAGTTCAGGGAGACGCAGAAGTGATGGCTCACTTGGTCATTCGGTATACAGGAAGCCCAATCATACAGATTTGTACTTACAAGCTACAAGTTGCCACCATCCTGCACAAACAATGGGTGTCCTAAAGACTTTAATCCATCGAGCCCATTCCACCTCTGATGCCGACAGCCTTCACACGGAACTGGAACACCTGCAAACTGTATTCCTAAAGAATGGATATACAAGGAAGCAAATCGAGCGATGCACACCTCCAAACGACAGAACAAGGAAGAAGAAGTGGCCTTCAAATCGACTGCTTATCTCCCATATATTGGGAATATTTCGTCGCAGATAGGCAGAATACTAAAAAAGTATAAAGTAAGAGTCATCTTTTGCCCTCCTCATAAAATTTCATCGCTGTTGGGTTCTCTCAAAGACGATCTGGAGCTGCGTAAAGCAGGTGTTTACAGGATTCCGTGCGAGTGCAGCAAGTCATATATAGGGCAGAAGACGCGCACTGTGCAGGGGCGCATTGTGGAACACCAGCGTCATACTCGGCTACTCCAACCCACCAAATCCGCAATCGCCGAACATTGTATTTCCACAGGTCATTCGATGAACTACAACGAAACTAAAATTGAAACCCACACAACAAACTTTTGGAACTCAATTATTAATGAAGCTGTGGAAATAAGACTGTCTGACTCTTATCAATCGAGACAGCGGTTTCCAAATAAATGCTGCATGGAATCCTGTAATTGAAAAACTTCGTAGTCGGCGTAGTTTCCTGCAACTGAATGACAATGATAATCGAACTGCTATCGAAGCGGCAAGCCTCCACCACGGAGGGCGCTCTGAGTAGCGTTCGTAGTTGTAGTGAACGCGCACGCTAAGTACGCGCATGCGCAATGTCGACTGAATTGGACATAAATAGCACAGCTCAGTGCGTCTTCGCCAGTACTTCGGCGGTACTCACCTGAAGATGGCCAGAAGACTCTGCGCCGAAATATCGTGGCAGGAAGTTACTGACATCCGGCAGTTCGCCCGAGATTTTATGGAAAAAAAAGATATATAAAGTTTGCGTTTTGCCGATGACAATAATTTTGTCAGAGACTGCAAAGGATCTGGAAGAG
Source organism: Locusta migratoria (assembly GCA_026315105.1). Classification (NCBI taxonomy): domain Eukaryota; kingdom Metazoa; phylum Arthropoda; class Insecta; order Orthoptera; family Acrididae; genus Locusta; species Locusta migratoria. The sequence continues at coordinate 371,652,245 of CM048747.1, read as the reverse complement.
CAATTGAATGGAATGGACAGTGTCTTGAAAGGAAGATAGAAGATGAACATTAACAAGAGTAAAACGAAGGTAATGGAATGTAATCTCAGAAAATCAGGCGATGCTGAAGGAGTTAGATTAGGTAATGAGACAATAAAAGTAGTAGATGAATTTTGCTATTTGGGTTGCAATATAACTTCTGATGGCCGAAGTAAAGAAGATATAAAACGCAGAATGGCTATGGGGAGAAAAGCGTTTCTAAAGAAGCGAAACTTGTTAACATCCAATATTAATTTAAATGTTAGGAATCTGAAAGCATTTGTCTGGAGTGGACGATAAGGAGTTCAGACAAAAAGATTATAGAAGCTCTACTAAGCAGATTCAAATGAATGTAGGTTGTCGAACGTATTCTGAGATGAAGAGACTTGCACAGGACAGGGTAACGTGGAGAGCTGCATCAAACCAGTCTGCGGATTGAAGACCACACACAGTTACAGCAAGCTATGTTGCCATTATCAAATGATCAAACATTACCTTATTACTTATTACAAAATGCAAGACATATTAAGGCCAGTTGGGGCATATGGGCCATGATTTTAGGACGTGAGTGCGTAGTTCCTAGCTTAATAGGAGTCTAGGAAGTATTAATACGTTAAATTACCATCTAAACCATATTTTCTTATAATACAACATCCTACCTACAAATATGTTGTAATAGAATGTAATCTGCATTATATTGAACTTGAAAAGGAAGGGGGAATGCCCAATGGGCCCAGATACCCCATAAAGTGGATAACTGGACCATAGGGGCCTTAGTTCCATACTAATTATTGTTGTCTCAATTGAGGTAATTGGGCCTGTTCGGTAACATGTAAACTCCATGAGACCGTGTAGTCGAGTTATCGACAATGCAAGTGAACCTCTACAGAATTACTGGTGTTAAATTGATTCAAATTTTTGAGTAACTCAACTTTTATTATGAAACAAGAGTTACAGTTACGCAAGTAAAGTTAATAAGCCCAAATTTAGTTATTAACATTTAATTATATCTTGTTAAAAAAAGTTACAATAAGCTCGTTAAGTCACTCATATCATTCCATCGAATTAAGCAGAACTTCTTTTAAGAGACTTTGACAGCTTTCTTAATCATTTTCGGTAATATATGCTCTTCTCCTGTTTCCATAACGTTCATGGTTTTGAAGTGCCATTTGAAAAACATGACTTCATATCTAGCATTTCATGGGTTTGTCACTTTTGCAACGTAAAGCCTGAAATTTACTTTTTCCATAGACTTTCACTTGTTAAAAGATCTGAAGAGGGGTAGCTGTCCCGAAACCGGTCATGTTATATAAAAATAAAAGCGATCTGCAGACTGATATTCAAGAATTTGACACTAGACAAAATTAACATAATTCACAAGGAAAAAAATAAACAAATTGATTTCAGTAATTAAGTAAAAATGGAGTAAATGGGTCTTAGGCGGACCCAGATACCCCAAGCACCTGGCCCACTTACCCCAATTTTGAAAAATGTTGGGGGTAACTGGACCACCACCTCAAACTAATAAAATAAAGGAGAACACACGTTGCCAGTAATGTTTCAAGTGACTGTTGTGCTTCTACTTTATGCTAAAATACCTGTCACAGTGATAATACTCACAGTAAACATAAAGTGAGGATAACATCAGAAATCCAGCACTACATAATTGAAAAAACTGCCACAACACTTTGATAGGTGAGACTTGTTGTTCAAAGGAGAAGCCATTGTTCTTCAGTGCTGCCAACCACTTGAAGCGAAATTACTCACAACTTTTATGAGAAAATCCCATGGTGCAGTTACCCCTGGGCCTAGATACCCCAAGTGATCTTAATTAAAAACTGATACAGCACTGTACATATCATGATGTTTAGTACATAATGGACATAATATCTTCGAAATCTGAAGCTTGCACATTTAAAGTTAGAATTGCTATAGCACTGTACATAACACATATTGTTAGGTACACAATTGTAATATCTTGGTCATGTGATGCTTGCATACTTGAAGCTGAAATTTAAAAAAATGTTTGTAAAGCTTATGGGACTTAACTACGGGGTCATCAGTCCCTAAACTTACAAACTACTTACGAACTAGCACGGCACAAATATCCATGCCCGAGGGGGGATTCGAACCCCCGACTGTAGTGGCCGTGCAGACCGTGACTGAAGCGCCTCAGTCTCCCCGCCCACCGCGGCCGGCCTGAAATTAAACAAGTTCTTACGTCCATGATGAAGCATTTGTACTCCTGAATTCGGCGTCTTGTTCCATACTAATTGACCATTACAAGCATTTGTAGCTACTAAGCCTCGTCTGTGGAGGTCATGTGTGTGATCGCTAAGGAATAAATATAAATGTGGAACACAGTTTAACAATATACTACGTTCTCCATAGGTCACTATTTTGATTAAATGCTTCACCATTAGAAGACAGAAGAATACTTGTGAAGCATTTAACCAACGTAGTGACTTGTAATAAGTATTTTATTAGTTCAAATGTTCAAATGTTTGTTAAGCTTATGGGACTTAACCACGGGGTCATCAGTCCCTAAACTTGCAAACTACTTATGAACTACTTACAAACTAGGACGGCACAAATATCCATGCCCGAGGGGGGATTCGAACCCCCGACCGTAGTGGCCATGCTGACCGTGACTGGAGCGCCTCAGTCACCTCGGCCACCGCGGCCGGCTATTTTATTAGTCTGACAAAATAATGTTTGATCATTTGACAATGAGAACATAGCATGCCCAAACTAGTAATGAGTAAATAAGTAATTTATACATGCGATATTGGCATTGTCTCCTCATTGAAGTCATTACATCATCATCATTAGAGACTGATTATACCTTTCAGCGTTCAGTCTGGAGCATAGCGCCTCCAATAAAATGCCTCCATGGTCCCCTATTCAATGCTAACGTTGATGCCTCGTCTGATGTTATGCCTTTTACTTCAAAATCATTCTGCACCGAATCTAAGTACTTTCTTCTTGGTCTACCTCGATTCCTCTTACTCTCCGCTGCCGAGCTCATGAGTCTCTTGGGTAACCTTGCTTCTTCCATGCGTGTAACATGACTCCACCATCTCAGTCTGTTCGCACTGCTTCATCCATGGTGTTCATTCCCAGTTTTTCTTTGATTTCTTCATTATGGACACCTCCTTCCATTGTTCCCATCTATTAATACCTGCAATCATTCTTGCTACTTTCATATCTGTAACCTCTACCTTATGAATAAGGTAACCTGTATCCACCCAACTTTCACTCCCATACAACAAAGTTGGTCGAAAGATAGAGGGGTGCACTGCTAGCTTAGTATTGGTACTTACTTCCTTCTTGCAAAAGAGAGTAGCTCTTAGCTGAGCACTCACTGCATTAGCTTTGCTTTTTTTTAAATCTAATGACTTCAAATAAGAATACAAAGCCAATATCGCATTTATAAATTATCATTTACTCATTACTAGTTTCGGCAAGCTATGTTGCCATTATGAATGAAATACACAAGATAACTGTGAGATATTCTGCAAATTTATTGCTTTACGAACCGGTTTTCTGCTGTTACGCCATCATCAGGTAAACGTTACGAGTTTAAGTTTCAAAGATCTTAACTTGCTAGATATACCAGGTATATCCACAAAGTAAGTTCCGTTTGGTTATATAAATCAAACGTGAAACGGTACAGAAAAAAATATTTATTGTATAAAAATCTGCAACTGTTCAAGTACTTTTCTACGTAACTTCCGAAATTTTGTAGGCACTTGTCATAGCGTGGGCTGTGGCGTAGCTATGTCACCAAGGGCCCCGGGGCAAAAATGACGTCGGGACCCTCTTTAAAATAAACCTATGCAAAACTACTTCATCAGCTCCTTAACGCCCACTGGAAGACATAATAAGACAAACCTAAATACTATTAAGTAAATTATTATGTGTCATGCAGCAGATAATATTTAATTGTACTCTCAAATATAATTATAACTGTGAAAGTTGGTTTGTTTGTTATGCTTTCATGCAAAAGTTACTGGGCGGATTTGAATGAAATTTTGCATAGGGATAGATTTGGACCTGGGTAGGACATTAAGATAAACGACCTCTTGGGATAGTTTCCGAACATGCTCCACACTAGGTGAATGAAGTCGCAGGCATAAGCTAGTAAAAAAATAAACAATAAATAAGAAGTATTACTTAACCATGAAAACATGGCTCCCTGCCGCGAAGCAAACCGGGGACAGTCAAGTCCGTGGTGCCAGCAGGCGGACTGTTGTCAGTGCCGACATCTCACTGTCGCTAAACTCCTCGCTGTTAGGTCACTGCTCCGTACCGATCAGCCTAATTTCGTTGATAGCCCAATCAAAGAAGGAAAATAGGGGAATTATTCGTGTAGCCGCGGTGGAGTAGCCGAGCGGTCTAAAGCGTCTCGCTGCGGAGCGCGCGGTTGCTCGCCGTGGAGGTTCGAGTCCTCCCTGGGGCATGGGTGTGTGTGTTTGTCCTTAGGTTAGTTTACCTAGGTTTAAGTAGTTTGTAAGCTACGGACTGATGACCACGCAGTTTGGTCCGATAGATTTACAGACATTTTTTATTCGTGTAGATTGGTTTCAGAAAAGAAAGTTGCCGGATTTTGTTTGATGGAATACTACCAGGCCTCATGAAGTATATATTAATGTCTGGGCAGGAAAAAGTAATAAGTAAAATAACTAAGTTGACATCTTCGCTTATTATAGTGGCAGTGGGGTATAGGGTAGTGACTCGAATGCACAATTTACTATTGTGACAAAGTAACCATATTTTCTCTTCTTCTAGCACGAATTTCAGAGTACAATTGGTTACAACTCTTCATTGGGATCTATGATTATGGAACACACCCTTGGGGAATTCACTACACAGACAGTTCAGTTACCATAATAATACCGTTCTGTAATAATACATTGTAGAGACTTCATATTCAAATATGGTCACACTTTCTACTATCCGAAGTAATTGGGGACAAGAAAGTGTTCAACGATCTACTGTAACTTTTTTCGAACTTCGCTCACGTAGGTCAAGGGGCCTCTTGAATTCGGGGGCCCCGGGGCACTGCCCCGCCTAGCCCTATGATAGCTACGCCACTGAGCGTGGGACAAGTTTTTGTGTGCCTTCTTCATAGGTTACTTCCTGTGTATTCAACCATGTGGCAAACATGTTCTTTCAGCTCATCATCGTTGAAGTGTTGACCACCAAGGACAGATTTTAGGTGTAAGAAGAGATGAAAGGAGTATTCTTCTTCCCTTCACGTGGCCGCCCGACCTCACAAGGCGAATGTGACCAAACTTTTGTGTCCCAGCCTCGTCGCCGCTTTTGTGTCTCGCTTCCGTCGTAGGTGTCGGTGGCCGAGCGGAATGAGACCGACACAGGAATAAAGATAGCACGCTGGTGCAGGTACGGAGAGGAGCAGCCAGAAACTAGAAACACTAAATTAGAATGAGATATATATTGCACAGAATTTATACAATACTTAACTTTTACATAGTACTGCAGAATGTTGATACATAGTTGAGCTAGAGTCCTGCCTAGTGCCTAACTGATAGCCAAGTCTTCACTGGTGCCTATCTGATTACGAAGTTCCTAACTGGTTGCTATCTCAGTCCCAAGTGAACGATGTCTTTCCGTGGTGGCCACGAGCGGGGTTGCAGCAGAGGGCGCTCGTGGCTGTCGTCGTAAGAACGCCGCGCCGTGCGTGCATGGCGGCGCGCGGCGAAAGTAGGTGGCGCGCACTTTGTACTTGTGCGACACCACACAAACAACTCTTACGGCAATTTCACTGGGACGTGTTTGATCATCCTCCGTACAGTCTCGCTCCTAGCAACTTTCTTCTTACACCTAAAACCTGTCCATGGTGGTCAACAGTTCAGCGATGATGACAAGCTGAAAAAACATGTTACCACCTGCTTGAATACACAGGCGGCAACCTTCTACGAAGAAGGCATACAAAGACTTCTGCCACGCTATGACAAATGCCTAATATTATTCTATTATTTTTTATAGTTTTTAGTGTTATTTTTTGTTTTAATTCTATGTGTTATTATCATGAATTTTACTTCTGTTTTAGCAATTAAATACTTTATTATTCAATCAATAGCATCAACAATATTATTAATCTCAAATATAATTATTCAAATAAAACATATAATATGATGAGATAAAAAAACATTCCATCAATAATAATCATTTTGAAAATAATAATAAAAATAGGGACAGCCCCATTCTATGTAGAAAAGTAGTTTAATAGTTTTATATTTTTTCTGTTTCTGTACACGTTTGTTTTATATAACCGAATGGAACTTACTTTGTGGACATACCTCGTATAACTTTCAAAGGAGACCAGTGTTTCGGTTCATAACTAACCTGCGGGAAAAACTACAATTCAAGTTGTGGTGTAAATACTTGACATTGATAAAATACGTGACAATACAAAAGATGATGACATTATCCTAAGAAATACAAAGTAAAACAATAGAAACAGGCAGAAAAATATTGATCAAAGCGTATCTTATCTTAAACAGGTCTAATGTCTAGAAACATGGAAGCTTTGTGAATATATGTTAAAATTTTAACTGGTTAAATTTAACTTGACCAAAAAAATTATCTTAAACAGGTCTAATGTCTGGAACATGGAAGCATGTGACAAAGTTGAATGAAACATCTGTAAATATATGTTAAAATTTTTTTAACTGGTTAAATTAAACTATGGTTACTAGTAAAATAAGACATTAAAGTTTATATCACATAAGCAGCCAAAACAGTTGTCATTACACAAGAATTTTGTAACTAGTAAAATAAGGCATTACAATTTATTGCTGATAAGCAGTCAAACTGTTCTGATTACACAAGGCTTTTTATAACATTATTAAGAAACAGTATCAAATATTCTGTCAAGAATGACGGTACAGTCAGTGAATATGATACGTTGCCATTATCAAATGATCAACCGTTACCTTGTCAAACTAATGAAATACTTGTTACAAAATGCAAGACATATTAAGGTCAATTGGGGCATCTGGGCCATGATTTTACACCGTGAGGGCGTAGTTCCTAACTTAATACGAGTCTAGGAAGTATTAATACATTAAATTATCATCTAAACCATATTTTCTCATAATACAACATTCTACCTACAAATATGTTATAATATAATATAATCTTCATTATAATTAAACTTCAAAAGGGGGGAGGGGAATGCCCAATGGGCCCAGATACCCAATAAAGTGGGGTAACTGGACCATAGGGGTCTTCCATAATAATTGTTGTTGTCTCAATTGAGGTATAGAAGTAACTGAGCCTGTTCGGTAACATGTAAACTCCATGAGAAAATTAAAACAAGTCATTTCAATGACACTGTAGTCGAATTATCGACAATGCAAGTGAACCTTTACAGCATTACTGGTGTGAAATTGATTCAAATTTTTGAATAGCTCAGCTTTTATTATGAAACAAGAGCTACAGTCTACATCTACATGGGATACTCTGCAAATCACATTTAAGTGCCTGGCGGAGGTTTCATCGAACCACCTTTATACTATTTTCTCTCCCATTTCATTCTGGATAGCGCACGGGAAGAAAGTATATCTGAATCTCTCCGTTCGAGCTCTGATTTCTCGTCATTTATTCTGATGATCATTTCTACCTATGTAAGTGGGAGTCAACAATATATTTTTGCATTCGGAGGAGAATGATGGCGACTGGAGTTTCGTAAGTAGCCCACACAGCGGCGATAAGCGCCGTTGTTGTAATGATTCCTATCACAGATCCTGTATCATTTCCGTAACGCTGTCTCCCCTCTATCATGAAAACACGAAACGAGCTGACCTTCTTTGGACTCTTTCGATGTCCTCCGTCAAACCCACCTGATCCCACACTGGGCAACAATACTTCAAAAAAGAACGGACAAGCGAGGTGTATGCAGTTTCTTTAGTACTTCTGTTGCATCTTTTAAGGGTTCTGCCAATAAAACGCAGTCTCTGGTTGGCCTTCCCAACGACGTTATCTTGTGTTTTTTTTTTTTTTTCAATTTAAGTCTGAAGTAATAGTAATTCCTAGGTATTTTGTGGAGTTTACGGCCTTCACATTCGGTTGATTTACCTTGTAAACAAAGCTAAACAAATTTCTTTTCGTACTCATGTGGACAACTTCACACTTCTCATTATTTTGAATCAATTGCCAATGTTCACACCATAGTGATATCTCATTCAAATCATTTTGCAGTTGGTTTTGATCTTCAGATGATTTTACTAGACGGTAAATGACGGCGTCATCTGCAAACAACCTAAGAGAGCTACTTAGATTTTCCTCTAAATCGTTTATGTAAATAAGGAACAGCAGAGGACCAATAACGCCCAATATCACCTCTGTTTTAGTTGATGCCTTACCATCGATTACTACGGACCGTGTCCTCTCTGACAGGAAATCCCCTATCCAGTCGCAAATTTGGGGCGACATACAATAACCACGCAATTTGATTATAAGTCGTTTGTGAGGTACGGTGTCTAAAGCCTTCTGGAAATCAAGAAATACGGAATCAATTTGCGAACCCTTGTCGATAGCACCCATCACTTCGTGTGAGTAAAGAGCTAGTTGTGTATCGCATGAATGATATTTCCTAAATCCGTGTTAACCTACGGCCAATAGATAATTCTGTTCGAGATAATACTTAATCTTTGAATACAGGATATGTTCCAAAATCCCTGCTGCAGATTGACGTCAATGAAATAAGTGGAACAATTTGTTCATGACTGGCTCTCCTAACGATAACAACAGTTCAGAAGGGACATCATCTATTCCAGCGGCCTTGTTTCTACTCAAATCTTTTAGTGCTTCGTCAAATTCTTCTCGCAGTATAGTATCTCCTATCTCATCTTCCTCTACTTTGTCTTCCACTTTCTTTGTACGGGCCTTCTATATATTCCTTTCAGCTTTCTCTGCTTTGCTTAGTACTGGTTTTCCATTTGAGTTTTTCATATTCATGCCGCTGCTTTTCTTGTCTCCGAACGTCTCTTTTATTTTCTTGTAGGCAGTAAATCAAATTATTTCACTTCAGCCGAACGCAAATGTGGGTAAATACGGGAAGTTGTTGCTTTAAAATAGTGGTGCACTGAAGATTTTAAATTGAATGTGTTCTTTCCTGTAAGAGTTATGAACTTTGTGATTCTTGTTCAGAAAACCTTGAGATTCCCCCAACTTTTTTAAAAATTACTCGCATGAACCAATCCACTAATTCATTTTCCCCCAACGTTTCAAATATCACTGACAACATCACACTCACGAACTAAACACTTCTTCTTATAAGTTACTGCAGTATTCATTAGATTGCTTTACTTCAGCCTCCGTTACATACTACACATGTTTACAACCTTAACTTTAATGACTAAGCCACTGTAATACCGCTTATAATGCCTATATAGCTCTACACAGACACTGAACTACTCCCTTATTTTACTGTCTATCTTAAGATTGAAAGGAGTAGACACTCTACATTATAGTGGTAGACCATATTTAATTTTAACAACAGTCATATAGCTATACACATCTGATATATTGTCTTTGCACAATTTCTTCTATGTAACCCAACTTTGTTTCGCTTTACTACACAATGTAGTAATGTAGCATACTACACCCCCCTCCCCGTCCCTTACATCTTACTCCCACTATGCACTGTTACTCATACAATACTTGGTTGCTTTCTCTTTGTGCAGGTTCCTTACCTCTATCAACCCCCCCCCCCCACCAAAAAAAATCCCACTCAGTCATCAACTACCATCTACCACTCTAACCACCTCCCACCTCATAAACATTTGGACACATATTCCAATTATAATTTCTAGTAACTATGTCCCCCTGTCCTACCCCATCATATTAATGATTGGTTACATTATACCTCCACTTTGTTTAACTGCACTATGCAATAGTCACTACTATTGTGATAGTGACTTGTTTATTTTTAGGATACCGGTCACCAAATACTTTTATTGCGTCTTAGAGCACCATGATCTGTCTGCAGAATGGTCCTCTTTGGCATGCACCTATTGTAACACTAACTTAATATTACTGTAACCAATCACATTTTTGCACATTAGTTCATGTATCTTAATACTTATAACCCACATCCTTAACTTAGTTGTATGAGAATCACTTCTCAGTTCATCCCCACTAATATTTGAAGCCATAGACACAATGACACTTTATATTGAAAGTTGCCCTGATAGCGGCATTCCAAGTGCTCTACTAGTGTGTCAGTGGCTAGTTCCGAAATATTCCGCCTATGGCGCCACTCATCATTGTACTTCTTATACTACTGAATATTAAACTGCTAAGAGACGATTTATCAGTCACCTGCTACTCTCTTTACGCTTTCATTGTCAACTACATCGATTATTACTGTTTTTCATCCCACTCCTGTTTTTCCTTATTTATTATTACCCTTTCATTATGAGGCTCAGCCATAGACAATTTGTTAGCAGCTGATTGTTATTCCTTGCATAATCTCTGCACTTAGCGTTTATTCACCCGCTAGCATGTACATAGATTAAGCTACAATACTAAAATGTAAGTGTAAATTTTATCCATTTATATCAACCTATATTTTATTACAATCTATCTGTTTCAAAACTGCATCACTCATTGTATTACCTTTACAAACTTTCACACTCAGGTCGAATACTTTTACACTCACAAATTCAAATTTCTGTAACCGACTTTTGTATGTTTTATATGGTTTACTGTAATACCAATATACTTGTTTGCCTGTACAGAGACCAGAAGAAGGGCACTCAAGCGCCCGAAACCGGTCGTCACAAATAAATTATTAGAAGCAACTGGTTTCTGCATTTTGTGGACTAATTTCTCAGCCAACTTCTCAGCCATTCTTTACAGTTGCCTGAAACAAGAAAACCACTCACTAACTGTAAACAAGTACTCAAGTAATAAATTGAAAATAAATTGAATTATGTAAGCACAAACACTGTATAGAACTTCCTTTCACTCACTAGAGAGAAGTGACGCTGACATTGAAATGCTCTCCTGCTCGGCAGGCGCCAGGCGTGGTTTGGCACAGCAGAGGCAGGCGCTCGGCCACATCTACTCCAGTCGCCTATCTGACAGCCGTCCAGCCCCCACCCCTTCCCTCAACACTACATGAAACCATTAGGCGTCGAATGGCATTTTCATTCGATCGCAAACTACTTCAATCGACCTTAAATTTTACCTTTATCTCAGGGAAGATCAGCTTGGATTAGGGATGGGAAAAACCGATCGCTTAAATCCGATACCGGTATTTTAGTTTTGAATAACCGGTTTTTTCGGTATTTATTTGGTGTCGGTTGTAACCGATTTTTTTACTTATTGCCAAGACCGGGTAAAAGACCGGTACGACTACTTCCTGTAGTAGTCGTTCAAAATGTGTTTTTTTGTAAATAATTAAAAAAAATTAAAACCAGTAGACGCTAATATTTAGGGCTATTCCTAAAATTTCCACTGCTGTGAAATATTAGGTCATCGCAGTAACTAAGAAAAGCGATCAGCGATAATTTAAGCAGTGGCGGCTTGTGCTAATGTGCTGCAGCACACTGTAAATATAATACTAAAATTATACCATTTCTCTTCGAATGCAAGCGAGAAATCGCTGTACAATTACATTCTTTCTCTTGGAATGCGAGCCAGATATCACAATAAAATTATGCCAATTCCCTTCCAATGCGTATTAGAATGCTAGTTATAAGGATGAAAAAACATTTTGGAGCGCTCTCGCCGCGATAGCTGGAAAGCAGCTCCGTGTGCTGAAGTGGGATTCAGCCGCGCTGGTGAGTGCGCAGAGAGGCGGCGCAGTCGTCCGTTCGCTAGTGCGCATGCGCAGACGTGACGTCAGGCCTAGCGCTCATGAGTGCTGAGACCGCCTGCAGCACCAGACCAATATTTCTCTTCACGCTGCGTGTAACGGTTGCGGAAGAATAGTATATGACGAATATTGCGGCATACAGAGTCAAATAGCGCGCTGGCGCAGGCGTCTTCTGCGTTGTCGCTCAAACCTACTTGTGTGAGGCTCGTATTCAAATACCTCTGGGTCTAAATTTTTAATTTCTGTAAATAAAATTAATATTTCTTTAAACGTTATATTTACTACCTGCAGTGAATACATGTAGTTGGCAACGCTGTTATAAATTACCCTGAAGGTCTTACTGTCAATAAAGTATTAATTGATATTTAAAGGCAATCATACAAAGGTTGACGTGTTTGAGATAAAACTTCAATCACAAGCAACATTGGTAATGTTTAGCCAACATGCGAGTGAAACTGCGCTTTTCAACCAATTAGTTTCATTGGTCGCTTGCGTAGAACGCAGATGACGTGGTGGGGATATTACTAGCTTCGTTATTTCCATTGTCAGTCACGCTTTGTGCGTTCGCTGAAGAAGTGTTTCGCGGTGTATTTCTTTGTGAAAGTGCGCGATACGTACTTTGCGAGCAACATGGAGAATTCTGTCGATGATCTGCTACAGAGGCCATTTTCCAGTAGACCTTTGGAAGAGAAACTGAAAGTGAAAGAGTTAGGTAGACCAACTCCAGTTTTATATCTCAGTCAAAAGGCTATAGGAGATGGCAAGAAAAGTGAGTACACGAGGAAATTTAGAACTAAAGTGTATGAAAACAGTTGGATATGCGGATGTGATACTCGCAATGAACTTTTCTGCTTTCCATGTTTGTTGTTTGGGAACAGTGATGTGTGGAGTACAGGGGGAGTGAAAGACCTCGGACATCTTAATGCATTAATAAAAAAACAGAAAGGAAATCATAAACATATAAAAAACATACTTGATCTTAGTTCATTAGGCAAAGCTAATATGACAACAATTTTAAGTCGTGCTTTTTATTTTAGTATATTTTGTTTCCTGTTTATTTTTGTAATATTGTATCACACTGGTCAAATTTTGTACGAGCCGCCACTGAATTTAAGAACAATCCCGGCAGTCAGAAAAGCGCAACAAACGCGTGGCACAAGAACTTACGAACTGGTGCAGCTATTGTGGCATCGATGCACCTGTAGCCGTGTGGCGTGGCCTATTAGACGACGCGCTCTCACCGGCAGTGTACGAGACTTGCCTCCGTCTGGTCATGCGGCAGTTCCTTGCTGTCGTCTCCAGACATCGGTTGTGTCTTAAATGGCACCATCCCAAGTGTGGAAGTACTTCGCGAAGTACGGGAGCAGTGAGGTACAAGGCTCCATTTGCTTTAAAAAGCTGAAAAGGGGGGAGGTACTACAAACATGCTGTGTCATTTAAGGAGAAAGCATGTATTTCAAACGTCAACTTCGCAGTTTCTCCGGATGTAATTCACGCATCGCGATGCAACCGACACCATTCTTTTTGTGATTTTTCATCCTATCGATTGCTTAAGAAATAATATGAGGTATCCATTTAAAAAGACATAAGTTTGTGTTGAAAATAATATTTCTTCACGTTTTAGAGTATCTCATAGTACCTACTTTCATAGGCCCCTGCCGTACATTCATGATCGTGAAAGTGGTTTTTCAATATCTCTTGTAGTTTCAGAGATATATGGGGTGAAACAGTTGAGTGGTACACCCTGTATATTGTGTATATAACGAGATATTCGTATGTGCTGGCTCACAAGTCCAACTTAAGGAGTGGTTGGCTCAATATTCGCAACTGCCAGGTGGAAATACTAGGCCAGTAAATCTGTATGCTTCGTATATCGTCTTCTACGGACTCCTGGCTAGGCTTACACACACTCAAAATACTTGCTTAATATGGAAAGACTAGTGATTTGTCGTATAACGTAAATTTACCTAAATTGTAACTAATTTTCGTAAGTTTCGTTTTCGGCCGAAACTAGAAGGACCGAAAATTCTATTACGGTTTCTGTTTCGGCCGCAAATTATGTTTCGGTCGATCTATACCGAAACCCGAAAACCGGTTATTTTGAGCAGTTTTTACAGTGCGGTTAAACTGGAGTAGAACAGGTATAACCGAAAACTGGTTGTTTCAGCGATAACCGCCATCCCTAGTTTGGATTCAGGTGGGGTTGCCATATGCCACGGATTTCACGGACAGTCTCCGATTTTAGGGTAAATGAAAACGTCCGGGCCGAAAAGGCAATTTTGGGGAAGGAATTATAAATTTTTGATTGAAGAAATAAAAACATTGCGTAATTATGAATGGCAGTGATTTTCCGTCTTTGCAACTACAATAAAATGCGATTTTTTCACACCAGACGCGTTTCGTTTTATTGAATGTAAAACATCATCAGTGGTCTGAAATAATAGAAATCTACAGTTTGTTTTTTGTTTAGATCGAAAACAGTTCTTAAATGGACCCTGAAAAGTAGGCCTAATGTTTGGTACTTACGGAAATTTTGTCTCCTAAGAAAAAACATTGCGTTTTGACATTTCAAGAACATACCAACACTAGATCGAAAAAACAACATTTTTTATGGTGTGTACTTCAAGGAAATTGTAGGATTGGTCATCCAAAGCTTCACTCTTGTGGCAGCTAAGTTCCATTAGTCACGAATTTTGTTTGAATATAGACAGACTGAGATCAAACAAGGCAAATTATTTGGTGTTCTTTTACGAAATAATTGTCTTTTTATCACATCGATTTGTGCATTTAAATGGTGAACACACTTTAGGCATATTTCAGCAGCAAAAATTGTACAGGCAACATACACTAAATACAATATATACTGAATACAACACTTCAAGCTCAACAACAACATAGACAGAATACCGAAATTATGTCGGCCAGGTTAACTCAGGTTGCCGGAAAGAGCGCTGTAGTTCGTATGTCAGCCACTCTGAGCTCATATCAGGGATCTAAATACTTGAATAACTGTTCGAGACACTTTTTAAAGTTTCACTGATTCTATACTCTGAAATGAACACAGTTACAAGAAATCACTTTCACAAAAAAAAAAAAAAAGCACTTCGAACTTTCACAATACGTAACTATATTTTGTAAAAATCTCATTACATGGAAGTCTCTGGATCGTATTACATTGTCCACTAACTTTAATTCTTCAAGATAAGGTTTTTAATGTCAGTTCTTTAAACTTGCAAAGTAAGTTCAAGTTCAAATATCACTAATATGGACCAGTCTATTAACGGGAGGCAGAAGTTTCTAATTCTTCCTTCCTAGCCTATCCCGATCAAAAGTCCAAAGATCTTGCAATGCAACAGCGTACGATCTCGATACTAAAGTTTATTGTAAGAAATAAATAATTTATTGGATCCCTTTCTATCTTGAAATGATCCCCGTCTAATGCTTCGTCCTAGTTACAGATAGAACTGAACTCAGAAGCACAGAGAGAGCGAGTAACCCAACTGTGGGTACTATTTATAATAGAAATCTAACAAACGATCTCTGAAATACGAGGTGTTTTGACCCTCTTATTCCTTGAACATTACTATTCCGAACTACACTGTTATAGTTTGAATTTACTAAAATTTCGAAAAATGCGAAATCTATCTCTTAAAAAAACAATGAAAATTATGAAATGTTGAAAAATGGTGATTCTAATGACATGATCGCGATGTGGTGTTAACAGCGGGTGCTTGATAAAACAAGTACCGAACTTAGGAGCTACCTAAACAGTGTGCAATCAAAAGACTGGCACATGCGGAAGCCACATGACCTTTATTTTTTTGTCACATCTGTGTGTTTAAGTGTGTGGGAGACTCTTAGATTTTGACACTGATCTTGTAATTCATGTTTGTCAAGTACTCCCTCTGTTATCCACTTATCTCGAATTATGATACATTTATTGAGAACCGTCAATAACTATGATAAGTCGTAAAGTATTGAGTGACGATAATCCAGCGACAATGATTTTCTGAATACAACAACAAACACTTTAAGTATGATGATAAAAGTCAGATATTGTATCAATCGACAACATTAGTGGCCTCGTGCATCCGAACACTTTCGTTATTATTTATCGGCCGCCATTTAGTACTAACAAGGAGAAAACAGGGGTACCGCAATTTTGTATTTTTTATATTGATCGTACACGAAATTTAGACCTCAAATAGCAATCAACCAATACCATTCGATGCAACTCTCATCGAATTTAACTTTTTTTAACAGTCTTTTGTACCTGTATAAAGAAAACAAAAGTTTCCAATAATTGCCGTGGCATATCGGTATAGTTATAGATTGAGAATCAAATCACGACATTTCTTTTTCATTTTCTTCTTTTTTTCTTCTTTGTCTTCAAACACCCACACTGTAAATGTTACATTCAGCAAATTTATTGTATTTAACAAATATTTAATTGTCTTTTTTTATGAAAAAAGTACATCTATTGTTAAGAACTAATTTCCATCATTATATTACACATTCTTAATTTTAAAAAGTCATAAATTATATTATTTTACTGTATGCACTTAACTATTAATTGATGGAGGTTTTCCGTATTATATCCAAATCTGTAATTTATGAAATGTATTTAATAGATACTATTATTAACAAAGTATTATAAAATAAATTAATCGAATTTTCATTTGGGTGCTTGACAGAACATGATAATGTCAAAAATGAAAAGTTCCTGATGCTCTGCAAAGTTATTTATTGAGTTACTAACTGGCTTTCAGCTTTTTATACCAGTATCAAGTAACAACTGAATGTCGCAAACGACTTACAAAAACTTCATTATCACAGAAAATATAAACTGACATGTTCACAGGAAAGTAATACCATAAAGATGTAGTACTTCAGCTGACTTTTATGACACTGAATTACATTTGTTTACTGTGTTATGGACTGCTATACCAAGACAATTCGATACATTATTAGAACATTTAAATTCCCAACATAAAAAATGACATTCAGAATAGAAAAAGGAGGATCTTTTATAGCTTTCTTGGGCCTTACTACTGATGTCAACACAAAGTAACCACTTATTTACTATTTAAAGAAAATGCATAATAACTGATACACTTCCCTTGCTAGCACCCATACAGCCATAAACATGCGGCTTTCCATTCAGTGGTGGACCTCATCATATCTGTTCCATTATCTGAATCTGCAATTCAATCAGTGCCTAATTTTCAGAAAGCAAGAGTTACTTTCAACCCAGACAGGGCTAACGCCCTTCCAGAAGGACGAGAAGGGCAACTTACCTTTTTATTCTTGTATTTAAGAATTCGTGCACTGTGTCATATTTTATTTCTTTTAATAGGCTACTCCCATCCATTTTAGCTTCTAGTTGATTGCAAAGTGGTTGGATACGGCTGTGAAGTTGAGGTTCATGCAGAAGATATTGAAGACTTCCTTGTAGTTGGGTTTATATTTCTTTAAAAATTCTTTAAATTATGAGACATTTATATGTATTTATTTCATCTTAAATGATAATTTAGTAATAGTGATTCATCATATCAAAGTTTTAAAACATTCATTTTGACGTCCTTCCGGAAAGAAGGACAGTATTGCAAAACTAATTCGTGACCGTGTGCAGTCATATGAAGATAATAAAAAGCTTCTGAAAACAAATTATACCAAAAATAATTCCGCCCTATCTGGGTTAATATAATTTTATTCAGAATATCAACAAAATTAATCTTCACTGACAATATTCATTTTCTTAGGACACTCAACATCACTTCACACTACGGTAATGCCTAATGTCACATGAAATATATTGACTAAATCTATAGTAGGTCTTATTATGATTGAGTACTGTGAACATTAGCTTAGAAAAAGAATATGGAAACAGCTGACATTTACTCTACTCTTCCACAAGATAAACGGTTTCCCAACAGGATTAAAAATGGCCAGGCGCGGTGGCCGAGGGGACTGAGGCGCTCCAGTCACGGTCTGCACGGTCACTACGGTCGGGGATTCGAATCCCCCCTTGGGCATGGATATTTGTGTCGTCCTTAGTCTTAGCTAGTTCATAAGTAGTTTGTAAGCTTAGGGACTGATGACCCCGTAGTTAAGTCCCATAAGTTCCACAAACATTTGAAATTTGATCAACAATGATATAGATTCAAACTACCAATAAATCGATGTATCGTCAGAAATGAGCGAGAAGCGCGCAACAAATTTCCCTAAGTGGCCCAAGCTGTGGAACTCATTACCCTTGCGTCCAAAGCGGCAGCAGCGTGGCAACGAACAAACTCGATGTGTCAGCTTTCATGTTGCATTACGCATTTGTATTCACTGGTACGACAGGTGGCAGAACTGGAGATTACGTCTAACCTGCCCTAAGCTACATCTACATGAGATACTCTGCCTGGCAGAGGGTTCATCGAACCACCTTTATATTTTCGCATTCGGAGGAGAATGTTGGCGATTGGAGTTTCGTAAGTAGCCCATGCCACAACGATAAACGCCGTTGTTGTAAATGATTCCCATCCCAGATCCTGCATCATTTCCGTAACGCTGCCTCCCCGGTATCGTGACAGCACAAAACGAGCTGCCCTTCTTTCGACTCTTTCGATGTCCTTCTTCAAACCCAACTGATAAGGATCCCACACTGGGCAACAATATTCCAAAAAAGGACAAACAAGTGTAGTGTATGCAGTCTCTTTAGTAGTAGTAGTAGTTGTTGTTGTTGGTTTTTGAGGGGACTAAACAGCTAGGTCATCAGTCCCCTTCTTTAGTAGTTCTGTCGCATCTTTCAAGGGTTCTGCCAATAAAACGCAGTCTCTGGTTCGCCTTTCCCGCGACATTATCTACGTGTTCTTTCCAGTTTAAGTCTGAAGTAATAGTAATTAGTAGGTATTTTGTGGAGTTTACGCCCTTCACTTTTGATTGATTTATCTTGTAAACAAAGTTTAACGGACTCATATGGACGACTCCACACTTCTCATTATTTAGAGTCAATTGCCAGTTTCTACACCATAGTGATATCTTACTCAAAGCGTTCTGCAGTTGGTTTTGATCTTCAGATGATTTTACTAGAAGGTAATTGACCCATCTGCAAACAACCTAAGAGAGCTGAATTTAGGTATCAAAAAAATCCAATTATAATTAACAAGGACAATGGTACGCACCTATCAACAAACAAATCCTAATCATGAACTTTGCAATAATTAAACGTCAGCACATAATTTTGCTAATGAAATGAATATAGTCAGTAGGACTAATATTCATTAGTGATGCTGAATGAAGCTCTTAATGATTCCACACTTGTGTTAGGCTCTCCTATCAAGATCCAACAAATTAAACTCTCTCTTAGTCCAGCAGTAATCTTAACCAGTCTCTGCTAATCAATTACTCAGACAGAAATGTACCCAACGAAGCAGGAGAAGAAATAGAACTCTGTCTACTGGGCTATATACAAAAACATTTTTCTCTTTTATAAATATTTAGCTCATAAAACAGAAGTATTATATGTGACCCATGACGTGGGTAACCAAAAGATGGGTCACATATAATACTTCTGTTTTATGAGCTAAATATTTATAAAATAGAAAAATGTTTTCCATTTTTATGTTACAATTTTTGTACAAGTTTCTTTTTGTTGTATGTAATGTAATAAAAAACAGAGGCATGTAGCGCCCTCTGCCCAAATCCTTCCTGATTAAACGAAATATGATGATACTATTAGTTGATGCCTGGTTTTGTGGAGAGTAATACATTTTGTTCTGTAAATTTCATTACACGCCTTAAGAGGAATAATATTTCATGTTCTGTAAATTTTGTAATATGTGTTACGAGTATTGAAGATGACACTGACTTGGTATGTACATATTTGTATTGTAAAAATTCTGTGGAGAGTAATACAATTTGTTCTGTAAATTTCATTACACGCCTTAAGAGGAATAATATTTCATGTTCTGTAAATTTTGTAATATGTTTTACGAGTATTGTAGATGACACTGACTTGGTATGTACATATTTTATTGTAAAAATACTGTTCTTAATCCAAAAGAAACGATGATCAAATTATGTAAATCAATTTTAGCGTTTGTAATACGTGGCTTCCTTATCTCTTAGGCTGACTTGATAATGGGCTCAGGCAAGCCCGAAACTAGTCGTCCATTACAAAAGCAACAATGTAAAACTTTGCCTGTTTTGAAATTGTTAATATAAAAACTATGTTTTTACGCAGGCGTTAAGAATGGTTAAAATAAGCAGAAATTTTTATATGCGAAGAGGCTAAGAGGCCGATCTACCGCGAGAGATACGGACCAAGAGCGAAAGCAATCTAGCGGTAGAACGGGTGGAAATACGAGGTCGACTAGCGTGGGAGTCATCTATCGCTAGAATTAGTGGAACTACGAGGTCGACCATTTGTCAACAGTGGCAATCAAAAATATCACAGTAACGAAATAAAGTTATTGCTCTGCGTTATATAAATAAATAAACACCAAAACTTATTTTTTTCTTAATAAAGATTGCTGCAATCTCAATTCAAAAACAAATTTCGAGGCTCAAAATGGACAAATGGATTTTCATCGATGCTAAAAGTTTGAATGTGTAATAACATGCAGGACAGCGATTACTCCAGTGATTATAAAGGAATATTTTGAAGAACTGGCTAGTACCTTAAAAGACGTGTCAGCTCAGGCAAATTTCATTTTGATGAGACTAATATGCAAGATAACATAGTGATTGTGAAACGGAAATGCAAACACCCAGAGAAATAATGGATGTTTCAAAGACAAATTTTTCTATCATATTTTCGGTTACACCTTATGTTATTTATAAGTCGGATATTCTGTATAATAAATGGATGGAAGGTAGATCTAAAGGAACACGATACAATAGGAGCAAGGTTTACTTTGAGGGGTATGTATTTGAACAGTGGTTTGAGGCTGTTGTTCAGCCTTTTTATCTTAAAAGCCTAGGAGATGTTTCTAAAACCGTTATAGGTGACAATACAGCTAGTCGTAATTCAGTTAGCATTGTCAAACAGTGCACTTCCACCCAACAGCACACACTTGTGACAGCCTCTGAATTTCTTACTTTTTTTTTCTTAGCCCCTTAAAACTGCTGACTTAGTAGAAAATGTAAAATAGAGGATCAATAAGGAAGGATCACTTTCGTATATCTGAAAGGTGGTTTTAAATTTGTGGAATCTTCCCACTGGACACAGAGGTAGACCCTAGCATTCAAAGGTTTCTCTAAAAAGTCGATTTCAAATTAAGCTAAGGATGCATCATCAACATCTGCAGTTGCATGGTCCGAAAGCTTTGAAGAATTTCTGAGATATACACAAAAAAGACAGTCACAAATCAGAAGAAGGAAAAAGTCCTTATCACTCTAGGAAAAGCAAAAGTGGGAATGATGTAGTACACGCACCAGAAAACGCAGAAGAAACCAAAGTAAAAAAGGATTGAAATCAGTTGCTAAAAAGTATGGTAAATGCAAAAGAAAAAAAAAAGAAAAAAAATCACGACATACGCCAGAAAATAGAAAGTCAGTGCAATGTCTCAGTCCATTACAGAATATTATTACGTCATTTAAAGACAGTTCGGCTCGGTACAACGAACAATCAAGATCAGCGACCGCAATGAGCAGAACTACACAGAGAACAAAAAAAAAAAAAAAAAAAAAAAAAAAAAAAAAAAAAAAAAAAAAAAAAAAAAAGGTAGAACAGCGGTAGTGTGCCTGACTATGAATCCAAAGGTCGGGGGTTCGATTCCCGCCAGGTCCTGGGATTTTTATTTGTCACTTTACACTTCTTTCACCTCTGGCAGTGTTCCTGATTTGAAAAATATCTAGTAGCCCCGTGGTTCGGAATCCATGTTAAACTGGCTGGGTAAGTCAGTTCGGAGGAAGGCAACGGCATTCCACGTCCAAACAGAACCATGCCTAGTAAATCACTGTGGTGTTCAAGCCAATCTTCGGACTGCTGTTGACTGCTTTACCTTTTTTTTATTTATTTAAAGAAAAGTGACATTTAGCTTGAACAAAGACTGGTTTATAAAGAAATTACCGACACTAAAATTATGGAGCTCAAGTTCTCTCAAAGAAAATGACTTCGTAGTGGTTAAGTTCATCTACAATTAAGATGAGCAGAGAACTTGTCTTTGTAAGCAAGAAACTACTCAATAGAAGTAGCAAGTATAACATTAGCTACTTGAGAAATTATTTGGGATCAAAAAATATCTATATACTTCCAAATGTTGAGAATGCTGAAAAAAACTTCTACAAGAAAGAATTAAATCAGCTGTAAAACCTATGCATGGGACATTATGCATTTAAAATAAATTAGTTTTTATATTTTTCTGCATTCTATTCTAAAATTAATAAACCAGTGTAAATATTTTAAATCAATATTGAACTGATTGCAGAACAGAGTTTGCAAAGTGTAGGCTGCAGATAATCTAAGATTAGAAATCCTCTTTGTGTGTCTGCACAGTGTTTTGTTTGTTGAATATGAAGAATAAACCTTTTTCTAAAATGTTATTTGGTTTTCCAAGTTATTTCGAAGTTTTTTTTTTATTTGGGACTAAATTTGAAAAAGGTCCCAAGTGAGAGGGGCACCATAACATGGGGCAAAACACTTGTTTTAATGTGTAGAAGAAGAAAGGAGTATTGGAAAACTATTCTTGTTTTATAAAGTTTTCATGATACACATAAAAAGTTGGTGTTCAAACAAAGTCTTTTATTAATGTAGTAATGTAGCAAATTTGAAAAGTGTCTCAAGTTATGGCGTTTGGCTGTACCTGAAAAATGCTGTCGCAAAAGTCGTACT
Source organism: Locusta migratoria (assembly GCA_026315105.1). Classification (NCBI taxonomy): domain Eukaryota; kingdom Metazoa; phylum Arthropoda; class Insecta; order Orthoptera; family Acrididae; genus Locusta; species Locusta migratoria. The sequence goes on along the minus strand of CM048747.1, from coordinate 371,629,548 downwards.
GAACTGTTTCCTACATCGACGTAAACACAAGAATACACATGATCTTGTGTGAGCAAACAAAGTTCATAGCTTAGTCATCGGTACCAGTGCGAACGCTATACCGTGGATGTTGCTCTTAACAGGTAAACAATGCGGCCAAGGCTGAGTGACAGCCTATACCTCAACTTACAAATACCCTACTAAGTCATCGAGTGAAACAGAAGTGATATCTGGCGTTCCCCAGAGAAGCGTTGTTGGTCCCCTACTCTTCCTTGTGTTTATAAACGATTTAGGAGGCAATCTGAATAGCTCCCTTAGACTGTTCGCGGATTATGCTGTCGTTTACCGGTTAGTGAAGTCAACAGACGGTTAACAGCAACTGCAAAGCGATTTAGACAAAAGTTCTACATGGTGCGAAAATTGGCAATTAACATTGAATAATGAAAAGCGTGAAGTAATGCACATGCCCACTAAAAGATATCCACTGAAATCCAATTACGCGTTAAATCTGTCAAATCTTAAGTTCGTAAATTCTACCAAATACCTAGGAGTTACAAGTACGAACAACTTAGAATGGAGAGAACACAGAAAATATTGTGGGGAAGGCGAACCAAAGGTTACGTTCCATTGGCAAAACACTTCGTAGATGCAACAGCTCCACCAAAGAGATTGCCTACATCACACTTGTGCGTCCTCTCCGGGAATACTGTTGCCCAATGTGGGACCCTCACCAGGTGGGACTGACGGAAGACATTGAGAAGGACAGCTCGTTTTGTTTTATCACGTTATAGGCGGGAAAGCGTCACGGAAATGTTGCACGATTTGAGGTAGAAATCATTAAAAGAAAGACGTTATTCGTTGCGGCGAGTTCTATTTGCGAAATTTCAATCACTGACTTTTACTTCTGAATGTGAAAATATTTTGCTAGCACCCACCTACATAGGGAGACATGACCATCCCAATAAAATGAGAGAAATCAGATCGAAAAACGGAACGATTTAGGTGTTCTTTCTTCCCACGCGCTATTAGATAATGGAACGGTGGAGAAAGGTTATGAAAGTGCTTAATGAACCCACTGCCAGGCACTTAAATGTGATTTGCAGAGTATCTATGTAGATGTACATGATTAAATGCTTTGATTCTCTTCCCTTCCGGTTTTCCTACTGTCCAAATTTCACTTCCATAACACAGGGGTGATCCAAACGTACATTCCGAGAAATTTCTTCCTCTCATTTCTTCCGAGCGCAATGGACGACAGTGACATGGAGGTAGTAATAATTCCTTTGTTACGTAAGGAAGAAGAAAGGTTGAAGCAAAAGAAAGCAACAAAATGTCGTAGAATATGGCTGCGTAACTTTTCGAATTCGCGATATGAAGAAGGAGAATATCTCACACTTTTGCCACGCCTTGAAATGCTCCAAAGAAATTTGATATATACTTTAGAATGTCTCAAGATAAAAATCCAGCGAGTTAGTACAAACTATGGAGTAACGTTCATGAAATAAAAAAATAATAATAATTTGTAGTTTTTCGTACGTTATGTTTGACCGAAAATAAATATCTTGCACCAACGTAGAAAAAATATGAAGTTCACTTACCCAGTACTCCCAATTCTTGGCAATTTCTTTACCAATTTTGCTTTCTCTTGCACTATTCATTGTAATGTTCATTTTGAAGGTCATATAATTCTTGGTATTCACTTACATACAATTTACTAATCCTCGACCGATGATATTGTTATAAACAAATTTTCGTTTAACTTACAACAGAGCTACAATGGGATTGATGTGCAGTGTCGCGACGCTTGCCATAGCGCACCTCCGGCAGCGGAACTGCAGTACGTGACGCGACACGGCGTCACAGAGTAACTATTTGACTGTTAAGTAGGGATGGGAAAAACCGACCGGTTAAAACCGATACCGGTATTTTAGTTTTGAATAACCGGTTTTTTCGGTATTTATTTGGTGGCGGTTGTAACCAGTTTTTTTAGTTATTGCCAACAACCGGATAAAAAACCGGTACGACTACTTCCTGTAGTAGTCGTTCAAAATATGTTTTTTGTAAATAATTTTAAAAAATTAAAACTAGTATACCCTAATATTTAGGGCTGTTCCTAAAATTTCCACTGCTGTGAAATATTAGGTCATCGCAGTAACTAAGAAAAGTGATCAGTGATAATTTAACAACAATCCCGGCAGTTAGAAACGTGCAACAAACGCGTGGCATAAGAACTTCAGAACTGGTGCAGCTATTGAGGCATCGATGCACCTGTTGCCGTGTGGCGTGGCCTATTAGACGAGGCGCGTGCATTGGCAGTGTACGAGACTTGCCTCCGTCTGGTCATGCGGCAGTTCCTTGCTATCATCGCCAGACATCGGTTTTGTGGAAGTACTTGACGAAGTACGGGAGCAGTGAGGTACAATGCTCCATTTGCTTTAAAAAGCTGAAAACGGGTGGGGTACTACAAACATGCTATGCCACTTACGGAGAAAGCATCCAAAATGTTCCTTGGAAGAGAAGGTAAATTCGATTCATATACCTATTATGTGAGTGATGTACTCTAAGCTTGGAATAATAACTTTTAATGTATTATCACATTGTTATGCTAACAAGTGATTCCTTGAAAGCGAGGGACTGCTGCCGCCTACTTACATTTCGCGTAAAGATCACAAAGACAAGATAAGAGAAATTAGGGCTCGTACGGAGGCATATAGGCATTCTTTTTTTCCTCGTTCAATTTGGAAGTGGAATAGGACAGGAAATGCCTAGTAGTGGTACAGTGTACCCTCCGCCACGCACCTTACGGTGAATTGCGGAGTATGTATGTAGATGTAGATGTAGAGGTTCGAATCCTCTCTCCTCCCTCGGTCATGGGTGTATATGTTGTCCTTAGCGTAAGTTAGTTTAAGTCAAATTAAATAGTTTGTCTACGGACCGATGACCTAAGCATTTAGGTTTCATAACTTACACCCATTTGAACATTCTTTGATCATGTGGTACAGAGCTTTCCTAGTTCAATTTGCGTAAATTTACACTGACAACAATCATTCTGCTGGAACTGTGACTTTATTTTTCGAAAGACTTCTGCAGCACTGATTGAAGATTATTTACTGACTGTGACTTATGTGTATTGTGTATATAACGAGATATTCGTATGCGCTGGCTCACAAGTCCAACTTATGGAGTGGTTGGCTCAATATTCGCAACTGCCGGGTGGAAATACTAGGTCATTAAATCTGTATGCTTCGTATATCATCTTCTACGGACTCCTGGCTAGGCTTACAAACACTCAAGAAGGCGTAGTATTGGGAGGGGATCTTGCAAAATATGGAAAGACTAGTGGTTTGTCGTGTAACGTAAATTCACCTAAATTTTAACCAAATTTCGGTTTCGGCCGAAACTAAAAGAACCGACGATTACGGTTTCTGTTTCGGCCGCAAAATATGTTTCGGTCAAAGTCTACTGAAAATAATAGCAATAAAAAACCAAAAACCGGTAATTAAAAAACCGGTTATCTTGAGCAATTTTTACGGTGCTGTTAAACTGGAGATGAAAAGAACCGGTATAACCGAAAACCGGTTGTTTCAGCGATAACCGCCATCCCTACTGTGAAGGCGTGTAGCGGCAGAGTTGGCCAGTTGGTCAGTCCCGCTGGCGCCTAATGGGTGCTGCCCCATTCCAGTCATGCAAACAATATTTGGCGGTGTCGTGCCGCGCCGCTCCGCTGCAGTGCGTTTTCGTTCAGTACGGTCGTACCTTAATGTGTAATTGAATACCTCCCTGGAATAAGGCTGTAACCATCAAACCAGTAAGTTTTCAGGGGTCTATTTCGTGTAGACACTGTTGGAACGCGTTGCATATGCGAGTGTACAAATGTGTTCAGCTATTAAAAGCAATATTTCATTGTTATAACTTAAGGTTTTACAAATAACGTAATAATTGGAAGTGATACAATGGAAAAAGGATGTATGATCAGCAATATATTTTGGAGTATTTCTTACATGTAACATAAGAGCCGTACATGCACTTAGTATTCAAATTAAAGAAAGTAATATAAGAATAATAAAGAAAATAACAATGTGAATTAAGATGTCAACAAAATACTATGACAACAAAGTATTTCAAAATATAGATGTGATTTGAAACTTCATTGTAAGCATGATTTTACAATGTTATTATGGTTTGCAGGTTTCATTATTTATCTTATTTCCCTCTATGAACCTCAAGTGATTCACCATTCTTAATTTTCGACTGAAGTACCTGAAATGCCTTTTGGAGTTAAAGCACAAACATTATGCAAAGCCTTTAAACATACTTGTACTTTCTTCCTATTGCACATTAAGAAGTATTTGAAGCTGCATTGCCTGCGAGAGATACTTTCCTTAGTGTACGTCTTTGAACATCACAAATCTCCATGCATTGTTGAACCAAGAATGACGATTGGTCATTGAGTATCTTAGAATAAAACTCGGCGAACAGACGTTCCTTTCCATTGGCGTCAAGTATTGTGCATCCTTCATATTTACACTTGCATGCGTTTTCCTACAAACAAAATTATACACAGTTAACTATCAGCTTATTTGCTACTTAGCCTGGTTATTTTAATACTCGTAGGCGACAAATATATAGCTTTTCGCAGAGACAGTTATCCCATTAGGGTCTTACAGGGATAAAACTAAAGCTTCTAAAACATAGTTTGAAGATGTTATATCCTTATTCCACTTACCTTTGTTTTTGGCTTCTTTGCAGCTTTTACAGTGCTTTTCCGTGTTGTATATTCTTTTCCACTCTGCCTTACACACTTCCTTTTCACATCTTTCCCCATTCATCTACATTTATTTTTCACCTACAGCCTTTATTTATTTGATTTATTACATCTGGCGATGAACCAACACAAGCACTATCCGCCATCTTGACTGATGTAGCATCCTTATTCCCTGGACGGAAAAGTTCAGCTAGTTGTAAACCAGCTTGACGTTCAAATATATGACACAAGATGGTACCACAGCATAGAGGCATGCAGATACATCCTATTTCCACTGAAATCACACTTTTCTAAAATTTTTGGGTTACGTCCTTATTTCAGGAATGTATTCAATTGTAATCGACAATGCATGAGGGCAGGACGTCAGCACATATTTCCATGGAACTACGCTCAGCGTTGTATGTCTACTTACGGGCTGACGGTATGACGTTTAAGTGCAGTTTCAGAGATAGGCCGTTACAGACAGGCATCACACAGCATAAGGTGTATGTGTTTGGATGACGACGCTGCCTCCGTGTAAAATGTCGCTGAAAAGTGCAGCATCTGAGGAGATGGCAGCGTCGAAGTTGTTTGCGAATATCTGAAGGGTAAATCCTTGTGTTTCGGGACGTGCGAGGTATCACGACTCGAAGTAGACTCGTCTTCAATGATAATTATTTTGCTTTTTGTTTCTTTTTTTTTCAGAGTAAAACGTTTTAAGAATTAGACGAGGGCGATGAAGCTATGTAAGGACGCTGAAAGCACAAAAGCTGAGAAGTTGGCAGCATCCAAGCTATTTGCGACAAACTAAAGGTAAGACCTGGAGTTTGATCTCGTACGGACTCTCCCGGTTCATAGTAAACTCTTGCTGATTCAGTAATTTTGTTTTTAATTCCAGAGTGCAACGTTTGAAAATTTAAACAACGGAAGACTCGTTGTGTAAAGACTCGCTGAAAATGCAAAAGCTGAAGAGGATGTGGCAACATTGAAAATTATTGTGAATGATTAAACGGGTTTGCTGGCGTTTGGGCACCTAGGATAACTCGTAGTTAACTTTTGCTTATTTAAACTCTGGCTCTTTTTTTTTTTCAGAATCTGCCGCTGAATCGGAGTACGACAACAGTCTAACATACATAGTCGCGACACTCACTGCTGTGAAAGTAGTTACCAACTGACAGTTGCAACGACACTAGCGCTCCCAGTGATGAGGAAGGTACCGTAAGAACAGTGTTTGTTTATATAACTTTTCTATGTAATTAACCAAATAGTTTCTGCAATTTTTGCGTTCCAAGCATTAGAAAAATATCGAAAGACATAAATAATCGTGAAATTAATGTAAAAGCAGCCGGATTTCCGTGATTCAGTGATTTAAACAACCACTTATAAATGAAGAAATAGTTAAGAATATTTATATATTTTGCAGCCCACTCCGCTGAAAGTAAGAGAATATAAACAGACGAGAAACATTAATGCCTGTTGTGGTCTGTTCTTATATGACAGTCACTTTCTTTGACGCGTAAAAATTCGATGTGGAGTCTAATGATTCGAACATTTTTCCGCTTCACTTGTCTATCTTATGAACGTACATACTTATCAGTGTAATTAAGTTTGCTTACAAAACGAGTATCTTGAAGTTTCTTGCCGTTTGACGTTCAGATGCAGCAACAATAGGGTATTTGACTGTTTTCTGGAAATCGTTTTAAATTGTTAATTATGTCATATTATGGTCCGAACATGATTTTTACCTCGTGGATTTCAGTACTTTTTTTTAAAAAAAAGAAGAAATGAAATTCAAATAATTTGAAAGCCCGCTAAAACGCTACATTTGAGTCACGGTATGCCTGTGACATCATACAACACGCTGCTGCTGCTGCTGCTCTCGTAAGATTAACAAATACCTGTATATTGTTTGGGCCGAGGCCTCGTGTTTGTGCGTTAACGTTTGCATAATGACCTACAAATGTTACTTAGTTCCGCACTGTACCAATACATCTGTCAAGACTCCAGAAAAATTGTTCTTGCAAGTACCAAAAAATGAGAAGATACGCAAAAAGTGGTTGACACTGGCGCGAAGAGATCCAAATGAAATAGCGGCTACTTCATGTGTGTATTTCTGTTCGTGGCTTCGTATGTGGACGAGTAAACGTAAATGGATTAGTTTGTAGTGTCAAAAGTCGTGACACATTCATATCAAACCAAATCTTGAATATGTAAGGAAAATACTGATATCCATGGCATAAAGTTTACACACAATCGCAAACTTTCACTCACAAAAACAACAAACCAGAAAATCACTGTACTTTCGGCGCTATAAATTTATTTCATCGTGTCTCGCTCGCAATGTTTACGTGAAAGTGACATGCCTTTGATTACGCGAAATGTGCGTTGCCAACCTACTAGCGATATGAAAACACCGCCGACGCAACCCGCTGTCCCTGTTCTAGACTATAGATATATTGCATAACTATACACAAGGCATTTTTGCTGCATTTTACAGGTTTTGATGTTTCACTTTGCACCAGTATTGAAGTAGTTAAATAGAATTACTCCCTTACTGCGTGCTTTACTGGGGTAAATTTTACTAACTATCCCGGCGGCTTCCTGTGACTATGTTGGCAACAGATGCTGAATAGCGAGAATCATGAGACGTCGCTATTAGCCAATCGCGTGACAGCGCAAATATTTTATCGTGAAACCTTTGATTTACGAGGGCAGTTACTTTTACCGGACAAGGGTAAATACAAGAATCATAGAACAGGAACAGGCCGGCCGCGGTGGCCGAGGGGACTGAGGCGCTCCAGTCACGGTCTGCACGGCCACTACGGTCGGGGGTTCTAATCCCCCCTCGGGCATGGATATTTGTGCCGTCCTTAGTATAAGGTAGTAAATAAGTAGTTTGTAAGTTTAAGGACTGATGACCCCGTAGTTAAGTCCCATAAGCTTGACAAACATTTGAACAAGAACAGCATTATTTATTTACTTCATGGTCTGTACGATACACTAATCTAATCATTCTATGTGGTCTGAACATCTGGACAAAGATTTTCTATCGTGTTGTTGATGTTGCCAACATAATCATTCAAGGCCGCTTGGATATAAGATAAAATTTCACCCTTTATTGCATAATATGGTGACTTCAGATTAAGTCTGCTGATATCAACAAATACGGTACTTTTTTGCAATGGCATAAAATATCTCTCGAAATAATTAGCTTTAAAATGTAAGTATGCGTTACTTACAATGCAATTTTCACGTTTCTTATTTCTGGCACGTAAAAATTTGGATTGATTTTAAAGAATGAAGACACCATAATTGCATCAACTTTAGGGAGGTTTCTGCTGTCAGCCTTCACATAACCATCTTCCATTGTGGCATAAAAACTGTAAACGCGTTTAGATCACGAAAAACCTGAACTTAAAGCTGCGAAATGGAGGAAATGCGTACAATAATACAGCTCCGACTTCTAGTTGCCGCGCTGTGGGTGTTCTATAACGTCACCAGTACTTCAGCCAATAACGGAGCGTTTTCGATCACGTGATCCAGTCGTGAAATTTGATGATTTTTAAGCTTTAATTGCGTAAAAATAACAGATGTTTTGTAAGAATTATGAGCGAAAATGTTGTCTGAATGTTATAATCATTCAGAATAACAACAATTCGAACAATATTTTTAACACAGGAAAATACCCTATTGTGGAATTATATATTTTTGACGGCGTTACAGTGTTCAATGTATGAAATAAGTCGCAATTTGCGATCAGTTATGGCTTCACTCTCCTAGGTTTAGATGGAATACCAAAGTGCGTCGAATGGAAATTTGTGTCCGGCCGGAATTCGAACCCGGGATCTCTTGTTTACTAGGCAGACTCAAGACCACTCCGCCACCGAGGACACAGTGACCAGCCCGACTACAGAGGACTCTTCCCTGCATGTCTCCCGCCATACCCAAGTCTCCATTTACCACGCTGTCTCTTTCATATAGCGGAGCCAATTTGTTCTGTAATGTTCGCAGCCACAATACTGTATTCCCGCATCAGGGAGAACAGACCATGAGGTATCGAGATACAATTAATTGTCGTCAGGAGTCCAGCGGGGCTGGTCACTGTGTCTTTGGTGGCGGAGTGGTCAACGTGTATGCCTAGTAAGCAGGAGATCTCGATTTCGAATCCCGTCCGGGCACAAATTTTCATTCTCCGCACTTTAGTATGCTAGCTAAACCTACTACAGTGAAGCCATAAGTGATCGCAAATTGCGATTTATTTCATAAATTGTGGAATTGATTTCTGCTTTTCTTTTTTTTTATGCTTTCGATGTTTTACTGTAACGTTCGTGAGGATTTTCCTTCAACTACAGCTGTAGTGGCTGATCTAGTAGTTATTGCATTCTATATAAGCTTTTTACGGTCAGCACTTACTGATTTTACTGGAATTGTAGTGAAGAAACCTTGACATTTCTGAGTATAAAACCGACGTCCTTCTACAGAAGATACGGTTTTGTGTCGTTTATTAGCCATTTTTGTTGTTAGTAGAATATTAAAAAGTCGTAGATTTCAAGATAATCTTGCAAGGTACCGTTTCATACCTTCCAGTGGTTCTTACGAAATCTAATGGAGACAAATTTGAGGTTGTTTTCGAGTTATTACCAATTTTTATGGCACTACGTAACTTTCCTGTCGTAAAAAGTGTGTGAAAATTAATTTAAACGACACTATTCACATTATGCGATATCGTATTCAGAAGTGTACCTCGCCAGCCGCTTGGAGCGCTGCGGTCATGGCGTATAGCAAAAATCAGTGGGAGTGTCGTGACTGTATATGCTAGACTGTGGTACGACGACGTCGGGGAAGCAGTGCAAAAGTAGCTGAAATCACCCAAACTGATGAGGTGGTGACGTCGAAGCTATTTGCGAACGCCTGGAAGGTAAGCAAATCGTACTTATCTTAATTTGCAGCTAATTGATAAACTGAAAAAAAAAGTTGCTGATTCTGCTCCACAAAATAAATACAGTACCTAAACTGTTTTCTTTATCCAAGGTCCAACGTTTGAAAAGCTACGCGACAGTGCTGCCAGCCAGTTAAAAGCGGCTGAAAGCGGAAAATCTGAGTAGATAGCGGCGTCGAAGCTATTTCCAAACGATTGACAGGTAAGCTGTTATCTTCTAATACGTACAAACTGTCACATCCCTTGGTAAACATTTTACTCATTTAGTAACTTTTTTTTTGTTTCAGGTTCCAAAGCTTGAAAAATTACACTGCTACGACACTGAAAGCGCAAAATCTGAGAAGGTGACGGCATCGTAGCAATACGGGAACGGCTGAAAGACATGCCGTGGTTTTTTGAACATGAACCAATTCTGACGAGTCTGTCAACTCTTACTCATATCTCATTTTTCATTTTTCAGAAAAATAAGATGACGCCGCCGCCGTAGCTGACAGTTGACGGCATCGAACCTGTTTGTGAATGATTGAACGCGTTTTATTGGTGTTTTAACGCATTTAAGATATCATAGGACTTGTAGTTAACTCCTTTTTTTTTTCAGAGTCTTATCGGAGTATGATGACGCCAAGGCTGACGCCGTACAAGTCAGTGAAAGCTCATATGATGAGATGATGGTGTGGAAGCTGTGTGAGGTCGGGCATTATCGTAGGGAAAGAAAAAAAACTTTTGAAAGTAATCCTCGGCGCTTGTTCTGTATTGCGCGGCACAATTTCTTAATGGTCTCACAGTAGCCATGTGCATTGATTGTTTGGCCTCGTAGTAAGAAATCAATGAGCGAAATGCCATTTCTGTACCAAAAAACCGGTACACATGACGTTTCGAGGTGTCAAGATTTGTTTAGGCTTAACTTTCGTTGGGGATAAAGTGTGCCTTCATTCCATTCAATACCGTATTGTTTCAGAGGTGTCGTGCGATACACAAGTTTCATCTCCCGTGACTATCCGAGAAAGAAAACCATCGCCTTCTTCATTGTAGCGAATCAAAAATTGAAGTGCACAGCCCATCTGTTGTTTTTTGTGTTGTTCAGTAAGAATTTTCGGTATCCAACGTGCGCAAAGTTTTCGAAATTTCGGTTTTTCAGTAACAATTTCATGAATTAGTGATCGTGAGGTATGCGGAACTTCCACAGCGAGGGCACTAAGTGTAAACTTACGGTTGTGCTTAATCCTCTTTAATTGTTTAAACCAGTTCACCAGTAACCACAGACGGGCGTCCACTTCGTTCTTCGTCGCTCACTTGATGACGTCCTTCACTGAACAGTCTGACTTTCTTCTAACCATTGAATCACTCATAGCATTTTGTCCGTAAACCTCGCAGATTTGCCGATGAATTTCCTTTGGTTTAACTTTCTGTACATTTAGAAAACGAATCACAGTTCTGATTTCACACGCGGCGGCATTTTCATTTACGGCTGATAGTATACAGAAGCACACGTCGGCAGCAGAGATCTGAAAATGGCGTACATGTCTTCTCCTAAGTCAGAGTAACTTGCCCACATTCTCGGAATTGAGACCGTAGCGCTGCCGCGGAGAAAAATGGAACTTTTTGAACGACCCTTGTATACAAGGTATGATGAATAACAAAAACAAATTTAGTCTTTTATCGACCGAAAATAAACCGTATGTTACCAAAAATTACACTTCGTCACAGAACGGTTTTCTTAAAAAGGAATGATAGGTATTTTCTAACGCAGCCAAGACCTCTCGGACAGAAGTGTGTACACCATGGTTTCATCTGTCACATATGAAACCAATATCTTGAAAAAGCCCCTGGATATTGTTGTGCTCTCAATTTTAAATGAAGTTTCGATATTTCCTTTGAATTTCATACGCTCCCATGTATGAGCTAATATCAACCATTCGTAAATACCACAGAAACTTTTTTTAAATGTTTCAATATTTCTTCATTTACTTTGACGAATAATGTACGTAAGCTCAACCCTTCATCAAGCGAAGATTATATCGCACTGTAAAATGTGCATAAATCAAATTGCTTCGCCGAATAGACAACTTAAAATCGAACCGTAAGTTTCAAAGCTGGCGTAACGTAGTCTATACAATTGGCACTTTTGTACTCCATAGATTTTCTGATTACCTTGGTAACGTATAAGGACTTTAAAAAGCAGGAAATGACATTTTTAGATAAAAAAATTTCTGGATATATTGTTGACATTTCAGCCTTTTACTATGGTTAATTATGTAAGTATTTGCCGTTCACGTTGAAAAATAGCTGAAACATGTTTTGGTAATTTCAGCTTAAGTACCGGAAATCACGGTGGCGGAATAAGATATAGTAAAATGTAAAATATTCGTTTGAGAATATCATCTTAAGAACACATTGAAAACATATCAATTTTTAATTAATAAAGTGTATAGAGTTGGCTTAGATTTGGTACCAAATGATTATCGTTTTTTGTGGCTTTCGCAGATAAAAACTAGCTAAAAACCCGGCGTTGCCCGGGTATTTATTAATTTATTCCTGCCTCGAGTTAGTACTTCTCCCACCCCTTCTCTGTCCATTTCCTTTTTTCTATAAACATGTTACATTTATCGGAGAATATATAAGAAATAAGGCTGTCTTGTATAATGAACAAAATTATATGTGCAGTATCCAAACAAAGAAAGTTAACATTCAAAATACAAATGGCATATAAAATTCGCACGATCTCATATTTATTAAGTTATATGTTGTACAATTGTATAATTTTTCTGGTATATATTCATTTGTATAAGTGCTACATATCTGTTGCGAATACAATTAGTAGTAAAAAAGTGATAGATTAAAACTTGGTGCGTGACAGGGGGTTTTTCTATTAACGTTACTGTTTATGCGCTCATATCTCATGGACTAGGTGTCGTACTGTGATACAATTCAGAAGGTACATCATTCAACTATATGTGTGTATACTGTCTGTAAAATTCCCTGTGGCTACTATTTGTAGTGTAGAAATTATAAATTGTAGCGTCATACAGAATGCCGTAGTTTCAGTTAATGAACAGCGGAAAGGTAGTAAGCGAGAAACTTTTTTCCTTTCATCACTTCTCTATGGTTGTCAGCGAGAAAAATATTAATAAAGGTTTCAAATAATGTTTAAAATTGGTTGCAAGTTGCTAAGTACTGTCATTCTCATACAGTGTGTGAATTCTTGCAACTACATTGATTATGAACCATGCGTCGTATGTGGTTCTTACCCCGACGGCATTGTTACCTCACGTTACGGAATATGTGCACCAAAATTCGTTGAAATCGGTCTAGTGGTGTAGGAGGAAATGTCAACACTGTCGTTTGATGAATCAGTTTCTCGCGCATCTCATTGTTTATGACGTCATATCTCGTGAAAAATGTGTTTTACGTGATCCTAACACTTACGGCGAACGTCTTCATGGATTGAAGCTTACATGTGCAAAATTTAATAAACACAAGGTCATTCCTGATGCGACAGTTTTACGGCATTTACAGCGAAAATGTTGAGAGCGGTAGACTTCTTTTCGTTTCAACATTTGGGGCGGGGGGGGGGGGGGGGTCAGACGTAGAACGATCGTGTAGAAGGCAGTGATCGACCGAAAGCCAATAGCAAGCAGGCGCCGCGCATCCTGGAGGGAGTAACCGAAGATTCGCGCCCTCTACAAGTGGCTATATCTAAGCCGACATACATCTGGGCGGCCGTCAGTTGCTCAAATGTTCGTATAGCTTATGGGACTTAGCTACGGGGTCATCAGTCCCTAAACTTACAAACTACTTATGAACTATCTAATACTAAGGACGGCACAAATATCCATGCCCAAGGGGGAATTCGAACCCCCGACCGTAGTGGCCGTGCAGACCGTGACGCGCGCCTCAGTCCCCTCGGCTACCGCGGCCGGCCGTCAGTTACTATTCAAGACTTAGGTCAGTTACTTGTGAGAACTCGACAGTTACCGTTGAGCTACGAAGGCAGTTACTAGTGAGAACTCAGAGCAGTTACTAGGCAGCTACGAAGACAGAACTAGGACAGTACGAAGTTAGAACGCGGCTACGAACTTAGCAGTAACTAGGTCACAGCGCAGCTAGTATCATACGGATGATGCCGCGAGAAGCAAGAAGAGAGAAGAAACAGACTTATGTTCTCGAGTTGAGTATTAAAACTTTCCGTCAATAAATATCTTTTAATACTAACTGCATCAATGTTTTAGCTGTCAAAGGATCCTACACCAGTCCCTTTCCTAAAAACTAGACCGGGACGAGTAAACAACAAAAGGCGACGAGGTCACAACAGAAATAAAATTATAAGTCTTAGTATTCTATCATTACAATATTAATTATTCACAACTAGCATCAGTCAACTAGGACATACATCTGGTTGTATCAGTTTTTGAGGATATAAAGTGGAATGATTACCTAGGTTAGGTTGCAGGTAAAAGATATACCGTAATTTTCTTTCGTAAGTAGGATACTAGAAAGCGAAATTACGAAGAAGGCGGAGCCTAACGTAACAGTTCGTGCACCAATATTGGAATATTTCGTAAAAAGGTCGGGCCCGGTGGTCTTGGGGTAAGGCGCTCGACTGGAAACCGCGGGATCGCGGGTTCAAAACCCGGTCGGACATCGGATTTTTTCAGTCTGCACATTAACCCATCCTTCAACTCTCAACGATGTGAGGAGTAACCAGAAACGACACGTGGTTCAGATTCCACGTTAAACTGTAGATCCCCTTTCCCCGGTTGGATAACTGAGGTAGGCTAGGGACATGCAAGTCGCCGAAGTGGCGTCCAATTGAAAGGCTTGCACCAGGCCAATGAGCCACACGAAATTATTATTCGTAATAAGGTGCGACCCAGTTACGACTAACAGGGGATATATTTACAAAGAAGGGCAGCAGAGATCGTTCACGTTTGTTTTACCCAAGGGAGAGAAACCTGATTTATTACTGACGGGTCCAAATACCATCTTTGTAATTATTAGTTTTATTACTACAGGCCTTTATCGGTTTTATTGTCATTTTAAAGTGACTTGCGAAACAGTTTTGGCGAGGGACTGCATATTTGACTAATTACAAATTTTTACTTACGACTTATCAGAAATAGCGAAATTAATCAATCGTTCTTCTGCATCTGAAAAGTCATCACCACACGGCTGAGAAAACTGAAAACGCTTTATACTCACCAGGTAGAATGCCGAAAGGTCTCACTATGAACACTCTCGAGGAGATGAAAATTTATATACCGTCAAAAACTATTCACCATAAATATTAAACGAACATACAGACTTTAAACAGAAATACCAACAATTTTCATTGACATATTACAACACTACAAAGGATAAATATTAAAACGAAAAACGTAGCTCTCATCAGAATCCAACCTGTGAAAAATAACGTCACCGCTGCCTTATTGCAAAGACTTCGTAAACATAATATCATAGTAATTAACTATCAAATCATTCCACGTCGTGTAACACACGAAACAATTTTCCCAGCATCTGAGCAGTAACAGTTACATGAGAGTGCACTATTAATGTCTTATGGACGTCAGGTTCATCTAGACATAAGTAAAAATCTGTAATCAGTTAAATATGAAATGCTTACAATATTTATTCGAATAATCTCACTAATGTTGTCTTCGCATGTCACTTGAAAGTGGCAATAAAAACCGATATACACTTGTAATAAAACTAATAATTACACGGTAGTGATTTGGACCTATTATTAATATCATTCTCTGCAGTACATTATGATGCAAGCCCACAAGAAATAAACCTGAGCCGGCCGCGGTGGCCGAGGAGACTGAGGCGCTCCAGTCACGGTCTGCACGGCCACTACGGTCGGGGGTTCGAATCCCCCCTCGGGCATGGATATTTGTGCCGTCCTAGTTCGTAAGTAGTTCATAAATAGTTTGTAAGTTTAGGGACTGATGACCTCGTAGTTAAGTCCCATAGACTATACAAATATTTGAACATTTTTTTTAATAAACCTGGTTTAGTACTTACCTGTAGATACTCGTCATTTCTCCGACGAAACCTATTCCAAGAATCACCGTTAACCAAATAACGTAAGAATATACTACCGCTTCCCAGGTATTTCTACGGTGGGATGCTGACAGGAGATACTGAATGTAATAGATGAAAGGAGAAAATGTAAAAATGCAACAAGTTAAGAAGGCAAGAAGGGTGCAGACGGCTAAAAAATGAGGTTGACAGGAAGTGCGCACTTGCTAAACAGGAGTGGCTAGAGTGCATATGCAAGTCCGTAGAAAAATGTATAGGAAGGGAAAAGAGAGATACCGTCTACATGAAAATAAAAGGGACATTTGGAGACAAGAAAAGCAGCAATATGAATAGCAAGTTCTCAGATGGAAAACCAGTATAAGCAGAGAAGATAAATCTGAAAGGTAGAAGGAAAGTGTAGGATGTCCAAAACAGATGAAAAGGAAACGGGAGATATAAAACTGCGAGAAGAGTCTGACAGAACACTGAAAGATTTGAGTCGACACAAAGCCCCCGAAGTAGATAATATACCGTCTGAACTGCTGATATCATTGGGAGATCCAGTCGTGGAGAAATTATTCCATCTTATGTGCAAGATGTATGAGACGGGGGAATACCATCAGACTTCAAGAATAATATAATAATACTCTACGGTTTGTCGATGATATTGTAATTCTATCAGAGACAACAAGGGACCTGGAAGAGCAATTGAACGGATGGACAGTGTCTTGAAAGAAGTATATAAGATGAACATTAACAAGGGCAAACCAGAGGTACTGGGAGGTAGTCTAAGAAAATAAGGTGTTCACGAAGGAATTAGATTAGGAAACGATACAATAAAAGTAGTAGATAAGTTTTGTTATTTGGGTAGCAAAATAACTTCCGATGCCAGGTATAAAATGCATAATGGCTATGGAATGAGACGCATTTTTGAAGAACAGAAAGTTGTCAGCTTCCAATACTAATTTAAATGTCAGGAAGTCCTTTCTGAAAGCTTTTGTCTGGAGTGTAGCGTTGTACGGGAGTTTAGACAAAAAGAAGAAAGAAGCGTTTGAAATGTGGTACTACAGACGAATGCTGAAGATTATATGGCTGGATCTGGTGGCTAATAAGGAGGTACTGAACAGAATTGGGGAGCAAATAAATATCTGGCATATCTTGACTTAAAGAAGTGATCGTTTGACTACATACATTCTAAGAAGGAACCGTCATTGTAGCATTGGAAAAATCGCAGAGGAAGACCAAGACACGAGTACAGTAACCAGGTTCAAAGAATTAAGGTTGCCGTTCTTATTCATGAATGAAGAGTCTTGCTCACGATAGGGTAGCATGGAGAACTGCACCAAACCATTCTTTGATCTACACTACAGCTCCCAACGTATGGGATGCAGCAGAGGAAGACTGAACACTTTGCAGCGCGCACCGATGTGTTTAAGCCATTAATCTTGAACGGGAAGAAATCCTACACCGTTAAAGTACCCTTTGCCACGTACTTCACCGAAGTTTCCAGGGTTTACTTAGGCAGATGAAAACACCCACGGGAGATTAAATACTCACCTCAGGAATGTATGACATTGTATACATTTTCGCTGTGTGGTGATGTAGTGTCGAGTTTATAAACGCCCGAGTATGATAAACATATACGTAAGCAAGCTACGAAGCACCAGTCAGCTGTTATAGATGGAGGACGTCTCTAGACTTGTGTACAGAAAGCATCCATAGCACCTGGTGCGGGTAGCTGCTAAACAGAGCCGGTTAGTAGGTTGTCTAGCGCTTGTTCTAAGATTGCAGAGGGGCGGAAGAGGAGAGCCATTTGTGGTTGTGCGCCTCCCGCGTTATGAAGCGAAAATACGCGTCTATTTATAGTGTGGGAGTCGACGCTGTGTCACCCCGAAACGCCGCTATGCCTGTGGGGCGCTGCTGTCGCTTCTTCGCGAACCATCACAGCGAGATGCCTCTCGTAGCAGAAGTGGCACAATCTCTAGCTTCCCAAATCCTCGCAGGATCTTGCTCTCGTCACTTATAAAGGTCTTCTCTTACAGGACGTTAAACCCTAATATTTCTTCCTTTCCTTTTCTAGATGTATATGTAGTTCTTAAGAACAAAGTGCATTACTGAGAATGTGTAATACTTCCTTACAAGCTTATCCACTTTCACTGGAGTCTGTCTTCATCGGTCATTGTATGCTACTCCGCCTCGCCTCATCGAACTCTTGTAATCGCGTCAAACCACCTCAGCCATGTCCTTTCCATTGGTCTGATATCTTCTACCGCTTACCTGGAGGTCTGCTTCTTTTGACAGAGACTAGAAATCTGCTCTTCAGAAATCAACATGGGTTTACAAAAAGAATAGCAAAGAGCCCAAGACCGAACCTTGTGGCACCCCAGTGTTGATTGTTCACCAGTTTGCAGAATCAGCTGTTTTTTTGCATATTATGTGAATTACTTATGTCAATTTTCTGCACTCTTCCTGTTAGATATGATTTAAACCATTTGTACACTCTCCCATTCATACCACAATACTTTATGTAGAAGAATTTCATGATTTACACAATCAAAAGCCTTGGAGAGATCACAAAAATCCCAACGGGTTATGTCCGGTTATTCAGAGGATTTAATATTTCATTGGTGAAAGTATATATAGCATTTTCTGTTGAAAATCCTTTCTGAAAACCAAACTGTCATTTTGTTAGAACTATTTTTCCCTATGTGTGAAACTACTGTAGAATACATTACTTTTTCAAGAATTTTGGATAAGGTTGTCAAAAGTGAGATTGTGCGGTAGTTGTTGACATCAGACGTATCCACTTTTTTGTGTAGTGGTTTAACAATAGCATATTTCAGTCTATCAAGAAAAACACCCTGCTTCAGAGAATTATTACCTATGTAATAGTAGACTCAGAGGGCCACAGACACGGGTTCTCAGGTACATTCCGTGTTCTTGACTTCCGCAGGTCGTTTGATACAGTGCCCCACAGTCGTTTCATGAACAAAGTAAGAACATATGGTCTATCGGACCAATTGTGTGACTGGGTTGCGGAGTTCCTAGATAATAGAACGCAGCATGTCATTCTCAATGGGGAGAAGTCTTCCGAAGTAAGAGTGATGTCAGGTGTGCCACAGGAGAGTGACGTGGGACCGTTGCTATTCACGCTATATATAAATGACCTTGAGAATAACATCAGAAGTTCGCTGAGGCTTTTTGCGGATGTAGTATATAGAGAGGTTGTAACAATGGAAAATTGTATTGAAATGCAGGAGGATCTGCAACGAATTGACCCATTGTGCAGGGAATGGCAATTGAATCTCAATGTATACAAGTGTAATGTGCTACGATCCTTTATCAATTAGCTACACTATAGCAGGTCAGGAACTGGAAGCAGTTAATTCCATAAATTATCTGGAGTAAGTAAGTATGGATGTAGATGTAGACACGTTTCGTGCTCATACCACTTCAGTCTCCTCCAACCGCTACCTCAATATCCACTAATTTGTATAACTTACAGTTGGTAGTTTTTTTTATCTCCAATCGTTTGCAAACTGCGCAACAGAATTAAGGGAAAACGTTTTCGAAAGTCCATGGTTATGGTCAGTTAGCACTTGTTAGCTTGAAATTTGGCCTAAATATGCCTATAGCCTTCCTCTGTGCGAAGGTACGGCATCCAGTGACGGTATCATCGGGCTCAGCGACGCTTAAAAGAACAAAAATCAAATGAAAAGCTTAAGGAACTTAACTGCGGGGTCATCAGTCCCTAAACTTACAAACTACTTATGAACTACCTTATACTATAGACGACACAAACATCCATGCCCCAGGGGGGATTCGAACCCCCGACCGTAGCGGCCGTGCAGACTGTGAATGGCGCGCCGCAGACGGCTCGGCCACTGTGGCCGGCTTTCACGTGGCACTCCAGACCGCTCGGCTACTCCCGCGCGATCCCGAAGTAATTTTAAACATTATATCGTTTAGGTGTTGATACCGTCAATACACCTTTTAAACTTACTGTTATCTGTAAATGATTATTGTAGATGAAGGAGAAAAAAAAACTGAAAGAAAGGAAATGTTACTGTGTATGGTAAAAAGTAAAGTCGTGTGGCATGAATGGCTGAGAAACTCCGAATGGCAGGTTCAGCCGTCTAATTGGAAAGGTTTTCCCTAGACTTCTCGTGCGCAGGCACCTTTCCTTCGCGATGTGTGAGACCTGTCTGCTTAAGTGTCCGAGTTAAGTGTAGTTGGGTGTAAGGGGTGCGTGTGTAGTGAGTGTTCGTGTTGGAGATTGACATTTCTGTAAAGTTATAAATTATTTAATGTCGCTAGATTATCATTTTCTTAAAATTTTAACCCCACTCTTCTCAAGGCTCGAGGAATAGAATTTTTCTTTCATGTGTTAAAATATTAGTTAATATTGCTAGCTTTTTCTTATTTTGTTATGTAAATAATTTATTATTATATTAATGTGGCATAAGTAAGGGCTTCTCCACTACGCCACTGTTCCTGTGAGAATGTGCAGTTGTTTTACTTTTAAGTGGATGTGCGAGAATCTATGGCTGTCTGAATGTGGGAAGTTATAGCTCGCTTTCTCTCTGGCTCAGAGTCGATAGCTACTGATACACCAAAGAGGTTTCTACCCCCTTTGGTTACTGGCTAGTCGGCGAGCCCTCTCCAGCGCGAGTCTCGCACTCCGTCCCCACCACCGCTGTTTCTTGGTTTTTCCGGCTTCCGGTGGCTTCCCGTGTCTCGTGGTCGCTCGGTCTGGCCATTCTGTGATGGTCTTCTAGTGAGGTAAGCTTTGTTCTGCTCTTATATTTGGAGATGGTAGCGTGTCATTGTCTAGCACATTTAACTTAGATTTGTGAACTTAGAATCATTTTTTGGAATATTTTCTCTGATCGTGTGCGGATATGTATTCTCGTTTTTCAATTCAGTGATTTCTAATAGATAAACGCGGTGTGTGTGATTCTAGTTGCAGTTTGATAACGGCCTGGTATGTTAAAACCTTTTGTGATCATGTGACGGTGTATGAACTCTGTGAAAATACTTTCTAGCTTTGTGGGGCCCGATTTCTAATAGGTGATATGTTCATTTTTTTACAGTGCATGTAAAAATCTTCTCATCGTTTCCTTCCGCTTCTTTATGTAATTCTAAACATTTCTAAGGGTTGCGTGTCGTAATTCTTATTTTTATTTTTCGGTCTTTGTAATTATTTCATTTTTGTGGTTTTCCTGAGACAGGGCCTCATCTGTCTCTGTAATCGCCCCCTATCGCGTGTAGCTGTTCTTCATTCGCTTCCTTATATAATTCTAAGCATTTCTATGGGTTGCATGGTGTAGTTAATTTTCTTTACTTTTCGGAATCTGAATTTATTCAATTTTATCGGTTTTCGACTTCCGGGGTTTGCAGCTGTTCGCCTGAGTTCACTCCACTTCTCATATAAAACCAGTACCTAGATCGATTGCTAACAGACTGCAATTTAAGAATCCACCGTGATTTAGTATTAATGAATCCGATTTTCAACCACTTCACCTTCAGTGGAGCGCGTTCATGTAATGTAGCCGTGTGTCGCCGTTAGCGTGTTTGCTCGCGGTCCACTTGGCTGTACACACGCACCATCTCGAAACTGGCACGACAGACCAGAGCCAGCTTCAAAGTGTTTTTATATATTGTGTTTTGTGCTACCCCCGACTTGCTGAATTTCGCCTACAATAGCGGCGCCTGCTTCCGCCTCGTCTCAGCAAGCTGATTTTGGTGAGTTTCGCTGTGGCATTGCCTGTGTGTGAGAGAAAGAGTGTTGTTTGTGAATCCTTCGCCCCAGTAGCGTTAAATCATGTATAATTTAGGCTGGGCATTAATCCATGTAAGAGATGCATTTTTTATTGTATTAACAAAATTGGTTGCCCATTTTGCTTGTTTTCTATCTGAATAAACAAGTTTACGTTCAGCATAATCCGTAAGTTGCCTATAAATTGTAGTTTTAGAACACCTTCCCTGTTTTATTTAATATTGTTCTTCACAAGTGCTGAGAACAAGATCAGAAGCAGTTTTTCTTATGTCTAAATTCCGTTGCGCCATAAATGTTTTCTTAGCCACCTTTCTAAGATAACTTTAATTGTGGTGGCTTGCTTATTAATGTCTGTGTGTAATAACGTGTTAGCTGCTATGTATATTGACCACTGTAGTATTAACTTCCTGTTATTGAAGTAATTTGAAACGAGTCAGTTCCCAGTCTGGGCCAGGGAACGAGATTTTATAGCAGGGAGTAGCCAGTAGTTCACACAGACCTTATTTGCTAATTTTAGTGATAAAACAAGGCTCTTGTTTTGTACAGTGGTCGACTTTTAAGATGATGGCAGAAGAGGTGTGAAGCCCGGTGCCGGCACACAGCCTTCCCCTCTCGAAAACCCCTAAAGGGGCCGCCGAGCTTAACGTCCCCATCCAAGGAACGGATCACCATCAAGTGTCCCTTGCCCTCATTCCATGACACATTGCAAAGAGGTGTGGAATTTCATCCACGACATTAATGCAAAGGACTGTCCCCCTGTTCTGCAAAGAGAAAATTGTCAACAGTACGAGATGTACCTTGAAGGTCACTCACCCAAGTACTGGCCACGCTCGACTGTGCTTAACTTCAGTGATCTGGAGGTAACCGGTGTATACAACCAACACCGTTTAGATAGATACAAAGCCTCACAACAAGTCCGTGTCACGTCACTCCGATAGGCTGCCATCGCAAGCTCACTGGATGGCGCTACGAGGAAGTGGGCGGTGCCCCAGCGGCCAGCCACTCACATAGCGATGGCAGCCTCTCGGTGTGAGGTGACGTGGACTTGTTGTGAGACTGAAACATGTCTGTACAAATTCAATAATATTGTTTCGCCTGTCTTGTATCGATATTTGTGTGTAAAATGTTATATGAACTTCCTTGAGTAACTAAGTCTGTGGTTTACTCTGTTGTATAACATCTCTGTCAAAGACTATGTATGTGATTAGTAGCTGAACAGAAAGAGAGAGAGAGAGAGAGAGAGTCAGTGTGTAGCTCTGGTAGTGAATTGACGAGCTTTAGTTGGCTGCTGAGGCAGCAAGTTTTGTACGAGCTGATGGAATAATTTTGAAATCTGATTTTCACAGACACAGTACTGTCTTTATAAGATTTTGTATCATCCATATATGTATCAGTCTGAAAAGCTTTTTGTTCTCCAATCATAAGGTAATGTAATCGTTTCTGTTAATAATATTTGAGAAAGTTAACTTCTTTACCTGTTTCACTTTGTAGTAAGAAAAGTTATTGACTATTAAAGTCAAAGCATAGTATTGACTAAGTTGAGTTTGATTAACAGATTTCGTTATCGGTGTGACATTTAATGATAGTAGTGATTGTTGCACCATACTACACAGGTGAACAAGATACTAAATTTCTGCAGTCAGTCAGTTAGCGCGATAAATTCTCGTAGTTGCATTATTAGTAAGTGATTTGTGCTTTTTCAGATTTCTCTCGCAGCCAAATTTATAGTGTAGTCAGTGGGTCTTACGTAGACCAAGTATTGTTCTTGCTTTGTTCAAAATATCCGTTGCGCTTTCAGTTAGTTTAAACGCAGTGTTTCTTAATTAACTGTGCAGGTACTAACGTTAGGGCCATAATCAAACAGAATTATAGTGTTAATAAATAAAAAATGTATTCAACTAATCTTTAATCAGCTTGATTGAAAAGTTAGTTATCGTGAGTGTTAACTACCAGATGACGATAATTATTAGTGCTGCATTTAACATCAGATCAGTTTTGAATGAGTAGCTTTAAAGCAGACCTCCTTTAGCTGGCTCACAATCGCCAAGTACCTGTAGCGACCCTGTTTTTCCTCTCAGTAGGCCAGCCTTACTTTATCCCAGCAACCAACATACCAGTTTTAAGGCCTTGTATCTAGACGGTGTTGATCCAACGCGGCACGGCCCTTGACGTTGTGTATGGTGATTGAGGGTGATGGTTGCGTTGAAATTATGAGAGAAACGTGACTGATTAATTTACTGCTGAACTCATATGAGAAGCACGTTTTCTCATAGGAGAAGCATTCTTTATTTCTTTGTTTTGGTTTAGAATTTCAAAGAAGTTTGCATAACTGCTATAGCAAATTTTACAGTAAACATTGCACGTAGCGTTTTAAATTTAAGTGTCGATTTTCCGCCCAGGTGGAAGTTATGAACACAATTATTCTGCCAGTAGATGCTTTCGTCTCTGACAATCAAAGTAGGTACTGTACGATGGCTGGCAGCTTTTGTCTGGTTTTGGCCGTTCATTAAGTTTCCCGAACACCACCATTCTCGCGTGTCTGCTCTGCTCTTCACCTCTATCCATCAAACAATGGTACTACAATAAGATCTGTCTGAAATGGGTAGATGCTGATAAGGAAAGAACAGTAAACGAAGAAATAATAGATTAGTTGCTCAGTCCATAACACGAACTTTACCGCCAGACATGAAACCTGATGCCTATTAATTTTCTAAAAAAAAAAAAAGTATTACCAGTGTCCTATCATATTTTAATTGTTACGGGTTAGTAACGAAAATAATACTGATTTATGAAACTGTATTTATTTTATTTGATTAACAATGTCCCGATTTCTGTAACCCACAATCACAAAAAATTACATACTCGACATGGCAACACGATATGCAGCCATCAATGGCGGCAGCGCTCATTACTGATGTTACCTTCCTCATACCACGCGGGATTGTATTCTCAGTAATGTAATCTTTGTTCAACGTGTTATCTCCGGAATAAAAATGGCTGTGATATTTCCTGTCCTTCTTGGAGCTGCATTTTGGCTGGCCAGCACTGTATTATTTTTAGGACTTAAAATTGCCTTTTTTGGTGTATGATTCCAAAATGTTCAGGAGAATCTTAAGCACATTATGAAACAGAAAACATATCTTTTCGAATTCGATATACAACCTCGCCTTAAGAGGGACGTTGATGACATGACCAAAAATGTCAATTTTCGATTTATTTTTTATTTGTTAGTACAACTCATAGACAGTAAGTTCCCAAAGTTTCAATGTTGAAATCGCATCCGAAGTGCCTGAAAATTAATTAAAAGTGTAACGCGGCCTCCCAGCTACGCCCACGTTTTGAAGCAGTCCTTCAATACAAGCTCAATGAACAACGATTCTGTGCATTACTTTCAACCAAACATTTGCGGGATACGTCTATAAGGCCATGATACATAATCTTTAGTTTTATAGATCATCTTTGTTCCGTATCTTATAAATAATAACAAACTGCCTGTATCCTTTATGAGGAGGCAATTCTTTTTTTTTCCCCCCCTTGTGATTTTGACGGAGATTTATAAAAGTGTTCATTCTTTCTTCATTCAGCTATGCCACGATCACAAAGAGTGTACAAAAAACTGGATACACTGCGTTTGAATGAGTTAGTGAATAGAAGACAAGAGAAACAACGACAAACCAGAAATGAGGCTATGTCCGGAGTAAGAACATCTGCTAAAAATGTGAACTCGTTTCCTAGCAGCTCCAAGCGAAAAATTAGTGAAGTGAGTGGGGCATACTACAGTGATGAATCTCGGTACACTGGATACAGACTAAGTGACCTTTA
This sequence comes from Locusta migratoria, assembly GCA_026315105.1. Classification (NCBI taxonomy): domain Eukaryota; kingdom Metazoa; phylum Arthropoda; class Insecta; order Orthoptera; family Acrididae; genus Locusta; species Locusta migratoria. The sequence continues at coordinate 371,604,267 of CM048747.1, read as the reverse complement.
ATTATTGACTGCAGCAGCGAAATTTTCTTGTTTTTCTAAGACGTATGGTAGTGATAACATTCAGTTTATAGATCATATGATAACGATGCCCTAAAACCAAATTTGCATCTGCTACAATTTTCAGAGTTGCAACTTATGATGCAGTTCTTGTATTTAATGATGGGAACGTCGAGGTAATGAAGGTATTAAAAGAATGCGCTTCAAAATAGGAAATTTTACTCAAAAAATCGTGAGAATAGATTTACAGCGGTCTCTGCAGCTGAAAAGTAAGCTGAAGACCTGGTGAAGGAAAAAAGACAGACAACAATAAACCAGAAGATAAGCTTTGAGGGGAAAGACGATCCGAGTACAAATATAGTGCCTTATGAAGAAGTGATATAAGGAAAAAGTTAGGTTGAACTTTAAATTGCGCTCCGTGAAAAGTTTGTTTTTTAAAGTTCATGTACCATTTTTTTCAGATTCTATGACTGTCAGAATTATGAAATTTTGTACACACATTTCTGTAAACCTAATAAACATTGTCTTAATAGCAAATTTTGAAATTCTGATTGCAAGCTGAGTTATGGGGCAAAGTGCTTGGATTTTTGCATGAATTTAAAATTATACTTGTGGAACGAAAATTAAAAAATTATGAAAATTCTCCTATTTGACCTATTCCAAAAACCTCACGAGAGAAGCTTACAAGATATAGAGATGAAACGGAGAAATTTTTGTAGAAATCTCTTGAATCATTTCTGAGAAAAAGGAACATACATTATTTTTTGAGAATAAAACTTCAAATTTCATTAAAAATCAAATGATTTTATTTAAATGTGTTACTTTCATGTAAAGCGTGGTACAAAATTTCATTGCCATATCTCCAAAACTGTGTATTTGGTGCTGTTATGAAACAGTGTGTGTTTTTCATCAACGTCCCCCTTAAGGCTACACTTCAAATACGATGCTCGTCACTGCACACGATCGGATTGTTTGGGTAAGGATGGGGAAGTAAATCGGCCATGCGGTTAAAAAATAATAAATAAATAAAAACAATTCCACTGGCTGGAGATTTAGAGCAATCACAGGAAAAAACATTCTGGACAGTCGGAGGTCGAGTTTATCCATCGTACTCCCAAATGTGAGTTCAATGTGTTATCATTTCGTCACCTCGCTCGTATGAGAGGCGCCTTAATGTCTGGGGAGAGTTCTGCTTCTGCATACAGCCTGTCTGCCTCCGACGTAGCTGAGTGGTGTAGTCCACGTTTTTCGATCGTGGATGAGAGCAGCAAAGTGCTTGTTTGCTGCAGGGTTTTATCTACTGAACTGTGAGTACCATGTCTTCCTCGAGGTAAGAAAGTCTGAAATTTAGTTTTGATTGGAATACCGAATGGACCAGGCTTCTCGCTGTTCTAAAATGGATGATTAATCCAAACTATTAGCAATGCGTTCCATTTTTGTTTTATTTTTTTTTATTTATTTATTTTTTTTATTTATTTTCTTCCAATATTCCCTCTTTTCTCCGCATTTTGTCTTTTCCTTTCTTTTGTCCACGTCGGTCCCAATTTCTTAGTTTTTCTGCTTCTAAGGTCTTCTAAATTAAGTATTTTATTCTTAAAAAGGTTTCTTTCTTATTTCTTTGACGTAACTTCGTTCTAGTTCTTCCCTTATTTCTGTAACCCACGCTATTATTGATCTTCTTCCAGAAATAGAGGAACATTTGTTTTGTTAGCCAGTTTTCATTCGTTCGGTAGAAGTGTCCAAAATACATCAATCTGCTCTTAGCCATTACATCAGATATTTTCTCTATATTTGTGTAGAGCTCTTCGTTACTTCAAATTTTCCAACCATCCATCGTTTGTATTGGAGCCATTATTTTTCTATTAGTCTGTCTTTCAAATACTTCTATTCTGCCTAGCTTACAGTACGTCTTCGGCCCTTCAGACCCCTACAAACATTCTGGTCTGGTATAGTGTTTTAGTTTAGTTTTTCTCGATTTGCATTTCTTGTTGTAAATATTCTTTGCTAAACCATATGTTTCTTCCATTTCCTTATTTCTTACATCGGTTGAAATTTTTTTTAACCTATTCTGTTGCATTATTCCTCCAAGATATTCAAATTTACTGATTCGCTATATCTGGCCTGTATATGTTTCTGTGAATTTCTGTGCTCCTTTTTATATTTGTCATGAATTTTGTTTCCTCAGCTGAAATTTTTAGACCTGTTCTATTTGTTTTTTGTTCCAAATCTATTTGAAAAACTTCTTCTGTCAGACAATCTGAAAGTACTGCAAAACCGTCTGCAAACGCTGGGCAATTCGCTTTAATTCCATTTGTTTTTCTTCTCAGAATTTTGACTCAATTTGGAGATTTTTTACCTCTAAATTCCGGATATAACTTTTTCTAGAACTAAGTCAAACTGTAACGGTAATAAACAATCCCCTTGTCTAAAAACAGTTTGAATTCAAATGGATGAGATACTTTCATTTATTATTATTATTATTATTATTATTTATTGTGGCTTTTGGCAGCAGTGGGCATACCGCCATACAAATATTTAGTAGATGCCACTGGCGGAGCAGAAAAGGGCGTAGCCCACACCAACCTCAGTTTGAGAGCTATCCATATAGATCTAGTCGTGCTGTGGCCTAGGGCGGATAAAATGATCCGTTTCGAGATTGATGTTTTCCCCCGTTCGAAAATAGAGTAGCAAGTACGTCCCTGAGATTAGATTCGAAAATAGACTAACGAATAATGGAAGTTGTGTTCTGTACGACAAGTCACCATTCTCATAGCTATGAGCTAGTAAAACAATTCGATTCACTCGTCGTCTGTCAAATGCCTGTGTTTGTGTGTCTCCGGGATTGGAGCACCTCCTTTAGAGAGGCATAATAAGATATTGACACTCGACTGAGCCGAAAAAATCTTACATATGTCGTCGTATACTTGGTCGTATCTCAGGCGCTTCCACTAACACTGCGTTGAGTTCGCAGCTCCTGGAACATCTGTGTCTACATATTTACTCTGCAAACCACATTTATGTTCCTGTCAGAGGGTTATCAAACCGCTTTCGTAATATTTACTCAACGTTCCATTTTTTTAATAAAATTATGTATTTCTATAGCAAAATTTTTAAGTTTTATTTAAATCTTCATCTAAAGTGTGGAAAGAGTTGCCTTCAAAATTTCTATTAATTTCTCTTTAAATACTAGTTGGCTATCTGTCAGACTTTTGATGTTACTTGGTAAGTATCTAAATATTTTTGTCGCAGTCTGATTCCCCCCTTTCTGTGCCAAAGCTAGATTTAACCTTGAATAGCGAAACATTCCTCCCTTAATTTTATTATTTTAATTTAAATTTTTAAATCAGTTTTTTTTTTTTTTTTTTTTTTTTTTTTTTTTGCAAGTAAATGGGAGCACGAAATAGAATAACTGTAAAGAGTGATTGGGAGAAATATTTCAATATTGGTTACGCAGCAAAACCATCTATATGTTGAAATGAATCTACTATACTGTACTTCTAGACAAATTAGTGAGCTACGCACCAAGAAAGTAGTTAAAATCCTTTTCTAACCTGGATGATACTGATAAGCAACGTTAACCTAACTGTTGGAGACATTATCACTATTGCTGATTTTGTAACTAAGTTTCCGGCTAGTTGATCTGTTACTAATCGAAAATGGTAAGTCTCAGGGTCGCAGTTAGAATGATTATTTAATAAAAGAATGTGATAAAATGGGTCCTATTGTACACATCTCCAACAATTAGATTTGTAAATTAGTGTAATTCATTATTCTTTTGTCTTGAAAAATAAATTGCATCACAGATAAATGAAAAAATGTGAAAGGAAAAAAGTAAGGTTCCAATCTAACTACAAATAAAAACTCGGACAAATTTCGGGAAAGTCACGAAACAATTATTATTCAAATAAATGAAGTAAGTCTATATATACATCACATTCAAAGTTCAGTTACCTTTGTGAAATCTCATTAAATCATTTCATAAATTCAGTACATCATTTCAATTTCAACTTTCTCATCGAGATATATCGTACAGTCATTTTCACAACTCATCAGGTCATATACAAGCGTAATATGGAAGAGAAGTTTACTAGACGAGAACATAATACAGAAGAGAAAAATGGCGTCACTACTCCTTTCTTGTAAAAATGAAAAAATAGTTAAATCTATGTATTATTCTAATTGCTCTTTTTTTCAGAGTTAGTCTTTGACTTAAGTTTTTCAAACAATATTGCGTCTTTAAGAATTTAGTGACATATTGAAAATGATACGAAATTACAAGAAAAAATATACCAATATAAGCATAATTAATTTAAATATTGGCAAATAAATATTGTTTTGTATGTGGAGGCGCATGTAACACTACAATGGTAAAGATCACCCTTTCTCCTAGTGTTATAGCTATGTACATGGCTATTACTTTTGAATTGGGTCAGATTGTTAATAACAAATTTCATCAGTGAATATGTATATACTGTGAAGCTACAGTTAAGATCTCTAGATCCTTAAATAAATGTCTTCAGGATGATCTTGGGTGGGCTCCAGCAATTATTTTTATTGCACACTCTTATGCAATGAATACTTTTTTACTTAATGTTGAATTGCCCCACAATATGATCCCATATGAAAGCATTGAATGAAAACAGGCATAGTAAGCTACTTTACTCAGACTATATCGCCAAATTTTGCAATGACCCTGATAACATGAGCAGCTGAACTCAAACGTTTCAGCATATCTTTGATGTGTTTGTTCCATATCAATCCCTCATCAATGCAAACACCTAAAAATTTTGAATATTCTACCTTAGGTACAGATTTATATTTATTAATGGTGTCATGCTGTTTACTGTATGAAACTATATATTCTGGGTTTTATCAAAGTTTAATGAGAGTCCATTTGTAGAGAACCACTTAATAATATTCTGAAAGACAACATTTGCAATTTCATCGGTTAATTCCTGTTTGTCAGGCATGATAGCTATACTTGTATCTTCAGCAAAAAGAACTAGCTTAGTATCTTCGTGAATAAAGAATGACAAGTCATTAATATATATTAAGAATAACAAAGGACCGAAGACCGAACCCTGTGGGACCCCATTTTTGTAGCTCTCCAGTTAGAGGAATTAATTGTTTCTTTCATATCGTGTGAACTGCTTATTTCAACTTTCTGCACTCTTCCAGATAAGTATGATTTAAACCATTTGTGTACTGTCCTACTCATACCACAATATTTAAGCTTATCTAGAAGAATCGCATGATTTACACAGTAAAGAGTCTTTGAGAGATCACAAAAAAGTCCCATTGGGTGATGTCCTATTATTCACAGCATTTAATATTTCATTATTGATGGTATCTATAGCATTTTCTGTTGGAAAGCTTTTTTAAAACCAAACTGATATTTTGTTACAACTTTATTTTTGCTAATATGTGAACCTACTCAATATAACGTAACTTTTTCAAATATTTTGGATAAAACTGTCAGAAGTGAGATTGGGCGGTAGTTGTTGACATCAGACGTATCCCCTTTTTTATGTGATGATTTAATGATAGCATATATCAATATATCAGGGAAAAATACCCTGATTTAAAGAACTATTGCATATGTGGCTAAGAATCCTACTTATCTATCGGGAACAAGCCTTTAATATCCTGCTGGAAATGACATCAATTGCACGTGACCTTTTTCTCTTGAGAGAGTATATTATTTCCCTGATTTCTGAAGGAGAGATGGGTGTAATTTCAATTGTGTCAAATTAGTAGGTATGGTCTCTTTCATTAACTGCCTTGGTACTTCTAATGAACATTAGCTCCTATTTTCTCCACAACATTTAAAAAGTAATCATTAAAAATGTTTTCAACTTCTGACTTTTGCTTCTAAACTTTTTAAACTTTTCATTTGTTTTGATGGTAATATCCTCTTCCTGTGCTCTTGGTTGCCCTGTCTACCTTTTAATAATGTTCCAAATTGTTTTAATTTTATTATCAGAGGAACTTAATCTCAGACATGATGCACATGCTTCTGGATTTTTAATAAAATTTCTTAATGTAGTATAGTAGTTTTTATAATATTTTATTGTTTCTGGGTTATTACTCTTTTTTGCGGATAGATGTAGTTCCCTTTTGCTTTTAAAAGATATTTTTATTCCTTTAGTAAGCCATGGTTTTTTGCATGGTTTCTTACAATTATATTTAACTAATTTCTTGGGAAAACGGTTTTCAAATGCCCTTACAAATACATCATGAAATAAGGTTGGTTCTTACAAAATATATTCGCATTCGCAAAGAAAGTTGGTGAAAGAAATTCCGCAAATAGATCTCTCGGCAACAAATAACGTCTTCTTTTAATGATTTCCATCTCAACTCGTACCTCATTTCTGTGACACTTTCTCCCCTGTATTGCGATAATAGAAGACAACCTGCTCTTCTCTGAAATTTTTCTATGTTCTTCGTCAGTTACACCTTGTGCGTGGAAATACTCCGAAACAGGACGCTCAAGTGGAGTGCAGGCAGTTTATTTAGTAGAACTGCTGCATCTTCAAAGTGTTGCCTTCCTCGCGATATGTTTTCTTTCCCATTAAAGTTGTTCGTAACTGTAATTCCTTGTTATATAGTTTACGGCCAGTATATTTGACATCTGCAAATGAAGTTTAATGGGTTTCCTTTAGTGATCATACTGGTGATGTCACACTTTAAACAAAGCACTCTATAATGGAGGTTATCAAGTTTTCACGCGCAGAGTTCGCTGCAGTGCCATTCACGATATACGCATAATAGAAAAGAGCAGACCAAGAGCTTATTTTCAGTCAAGAGGACCGTGGGATTCACTCACCACCGAACTCTGGCAAGCGTCCGCACAATATTTGCAGTTCTGTCCACTTTGTGTATGAACTGTGCTACATGTCGTGTCCAAGTCAGTTTGCTGTAGAAGTAAACGCCAAGGAACCTAGCATATCACTTGACAGGCAGCTGGTATGGACCTCGCTGAAGGTCTGGAGAGCAGTAATTCTGCCGTTTCCCCGTGCACATCACTACAGTAGATTTTTCTGGCAACACGGTGCGCCTGTTGTCCAAGTAACATGAGGCCAGCTTTTCACATACGCCATTAAGCCACATGTTTGTCACCCAAAATTACAACGAGTGGACGTATGTGCAAATGTCGTTTGTATATAGTAGCGGGGCTAAACATAGTCTCTAGGTCGCCAACAAATCGCCAACATACAGGCTGGACAGTAAGTAGCTTAGATAGCTAGGGTTGCCAACTTTTTAAAAGGATAACGGTGCATAAAAGAAGTGAAATTCGGTGATAAATGCAAAGTAAATAATAATATTGGTATTATTACAAAGAGATTGAGTGCCAGATAGGAGGAACAAAGTTAGAACAGGTAGACAGTTTCAAGTACCTGGGATGTATTTTCACACAAGATGGCAACATAGCGAAAGAACTGGAATCGAGGTGCAGCAAAGCTAATGCAGTGAGTGCTCAGCTAAGATCTACTCTCTTTAGCAAGAAGAAAGTAAGTACCAAGACTAAGTTAGCAGTGCACCGCTCTATCTTTCGACCAACTTTGTTGTATGGGAGTGAAAGTTGGGTGGATAAAGGCTACGTTATTCATAAGGTACAGGTTACAATATGAAAGTAGCAAGAATGATTTCAGGTACTAATAGATGGGAACAATGGCAGGAGGGTATCCATAATGAGGAAATCAAAGAAAAACTGGGAATGAACACCATAGATGAAGCAGTTAGAGCGAACAGACTGAGATGGTGGGGTCATGTTACACGCATGGGAGAACAAGTTTACCTAAGAGATTCATGAGCTCGGCTGCGAAGGGTAAGAGGAGTCGAGGTAGACCAAGGAGAAAGTACTTAGATTCGGTGCAGAATGATTTTGAAGTAAAAGGCATAACATCAGACGAGGTATCAATGTTAGCATTGAATAGGGGATCATGGAGGAATTTTATTAGAGGTACTTTGCTCCAGACTGAACGCTGAAAGGCATAATCAGTCTCTAATGATGATGATGATGATTACTATTATTATTATTATTATTATTGCTCTTAATAAAAAACTGGACAACATTCCCGACACAAATTTCATGCTATTTTTTTATACTTGAACCGCTGAACACTTTCTTAGTTTAGTTTGACGTCGCAATCCACGCTGCTATAACTGTGTCTATGTTTTATACTGTGATACACAAATGGCAATTCGTCGCTGTTGAGGTGCTTATTTCATCTTGTGTGTCTCACTGAAAATCTTGGATACCTTGTATATATTCCTGTTTGCTTTCCCTTTCCCTCTGTGACCTACCAAAACATAAGAATAGCTAATCGGTCACTGCTGCATTTCCTACATTCCGAAATGGATACCATTAAATAAATTCATACTTTTTACCATCGGTGTACTCTTAAAATGCAACTAAAATTGGGCGATGTTAACTCTTTAACGCACAGATTTTATGCTTGCTAAATTTTATGATGAAAAACGTATTTTCTATAATTGGCACTGAGACACGACGAAAACACGAATTAATATTTGTTTTTGTATTTCTTTTTGTGTTACACGGTGGTAAGTATACTATATCACCCTGCAACTTGGGACTGTTGCTAAAATGTTTAAAACTTTGTATTTTTTACTTATAACATGCCTTCGTGTTCTCTTTTATAGGGAAATAATGTTATTAATGTAGTAGAGTTTTTAGTAAAGTGGCATTTTTTATTTTACAACAACAAAAATCATAAAAAGGTTTACATGAAATTCGTTCATCATCTTATTTGCGAAAGTCTTGGAAGCATGTTTTCAATTTGCTGAAGCTCAATGGTAGTTTGCAGTCAGCACACATCCAAAAAGTGCGCACTTGCTTCTTTTTGGTACGGCACTTTGCGTAACGTCTCAAGACGCAGCCGTGAGGGAACGTATACTGGTCGTCGATAAGTCTTGATGCTCTCAATTCAGTTTTCTTCGTCGCCAGATTTTGCAGAATGCCACTACGCACGTGCAAAGACACAGCCCACCATGTCAAGCAGCAGTTACAGGTGGGATTCATTCTCTTCTTGGCGGGAACTGACTCACAATGGATAGCACACGCCATCTCTCCAACAAGGAGACTGCTTGAGCAAGCGGGTGCAGTGATAGTAAAATTGATCCCCATGCAAAGCGGGCAGAAATTAAATTAAAAGGTGGCATGCTATGTGTACCACCGTGCTCCATAGAGTGAAATGAGGAAAATGTCGACATGCATCAAGACTTACTGGGTCGGCACAGCATCCATCATTGACCAACCCCTGAATCATCGTTAGGAGGATGAGGTGGCAACAAAGGAAAGCAACTGATAAAGAGCATTTTCGTCCAAATTCAGTTAAAATACGTTATTTTCCGGGGTGTATGGAATGGCTGGGAACGTAATCTCACCTTGTGGAAGGCCACGAGAAACGATATGGGGTCCATGTAACACATTGTCCTGATAACGGACATACGCAGTACAGCAACAAAGTAGGCTGAATATAGTCCTAATTCTGACCATCACTACTGGGTGGTGCAATACTTTCAATTTCTGAATGCGTTCATCTTTCATGACATTCTCATAAGCCCTGGAATCATCAATGAATAGTACCATAAAATACGCATTTGTCAGGAACGTTTATTCAGTACCCCTCGCAAGAGATGCTACATCATCGTATTATTGCCGTTCGTATTGTGTCCGAGGGAACGAGTCAGCAAGTTCTAATCGCCATTCAAAGAATAAGTTTAGGAGACATTCAAATGACTTACACACACACTTGATGACTACGCAATCGGGCGATATGAGGATGTTTCCCAGGTTTCCAAAATATATGGGTACAGTCATTTGGAACGTTACTTTCCCTCCAGATTTCGTTAAAGATATTCACAAGGACGCGTTTCGCGTCATCAGACGAATTGGAGATGTTGCAATGTGGGCAAACTCGTATATCCGGTTGAGCAACCGCTTGCGGAGCTCCGGTTTCCTTTGAGCGAGTTAAGATTTGTCCAAATTCGTCCTACAGGGCTATGCATGAATAATTGTTCACAGAATTTCTTCCAGGCCTTCCAGAAAGCGTTTGGCGGATGCATCCACACATCTGTATGCGACGAAGTTTTCCCTTGTGGTTTGCCGCTTAAATCGGCTATATGGCACTCTCCTTCGCGCCACGCGACGTGAACATTCTTGATGCCGCCATGGAACCGGTTGTCGGCTGGTACCAGTTACTATCCTCGTCTCTGAGATTGACTGCGATGCATCTATACGGAATGTTTGCTGTAACAATAAAAGTTGTGGCATACAGAAACCAATCAGCTTTCGTAAAGTTCTATTTGTGAAACGGCTTATAGGCCCGTGATAGGTATTAGCGTAGATTTATGAAAAGTCTAGTGGTTGGACTCCATAGCTTACGAAAGAATAGTCCATTTAAAGAGCGAAGAAATGTACTCCGAACACAAAATCGACAGCTGATAGTGTATGTCCTAGTAATGGAAGCAGCTTAAGGGATGCATCATTGAGAATCATAATCTCAAGACTTCCAATAACCAACGTATCATTACAGGCATAGCCCACAATCCGTTGTGTGCATTTAAATCCCCTCAGAACATCACTGGAAGTTCCAGCTGCTGCACCACAGCCTAACATCTGTGGTTTTTGTGGATGCCTTGGAGCTAGGGGCGGGAAATCCGCGGAATTTTGGGGACTGGGAGGCAGTCGTAGGGCAGCTGAATAGGTGTATTGAAGGCTACTGACATGGGAAACGCCCCAACGCAGCCCTCCTCAGATTTTGTACGGAACTGTGAAATAAAAAATGTAAACAGAAACCATGAAGGGTCGAAGCGTTAGATATACTACATCGAGGATAGTGCTAGAACCTTGGCCTCGAAGTTTTGTGGTGATGGTAATTGACTGCGATGCTGGAGGTCCGTGTTCAAACCTGCTACTGTCTATTTATTTTTCCTTTTTGTCTTTGACAAAACTATCAACTGTCCGTTCATTGACATCTCTGTTCTCTTTTTGTCGCCTTGGAAATTTCCAAATTATACATAAGTCATATGGTAAGTATATATTACCGTCGCAAGTGATGCTAGTGAGAGCAGGCAAGACTTCTCGCAGAAATTAAAACAAATCTAATATATAAAGCAGAGTGTCCGTATATTTGTACGTGTTGCATACAAATCTACAGTTTTGTTGCAATCTTTATGAAATTTTGTACAGGTAAGCTCCAATCCATAAGGACGGTCACCGTAAGTGTAAGAATCACATACGATATATAGTTCACGAGATATGACGTCATAAACAATGAGATGCGCGAAAAACTGCTGCATTTTGCGACAATGCTGCTTATTACTCCTAAACCATTGGACCGATTTCAACCAAATTTGGTAAACACATTCCTTACCTTGAGGTAACAATTTCTGCATGGTTAAGAATCACATACGGCACATGGTTCAAAAGATATTACGTCATAAACAATAGAAATCGCAAAAAATGCGGCGAGACTTTCGAAATACACTGTATGAGAATGACAGTACTTAGCGACTTGCAACAAACTTTAAACGTAATTTCAGACCTTTATTAAATTTTTCTCGCTGACAACCATAGCAAAATGATGAAAGGAAAAATGTTTCTCGCTTACTACTTTTACGCTGTTTATGGAGTAAAACTGCGGCATTCGGTATGGCGTTACAATTTATAACTTCTACACTACAAATTGTAGCAGCAGGAAGTTTTACGGAAAGTACACACGCATATAGTTGAGTGTACCTTCTAAATTGTATCACAGTACGACACGTAGTTCATGAGGTATGAGCACATAAACAGTAACGCTCTCCTGTTCATGGACTAAAAATACGGCTTTCGGTATGACGTTACAATTTATAATTTCTACACTACAAATTGAATCCGCAGGAAATTTTACAGACAATATACACGCATATAGTTGTGTGTACCTTCCAAATTGTATCACAGTATGATACGTAATTCATGAGATATGAGTACATAAACGGTAACGTTCATGAAAAACCGCCCCATCATGCATTCAGTTTTAATCTATTACTTCTTTACTACTAATTGTATTCCCAAGAGATTTTACAGACGTACAAATGAATATATCCTGAAAAATGGCAGGAAAAAATAAATAAATACCCGGGCAACGCCGGGTTTTCAGCTAATAAAAAATATAATCAACTTCCCTCTCTGAAATTCCAGGACATAATTAACTTGAATATATGCAGAATTAGATGGCATATATGTCAAAAACTTCAAAAGAGTTAAAAGCTATGTTTTTTTAGCGCACAAGAAAAAGTGTGTGACTGTGAAACTGTTGCGTTTATCTGCTGCACTTAATGTAACAAACTGTACTGTTTTTATCTTCTTCGGGACTGATCACATTCATAAGAACGCATATATCGGGCATGGAGGCATATCTCACTCAGTCGATAAGCGTTTCCTATGCTACGACCTTCATCCTCATACTGTCACGAATGCTGTGTATGATCAGATGTGTTTTCCAGTGGAGGATTCAGCTGTCTTGCCATAAAACGTTAACGGCTCCCATTCAAAATCCACTATCTTTCGACTGCTAATATAACAATTGTGCGGTACGAATTTCACACCACAACATAGACACAACTGAATACAATGAATAGACATATTATAGACCGGACAGACAATGATAATTTGTGAAAAACAAAATTTATGCAGAACGACTAAGTGTTGAACACACCATGACGACATAACGAAGATGACATGCCTTTGACGCTTCCTCCATGTTGCACATCATGCGCTAGTACAGCTCAATGTTTACATTTTTCTTCTTTTTTAACATTTCCGTACAACTTCTTCCTGTTTCCATGCTCAATCTGTGTTCAGTGATTGACGGACTACCAACTTGCCACTAAATATTAGGGGGATGCGGTTGTTAGTTTCCAGGGCCGTATTTAGGGTATGCGGCGCCCCTGTGCAGTAATTTATTTTACGCCTCGCCTCCCTCCCCCACAACCAGCATCTAGGATTCAAACTGACTTCTAAAATAATAATAATAATAATAATAATAAATAACAAAAAATAAGACACCTCTCTGGGTACGCCACTGATATGAACACAACCTAATCTTCAAAATTTATTGCTGTAATCGATTATGATTATTCAATTAACATTAAAATAATATTTAAAAATATCTTTTCGATGGCAAAAATTTTGCCGGCCACAAGCTTTTGCCGCCCGCAAACTTTTGCCGCCCTATGCAGCTCCACATGTTGTACCTGCCTAAATACGGTCCTGTTAGTTTCCCTTATGAGTACCCACCCCGACGGAGCGTAGGCCCTGTACGTTGTAGAATTGGAGGAGAAAAGGCCGCACGTGACCTGTATGTGACTGGGTGCTGGCCAAATTTAATCATATTGGAATCGGCGCCGTGCAGGTATCCGCTTTGAGTTGTCGACCGTATCTGCTGCAACTAGTATGTCTACTACACTGATTCGTCCAGTGATAACAGTACCAGCAAAGTCTACATTGAGGCAAAGTATACGGTTCCACTGAACTACGTGTCCCAGAGAAGCGAAAAAGGAGGACAATGTTTGGGAGTGAAAGACTACTATGCAGACTGGAAACTGTACTATTAGTTCAGAATTACTAGTCACACTTCATGTACAGTGCGAATTCAATGACGCGTTTCGGATTAACCATCATCAGAGTTGTAGAAGGTTACATATAATAATATTAAAAGTTGTGGTTTACATTATGTTACACCTTTTTTGTGACAGCCACAGGTGTGCAGATATATGTATTTAAAAAGATGTCCGTTACACACATATACGGACTGCAAGTGTCATTACAATAGGAAGTGACGAGAAAGACGTTTATTGCCACCAGGTGGCATTACAAAGCATAGGATGATGTATAATAGGATTATGTATATTAATTATATAGGACGGCTGTCAACTTATTGTATAAGACGTAAAAATGTACAATGGTTTCGAAAATTAATAGTAATTTGGCAGATGTTGCACACTTCGTGATTAATTATCTACGTGTTATACGAGAACCATATAGTCAAAGTTAAAAACCACATCATTACATAATACAGAAAATGTAAGTAATCTGTTATAGGACTTGAAATGTAATGATGTTGGGTTGTTTGGTTGGAATAGTGGGACTAAACTGCTAAGGTTATCAGTTCCCCGAGGAGAGGTGAAGGAGCGAGGATAGGAAAGGAGGGGAGGGGGAAAGGAAATGTAGTCCGGAAAGTAAAGAAGGAAGGAAGACTGCATTAGTTCGGGGCCCCGTGCTCGACACGCACGTGATCACGAAAGAGCCGTGAGCGCCCTGGGAGGAATGGAATGGTGTGGCTTTTAACTTTCACTAGATGTTTCTCTATACTAATAATAAATCTGCAAATGTAGGCCAAAACTACTGGACGAATCTTCATGCGGTTTTCACATCAAACATGAGAAAAGTTTGGGTTAATACATAGGCATAATTTTATCAAACTCGGATCACGGAAAAAAGATATGGTAATTTTAAGTGTTTTAAGTAACCGTTGTGTCTGTGTGTTCAACTATGAAAAACCTCTTATCTCCAAAACTACTTCACGAAGTTGCCAATGTCTGTAAATCTATCGGACCAAACTGCGTGGTCATCAGTCCGTAGCTTACAAACTACTTAAACCTAGGCAAACTAACCTACGGACAAACACACACACACACCCATGCCCCAGAGAGGACTCGAACCTCCACGGCGAGCAACCGCGCGCTCCGCAGCGAGGTGCTTTAGACCGCTCGGCTACTCCACCGCGGCCACGAAGTTGCATTGAGTTTTCACAGGTAGCTTGAGCGTAACTCTGGACAACATATAGACTTCGTTTCATAAAAATCTGATCATGTAAAAAAAGAATATCATAATTTGAATTTTTTATCTACGACTGTCATGTCTGTCTGTCTCTCTGAAGACGGTTATCTCCAAAACCACTTGAAGAATTTTCATGGGGTTTTCACACGTAACTTGAGCATACCGTGCAGTTACATAAATACTTCAATAATTAAAATCAGATCAAATGAAATAAAGATATCATAATGTAATCACTTGTTTAAAAGCCATAGTGTATGTCTCTTTCTTGAGGATAATCTCCAAAAGTACTACATGAAATTCCACAGGTTTCCACAGGTAAATTGAGAATAGTTTGGAGAGTAACATAGGCTTTAATTCATCATAATCGGATCAGCTGTGAATATACAAAGTGTAATTAGCAACTCGCTGTTCAATTTTAGTTTTGACGCGGCAAATTAGCCGCGCGTACTGGAGCGCCGTGTTGCGGTGCGAGCGTCCGTCCGCCGTCGGGGATTCCATTCCCCCCCTCGGGCATGGGTGTTTGTGTTGTCATTAGGTTAGTTTTCATTAGATTAAGTAGTTTGTAAGCTAGGGACTAATAACCAAGCAGTTGAGTCCCATAGATTTACAAACATTTTAACACTTTTTGAATTTTAGTTTGTATTTGCAGAGATAAGATTGAGGCTCTTAATTCAAAATACTTCTGTTACTGAGGGAATACGCACAACACGATCATGTATTGTTTCTTTGAAGCACTAAAAAACCAACAGTACCTTAAGTGGTTCGTTGCTGTTCTGTGGCATAACCATCGAAAAGAAAGAAAAAAATTAAAAAATGCAGCAGCGCCAACTATTAGGTCTTTGATGCGCTACGTAACTAACAGGGCACGTATTTGTTCTGTACTGTACTACACCGTTTTCTAGGCATTCGTAAGCAGAATGGACTCAAGATGTAATAAGTACGAACCAAATCAAAATGGAAACTCCATAAATTCGTGTTTCCTTGCAAAGGATTCTTAGAAAATTAAAACATCGATAGACGCGAAGGACGTGGGGACATGTATTAGCTGAAAGAGTGGCCGATGCTGCTAATACAGTGAAGACAATTCACTGGAAATATTATATTTAATGGAAAGTTCTATACAGACGATCAGCTGACGCCATTCCTGCAACGATTACCCAGACTTACTTTATCGCACGTTGACACCACCATGGTCTTTTTTGTTTGTTTTTTTATTATTTATTTATTTTATTTATTTATTATTATTTTTTTATTTTTATGTATTTATTTATTTTATTGTTATTTTTTAACGTGACGTCTTATTTAAACAGACATGAACTGCTCTGTTGATTGAATTACCAGACTTCAGTATTCCTCGAGTTTTAATAAGAGGGAGCACTGCATACAGAATAACTCCATTGTCCACAGTGCAACTCTGCAACATACTAACACTTCAGCATACACTTACTGTGAGAGATAAGCAGTTTAGTACTACACCATAGAATCAATAGATGACGCTGTTATTGTTATTACTATTTCTTATCTCAACGACAGAGTGTTTTCAGAAGTTTACGCCAAACAGACAATTTCACACCGCAATCTTAATTTGATGAACACAACCTAACATTGAATTTACATCGTTCCGGAGTACGGACTTAAATTAATTTCACTTTTTATATGAAAACCTTTATGAACATTCATCGTTTTCGACTATGACTTCTACTTAAATTTGACATCTTGGGGAGGAGAACTGAGTTTATTGACAGAGCGATCCAACAAGGATTCTGTTTTTGCTGACCTTGGTCCGGAACCCTATAAAACCATGATATACACAGGTCCCTCTTTAACAACCGTTGCGAAGCACGGGCATATAAGCTAGTTACTAATAATTTTTTAAACCATTGTATATTTTTACGTCTTATCCAATAAGTTGGCACCCATCCTATGTAATTAATATACAGTTCTGATGGTGGTTAATCCGAAACGCGTCATTTAAGTCGCACTGTACGTGAAGTATGATTTGAAATAAAATAAAAATTTGCTACTTAACCAGCTATTAGGCAGCACTACCCATTCATAGTGTAAGTTAGTCTAAGTAGTTTGTAAGTGTAGGGACTGATGAGATAACAGTTGGGTCCAATAGGTTTACAAACATTTCCAAACGTCCGAACAACAGTGCTTTGATATACTCCGAGACATCTAAACACTTCCGTTGATGAGAGTCCCTCCTGACACTAACAATGCGGAAACGACCAACCTGTGGAATTGACCTTCTGGGCATGGCAAAACTACGATGAACAGAGCAATGTACGTCCTTCGCGGGTGTTATGACTGGAACTTATCGGTCGTTTCACCCACCCCGTCGCAGTAGTAACACACATGCGCGTTTTTTTTTTTTTTTTTTTTTTTTTTTTTTTTTTTTTTTTTTTTTTTTTTTTTTCATCTTTGTGCGGATTCAGTGACTGTGTGGACGAACTAGGGCACCTGGATATAGACGGGCATGTGCATCCGCCATTTTTGTTCCTTCGCTTCGACGCGCGATTGTAGAATAGGACAGTCAATACGCTTTCAGCATGGTGGGCTGTGCCGCTCCAAATTGTTCTAATCGTTCAGAAAATGTTTTTTTTTTATTTTTTTTTTATTTATTTATTTTTTTTTTTATTTTTTTTTATGTAATGAATCCTGAACGGCGTAAAATATGGTTACTAAATTTTTGTTGTGACAAATGGATACCAAGAAGGTGTTCAAACTATGCGAGGTGGGTTGAGTTTGATTTGGGTTGACTTATTTGTAGTTATGCACAATTTCTACACGTTGTAAATGACAGGTTTCGACACTTTTTTATTTTATTTTTATTTTTTATGTTTTTTTCAGCGAAGGATTCGACGCTACGCACTAATACAGTAGCAACATTTAGACAATAAAAATACTAATTACTTTTAAAGGATGCACACTGTTTTTTATTAGTTATGTTGCTAATGTTGGCAAGAGAATGTTCGCTTTAGGAGGATAATTAATTTACCGGACAAGTGTACATACAAGAAGATGGTAAATTTTCTCTTATTCTACCTGTTTGAGTTTTCAAAGAGCATTCAAAGGTCGTTGCCAACATCAGTACACTACGCCGCCGAGCCCGTAAGTAAAATTGACCAATGAGAAAGTAAATTGTTAAATGAGAAATTAAAATATCTCGTATATATAAATCTTTTACTGCATCCTAGTTTATCATGGTGATATATTTTGTGCATTGAAAAAGTATTTTATATGAATTCTGAAAAATACGTCGTAAAAAAGTAGCAACTTGAGAGTGGAGGCCTATTCTGGAGCAAAATGTTCATATGTTTGTAAATCTATCGGACCAAACTGCGTGGTCATCAGTCCGTAGCTTACAAACTACTTAAACCTAGGTAAACTAACCTAAGGACAAACACACACACACCCATGCCCCAGGGGTGACTCGAACCTCCACGGCGAGCAACCGCGCGCTCAAAGCGAGGCGCTTTAGACCGCTCGGCTACTCCACCGCGGCTATTCTGGAGCAAATTTATGGCATTCGAAAACGGAGATTTCTTGCATGTTAGCGCAGCTTTGGTAGTACATGTGGTATCCCATAAAAGTGAGCTGTCGAATGGGAAAGAGTTCCTCACAATACACACCCAGGTGGACAAATACCAGAAAACATATTTAATGATTTGTCAAACCATATTATAATAACTTATTACGACGAGAGTAAATTTTGATACAAATATATGTTTTCTTTTTGGTATGTCTATTAGAAATGAAACAAGCGACGTTTGAAATCAATAACAGCAGAAAAACTCCGCCTTTCCCATGCTCACGCTATCACCGCCTGGAATCAAAATGGCGGTGGGAGCTGCCGCTATAGCAGAAATTGATGCGCATGCCCGCCCTAGGACGAACTAAGGAACTGTGTGCTTGATGCGATATACACATTCCACGTCAGTGTTCAGGAAACCTTGGAACTAAGATGATCCAAACTTTTTTTTTATGTGTGTGTAGAAAGACTCGGAAAATTACACAGAGTATTAATCACCGCACTCGCCCGCAAGAGGTAAACAACGCGCGACCGTATGGTCCGGACTCTGCGATAAGCAGAAGTAAACTGACTTTCCTTTACAACACTTAAATGGAGCCACGGGAACTGCTGAGGTTCTAAGCAGCTATCAGTGATAATTACTCAAGTACGCTGCACGCGTTTGCCTTATTGACACGCCAGAGGTTGACGAGTAAACATCTCCGTTCTCTCACCTGAACTTCACTGCTCCCCATCTTTCTGATGCACGGTATTCCATTATGCTCAAAGAATTTGTGTGTACAAAGACATATCTATATACATTCAACCATAGAACATTACTTCACATACATTAACATAATCATAGAAAGAAATCGATATGTGACAAATTTGTACATTTTGATAAAAAAAATAGCAATACTGATACACAACCGCCGTAAACGTCTCACAATTTCAGTTGGATCATGTCATGAAAAATTAACACACTACCTTGGAATGCATGTGAAGAGCCTTTGGATCGCGCAAATGAGAACGAGATGCTTTTTGAGAGACGTGGGTCTACGATTTTTTATTTTTATTTTTTTTAGACCTAGGTTCCATCTTCACAGTGGGTTGTAAAATGTTCTGCAAAAACCGAACGTAAGGTCAGGTTAGATGTTGTTTAAGGAAAACTGCAGTTCGAAGAAGTAGTGGGTGCAAGCATTCAGCATGTTTTGTGTTAAAAGAGTTCAAAGGCAGAATGAGGGTGATTTCCCACTTTTCTGTCAGTATCTTTTAAACAACTTATTTGCCTTTATTGTACCGACAACAGCGTTTTTCATATGTTCAATTCGCAAAAGTCTTATTAATTCTCCGTGAATTAAACATGAGGAGTCTACACTTCGTCTACATTTCGGAATCTCCTACTCTGAAATGCAGGTAAATGTTTTTTTTTTTTTTTTTTTTTTTTTTTTTTTTTAATGATAGTTCCCATCAAATAACTTATTTACATTCAAAAATCTTGTTTTGCTGTTAAAATAGAATAAAATTTGTTTATTTAGAATACAAACAATAAATACTCACCAAAATACACTTTTAAGCTTAGCCAATACATTACAATGATTTCTTTTGTGACTTGCCTTATCCACGAATCATTCCGTCAGAACAAGACTCCATTGATTTCATTGAATCAACACAATCTTCAGAAAAGTTTGCAGGAAGTAAAGATGATTGCTTTCGGAGCTTTTCTACATGAATCAGCATCCAAATTAAAACCTCCCTTTCTCTCTATTTCAGTAGTTTCGCAGCTATGAGATTCAAAAGCGGTAAAAAGCAGCACTTCGGTAGGTCATGGTCAGCCTACATAACATTACATTAGAACGCTGCAGATAACCGTGACATTATCCGCGCATGGACCTTGTTGACTGTTTACGAGGCCGCAAAGAGATTAAGCGATATAGGAGAATATCAAACGAGCTTTAATACTTCCGTGTAGTTAATGATATCGGGAGCATGCTTTCGAATGCTGAACAATGTGTTTTAGCCTGAAATTGAGCGTGTCTTCTTTTTTTATGCGATTTCTCGTTCTCGGAGCCGCATTTAAAGATGTGGAGGCTAAACGTGAACAACGGTGTGGAGTCTTCTAATCATTTCGGTACAGTTTAAATAATTATTTACTTCCGATTTTTTCCGTAATTTGTGACGATAAAGATTCTAAAATGACAAAATAAAATACGAGATTGATCCGAATTCAGATATGATGATAACATAGCTTTCGAGCTTTTTTCGACGAAAATTCGTTGATGGTTTCCTCAAAATTCAGCAGCACTCTTCGCGGTGTAGAGGAATGCTGCGATGGGCGATTTTGCTTCATGGTAGTTCTGAAACTATTTTTATTTGTATATATAATTGAAAATGACTGCTCTCCAATGCAGAAGAAATACGGCTCTAGAAAGTTAAAGACGAGCATTTGGTGTTCGACTCCTCGTTGCGATTTTTTTAAATTACAAAATGGTGAACAAAAATAAATAAGTGGTCTAACATGCGATTAAGCGATATTTTCTATTATTGAAGAAATTAATCAAATTATGATAATAAGAGAAAAACGTTCAGTCGCGTGCAGTCTGTCATTTTAAAAATCGATTTCGGCTTTAGAATAGCTATCAGTACACAAGTCAGCAATTGAAATCACACAGTTTCATCATCATCATTAGAGACATTGAAACATATATGTTTAAATGAAATAAAATAATCTTATAAATCGGGATCGGAAACTGAAACTATCGTGTGCGAGTGTGCAAGGTTTGTGTGCAAAAAAATGTTCAAATGTTTGTAAATCTTATGGGACTTAACTACGGGGTCATCAGTCCCTAAACTTACAAACTACTTATGAACTACTTACGAACTAGGACGGCACAAAGATCCATGCCCGAGGGGGGATTCGAACCCCCGACCGTAGTGGCCGTGCAGACCGTGACTGAAGCGCCTCAGTCCCCTCGGCGACCGCGGCCGGCATTTGTGTGCAGATGCAGCAGTACCTAGATTGGTACAGCACTGTGAATGTAAAACCTTATCTCAATGTCTGAACATCGTGTAAAACGAAATGTTATAACTAATCAGCCTGGCATCGACTGATTGCAATGAGTATAGCCCTGTTAATGCCCTTAACTATCCAAACACGAGTCTAGTTAAACAATGAATGACAAGTCCAGTTGTGACTCAAGTTCCGATTCGTTAATCAGTCAGACAAATTATTCATTAATTAAATTAATTACTGATCAATGTTTGACACAAATTTGATATACAAAATTAAATGTGATCATGGGTGGAGTGATAGACAATCTCGAACAGTAACTAATAGCAGCGGAATGACGTAACGGTATGGCACAATAAAAACACTAAAGTTGACAATTATGTGTCTCTTAATTAAAGATTAAAGTTTAGATTACTACTGTGACACAGACTGAGCATGACATCTATTGAGAACTTATATGTAACGTTACGTGCTGCGAACAAGATTTTCCTCATTAACAAACAAAATGCTGTATTGTCAAAATAGTTCATTAACTAAGTAGGGTGCATACCAAGTAACACTGAATATAAATGTACTCATACGTAGAATGACAAACTATAACAGTAGCTGATAGCAATGAAAGGAACTTGTACAATCTTAGAGTAGAAACTTCTAAGTCGATAAATATGTAATTGACTAATTATTTAAAGTACAGATCAAAGTTTATTTTATTAGATGCCAAAAGTGACTAAGTATGGATTCAGTTGCGAGCTTAACAATAATTATTGTGCGTCCCGACACCTTCTGATCTAACTTTATTTACAAACTAATTATTGTATTGTCAGCAAGAGGTGTAATTAATATCTGTATGAAAAGGCGTGTTACACGATAGACAAGAAATGCTGGTTGCTACCTGATTGTGATTTCAATGTAGATTCACTGAAAGAGTGTAATAGGAAGAAAGACCTGGAAGTCTTACTTGGCTCATTCAATCTGACATCCGTTATTGATTTTCCTACTCGGGTAGTAAAGGACAGCAGAACATTGATAGATAACTTTTTTATAGACCAAGATAAGTTTAACAACATAAATGCTTGTCCCATTGAGAATGGTCTTTCGGATCATGGTGCACAGCTAGTAACAGTATATGAAATAGCTCCGTTCAGTAATTCGAAACTGTCCACCAGAATTGTGCGCTCGATTAATGACTTAACAACTAAAAATTTCAAAGAAAGTCTACCGTAGTTAGACTGGGATGAGGTTTACAAGGAACCTGATGTTAATTTAAAATATAATTTATTTCACGATACATTTGTAAGGGTATTTGATAACTGTTTCCCCAGGAAAATAGTAAAATTTAAT
Organism: Locusta migratoria; assembly: GCA_026315105.1. Taxonomy (NCBI): domain Eukaryota; kingdom Metazoa; phylum Arthropoda; class Insecta; order Orthoptera; family Acrididae; genus Locusta; species Locusta migratoria. Next base: position 371,581,557 of record CM048747.1, on the reverse strand, counting down.
TCTAAGAAACCATGCAAAAAACCATGGCTTACTAAAGGAATAAAAATATCGTGTGACCGAAAAAGGGAACTATATCTGTCCGCAAGAAAGAGTAATAACCCAGAAACAATAAAATATTATAAAAACTACTATACTACATTAAGAAATTTTATTAAAAATCCAGAAGCATGTGCATCATGTCTGAGATTAGCTCCTCTGATAATAAAATTAAAACAATTTGGAATATTATTAAAAGGGAGACAGGGCAACCAAGAGCAGAGGAAGAGTGTATTACCACCAAAACAAATGAAAACTTTATTAACAAAAACTCAGAAGAAAATAGGATCTAAATGTTCATTAGAAGGAGCAAGGCAATTAATGGAAGAGGCCATACCCACACAATTTGATACAATTGAAATTCCACCCACCTCACCTTCAGAAATTAGGAAAATAATAAACTCTCTCAAGAGTAAACGGTCATATGGAATTGACGGCATTTCCAGCAGGGTATTAAAAACTTGTTCCCAGGAGATAAGTAGGATTCTCAGTAATATTTGTAATAGCTCATTAAAGCAGGGTATTTTCCCAGATAGACTGAAATATGCTATCGTTAAACCTTTGCATAAAAAAGGGTATACATACGATGTCAACAACTACCGGCCCATCTCACTTCTGACAGCTTTATCAAAGATTTTTGAAAAAGTTATGTATTCTCGAGTTGCTTCACATATTAGTATTATTAAAGTTCTAACAAAATGTCAGTTTGGTTTTCAAAAAAGCTTTTCAACTGAAAATGCTATATATACCTTCACTGATGAAATATTAAATGCTTTGAATAACCGGACATCACCAGTAGGGATTTTTTGTGATCTTTCAAAGGCTTTTGATTGTGTAAATCATGGGATTCTTCTAGATAAGCTTAAGTATTGTGGTATGAGTGGGACAGTGCACAAATGGTTTAAATCATACTTAACTGGAAGAGTGCAGAAAGTTGAAATAAGCAATTCACATGATGTAGATGAGACAATTAATTCTTCTAACTGGGGAGTTATAAAAAATGGGGTCCCACAAGGTTCGGTCTTGGGTCCTTTGCTGTTCTTAATATATATTAATGACTTGCCATTCTACATACACGAAGATGCTAAGCTAGTACTTTTTGCTGATGATACAAGTATAGCTATCACACCTGACAAACAGGAATTAACTGATGAAATTGTAAATGATATCTTCCAGAAAGTCATTAAGTGGTTCTCTACAAATGGACTCTCATTAAACTTTGATAAAACCCAGAATATACAGTTTCATACAGTAAATGGCATGACACCATTAATAAATTTAGACTTTGAACATAAATCTGTAGCTAAGGTAGAATATTCAAAATTTTTAGGTGTATGCATTGACGAGGTACTGAATTGGAAGAAACATATTGAACATCTCCTGAAACGTCTGAGTTCAGCTACTTATGCTATCAGAGTCATTGCAAAATTTGGTGATATAAATCTCAGTAAATTAGCTTACTACGCCTATTTTCATTCACTGCTTTCATGTGGGATCATATTCTGGGGCAATTCAACATTGAGTAAAAAAGTATTCATTGCACAAAAGCGTGTAATCAGAATAATTGCTGGAGCCCACCCAAGAGCATCCTGCAGACATTTATTTAGGGATCTAGGGATACTCACTGTAGCTTCACAATATATATATTCACTCATGAAATTTGTTATTAACAATCCGACCCAATTCAAAAGTAATAGCAGTGTCCATAGCTACAACACTAGGAGAAAGGATGATATTCACTATTCAAGGTTAAATCTAACTTTGGCTCAAAAAGGGGTGCTGCCACAAAAGTCTTGGTTACTTACCAAGTAGCATCAAAAGTCTGACAGATAGCCAACTAGTATTTAAAAAGAAATTAAAGGAATTTCTGAATGGCAACTCCTTCTACAATGTAGATGAATTTTAGATAAATCTTTAAAAAAATAAAAATAAAAAAATAAAAATAATAAAAAAAATTCTTAAAATATAGATTGTCAAGTATAGACAAAATTTACTAAACTGACACGTTCCACATCATTACGAAATGTCGTATACATGATCTAAGGAACAAGTATTAATCTAATCTAATCTTAAACTAGTTGGTTACGACTTCTACAACTGAATGTGAATGACTTAACAAAGGTGAACAATAAGCAGCTGGTATAATTTGGCTCGATTCACAAGAAATATTGGTAGCTTCCTGATAAACTAGTTGTCTACGATTCTTGTATCAGAAAAAAAGTAAAAGCATAACAAGTTGATGTACTAATTATTTGCGAAATGTTTAACAGAGATTCAACAATTTACTTCCCTACTTGTAATCCTAATCATAAATAATTTTAAGTTCACTTACCTCTTGTCTGTAGACAGCACCATGGTCTCTTGCATTACATTAATGATGAAATATAAATCAAGTTAAAACTTGTATTTTTAAAACTTGCCGCCTAACTTGGCGATAATAGTAAGATCTTTCACTTTAAACAATGGGGAAAATAAGGCTGTCTTGAATTAAAACAAATTTGTAAGTTATGATCCTTATTATTACCTTATAAACATGACCATTAAAACAAAAACATAGATAAAAATCAAAATCAGAATTATCAAGAATCCTAATGGCTTACAACAACTCTCTCGCAATCTATTGCTCTCACCCAACACCTAACTCCGCTCGTTCTGTTTACCTCAGCGCCGACTCAATATCACTAACAACCTCTCCGACCAGAGACTGTCCATGACAGAACACAGTGCTGCCACCCTTCAACATTATGCCTTTCAGCGTTCAGACTGGAGCATAGACCTCCGAATAAAATTCCTCCAGGATATCCTATGCAGTGCTAACATTGATACCTCGTCTGTTGTTAAGCCTGTTACTTTAAAATCATTCTTGACCAAATCGAAATACTTTTTACTTGGTCTTTCTCGACTTTTCTTATCCACTGCTGCCGAACCCATGAGTCTTGCATTTCCCATGCGAATATATGTTTGCGCCTGTTACTGTCCTTCAAAGTAGTCATCAGCGTTGTGTAGAACCCATTGCCAACGATGTGGAAGGCGTGGTTTACCATTAGCAGAGCATGTTCTGTTGATGGTGTGAATGGAGCGATCAACTGCCTGTCGAATCTCTGGAACAGTTCTGAAGCGAATGCCAAGAAGTGGTTCCTTCATTCTCGGAATCAAATCAAAGTCACAAGGACTTAGGTCCGGGGAATAAGGTGGATGGTACAGTACTTCCCAGTCCCATCGACCGAACAGAGCAGCCACAGCTTGCGCTGTATGCGCCCGCGCATTGTCGTGCAAAATGATGGGTGGGTTGCGCAAAAGTGTTGCCGCTTCTTTCGCAAAGCTGGTCGCAGGTGATGCTCCAAAAACGAACAGTAATACTGTGCACAGACGGTCTGCCGAGGAGGAACGAAATGCGTTAGTATAACATCAACACAGTCGTACACGAGAATCACTATAACTTGCACCCTACTGGGGCTCTGACACACTTTCGAATTTCGCGGCGACCCATAATGACTCCATTCCTTGGATTGGCGTTCAGTTTTGGCTCGTATGATGTAGCCCATGTCTCATCCAGCGTTACGATACGGCGTAAGAAAGCCTCTCCTTAGCGCTCACAGCGCTCCAAGTGCGTCTGAGCAGCGTCGTAACTCATCCATTCCTGCATTTCCGTCAATTCATGCGGAACCCATCGTGTTGCAATTTTTCGCATCAGTAGGCGTTTCTTCAGTCGTATGCGCTAATTCGGTCTCGTGGACGTGCTCACGAATCGTCTGGCGTCGATCACCGTCACTAACGCGGCAACAGTATGCACTTCTTCTTCAGAGACGCTAGACGACCTGCCCAATGCATGTCTCCCACAGTCTGCCGACCTTCGCTGAAGGCTTTTACCCAACGTGCCATTGTTCTGTACGGCAATGCTGATTCCCCGAAAGCATCTTGAAGACCTTGATGACACTGTCGAGCTTTAAGACCTCTGGCACATTCAATCTTGATCGAACTCTGCTTTTCCTGTTTCGAAAACATAATCAACCCGTTTACATGGCTCTCAAAACCGGATTTCGTAAACCGATTTCCCAATTCCGCTTTTGGTTGGTCAAGTAAACAGTCCAAAATCGATTCTGGAAATCCGCTTCTCTAAAGTGGTTTTCCAGTTCCACAATCGATTTTCGTGCCCATGTAAACGCAACCGTTTTTGAAACGTTCTTGGCTTGTCAGATTGTGTTTTCTTGTTAAGAATTTTCGGCACATATGGACAGAGTGATATTTTATAATGTGAAATAAAAGTATAAATACTTAGAGTCAACGTGAATCTGTGTATTTAAATAAAGAAAAATAGCGATTGCGCTGACTAAATCAGTAACTGAATCAGCTGTTTTTCAGCCGCCATTTTAAGTGGGCTAGGAAATCCGATTCAGGCTACGCCATGTAAATACGACAGCGAAAAACGGTTTACGAAAATCGGTTTTCTTCTTCCGGAAGATGTGTTCATGTAAACGTAGTACATGACTCGTTACGTTAGACCGCTCGCTCACAAGTGACTTGGTTTCCCTCGATTGTGCGCACTCCGGTGACGTGGAGTGGCCGAGTCCATTTGCTCGGAGGTAAGCTAGGTATGTCAACAACGTGTGCTATCAGCAACAGTAGTGTTTCCACTATTTAAATGCTTGCGTGTATACGTACGTACGTACGTACAGTATATGCAAGATAGGTTGAGCTTCGTTCCAAAGTTGTGATCAATACTTATCGCCTTTTGTTTACGACTGCCAACAACCTCATCGATGTAGTAGCAGGGCGACGTTTTATGCTGAGTTTCAAATGTTCAAATGTTTGTTAAGCTTAAGGGACTTAACTACGGGGTCATCAGTCCCTAAACTTACAAACTACTTATGAACTACCTACAACTAAGGACGGCACAAATATCCATGCCCGAGGGGGGATTCGAACCCCCGACCGTAGTAGCCTTGGAGACCGTGACTGAAGCGCCTCAGTCCCCTCGGCCACCGCGGCCGGCTATGCTGAGTTTCAGTGATAAATAACGTAAGGCGAGTTTGAATATGAGCGTCTATACAGAGTACTTTCACGAAATATATTTTTATTCCGCATCGTAATCATCATCGTTATATAAATGCGCTAACACGAAACTGATTTTTAATTTTAATCAAATAAGAAGACCAATGAAACGTACAAAATTCGAAAGGTGTTTGTCATAGATGTTGCGAATATAAAAATTGTGTATGCACGCAGCCGTTAAGACTGGTAAAAAGAAAAAGGAATTTTAGGATGATACGCCAAATTCTTCATACGTTTTGCCACTATACTATCACTCACGGTAAGTGGCATACTGATACAGGTAAAATTAACTGAGGCGCTCCAGTCACGGTCTGCACGACCACTACGGTCGGGGGTTCGAATCCCCCCTCGGGCATGGATATTTGTGCCGTCCTAGTTCGTAAGTAGTTCATAAGTAGTTTGTAAGTTTAGGGACTGATGACCCCGTAGTTAAGTCCCATAGACTATACAAACATTTGAACATTTTAAAATTAACTCAGTTAGCGCTTGGAGATCTTACGGGCCCGGGTTCGAATTACACTGACCCCCATTTTTTTTAATTCTTCGTAATATAACTTATAAATCTGTAGTGCTCAATAAATTCCAATTACATGAACTTTTTTTCATTTTCATGACTTTGCAAACACAACTGATCGCATTTTCCCTATAGGCAGTACTAGTTTATGTCACAGCTGCTGAACAACTGCGCGCAACACAACTAAAAGTTGACAGCCTTTAGAGCCGATACGTCCCTTTTCCCCATGCCACTTTGACCTTTCAATCTTTACCTGTCCCACACCCTTGTTAGAACACGGTTGGCGCTCAGATTATCTTTTATTACCTATGCAATATAGGGGAACTCCACAGAGGGCAATTTGTAACTCCCAATGCAGAACGGAGGTATGCTATATATTTGACACTTTGTCTGCCTGTCTGCTTAACATAGTTCCCAAACGCAAATTCCTATTTCTACAACAGTTTTCTTTTTTCCTTGAAATCTGGTTTAATTGGGATAGTTCTTAGCTATATCTTATGAGAGTCTATCGTTTTCATCTACCCAGAGGCGACCCACCGATCAGCTACAATGCACAAAAGGCACACGGAATTAAGGTTTCGTTAAGACGTGGGAAACCGGAATTTCACGAGACCGAAATAGAGCTGGAATATTTTCAACGTCAATAAACGCTAAATGCCTGAATTATTAACACTGAATACACGTGCACAGAGCAGGCACAAGGCAACTGTTCGAACGTTGAGGCTGGCAGCAGTTGAAAACATGATGCCATATTCACGAAGACTACATGCCAATACGTGTGTAGCAGAACTAGGCAGAAAAGTGGCACTGGTACGCCTACAGCAGCTGTTTTTTTATATTGAACTTCTTGGTTTTGAACGTCTTCTGTGAAAGTTATGAGTTTTACCATATGATCTAAGAAATGTAACTGACTGACGCTACTTGAATGAAATGTAACTGAATGTGTTTGAACTTGTTCTACCTGAATGCCTTTGCACAACGTTATGTTAATCTGACTGCGTATTTTTAACTGTATTCTATGTGAATGTAAAGGTATTGCAAAACCTATCTGACTGCGTAATGTTTATTACAATGAGACACAAACTGCTAATTGTTTCTGTATGAAAATGTCGTAACAAAGTTAACAGTCTGAAAATTACTGATACTAAAAAATCACTGTGTTAATAATTCTGGCCCTACAGTTTTGTTTCTTACTGAACTAACAATCTTTAACGGAATGTAACGAACACAATACAGTATTTATCAATGCAATCTGACTCAGTGCAAACACTTGTTAACCCGAACACTGAATTGTCCTACCCTGAAATCTGTAAATCATACTGAATCGTAAGCTTGACAAAAACTGATCCTTTCTCACTTTCACTTTTCGATTACTTCCTCTTACTAACCTGGATAATTTTTTTTTTTTTTTTTTTTTTTTTTTTTTTTTTTTTTTTTTTTTAGCCACACTGCATAAATTTGCGCAACACCAAACTGCTTCCTGCTGTACTAACTACTGGAAAACTAACTACAGAAAACTTCTATGGCAATTTTAATAAAAATGTAAGAAGGAATAAACTGGTAATCTGTTTAAGAAACTCGAACTAATTATTAAAAATGAAATATCTGGTTTATTTTCTAACTGATGTAAGTTCATGAAAATTACTAACAATGTCAGTTTTTGCATTTTAAAATATTTCAGAGAAAAATATAACTCAGATATTTAATCTGCCTACAAAATTATTTTTAAACAGAGATAAACATTTCTTTACTGTTAATAAATTTAACTCGATTTACACAAACAATGTTACAAAAACACCATATTTCAAGAACACTACCCATGAAATTCCTATTTCATAAAAAACGCAATCTCAAAACTAAACTATTACAATAATTAGTTTTCCTAACACAGAAAGGGGTCCCTAGGATTAATCATGAGACCACAAGCTAACAGCAAGATTTTTTTCCGACCGTTACTGTTACCATCAGTTCAGCCTAACAATGTGAAGTTGTGCCATACAAACATGCCAAGTATTTCATGAAAAACTTTACCTTATAAAACTTCAAAAGATAGTTTCTCCAACGTCATCTATTCCATTCGTCTCCATATCTTAAACAAATAGCTTGGCTTAGGATTCAAGTCTCAAAATCTCATCTCCTCGTCTATCCCGCCGGAACGGCAACTGCACACAACCACGGCCCCCACGCTTCTGCAATCTCATCCGCGCGCCTAGCAAAGTCTGCACTCTCAATAATCACAACCTTAATTCCTGGCAACAATATTATCACCGTCTCCAATATCGATAGTCCTGCCATCGAAAAATAAGCCTGCAACCAAAGATAAATGACCCATGCCTGACTAGCTTGACACTGGTCTCAAATTCGCGGTACATTTGAATATGAAATGTATACCTTCGCATAGCAGGTATCTTACAGTTTTATGTTTTTGATAATAAGATATAATGGATTAAAAGCCTCAATTTCAGGACACTATTTTCTAAAACATGATTTCTTATTGTAGATTTTATCACGAGTCTTTTTCTGTGGCCCGAAGAGGAGGGGGCGGTATGCTTGAAGGGGCGCATGCAGGAACCAAAAATTTTAGAAATTAAGCGTTGCATCAAGGGATCACAAATTTTATTGAGGGATGTGTGGGTAATACAACTGTGGAAGGGGGCCAAGAGCTGAATCTATTAATTTTATTGAAAAGGATGTTGAATATAGCAGTTATTCAAAATTGAAGAGGCTTGCAAAGGACACTGTGGAGAGCTTCAACAAAACGTTCTTCGAACCGAAGTCGACAACAATAAGGAGGCAAGGATGTAGGTCAAAGTAAGGTGTATAGTATTTGAGGTCAAAATCAGTAGACTATACTAGTATCAAACATCGGCTTCAATCTGGGAATGAAAGTTTCGACAATATGCGGTTGATAACAGCTCTTTGTTGAAGGGTATCATGGACGGTGGAAAACAGAAAGACGAATCGAAGCGTTTGAGACGTGGTGCTATCGAAGGATCTTGAAAATTAAATATCCTGATAGGACGAGAAATGAGGAGGTTCTTCATAGAATAGACGAACAGAATTGTTCTTGTTGTGGTCTTCAGTCCGCAGACTGGTTTGATGCAGCTCTCCACGCTAGCCTGTCCTGTGCAAGACTCTTCATCTGCGAATAGGAACGGCAACCTACATCCTTTTGAATCTGCTTACTGTTTCATCCCTCGACCTCCCCCTACGATTTTTACCCCAACCTTCCTTCTAGTGCCAAGTTGACGATTCATGCCAGAAATTTCTTTTCTCCCCATTTATGTTGAGCAGCTTCTCATTAGTTACGTGATCTACCCATCACATATTCATCATCGTCTGAAGCACCACATTTCAAAAGCTTAAGATAAGCTGATTTCTCTTTGTTTGAGCTCCTTTCGTCCACGTTTCATTCCCATACAATGCTACACTCCAGACAAATGCTTTCAGAAAGGACTCCCTAACATTTATTATTAGATGTCAACAAATTTCGCTTCTTCAGAAACGCTATTCTCCCCATAGCCGTTCTGCATTTTATATCTTCTTTACTTTGTCCATAAGAACTTATTTTGCCACCCAAAAAAGAAAACGTATCTACTCTTATTGTTTTATTACCTAATCTAATTCCTTCAGTAGCGCCTGATTTTCTAACACTAGATTCCATTACCCTTGTTTTACTCTTGTTAATGTTCATCTTATATCCCCTTTCCATTTCGTTGATTTGCTCTTCCACGTCCTTTACTGTCTCTGATACAATTACTATGTTATCGGCAAACCGTACAGTTTTTATTTCTTCTCCCGGAACATTCCCATTCCAAATTTCTCCTTGTATTCCTGCACAGCTTGTTCAGTGTACAACATTGAGGAAAGGCTATAACCCTCTCTACTCCCTGCCCAGCCACTACGTCCCTTTGTGCCCTTCGACTCTAATAACTTCTGGTTGTTTGTATAAGTTGAACTCTTCGCTTCCCCTATTTTATTCCTGCTATCTTCAGAATTTGAAAGAGTGTATTCCACTCAACATTGTCAAATGTTTTCTAAACATCTACAAAAGCTAAAAACGTAGGTTTGTCTTTCCTTAACCTATCTTCTAAGTTAAGTCGTAATGAATTCCTCTAGTGTTTCTTCATTTCTCCTAAATCCAAACTGATCCTCACCAAGGTAGGATTCTACCAGTTTTTTCATTCTTCTGTAAATAATTCGTGTTAGTATTTTGCAACCATGGCGTATTAAACTGATACTTCTGAAATTTCCACATCTATCTGCACTTACTTTCTACGAAGAGACTAAGGTGTGTAAAACATCGACAAGATTAAGGAACAGGGTGATACATCAGACAATAACTTCCATGGTAGGTACTTGAAAGAGCTTAATAAATGAAAACTGAAGGGGAAGAAACAGACTGAAATGTTTACAAATGAAGATGTTGGGTAAAAGTGCTATTCTGAGTAAATGGGGAAGTCGTGATAGTGGATCGCATTAAAACCAGTGAACTAATGAAAGAAAAACATACGCAAGTGTTGGTCGCATACGTTGTGTGACATTCTGATTATCTCTCAATATTAAGCGCCTATCAGACCTTATTCCATAGCTTGCTTCCTCGAAACCCAGCTTATCACCTGTTACAACTTGAGATTTGTAATCTATATTCGACCTTGAAACCTCCGTTTGCGGTTATATGTCTGGGTGTGGCACAGTGTACAGATACGGAGCTGTTCAATGGAAAGTGATACATCTCGCTCCATTATACCAGTAGAGAACAAATGAGCACGATCCTCGTTTGCAGGAGTGGAAATTAGCATGTAGTAATGGTTGCTCGAACAATCACAAGGAAGTAATTTTACTTTTGTCATATGCAAACACCTTCTCTGTTAATTTACACTATATTTTTACAAAAGGTTCAAATATTTGTAAATACAAGGGACTTAACAGCTGCGTTTATAAGTCCCTAGGCTTACAAACTACAAAACTAATGTTAAGGACAACGCACGCATCCATGCCCGAGAGAGAACTCGAACTTAAAACGGCGAGCAACCGCGTCCTCCGCAGCAAGGCGCCTTAGAGCGTTCGGCCAATCCACCACGGCACAATGTATTTAATTTGCTACTATATCAAGAAACGGAGTAGTAAATTTTAAATATTATTAAGGGATATTTTTCAGTGTTGATAAAGTCTTCTCAGGTTCTCAGCCGAGTAAATGCGTCGTTTTGTAGCAACATTGAAGTAAGTTTCTTACTCGTTATCTTCATGCGAAGTGTGGTTTTTGAGTAGTATCCGGGGACCGCGAGTTCCTCTGCAACCTCTGAGGCAGCGCCGTCAGCCACGTGGCTGCCAACTGAGCAAGTTTGAAAAGGGTTAAATTGCGACTTTCAGAGTGACAGGATGGTCATTTCCACAGAACGACAATAATGAGAAGCGCAACTCTCCCGTGTTAAAAAATGGAAACACGGAACGACAGCAGCGTTCAAGTGATATGGAAATGAACTAAGAACGTAAAGATTGCGGTTGCGTCTCCTGCACTAATACGTAGTCATTTAATTTTACTAATACCAATTTTCTGAACTTGCTAAGTACTTGCTGGAAATGTCTTTGCAAATACAATAAAATGCTTGTGTTTTCTTTTTACCAGATGCGTTCAAGCTGCAGACAGTATATTATTGCATCTTCCTTGATACACTCGGAGATCAATTAAAACAATTTTATTGTGTTCTAAGCATACTTAAAGTCAGTATTGTTTCTTAACGTGACTCAATTGTTCTACCTGTTACCTATCTTTAATGTCTAACACTTGTCACAAAGTGTCAAAATTTTCGAATGAATTGTCGTCTTAGACCTACTATATCTTGACGTCAGTACCAATAATACAAACAGCTAGTTGTATGTGACAATCTTCTGGTGCACCATTTTCCCAATTTACCTTCACAGTAGTAACTATGAAACAGCTTTGGACATGCCTATAGCAGTATTACTGTTGAACAAAGGTGCCCCCCTCTCGCCACAAAGTTTGGATTCCTAGTTTATTACCTAATAAATATGGTTTTGTCATTCAATATTGAAATTAAATATCTTTTATTTCACGTTTTGTAAACTGTGTATAAAGCTCGCCCCGGGCTGGCCAAAAGTACTAATTTTTCATCCCCCCCCCCCCCCAGAAATTTTAATGACGCAGTTTACATCAGAGCAGCCCCCCCCCCTCCCCCGTGGCCACTGCTGCTGTTGAAATAATTTTTATACCAATGGTTAGAATTACTGCACTGCCACCAAAAATATGGTATCCTCTTTTCCATAGCTTACTAAACAGTTGGTGAAGTATGTTGGCTTGTAATCTAAAATTTGACATTTATATTTCAGAAAACTAGCCTATATTAAAAAAAAACTATTAACCAATGACTTCCTTCAAAATGTTCCTTCATCTTTTAATATGTGTAACTGATTCAAGACAAAAGCAAATAAATCATCAAATTAACTGAAAGTAAAATAGGAAACAGGGATAAAAATAGTAAGATGAAAACAGAAAGTAATTACTGTGTTTTTTTTAATTTTGTAACATGAAAAGCAGAAATAATTAATAAATTTTACTTAAAGAAATGAAAACTAAAATTAATTTATACTTTTGTACTTCTTCAACACAAAAAAAATTGACGGTTCAAACAGCCTTAAACTTTTTATTCAGTTTCTCCTTTGAATTTCTGTTATTAAGCCTACAGGTGGTGTTATTCCAATCTCTGACATCCTTGTAAATCAAAAGTGGTACACATTTCCGCAATATATACTGTGCAGAAAAGTGTGTTTCACAAAACGTTATTCCCTCAGGAAATACAAACAGTGAAAAGAATTTATCTTCAAATTTTTCCTGGTGACCATATTTATCTAAAAATGCATACAACTGACTGTGAACATTTGCTAAAAAGGACATGAGTTTGTCACTTGCATATATTAATTGTGTGTTGGAGGTATTAAATTCCTTGAAATTTGTATATATATGATCCTCTGTTGGTGTTGCTGAAAACAGAGTTGTTTTACAGTCACCACAGTTGATTTCAGAAGTTGCACCCAAGTTTTTCAGAATGTAACCAGCTGTATATGCCAGTGGCTGTCTGTCATTCCTGACATCGGCCTCCTCAACACCATTGTCACCACCACCACATGCGCTATCTGCAAGGACACTGTATAAAGCATTTTCATTAACTGTGCAGTGATCAGCTGTGGAGTCAATAAAGCTATCATTATGAGCTCCCAAAAACTGCGTTAAATTGCTCAATGGTATGCATCTATCATCCTCACAGTTACCTAGTGACTTTACAGGTAGGGACATGTTATTGATTATAACCGCTACAGAATTTAAATTGTTTTCTATGAAACAGAAAATATTGTTGTCATATAAATCTTTGAGTGTTTTTAGTACACTTTTCTCAGGTGTAGGTTTGCTTTAAGTTTTGCTAGCCTAACAACAGTATTTCTATGAATCTTGTACATTTTGGATTTTATTGGACGTAAGTCTGCTTTCGAAAAAACCACTTTCCTCATTAAAAGATGTTTCAGATAAGAATGAATACTCACCATCTGTAGATTCACTTTGAGAGGGAACGAAAACTATACGTGTATCACTCAAAGTACTACTGTGTGCACCACAACTAGTGCTGGGTAATTCAATAGTAGCATTAGTTTCGCCTCTAGTATTAGCAGACTGTATGTAATTAACTTCTGACATGGCACAGCTAGTGCTCCGTAAATCACTAACACCAGGTACACCTGATCCACTACTGGTATTACTAGCTATGCAAGGAGTAGTTGTCAGATGTTTTGGAAACACACCCCTGTTTAGCCTATGCCTAGTTGCATTCATAAAATCTTTTTCGCAAAAATGGTCATTACAAACAAGAAAACTAGCACAGTCCACATCACGTGACAGCTCACAAACACTTTTCCACTTCTGAAGTAACTCTTGAGGTTGGCTGGGAAACCTGTAGAAATGCTTGTTGTTAACTTTCTCGGATGAACAAACGTAGTATCCAGATGACAAGCAGGGAACTTGCAGGAGTATTTCTTGAGTTGAATATCCTAAGAAAAACACAAATCGTGATTATATTCACTAGAATAGCTGTTAAAGAAACAAAATAAGTAACGGAAATCACACAGCTTAATATGATACTACGATAAAAGACATTTAATTCATCTTTAATTAAAATAATGTCAGTTAAATATCGTACGTTCGTATTAATTGTGGACATTTTTAGCAGGAATTCTCTTCCGTTCCAAGGTAAAGGCTTTGAAATATAGTACAGAATGTTATTGTGACGAAGGTATGAAAGATTGCTATTCAGAAATCAGAACGCCACAATAGAACAAGACGCCTGTGTAGCCGCCCAGCTCTCATTGGACAGTTGTCAGCCAATTACATCGCTTAAAGATCACTCTAGCGCCCCTAGTGATATAGAAATGAAAATTTTAAATATGGCTGCAATTCAGCAACGGTGTAAACTATTTTATGCAACTGGTCGGCTGAAACTGTGTTGACGCTTGGATATAGAAATGAACTACCCGGTATGTTTCCAGTTTTTATATATAGCTTTCACTCCCGTGGTCATTTCGAAGAAATGCCACACAAGTTAGACGTGTGAGTCAGTTGTGCAACGATGCTACTTACATAGTGGTGTGAACATTCTCACACCTGTAGCTGATGTTTTAGACGTGCACGGAACACACACGTCCGACAAGATCGTCGTATTGTAAACGTAGCAGTGACAGTGGAGCTATCACAGGTCAGATAAGAGGATTTTTTTTAGCCCAGAAGTGTCAACAAGATGTGTTGCCAACAGATTACTAGCAGTGGAACTATGGGTACGCACAGTCTAGCCTGTCTTCTACCTTCGTCACAGCATTGACATACACAGCTTTACTGGTGGCGCCAGAGGATCACTTGGAATGGTGGGCCGTCGTCTTCAGCAATGAAAGCAGATTCTGCCTGCTCACAAGTGATGGCCGTTTGCGGATACAACGAAGACCTGACTAGTGTTGTCTCGTAGAGTGCATTCGTCTAAGAAACACTTGCCTCACCCAGGCGCGTGGTGTGTTTCGCTACAACTTTCGTTTACGTTTGGTGTTTGCAGACGGAATACAAGCAGCCCTGGGTAGGTGCAGAATGCTGTAAGACCCGTTTTTTTGTCACAGGATGGTGATTTGTTGTTCCAACAAGATAATACTCGCCCCCAACACTGCGCGTATGACTCAACGTACTCTGAAAGACGTGCAGCAACTTCCCTGGTCAGTACGATCTACAGTCTCAAATCAAGCACCTATGAGTAGTATAGTAATGCTTGTTCGGCGCCACTGAGATTCTACCCATGATGCATTGCCCGAGTACCGTTACCCCACCCCTCCTCCCTAGACCACTTGCCCGACCACTAATCAAAGGACGTCACTACCCTTCATTCCCAGAATGACAGGACAAACAATAGCGCAGTTAAGGATGATTGTCATCGAACATGCAATTGCATTTAGTAAGACAATGATGACAAATAATAAGTAACGTTCTCGTAAACAGCCGCCTCCACAAGTCGACACTTGTGCCACTGCTGTCCCCACCTACCTTCTTGGTCTAACTCGACTCCCCTTACCCTCCGCTGCCGAGCTCATGAGTCTCTTAGGTAGCCTTGCTTCTCCCATGCGTGTAACATGACCCCAACATCTCAGTCTGTTCACTCTAACTGCTTCATCTATGGTGTTCACTCCCAGTTTTTCTTTGATTTCCTCATTATGAACACCCTCCTGCCATTGTTTCCATCTGTTAGTAGCTGCAATCATTCTTGCTACTTTCATATCTGTAACCTCTATGGTAACCTGTATCAACCCAACTTTCACTCCCATACAACAAAATTGGCTGAAAGACAGTGGTGCACTGCTAACTTAGTCTTGGTACTTACTTCCTTCTTGCAGAAGAGAATAGATCTTAGCTGAGCACTCACTCCATAAGCTTTGCTGCACCTCAAATCCAGTTCTTTCACTATGTAGCCATCCTGTGATAAAATACATCCCAGGTACTTGAAACTATCTACCTGTTCTAACTTTGTTCCTCCTATTTGGCACTCAATCTCTTTAAATCTCTTTCCCACAGACTTTACTTTCGTTTTGGAGATGCTGATCTTCATATCATAATCCTTGCACCTCTGATCGATCTCTGTAATATTAGTTTGCAACATTTCAATCGAATCGGCCATTACGACTAAGTCATCCGCATATGAGAGACTGCTTATTTTGTTTTCACCTATTTTAATCCCGCCCTGCCAGTCTACTGTTTTCAACATACGATCCATGAATAGTATGAACAACAGTGGTGACAGGTTACAGCCTTGTCTTCCCCTGAAATTACTCTGAAACATGAGCTTAATTTGCCATCTACTCTAACTGCTGGCTGACAGTCTTCGTAAAGCTCTTTAATTGCCTGCAGAAGTTTGCCTCCTGTACCATAATCTTGAAGAACTGACAGTAGCTTCCTCCTAGAAACACGGTCATAAGCCTTTTCTAGATCTATGAAACACAGATACAATTTCCTGTTCCGCTCATAGCACTTTTACATTACCTGCCGTAAGCTAAAGATCTGGTCCTGACAGCCTCTAAGAGGCCTAAACCCACACTGATTTTCATCTAACTTGTCCTCAATTAATACTCGCACTCTCCTTTCAACAATATATTTTGCCTAAAACACGAATTAAAGAGATACCTCGATAGTTACAATCTTTTCTGCCGGCCGCGGTGGCCGAGAGGACTGAGGCGCTCCAGTCACGGTCTGCATGGCCACTACGGTCGGGGGTTCGAATCACCCCTCGGGCATGGTTTGCCGTCCTTAGTAGTAGCTAGTTCATAAGTAGTTTGTAAGTTTAGGGACTGATGACCCCGAAGTTAAGTCCCCCCCCACCACAAAAAAAAAAAAAAAAAAAAAAAAAAAAAAAAAAAACTTTTATTTTTCCATGTTTGAAAATTGGCGTGATTACCGCTTTCGTCCAGTCAGACGGAACCTGTCCCGATTCCCACGCCTTTCAATTATCCTGTGTATTATCCTATGTACATGCATTAACAAGTACAACATTCTGTATTACATTTACATATCAATTTAACAGCAACTTAAGGGCAGATACCATCACCCGGCCCCGCCCTCGCCCCCGCCACCACCCCCACTTCTACCCTACCGACACTCCTAAAGCTTGACACCCCCACACAACCCGGTCCAGGACTTGAACCCACATCACTAAAAAAAAAAAAAAAAAGTTATTACTTATCGATGCACAGGTTATATTACTCTGTCCAGCATAAACATTGAAAAAAGGAGCGAATAATTTTATTTATAACCATACTTTGGACAGTACAATTACCTGGAATAATAACTGATAACATCAAATATGTAACTGCACTTAACATGAGAGTTTCGTAAACAAATTGGCTGTTTCTTCAACTATACCTCCCTCGCCTGCCACCAGGCCATCCACCAACGCTCAAGGTTAATTTTTAATCCTAATTTGCATATTAATTGCGATATCCTATGTTTTTTAAGTAACAATTAGAACATTACATTTTCTCGGAATCGGTACATACAGTTTAAGTAACGTAATACACCTGCAATTTTGCAGGTAAATATAGACACAGCACAAAGAAATTCGGTGTAATGCTATAGGTAGGTGTATTGTAAGTGTTGTACATTTATCAAAAACTAGCGGCTCCACTCGTGTGTTGGTTTATTATGATAGATAATGCGCGAAACGTCAAAGCATTTTTTAAAGAGATATATTAAAAGAAATTTCTTTTTTACTGCTTTGTTTATTTATTCTTATATTTCCTTATTCGTATGTTTATCCTTACAGAGAAAGAGCTGAAGACATTGTAGCACGCATAGAGCAAAGATATGGTCTGTGGCATCACGTTTCGGCGTATGTAACCTCTTTGCTATAGAGTCGCAAACGTCATCGCTGACCTTCAGTCCGAACTTTTTTAGAATTTGACGACTTTCAACCACCATATCTTCCACCCCCTTATAGCTATCGGCGAGGAACTGCTATGGTGTACAACGGGAGACTTCGGACAACAATTACACACAGACCATTCGTTTGCATTCTGTAGTTTTTGCTGCAGAGCGAAATATTAACACACACACACACACACACACACACATGTAGAATTTGATATACACCCATAAGTTTCCATACCAAAATACTCCACCCTTTTATCATTATCAACCCTCAAGCAACAGTGCAAACAATAAAACCATTTTCAAAGAATAATTATTGTTCCGCATTTCGCGTTACATTCTTCAAATTACTAAATATCTTATCAGATCGCTACAAAACCTGCCTAAAACGTTCCTCAGGTATAAATTAGTATCTGTACAAATATTTAAGTCTCTGCATCTTGTCGTTCGAACGTGATAATCGTACACCGAACAGACATTCACATTAATATATATATATATATCCGATCGCCATAAAACCATGCCTAAAGCCTTCCCCGGGTAGACATTCGTAACTGTACAAATTTTTAGCTCTTTATGTCTTGTGCTTCAGACGTGATAAACGTACACCGAACAGACATTCACATTTATATATATATAGATTTCTAAAAACAATTCTAACCAAACATTTAAGACAATCCAAAAAATTGTTCCATCTTCCGTAAATCATTCGCCCCTAAGGTATTTGGGCAAAATAAATGTATTTCTTCACACAGTCGATGTGTGCCACAGCCGATGAACGTGTTTAAAAAAGAAAAAAACAGCGCACGTTAGATATAAACGGAATGTGACGGCAACGAGCACCGCAAACTTGTGTGCATCCATCTTAACAAACACTCTATACGTGTAACACAAATACCTTAAACAATTTCTCTCGATAGACACTACAGAAACGGTATGAACAATCTGGAGAAGAACTTCGTTTTAGAAATAAATCGCCTAACAGTAACGTGAAAACAGCTTGATCTACAATGCGATCGCAAACAGACATCTGATTTGAGAATATGTATTTCAAGATGAGATAATCCACCCTGCATCTCTGCATTTTCAGGGACTGTCTACTTATTATTCTAATGAGTTTCTGACAGCACATTCTGTATTTTAATCTGAAATATATTGCAGAACTCGAGGAATTTTCCGTCACTTCTGTTTCTATTCTGAAAACACATTTTGCTATGATACTTATCGTCATAAACCTCATTTTATGTGACCATGAATCACAGACTTGAGGGGGCGGGTGGCTTGTGTGCCCCAACAATTCAGGTAGGAGGGGTATCTGTGGAAAGGCTACACAAACGTGTGAATCCTGAAGTAGAGTAACAGCCTGAATTATTTACTGAGGTGGCCTTGTAACATCAACTAACATGGCTTTGCCAAGCAGTCACTGTGAACGGCTGAAAGCAAGGGGGAAACTACGGTAGTTACTTTTTCCGAGGTTCTGCATAGTAGTGTAAAGTAACAACGTTCTGGAACACTTCAAGGTCATTCCTGGAATGCTAATTCATCAAATTATCCACGTGTCAAGGGGAGGGGAGGATCTTCCTCCGTTATTGGCACCTGAATACAGTACGGTTTGGGTGACCAAATTTCCGAAATCAAAAAAAGGAACACATACGTTTATCAAAGATTGCAAAACCAAATGTTACATTTATCTATGGCGCACACACAGAGTACAGTAAGAAACAACGCCATTGTTCCTCCCTCTGCCCCCCCCCCCCCCTCAATCGCGCCCGTTTCCAAAGCTAACGAGTCATATTTGGAGGCTTTCGTATTTACATTTGCTTCTCTCAAAAACACTTTTTTATTACGGGTACTCTCTATTGTTTGCATAATGTGTTACTTTTGAGTATAAAACAATTGTCATACTACAAAATGTATTTATTTGCTGAAAGAACATGAAATCAATGGGAAAGTGTAGGAATTAGGTTTTTATTTGGGGGGGAGGAGGGAGGGGGCAAATGACATACACTGAAGTCTCAATAAAGAAAATAGACCAAGTGAAATGGTAAAACAGAAATCAATCAAACATATTCGCACAACAGAAAGCCAAATAAATTGAATTTCTAATTAAAGAAATACTTTATTGTTTTATAGTAGTCACATGCAAAGAAGTAAGAATTACTTTCACAGTTTACTTATCTTTCTCTCTTCCTCTCTCTATCATATTTTGCGGAAGTTAATATGTCAATTAAGAGTTCGGTATTTTCACATAGATTTTTTTTTAATAATCAATACATTAGGTATTCTGAAAATGATCTCTTGTTAAGTGTTTAGTTCACTGTTTGCACACTAATTATTTTGTTTTTGTAGTACATAAACTATTAAGATCGAGAACACCATTTCTGCAGCAGCATTAGTTCCAATTAGAGCATGAACAAACCCATTAATGAGCTGCAAATTTTTGGAAAGGTGCAAATAAGATGAAAACTAGAGGACCCGAGCGAATACTTCGCACCGTTAGTGGAATGACAAAAAAGGTTGGAAAAAATGGTACTAAAGTTGAATCTTCACGCATAGCTTTCTCAGAATCAATTAATGTAAGTGTTTAAAAGCGTAAACGAAAGTGTTTGATCTGCTGAGTGTTGTTACGTCTGAAGAAACTGCGTACCTTAATTAGAACGGAAGATATCGTACAACAAACGGATTAAAATATTCATTGCAAGGACAGAACGATACTGCGTTTGAATAAAAGTAAAGAATGGAGAGACATAATTTAATTCTGATACTAGATGACAAATCTGCGAATGGAATACCTTTCGTTTAAAGCAAAAATAAAGGAAATTGGTCGGACAGAACGACCTGACCAACTAACTTATGTTTACAGCAAGGACATCCTCATAAGAAATATACAGAAGGAAATCATATTGAGTACAGAAAAAGGAAGGCGAGAGTTATGTAAATTCTGATTCTGCACGACAAATCTGTGGATGAATACCTCTCGTTTGAAACAAAAATGAATGAAATCGGTCGGGTAGTTTGGTCTGGCCGAATGACTTTAGTTATCAAATATTTGTATTTGTAAATCTATCGGACCAGACTGCGTGATCATCAGTCCGCAGCTTACAAACTACTTAAACCTAGGTAAACTAACCTGAGGACAACACACAGACCCATGCCCCAGGGAGGACTCGAATCTCCGACGGCGAGCAACAGCGCGCTCCGCAGCGAGGCGCCTTAGACCGCTCGGCTACTCCACCGCGGCCTTTAGTTATCGTTTCGTAGACTCTTTTACCACTCCCATGAACCACAGACATTGCCGAGGCGGGGTGGCTTGCGTGCCTCAGCGATACAGATAGCAGTACCGTAGGTGCAACCACAGCGGAGGAGTATCTGTGGAGAGGCCAGACAAACGTGTGGTTCCTGAAGAGGGGCAACAGTTACAGGGGCAACAGTCTGGATGATTGACTGAGCTGGCCTTGTAATATCAGCTAATGTGGCTTTGCCACACAGCTACTGCGAACGGCTGAAAGCAAGGGGAAACTACAGCCGCTACCTTTCCCGAGGACATGCAGCTCTACTGTATGAACATATGATGATGGCATCCTCTCGGGTAAAATATTCCGGAGGTAAAATAGTCCCCCATTCGGATCTCCGGCGGGGACTACTCAGGAGGACGTGATCATCAGGAAAGAGAACACTGGCATTCTACGGATCGGAGCGTGGAATGTTAGATCCCTTAATCGGGTAGGGAAGCTAGAAAATTTAAAAAGGGGGATGGATAGATTGAAGTTAGATATAGTGGGGATTCGTGAAGTTCGGTGGAAAGAGGAACAGGAGTTCTGGTCAGGTGATTACAGGATTATAAATACAAAATCAGTTGGGGGTATTACAGGAGTAGGTCTGATAATGAATAAGAAAATAGGAATGCGGGTAAACTACTATGAGCAACATAGTGATCGCATTATCGTAGTCAAGATAGATACGAAGCCAACACCGACCACAGTAGTACAGGTTTATATGCCAACTAGCTCTGCCGATGATGAGGAGATCCAAGAAATATATGAGGAGCTAAAGGAAATTATTCAGACAATTAAGGGTGAGGAAAACTTAATAGTTATGGGAGACTGGAATTCGGTAGTAGGACGAGGAAGGGAAGATAGTAGGTGAATAGGGTCTGGGCAAAAGGAATGAAAGAGGAAGCCACCTGGTAGAATTTTGCGCGGAACATAATTTAGTTATAACAAACAACTGGTTTAAGAATCACAAAAGAAGGTTGTATACGTGGAAGAGACCAGGAGACACCGGGAAATACCAGATAGATTTTATAACGGTATGGTATAGATTTCGGAACCAGGTTTTAAACTGTAAAACATACCCAGGGGCAGATATAGACTCTGACCATAACTTGTTGGTTATGAACTGTAGGCTGAAACTGAAGAAACTACAAAAAGGTAGGAAAATAAGGAGATGGGACCTGGATAAATTGAAGGAACCTGAAGTTCTTAAGAATTTTAGAGGGAGCTTTAGGCAACAATTAACAGAAACGGGGGAAAGTAAAACAGTAGAGGAGGAATCGGTAGCATTGAGAGATGAAATAGTGAAGGCAGCAGAGGACAAAATAGGTAGAAAGGCAAGACCTACAAAAAATCCTTGGATATCACAGGAGATACCAAATTTAATCGATGAAAGGAGAAAATATAAAAGTGCAGTAAATGAAACAGGCAAAATGGAGTACAGACGACTAAGAAATGAGATTGACAGGAAGTGCAAAATGGCTAAGCAGGAGTGGCTAGAAGGCAAATGCAAGGATGTAGAAGAATGTATAAATAGGGGGAAAATAGATACAGCCTACAGGAAAATAAAAGAAACACATGGAGATAAGAAAAACAGCTCTATGAATATCAAGGACTCTGATGGAAAACCAGTTCTCAGCAAAGAAGGGAAAGCTGAAAGGTGGAAAGAGTATATAGAGAGGCTCTATGAAGGAAATGAACTTAGCGACAATATTGTAAAAAGGGGAGAAGAAGTAGATGAGGATGAAATAGGAGATACTATACTGAGAGATGAATTTGACAGAGCACTAAAAGACCTAAGTCGAAACAAGGCCCCTGGAGTAGATGATATTCCCTCAGAGCTACTGAAGTCTCTGGGAGAACCAACCATGACAAAATTGTTTCACCTGGTGTGTAAGATGTATGAGACAGGTGAAGTGCCCTCAGACTTTAAGAAAAATGTTATAATCCCCATTGCAAAGAAAGCAGGGGCAGTCAGGTGTGAAAACTACAGAACCATCAGTTTAATAAGTCATGGTTGCAAAATATTAACACGAATTATTTACAGAAGGATGGAAAATCTGGTAGAAGCCGACCTCGGGGAAGATCAGTTTGGGTTCAGGAGAAATGTAGGAACTCGGGAGGCAATACTCACTTTACGGCTTATCCTAGAAGATAGATTAAGAAAAGGCAAACCTACATTTCTAGCTTTTGTAGATTTGGAGAAGGCTTTTGACAATGTTGATTGGAATAAACTCTTTCAAGTTCTGAAGCAAGCAGGAGTAAAATATAGGGAGCGTAAGGTTATTTACAACTTGTACAAAAACCAGACAACGGTTGTCAGAGTTGCAGGGCACGAAAGGGATGCAGTGATTGGAAAGGGAGTAAGACAGGATTGTAGCCTTTCTCCAATGTTATTCAATTTGTACATTGAGCAAGCTATAAAGGATAGCAAGGAGAAAATCGGTGAAGGAATTAAAGTTCAGGGTGAAGAATTACAAACATTGCGTTTTGCCGACGACATAGTAATTCTGTCAGATACAGCAAAGGACCTGGAAGAGCAATTGAACGGAATGGACAGTGTGCTGAAAGGTGCATATAAGATGAATATTAACAAGAGCAAAACGAGGGTAATGGAGTGCAGTCTAAGAAAATCAGGTGATGCTGAAGGAATTAGATTAGGTAACGAAGCAATAAAGGAGGTAGATGAGTTTTGTTACTTAAGCAGTAAAGTAACAAATGATGGTCGCAGTACAGAGGATATAAAATGCAGGATGGCAATGGGAAGAAAAGCGTTTTTGAAAAAGAGAAATTTGTTAACATCGAATATTAATTTAATCATAAGGAAGTCCTTTCTGAAGGCATTTGTGTGGAGTGGTACCTTGTATGGGAGTGAAACATGGAGGATAAACAGTGCGGACAGGAAGAGTATTGAGGCTTTTGAAATTTGGTGCTACAGACGAAAGCTGAAGATTAGGTGGGTGGATCGCGTAACTAATGAGGAGGTACTGAACAGAATTGGGGAGAAAAGAAATTTCTGGCATACCTTGACCAAAAGAAGGGATAGATTGGTAGGGCACATTCTTAGACATCAAGGAATTGTGAATTTAGTGTTGGAGGAAAGTGTATGGGGTAAAAACCGCAGAGGAAGACCAAGAGATGGATACAGTAAGCAGATTCAGACAGATGTAGGTTGCCGTTCTTATGTGCAGATGAAGAGGCTTGCTCATGATACGGTATTATGGAGAGCTGCATCAAATCAGTCTGAAGACCACAACAACACAACACACTCTTTTAATATATAAGACGAGACACCAGTTTTTACTAACTGGCCTCACAGTTCTCAGTTAATAGATTTTCTGTTCACATACATTTTTAACATGGTTCATGAACGATCTTCAAATGTTTCTTTCAATTTTTGACATCAATTTCCGGTAAAGTTTAAAGAGTTTGCTGAACTGACTTCTAAAGAAGAGTGTATTTCAACTGAAGGGGTAAGTGGTTTCTGCCCATGAAATGGGTATTTGCTTTTTGCTATATCTTCAATTACACCTCATGAAATGAAATATCCAAGAAATCAGACTCTTTCAGCACGCTACTTTCCAGCAATGAACTTTTTAATAGCTTTTTTACAGCTGGAAAAGTTGGTCATGTGAAAGCATTGCTTGGCACCAACCAATGAATTCCGAAAAACGATCCTTATTCACCTAGACTTACAGCCTATTTTCGTTATTGTTTAATGACGACCACATTTGTTTTTCATTTGGTTACATTACCGTACTGAAGACTGATGACCAACGTTTGGTTCCATACGATTAAAAACATATGAACAAAAACCGTTCTGAAAATCACTTATTTCAAAATATATAGTAAAAAATGGGACAATGTGTGTCCCGTGTTTATTTCGGCGGGACCACAGGACACTTGGGCTAAATACACTTGTAAAATACGGTATGACTGGTCACCCTATACTATGACAAATCAGGGCCCTCTGACAAGATTACAGGCCTCCATGTGTCAAGGGGAGGGGAGAGGCGGTTCCTCCCATCCTTGCACAATTACACTATGTCCATTTACAGCCCCTCTTCCATTTACTTTGCATAATACACAATCCAATCAGAGCACTCTGACAAGGTCACTGATCCCACATGTCAAGGAGAGGGTACATTTCTTATGAAATTAAGTTTCACAATTAAGAGAAGTCTCCTCGACCCAAATTATGGTTTTTCTTTAAATAGCCCGTGTTAGTTGCAGCATGTGTTGCTGGGCAGAAAAATTAAATCAAAATTTTTGGTCAGCTGTGGTGAAGATGAAATTCAGCCAGCAACAGTAACGAGTATCAGTTAAAAAGAAACCTATCAGTTAATACAGGTTCACTCAATAATATTACTATTAAAATATTGTAATTTTTGTGTGTAATTATTTTTAAGATAATTATCATTGTTGTTTCAAAGCATGAGTCGCTGTCAGAGGAGGACACACAGCCATTTCCTACAGTATAACAGCAGCAGTTTGCAGCAGTTCCCAATTTATCTAACCTGTTGTCATTTAACTACTACTCAACCAGAAATTGAACCTCCGATAAGCACCTGATTACGCCAATATACCTCCCAGTGATTGTACAGACATTATTTCCATGGTGAAGACAAATTTTAGGACTTCATTGTGAAAAGTATGGTTTAAGTCATAAATTATCAGCTCACAATTATCAGTGTATCACTTTAAAGCAGAAGTGCTACGAGATAACAAATGGGAATTACGATTTCCTCAGAACAATAGGACTTAAACCACGAAATGGCATCGCCCCCCCCCCCCCCCCCCGAGATAACATCGCCAATTCAATTTTACGAGCGTCAGGAATACATTTCCCAGACGCCATTTGAACCGACAACATTCCAAAATAGTGACGAGACACTATTCAGAACTAGGACGATTTGTCACTTCTGAGCAAGAGCTTTCTGCACCTGACTGGAAAATTCCTTAAAAAGGTAGGAACGCCGGCAACAGCATCGTGACTTACGCAGAATGCACTTGCGGTCGTGTTTCAAGAGACCCGCCTTCAACTGAACGGCGCCGAGCTTGACAAATAATGTTGGAATTACATCATGCCTTAAAACTTATGTCTCAGCATCCCCTGCAGAAGCCAATTCCCTACAGAATGCAGGATGGTTTATAGACTTATTTACAAACAGAACATTTTGTGCAAGTATCCCCTTAAAATAATTATGGGGTTCTTTGAAGATAACAAGAGGATTTTGATAAACACAAAACAAGAACTGACTTTGATAGAAAATGCTAATGACATTAACTCGTATATTCAGTTTGGAGAGGACGATAACCAGCAATTATTGGAGAAAGTAGTTTGGAAAGTTCCACATTAACAGTATCAGATAATGAATGATTAAAACTGTTACATGCTTTAAACTCTTCAATTCAGATCACATTAGGTTTCTATTCATGGGGACTCTATGAATTTCCTCTTTTACCGCCTTCTTCACGACATTGTTGGGCTATAAAGACATAAGTTAAGCTTCGTTACATTGACTTTTCTGACAAACAGTAAAGGGTATATGCAGAACGTATGTGATGTTTCCGACGCCTGTAAATTACACATTACGAAAGTATTTCTGAACTCTCAATATTTTCTATATGACAAGCTCCAAACTGAATGGAAGAATAATTAATTATACAAGTCTTCTTTCTGATTTGTATGGAAGATTTCGCTCTTCCTATTATGGTGAAGAAAACGATGAAAAAACAGGGTGTTTGAATCATCAGAAGTTCTTAGCCTTTGCACCAATAGTGATCATCAACTGCACACGCCATAATGAACGCGTAAAATCGGGACCAGAGGAAATTATTCCCGATTTCACAACAGCCTATGCTTTCTCACTGGACTATCGTCTCTTAAATTACTCACTGCTCACCGTGATTTTACAATATGTAATAATATAAAAAAAGTTATGATACGCACAACCAATTTTTTTACTAATTTATATTTTTTTTAAATTATTTGACAATATAGCTTTGTTGTATTTCATTCCCACCATCTACCACTTTTTTTCTCCTCGCTTGCATTTACAGGTTACAGGTAAGTATTTAATGTATAACGACTACGCTGTTCATTTAGAACCATATCGAGAATTTTCGATATTCATCGATTCTTCTGTCAAATCGAATATGATCGCCTGTGACAGTTATCACATTAAGTCGTCTCCTGAATTTCTATATCGTAGTTCATTGCCTTCAATGTAAACTATCATATTAGATTTAAATGGAAAGTGCTTTTTTTTTACTTCTTCACAGCACACCCAACACCACCAAATTTTCCACCGTCACCACTACCATACCATCATCACAGCAGTGACGGATCTACAGAGATGTTTGCGAGGGTGTATACCCCCTCCCCATCGCCGTCAACCACGATGTAGGTAAGTATAAATATTCTTCCCCGTTAGTACCTCGATGGTCTTGAAAAAAAAACTGAGGTTATTGGCAAATACTGATTCATAACACGGTGCTTGTAGGTAAATGTGATTACTTTTTTGGTCAGCGTTGACTTTCTGTCATCCTTCATTACGGTAATGATTATTTTAAGCTGTTCATAGAATCTCACCTGCATCCATATTTTCTTATCTATTATTAGTCCTAATACTGTGTTGCTCGTCAACTTAATGTTTATTTATAACCTTAACTCAGTACCTCTATTGTCTTGAAAAACAAGGATATTGGCAAATTTGTGGGCACATGCGCACGTTTGTGTGTGTGTGTGTGTGTGTGTTAGGCATGTGTCCTCTAGTTAATCCTGCTTATCCAGTTGCACTTCCTGCCAACATTATTTATTTATTTTAAAAGTTCAAAACCAGGTTACAAAATCTATGAGTTAACATTATAAAATCAATCTTGTACCTTCCAGTGTTTTCCAATCTCTGACACATATACAGCCTCTTTCATCATTCTTAAACCAAGTGTTTGTAATGATGAAATTCTATAAATTGTACTGGGCAACCTCTTCTTTTCTATTGTTTAATTCTACTCTTCCCATTACAATCAAGTTGTCTTTTCTCTTTAACAGTCTAAATAACTCAGTTAATCTTACAGTACATTTTTTCTCAAACTTCTGTGCTCGGTGTTAACTTCATGTCTTTCTTAGCTACAATAATGCTTGCAATAAGCTGTTCATAGTATCTTACCCAGATCTATATTTTCTGACTCATTATTAACCTTAATCCTGTGTTGCTTCCCAACTGAGTGTGTATAGTGAGGTAATTTTTTCTTCATTCTACACAGCGAATCCACCACCACTAAATTTCACAGCAGCTCCATGTCCACCACCACCGCCACAACAGAATGAAAATCAATGGAGTGAGTGGATGACTACAACATCCACCCACTTGGTGGATGTTAATGATACACCACATTAAGTAACGGAAATTATACCTACCACCAAAACTGTTTCAATGAGACGATTTTAGTTTTGTAAATATTTTTGTCTGTCATTGTAAATAGAATATTTATAATATTGTATTAATAAACTTATTTGGTATATATCACTGTTTTATTTTTTTAATCCAATATTGTTGATGGATAGGGCTTAAAGAAGAATAATTGTGTTGTATATCATGTTTTTATTTACACAGTTTACATAGTTATATAGAATCATTCATATTTATTTACATTTGCAATATTGAGCAAGTAACTGTTTCCTGTATGCTTTAAATTCACGCTGTAGGCCATGGCTCACAGAGATGCCCGAAGGTGCCTCACAAAGAAAGCATCCCAGGAATGTCCCTGAGAGCTACAACACCAAAGTCAATGTGTATTCTTTTTATTTATCAGCGTCATACTTTATTCATGGTAATACAATGTACAATCTCCTTTAAACTAAAAATTCCCCACAAACAACAGAAACCTTAGCCCAAATATATACGCTATCATCCTTACAATAAAAGGCATATTACAACAATAATAAGACTTTCCAGTATCTTTATTATAAACTTCACTAACATTAATTTCCCATAAGTAATAAGTGTAGAGATAGCTTACAGGATACGGAGATTTAGGAGGCACAGGCTCAGTTGGGCTGTGTTCTTCGGTTTGTTGACAATATTACCTTTACATCTGGTGATGTTGCAAAGAGCAATAAGGTGAAGATTACAGGTATTGTATCTGAAGCAGTACTTTATGATCCTTTTGTTTTCTTTGACGCTAATTTGAATTGTAGTATAGAGAAGAATAAGACTGCTGAAGCATGTTGTGAGTTTCTGACTGTAGCAATCGTCCATGTTGGTACTTTGAATGGAACTGGTGGTCTTGAAAGATTCAACGGTCGTGATGTTATTACTTATAGGACATTTAATGCGAATCACTCATGTTCACCAAAAGACAACAATAACAAAATAATAGAAAAACACCAACAGCGAAATAAATAAGCAGTAACGAAGTTAAAACGGAGCGCCCAGTGAGTAAAAAAAGAGCAGAATGAAATAGGAAGACATCTTGAAACAAATTGACTGGTCACGTGACAAACTTCCGATAACTAAACGTCCGAACAGCCAACGCCACCTTTCTAGTGTGGCGTTGGAACAGCCAAGTGCGTACTGCCGCGAGAGAGACCCCACAAACACTCCCATTCATGCCACACATAAATTTTGTACATTCACTATTCCAATAAAAAAAAAACAAAGTTTCTCTCAGAAGCTAAACGTGTATTCACACATTTTGAACCACCTGCATTCACACTGTAGGAGTTG
Source organism: Locusta migratoria (assembly GCA_026315105.1). NCBI lineage: Eukaryota > Metazoa > Arthropoda > Insecta > Orthoptera > Acrididae > Locusta > Locusta migratoria. Next base: position 371,551,992 of record CM048747.1, on the reverse strand, counting down.
GTAGACAGCAGTGTTCTGCAGGTGGTTGTCTGAGATTCAATCTCTGGCTACTTTTGGGTTGAGTAGTAATTAAAATAATGATACCAAGTCATTGCGCATTCTGCAGACTGCTGCTGTGATACTGTAGGAAATGGTTGCATGTCCTCATTTGATATGCTCTAAAACAACAATAACAATTATCTTGATTGTAATTACACTAAAGAATAACAATATTATTAATAGTAATATTACTGAGTGCATCTATATACACGGATGCTCTCTTTTCAGTTGAGACTTGCTGCTGCTGCCGCTGGCTGCATTTCATCTTCAAAAATTTTTAAATGTTTTATCCAAGGCAGCAACTGTGGTTTATAGGTTACAAAGGAAACAGCCACCAGTTGTATGCTTGCAAATTTATTCACAACCAGTTTCGGCCAGTTATTGCCCTTCTTCAGATTTATTTACAGGAAACATTTACAGAATAATGTACAAATACTAATATTACTGAAAATACGAAGTAGAACCACGGAAATAAGGGGACCCTTTTATTCTGTGATTCTAGTTCGAATTAACAGTAATAGTTCTACTTGCAGATTATTCTGTAACTGTTTCCTGTAAAGTTTCCTAAAGAAACCGGTTGTGAATCAATCTGCAATCCTGCAACTGGTGGCTGTTTCCTTCCTAACCCAAAAAATTTAATATGATTTTCCTGCACTGCAGTACACTCTCCACCTGACTAAGACTATTTAAAGAAAAATCTTTATTTGGGTGGGGGGAGACCTCTCGGAATAGTGAAACTTAATTTCACACAAAATAGACCCTCTCCATGACACGTGGAAAGAGGCAGAAGTAAAGAGAGTGGAGCTAGAAGGAATCAGATTTCTAAGAAATGGAACCGATTGAAAAATATATGGGTCTTCTTTTCGGGAATTACCCATTTGAATCTGTTGTAGCCTCATTTGTACCAACCAGAAGAACCAACGGATGTGCTAGCCACAGTAGATTTGTTAATGTTAAATCAAACCCTGGATCTTGAACTGTTGCACTCAATAGATAAGTTGTGAGCATTTGAGACCCTTATGCAGCACATAGGGAATTTTTGAAAGGAACGGTATTAGAAGAAAGATTTCGTTATTGACTCTTATTCTGTTTAGTACAGTTTTTATTTTTATTAGTAAAAGGGGGAAGGAGAGAAGTTGAAGTTAATACTGAGGATAGAATAATGTAAGTAACACTACACTGGATACCAAGAGCGTAGGAGGAGAAGAGAGACATTGTAATGTTCACCAAGGGTTGTGGAATGCAGGTAATTGAGAAAAAGTGAAACTAAGTACAGTGGATGAAGGGAAGAGAGAGTCCAAATTCAGGTCAAGCCAAGAAACTGAGTCTTATCAAAGACGAGGATAATGTAGTGTACCGTAGGCATATAGTTAAATTAGAAACAACTGGCAGAGGCAAAGCAGCACTTAGCAATATGCGGTGGTAATGTGTGTCACTCTCACTTACGTTGTGCAAAAAACTACATGAGGATTTATTTTTGGAATTCATTTCACTTCTACATCTCATTAGCTACTTCAGATATACTAATCATATGTTATTGACTGATACCAACGCCTTTTTGAACCCCCCAAATACAAATAATTAGCATTCCTCTCCTTAACAAACCTGTGCAGCCGCAGTTTGCATACAAAGTACAGTCGTAGTGCTGTAACACTGAGTGCACACTTCTATTTTCCACTGTGCAAACTATGAGTTCATCGAAGCTCCTACCATAGTTCATAAATTAACTGTGTGACAGATGTAGTTTACAAAGTTTTAGACACACATTTTTGAAAAATAGTATTTAACAGAATTTCAATTTTTTGATTAGGCTATTACAGTGACGAATTGTGCTTTTTACTGACGTAAATAGATGTTGGGTATTATTTGTATGATTAGCACATTAAAACGTCACATATATTAAGGAAAAATCAATTTAAAATATTTATATTAAAAATTAAATATTTTACATATATTTAAATCGTACACATATGTAAAGTAAAGGTAACGGCAAGGTGTATTTTCAGGAAGGGTTGGGGGAGAGGTAGTGGGAGGCTGATGACAATGACCGAGACCACAAGTAGTGACCTGTGACCCTCTCCAGAATCGAACTCTCATTCCACCCCTGAGCGTAGCTGCATTGCCTTTGCCAGAGTGTTTTGCAGCAGTCAGTGTTACAGAGTAGCGCCAGGGACAACAAGACAGTTTCCACCGCAGGGACATCATTCCTTGTGCCGCCCGACTTGCTGAGTTAGACATTACTGTGCAAGAGATCTGCTGCCATGGATTTGAGAAATGCTGCATCGAGGAAATTAGTAAAGGCATTCACTGAAAGCAATGTTTTACTGGTGCCACATGGCACGTACATCCAGCATCCCATCTCATTCTGGCCCGACACCTTCTACAGTGGTTCCATTGATAAAATTAACATTTCATAATTTTGATAATAAGATTGAGTTGCTTACATCATTATTGTTCCGAGCAGAAGAAAGAGACAAAAGATAAGCAGGTCACAGACAGCAATATCTGATACATGCACAGACTACCACTTACTCAAAAACATTGTTTTTTAATTAATTTTTGTGACAAACAAATGATGTCTTTGTGTGCTTTCAGCTTTTTTTTTTTATTCTAATGGCAAGCTGCAAAGGACATTTTTGTTCTTAACGTCGATGGAGTTGACTGTCACCATGAATCACAGTTTTCATAGCTTACATGATGTTGAACTATTACTTTCACAAACATAACAGTTTTGCTTTTCACAGGCTTAAATGTTCGTTAAAGTTACAAGTGTTTACACTAGTCTTCCAAATTCTTGTACATTCATCAATTGAAATTATCATTACTTCTTTCATTAGTAGTATGCATAATTATATTTATGTATTGTGAGATAAGCTTCTGCATAAGAATGAAATTCATGACAAAGCAAAAGGAAATTACATTAAGTATGAAAGTACATATCTTGTTGCCGATGAACTTCGGTACAATGTCTTTAAATGTAGACAAACAAGTCAGCTTTTCAATTAAGCAGGTAAATATATAAAATTAATGGCATGTACAAATTCTTTGGTAGCATGCCAGTAATTGCACATGAGCCACTGGTTTGCCACCCCTGTTCTGCACCATCAATTTCTTGATTTAACACACACAGCTTAAACCATAATCTGATGCGTTCCATGACCAAATAAATTATTTACTGAAATCTCGATATACTAAAACTGGACTATCTGTGGATTTATTTTTCAGTTTTTCAATCGCAAATTGACATTCTTCTGTACACAGAAACATAGAACCGTTTTTTTAACAATTGTGCTAATGATCTGATGATGTTAGCAAAGTTCTTGATGAAACACCTATAGAAAATCGAAATCCCAAAGAATGACTGTAACTCGTTTACACGACCTGGTGCAACTAATTCATCAACAGCTGTTACTAACCTAAGGTATGTTTTCACTCCATCTTTGCTTATTATGTGTCCAAAATCTGCAACTTCTTCCAATACAAAATTACATTTATCTGTGGTTGACTTTAATCTCAAAAACATATTTCTTAGTCGTTGCGAGAGTTGGCCCAAATATCTTGAAAACATTATTAAATCATCAACATAAGCCATACATTGCCGAGGTTTGAGACCCTTCAGAACCTGATCTGACAACTTTGGAATGTGGCAGGTGCATTTTTAAAACCAAATATAATCCTCCTATGTTGATAATGATACCATAGCGAACAAAATCCTGTTTTCGGTCGCTCTCTTGGACTAGCCTCCAACTGACGCTTAAAATCCATGTTTGAAAAATATCTATGATAGGAGTCTGAACTGTATAAAAATTGAACGTTATTTATGTCTGTTATCCTGCTTTCCTGTGTAGTGTAATGTTTCGTTATAAATACATGAATCCATTTTTATTACATATGTTCAAATGTTTGTAGAACTTATGGGACTTAACTACGGGGACATCAGTCCCTAAGCTTACAAACTACTTATGAACTAGCTAAGCCTAAGGACGGCACAAATATCCATGCCCGAGGGGGGATTCGAACTCCCGACCGTAGTGGCCATACAGACCGTGACTGGAGCGCCTCAGTCCCCTCGGCCACCATGGCCGGCTATTACATATGAACTGTGTTTCATGTCATCCATCTTTAACTGTGATTATTCCTGTTGAACAATGTGTCTGCTCCTTAACAGTTGTCCAGTTGTCAAGCACTGTAATTTGAAAAGATTCAAGCTTCTTTTATCGTTAATAACAAAACAATTAATTCTGTAATTATGGACATGAAGAGGAATCATTAGAACTGTATGTAATTCAAGGTAATCACCAGAATCTGTTATTTTTAAATACTGTTTTATATACATAAAAACTGTGATAGGGAAACAATTGTACTCTGTTTAACACTTAATGGACCCACGGTATCCAGAGTTACATAACACTAGCTTAATTCCCACTGCTTTGTACGTGTCGACTGGATGGTCTGCACTGGTTGTAGTGATGATATATGGGGCAGGAAACATATGGGTAAGAAGGAAAGTAGAGGAGATGGATTTTTCTTTAATTTAAGAAAAGAAAATTATAATTAATTAACTAATTAATTTACGATGTATTTGTTGAAACTTAAGGTACCACAGATAATTCATAGAGTGATTTGTTAACTCAGGAAACAAGAAAGAGTGCTTGTTTCTTACGTTTTAAAACAAAAGAGTAGCTTTAGATAGTATTCTTTAGTGTTTTGAAGTGGTGTGTGGGAGACATATATATAGTATAACAGTGTATAAAAAGATTTTTTATTTAAAGTGCGTTAAATATATATTGTTGTGGATTTCCAACTTGTGTCCAAGTTTTTTTTAATTTTTGGAGAATTTGTACTTAATTGGCCAGAAATGAGACCTGAACAACCTGAGAGCCACCAAGAAGAAAAATTGTTGGTGAGTTAAATACTAAAATATGAAACAATTAAAGCAAAGGTGTAGTTTGAACTTAATTAGTGAATAATTTAAAGAAAGCCACTTATTTTAAATTCAAATATTACTTACAAACAAAACTGATTTTTTTTTTATTTTGTATTAGTATATTGTTTCTATTTCTAAATATATATTTTCATAGTTTAGCCTTACAATTTTTTTGATAATAAAATATTTTGACACAACTTGCCACCCCCTATTGCAGCATTGCTGGCAGAATCCAAAACATCCGAAAACATTTTTTTAAGTCCTAACCATGGTTCCAAATCCAAATTTTTGCTTTTTTAGTACCAAAAAAGTCTTAGTATCACCCTTAAAAGATTTTCCCTTATTGGACCCCCTTAGTGGATAAATTTCCAAATTAAAAAAAATCCAGTCAAAAATCGAAATCTGATGTTTTGTATTTCTTGCTTCAAAATTGCCTGAATAGCAACGTAGTTTCAAAAAACCCGTTCATCCCATATTTCACCCACATAGGAATGGGAACATCATAAAAGATAAGAGTAAGAGAAACAATGTCTACAAATTTCAAGTTTCTATCGTCTGTAGATTCCCTTTTCAGCGCCGTTTTCTTTGTTTTATAAACGGATCGAGAACGCAAAATTTCTTTCTTACGATTTGGCATCTTTCTGGGTTGTTTTAATTTTCAAACTATGAGTAGGGTCCAGGGCCGATTATAAACGGATCGAGAACGCAAAATTTCTTTCTTACGATTTGGCATCTTTCTGGGTTGTTTTAATTTTCAAACTATGAGTAGGGTCCAGGGCCGATTATAAACGGATCGAGAACGCAAAATTTCTTTCTTACGATTTGGCATCTTTCTGTGTTGTTTTACTTTTCAAACTATGAGTAGGGTGCACGGCCGATTCGAGATGGCCTTGACCCCTACCTAGAGGTCATTCCAGGAATGCTGACATTATCCTCCAGGAATTATGCTATGGTCAACGGTCTGCTGCAATCCTTCACATTCCTTCTGGGAAGCCGGTGACACAATTGCGTCAGTATTTTTAGACAAGTGTGCATTCCACACGTTCATTCTGGGAATTGAAGATTTACGCCTCAGGCCCTCCAGGCTCCATGTCTCCAGGCTATTTGTGTCAGTTCTGCAGTGCAAGCACTTTGAGAAAGATGTATGATGTGTTCCTCGACTGACAAAGTTTTCGCACCATCAAGAATCGATTCGTCCCAAAGGAAATAGCATATCGGATGCTTGAAGGCGCCCAAAGTTCTTTGGTTGCATCAGGTGTTTTCATCATAAGGTGGACAACTCCAATCTACGAGGTGGATGTACGTTCAGCAAAATGGCTAATGGAAAACTACCAGTCACCCCATGGGTTCAGCTGGTGGACCTTTGGAGACAGCTCTGAGTGGCATATGTTCAGTTATCCCTCCTGCATCACGTGTGTTTGTGAAAGGATTGGAGAATGTAAAGTGGATAAAAGGAATTGCAGCCTGAGTACAGTGTACATAATATTGAGGAAAAAGGTTGTCCATTGATGCGGGAAAGGAGTGGAATTACTAAAACCGACCCAGTGACTGGTGAATGAAATGTTAGGCTGATGGAGAAGTGGTGGCATGGTATGCACCTGCTTGATGGCAATGATCCGAACGGGCCTTGTTGTTAAAAAAGTACTGTATTTCCCAATGTGTTGTGTATTACATATGTAAAAATGGTACAGCAGTCAACAGTCCAAAGATTGGTTTGAATACCACAATGCTTTACTGGGCATGGTCCTGTTTGGAGGTGGTATGCCATTGCCTTCCTCCAACCATCGAACTGACTTACCCAGCCAGTTATAGGGGGACCTACAGTTTAACGTGGGTTACTAACCGTGGTATTTTTCACACGAGTAATACTTCCAGAGTGAAAGAAGTGAAAAGTGACATATAAAAGTCCCAGGAACTGGTGGGGATCGAACCCGCGACCTTTGGATTTGTAGGCGAGCACTCTACCACTGTGCAACCAGTGAAGGAAAAAACAGGAAAGGAAGTTGCATGTGTGTTTGAGCAACTGCCACAAATAGGTACTAATCGATGTCCGGACAATCTACAAACTGACCACAGTAGCGACTACATATGAGTGCATGTTTTCGCGACGATATCCATTAATGAAATCTACTCGGTTTACAAGCCGAGTCATGTGGTTTACTGCCCACGAGCTTTCGACAGAGAACTCCTCTGCCATTGTCAAGTGGATGACTGTCAATTCACGGCTGCTGCCGTGCTTATATAGCCGCGCCGCCGCCAGTGACGTCACTGGAGCCACGTTCCGAGACCATATAAGGCAATGTTTTGGTCTCGCGTACGCAGCTACGGGATCCCAAGCCGTACTGAGGTGCAAACCGCCGTCTTTATTGAGGGTGTTTTCAGGAATTTTGATCTCTACTGCCTCGTTTATTACGCTGTCCCAGAAGCTGTTGGTCCGTTTAATAATAGATGTCTCGTCGAAAGCAACTCGACGCCGTTTTCCAAAGCATGTTCCACCACAGCTGATTTTTCGGGATAGCGTAATCGGAAACACCCCTGGTGTTATAAGCGTCGCTGTTCAATAGTGCAAACAGTCTGGCCGACATAAAACTGCCCACACTCACAAGGAATTTTATAAATGCATCGTGTTCTGAGACCTACATCATCTTTCACAGGCTTCATTAGTTGTCGGTTCTTTGCTGGAGGCCTGAAGATTGTATCAATTTTATGTCTGTTCAGGAGAGGCCGCGAATTGGCAGTCATCCATTTGACAATGGCAGTGGAGTTCTCTGTCGAAAGCTAATGGTCAGTAAACCACATTACGGGGCTTGTAACCCGAGAAGATTTCATTCACGGTAGCGAGTTTTACAATACACATTTTGCAGCAATAATGGAGCGATATGGAATTAATCATTATTTCACATTCTCCCAAATGAAAGCTAGTATTGTGGAGCGATTGAACAGGACTATTAAACAACATATGTGGGTTGAATTTAAGCTCCGTGGGTCATACAAGTGGAATTCTTATTTTCTACCGAAAATAATTGATCAATATAATCGAACTAAGATTGTACTATGAAAATGTTCAAGTGTTCAAATATTTGTATAGTCTATGGGACTTAACTACGGGGTCATCAGTCCCTAAACTTACAAACTACTTATGAACCGCTTACGAACTAGGACGGCACAAATATCCATGCCCGAGAGGGGATTCGAACCCCCGACCGTAGTGGCCGTGCAGATCATGACTGGAGCGCATTAGTCTCCTCAGCCACCGCGGCCGGCTTTATAAAAATGCGTCCCATCGATGTCAGAGACGACAGCCTTCTAAATACCCTTTTCAGTCACATAAACATGACTGATTCACGCAAACAGAAATTCAGAAAAGACTATGATGTACGGATTTCGAAATATAAGACTTTGTTTGAGAAATCGTATTTACTAAACTGGTCAACGGAGATATTTACAGTTTCCAAAGTTCAGCGAACCAACCCTACAACCTATACTTTAAAAAACAGTGATGGACAAGACATTGCAGGGGCTTTCTGTACGGAAGAACCACAGAAAACATCTGAACCTAGAGTGTTTCTCATAGAGAAAATTCTAAAACGTCAAGATAAGCGCGCGTTCGTGGAATGGTACGGATTTTTATCGAAGCTCAACAGCTGGTTTAGCGCAGATTAACTTATATATAATAGAGCATGCAGGTCTCAAACAAAGCAGTAAGACTGCTCTACCTGTTCGGAAACACGTCACATTGGAATTGAACATGGCACCCGTTGTTGACAAGATAGTGTGTGGCAAACTTAAGCGTGGATCTGGGATATTCTTCGAACGCGCTACGAAGGGCATTCTAAGCAATAATAATAAGAAGAAAGCGATAAATGTAAGGAAACATTGTAATCGTGTAGTAGTAGCTGCCGCTAAAGGAGTTATGCAAAGAAAAAGGAGGGGGAGAAAAAACAATGTTAAGGCTGCCAGAATTTTTAAAATGCCCACTGTTTCTGGAGGTGTACTCCCCATTTTAATTCCACTATTTGCAGGGCTATCAGCCGCTGCATCATTAGCAGAAGGTGCAGCGGCGATAACGCAAGCCGTGAAAAATGCAGAGACAGTTGCAGGAAGCACGAAGATACAATTTGACAATGGAGGCTATTGATATTGGAAAGGAAATGTATTTTAAATAATACAAAAATGGACTTGGATTAATCATAGAGGAGGAGAAAAAAGCCAGTAGCAGTATTGACTGACAGACCTTTGACGAATGTAGATATATTTAAACTAGTTATGAGATTGAAAATGCCGAATTTCCACGGCGTATTTATGAGAGATAAATTACCCCGTAAAATGTAGTCAGGCAGGGAGGGCGGAATCGTTAATCTAGACGAATCGAGTGCATTAGACGAATCGAAGCATTGGACGGCCTACGTGAAAAAAAAAAAAAGGGGTTATAATTTCAATCGCTTCCAGGATTTCAACACTTATATCTTGCGGTCATCTGTGCTTAATGTTTTTTGTGGAGCATACGAGGCGGTGGAAGCCAGGCAAAGTAGCGTTTTAAGTGCGGGGCCACAACGTACAGCTGGGCAGTTTCATCAGCGGAGTGGAATCTACAATCCACAGCACTGACAAGGGACAGACAGACAGCTTGATCCACGCATTCTCGCCGTTACGTTTAGAAGAAAGAAATGAAAAACAACTCCTCGTTTCGCATAAAATAAACAACCAAAAGTGCGTGTGAGTCATTTTTCATCCACTACACGTAACGTGATGTCATATACACTGACTCTGAAAAGTCGTAATTCATCCACTGTAAGCAAGCTAATTTCCACCATTCGCCTTATCAGAAAGTGACTGGAGCATTGCGCTACTGAATTTGGAAACATACAACAGCATTCCGAACATCACAGAGACCCATAACAAGGTGCATTCAGGGAATGGTGAAATTATAGCAACCCCAATGGGATCCTACAACATTGACGATATTTTCCTTCAGTAAAAAACCGTCTTGTTTGCAATTTTTTTATTAATTAATGACGTGTTTCGTCTTTTAGCAGGGCATCTTCAGATTATCTGTGCGACAGAATTTACACAAAATTACAAGGCGGAATTACAAATGGGTTACAAGGGCTTATTTTGTGTTAAGAAGACAGTATAAATGTTTACCAAACGGGTATAATGGTACATGGGCTTATTTTGTGTTAAGAAGACAGTATAAATGTTTACCGTTTATACTGTCTTCTTAACACAAAATAAGCCCCTGTACCATTATACGCGTTTGTAATTCCGCCTTGTAATTTTGTGTAAATTCTGTCACACAGATAATCTGAAGATGCCCTGCTAAAGGGCGAAACGCGCCATTAATTAATAGATAAATTTTCAATCAAGACGATTTGTTACTGAAGGAATATTTATTCTGACTGATTGCTGTACACCATGGACTGGAAATCATTGACGATATTGTTTCAATAATAAAACGTTCAGTAAAAGGCATTGAGTTACACGCTAACATCAATATATTTAAAACGTAAATACGAACCGTTGAAAACAACATTGATTTTTGTCAAAATGAATGAGAACAGCTGCACGAAGTCTTTGGTTTACATATGCCCGGTGGCATTCCGGGAAATAGCGTGCTCTTTGCAGCACTGTCAGTTCTACGCTCTGGTTTTTGATGTCTGACTGCATTCCAGAAATAACGTGCCCTCTGCTACACTTCTCACGATCCACACGATATACATACAGCACACTACTCTGTGCTTGAACATTCCCTCGCCGAGTGATATCTGGAGAGGCAAAATGAAGCACCAACAGTCTTGTAATGATGATGTGGAAACATCATTGATGAGAAAGAGATGGAATTTATCCGAGGTGAAGGTAAGGTTTTATTTATTTTTTTATATTCATGATAATTTTATTCTTCTTCTTCTTCCTTTCCATCTTCACGCTTGCAATGGAACTTTTTTCCCTTATAGTTGGTGAGCATACCTTATATTCCTTATGGAGAAATTTGAATCCCTCACCTACATCGTCAGAAATGTGCTCCATTTCAACTCAGAGCTCCTGGGCATGTCATCAGTCGTTGAGTAGTGGATACATTAGTAGAAACTACCCTTCTCCTCTTTCATTAACATATAGTGCTCCTTTATTATCATTAATATTTGTTCGTTGTAGGTGCACTCGACGACGATCTTGCCATGCAGTGTGAGTTGGGGAGGGGATAAAGGAATACCTAACAAAACAATGTGATGATGAATGACTGAATTTCATTCTTCAGTCAGAAGGTAAATTACTGCAAATGTGCGATGGAAGAGAAGAGTAAATTATCACGTGTATATAAAGAAAAGGAAAAAAAACTAATATTGAATTTTCTTTATCAATTTCACTCCTTTTGTCTGTGCAAACATACCACAACCCCCCACCATCAACGTCATTGGAAATGCAGGATTTTGAAAGGGAAATACAAATGGCAGCTAATCGACATTCGATGCAGAGACATGACAGTGATGATGATGTTGACATCTGTCTGAAATCGCTTCTTCAGCCGCTGGGTAAGTAATTGAGCAAATGGAAGATTATCATGAATATTTGTATAGAGAAAACCGCGTATATATATGAATTGCTGTTTGTTAGTCTCGCTAAAACTCGAGAACGGCTGAACCGATTTGGCTAATTTTAGTCTTGAAACATTCGTGTAAATCCAGGGATGGTTTAAACAGCGATAAAACATGGAAAAGTTATCGGGAAAACAGTAAAATCCGGAAACACTAGAATAGCTTTATTCAGTGAGCTGTCAATACTGTTCGTCCAATTGCGATAAAATTTTGTACGTTTCATGTTGAAAGCAAGAGGAAGGTTCGCATCAAATAACAATTTGGGAAAATCGCCCGAAAAGTAGGAAAATGTAGGAAAAACCGAAAGCGATTTTTTCTATGAATAAAAATCAATTGTCACATGGTTGTAAGAGCATCACGTGAGTATGGCTTGACAGGACAAGGTTTGTATGAAATAAAGTTTTTAGAAAATGTACCAGAAAATTCGAAAATTTGAGAAAAACTTAAAATGCGTTTTCCAATGTGTTTTTGATTGAATTCAGCACTATAACTGACTATTCGTGCGGCGGAGAGGGGTGATTGTTCTTTTGTTTTGCTCATTACGGTCTTGCAAAAGTTTTCAGTTAAAAAAAGAATAGGGACAGTTAAAAAGGAAAGTCGCAAAATTCGAACCAAGTTCCTTTTTCAATAAGTTGAGAACCGTTGATCCGATTGCGATAAAATTGTGATCATTTGTCGTTCAACGAAAGATGAACGTTCTTATGAACTAAAATTTTGGGAAAGTTACCCGGAAAATTTGTAAATTCGAGAGAAACTGAAAGAGCTTTCTTCAATGGGATATCAATATCATTCGTCTGATGCGATAAAATTTTGTATATTTGACGTTCAAAGCAAGAGTAACGTTCTTACAAAATAAAAATTTGGAACAGTTTCCCAGAAAATTGCAAAATTCAGGAAAATATTTAAAGAGATTTTACTATGAAATATCAATACCATTCATGTGATTGCAATAAAATTTTGAACATTCGATAAATAGCTCTTTCGGAGAGTAATTATTGTTTGATATTTCGCTTTATATACTTCAAATAAAAAACTATCTTGAATTACACAGTTTCTAAAGTATCTTATCTGGTACTTCAGCACACCAGATTTCAACACAATAGATTCAGTGGTTTATGTAATGATATGTAGCCAAATTGGTTCAACCATTGTCGAGTTTTAGTGAGACTAACGAACATCAGTTCATTTTTATCTTTGACAGTTCATATATGGGTGCAGATCGTGTAAAGCGAACTTTACTCTTTCAAAGTATATTTCTGAACACACCCAACACAACAACCAAGTCATTATTTTACTTGTTTTAAATATAAATTTTCCTCGAGATTTTTCCTTATTTTATCACCGTTTAAATCTTCCCTGAACTTCCACGAATGTGACATGAACATTATCCTGGACATGTGTGCGTGATTTGCCCACTCTTTCCGCCCACTATCGAGCCGATACTTAGACAATCTGATGATGCATTTATAAAGCTACTGGTCTAAAACACGTATGATTTAAATTAATATGGTTTATATTAAGAGATAAGTGATACGAAGTTCACCGGGTCATCTAGTTTTATTATACTAATCAATTTCGCTCCTTTTGTCTCCACAATCAGCGCCATTGGTACTGCAACCAGGATCATCAAATTGGCCCCCTGTGGGTCTGGGGCATTCTCGCCAGACAGCAACTGACTCGCCACAGCCAGGACCATCAAACTGGCGTTCGAAACTTCGATCATCATTCTCTCAGCAACACGGTAGGTCTAGCAGTCGCAGCCGTACTTCTAACCACCAACATAATGAGGGGCACCAGGTGAAGCAGACAGCATTAAATTACCCTGTAATTTCTGGCGCTTTCGAGGACAGGATCCATCAAACTCGCATTTATAACACCAATGTGGAATATTGGGATCCTGCTACCTTTCTGAATGCCTGTCAAGAAGTTTTGGAAAGGAAGCTCCCCGAAATTGTCAATGACCTGCAGTATCCATCCATTAAAAGCAAAGCAGTTCTTTACTGTGAGCTGACACATCCCCCAAAGGAAGGCAGCGATGTTGAAGGAAAGACCATCGTTAAAATTTGGGGCAATAATGGTGTGATATCGCGGGGCAGTTCAATTGCAAGGTGGTTTTACACATTTGCTAGGAATGTCATACTCGGTCATGTTGCTGATATACAGGAAAGAGAGTCGGGTAAGGCATTAAGTCGTGTACTCCACCTCGATGTCTACTTGCGTGTTTATGATCCAGTAAATGGGGGATCCAATTTCATCCCTCTTCCTGAAGATATTGCTGCAAAACCGGCGTGCATAGATGTCCAAAACACAGCTGAGGGGGATGAATTCTATTTTGCTTGGTCTCTTCTGGTTTGTGATAGGAACTACCCTTCAGATGCCTGTGATCCAGCCACGTGCAAAACAAGCAATGTCTGTGAGCATTATAACTTTAAAGACATCACATTCCCCATCAACATTCAAGACATACCGAAATTTGAGAGGCAGAAGCCTGATTCCTCAGTACCTGTCTATGGTCTCAGAAAAAATAAATGGAAGCCAGATGAAGATGAATATGATGCCGCCAAGGAGCACACTGTTCAGGAAACAAAAGATAAGCATACAGTGTTGGACTCCTTTATTTTTTCCAAAGAAGCTGGTCGGCGACGTAAACTGGATTTGTTGCTATTTCAAAAGGGTGACAAGCAACACTACATTTGGATGAATAACATGTCCCACTTACTCTCTGCCCAAATGGGTAAAAAAGGAGATAAACGACACTTTTGCCATAGATGTAGGAACTCCTTTAATAAGAGAGAATTTCTAGAGAGACATCTAATCGAATGCATAAGTCATGAACCAGTTCGTGTGCAAATACCCACTGGGGATAATCAGTTCTTGAAGTTTTAGAACAGCCACCACCAGGAACATTGTGGCTTTGTCTTGTATGCTGAATTCGAGTGTTTACTAGTTCCTGTGGCACATTGTGAAGGTGATCCCACCGCCTCTCATACCACCTTCACTGAAAGACATGTACCGTTTGTGGCAGCATATTAGGTTGTTTGCTCATATAACTCCAGCCTGAATAAATTTGAATTGTACGTCAGAGATGCTCCTGCGAGATGGTTGCTCTCTGAGCTCGAAAAACTTATACGAGAAGTTGATGTTTTATGTAGCAAAAATATTCCCATGACCAACTCAAGGGAGAATAATGTATTATTCGAGCAAGCAGATGCCTCTCACTTTTGTTGACTGCTACTCGATCGGGAAGCGGAAACTCCTCATAGGGATTACTACCACCTTACGGGTAGATTCTGTGGTGCAGCTTACAATACATGTAATTTGCAGTATAAACTGCCATGGCACATACCTGTCTACTTTCACAATTTGAGTAGATATGATGCTCACTTTCTTGTTGAGCAGTTGGGTGATTTTGGCTTGGAGAAGGATAAAGTGAATGTCGTGCCTCACAATGTGTAGCAATATATCACTTTCTCCAAGAGCGAACCACTTTCTAGACTCATTGCATTTCATGCAGGCACCTCTTCAAAAACTTGCTGAGACAATGCATCAGGAAGATATGCATATCACTCGAGCAGATTATCCTGATGAGGCAAAGTTTCAGCTTGTAATGAAGAAGGGGGTTTCTCCTGATGAATACATGGATTTGATGGAGAGACTCCGTAAACCCATGTTGCCCAAATGTCTGCATTCACGAGTAAATGTTCACAGTTAATGTTCCATAAACTGTGAGAATGATGGATGGTTTGTATCTATGTATTGATCAGCATACTATATGGGGCACAGCATGTTATAACCTCAAAAATACAACTGCGAGATGGAGAATCTGTGCAAACATCACAAAAAATACTTGTGTACATATTTACACTTGAGAATGTGAATAAATTCTCAAAATATCATCACGTGAGACAGGGAGAAATACGTGAGCAGTGTTTCATTATTCAAATAATGAATGACATTGATACAGGATTGCCAAAAAAAGGCGTTTATGATTAATTAAATTACGTCAAAAGTTTCTACTTCCTATGATGTTACCAGTTTCAGTTATTCTTGGCACTAAAAGTAGTACAAAATTCAGAAAATCTTTACTATAAAGCTCCTGACAGGTGCATATTATGTAGATATATCAGATAAAAACTTCGAAAATGTAAGAGAGAACCTTAAATGCAAATTTTCCCGCATAAAACATTGTCCACATAAAATATTATTTCCCGCATTTTACACCATTTTTTAAAATCCCTTGAAAGAAATCGAAATTGTAGGTACCTACTTTAACTGGCAACCGGCGTATAAGGCACATCCAGTTTTTGTAGAGAAAAAAGTGCATCTTATACGCCAGCAAATATGGTAGGTGCAATCCCGATGAATTGAACAAGTCTGGATATGCGGCTGATAATCCTTATGGTATAACACCTCAAACCAATAAGGTTATTGCCTCATAAAAGACAAGGCGAATGGGTCGCAGATTGTGGAGTTTGTGGGGAGTCAGATCGAAAATGTATGCATACCGTATAGATAAAGGCGCCACCCAAAGGCGAGCTAAAGATGTGCATCGTGCAGCCTCATGGGTCCTCATGGTCCAGGATTACACGCACTGCCTATTCAATGATGGTGCTCCTCACATGGTGCATACTGCACTACAACTGAAGGTTGGACTGTCCCATCATGATGACAAACGCTTCATCTGTGAGGATGGCACTGGAACCCGCCCATTCTCACACTATTTGAGAAAAGACTGAGTGTGTGAAACCTCTTCTTTTCTTCTTCTAGCTGTGAGCGTTTAGTCCTCCCTATATACAGAGCAATACTCATATATATGTAAATATTCTAGTAGTGTCTTATACAGACAAAAAGTATGATGATTCCCTATACAGATAAAAAAGAAGAATGTGTATGGTGGAACTGAACTGTTTTAAAATCAATATTCTGCTAGTCTTTTTGTTTCTTTTTTAAATGTGTATATACTACAATTATAGTAAAACAATATATTCCTCTTTTCTTAGTTTAAAAAATTTGTTGATATAGGTAAAAACATGTATTATAAAACTGTTATTTAGTATTTCTGTATAATAATGACTTGTATAGACATGTGTGATGTAATTGTACCTGCTCTCATGTATTTTATATGTGCTCTAGTGTCAATCAGTTCATTAGTCTCATAATGGCTTGTACGTAGGTAGCCTCATCATTAGACTCATAGAAAATAAATTATTACTTGTTGTTTTTTTCATATAGAGAAAAGTATGTATTATACATATCAGTTCTCTTCATTTAATGTGAAAAGGAATGTATATGGTGAAGGGATAGCAAGATGTAAATAATAACTTTTTTTTAAATCAATATTCTGCTCATCACTCTGTTTTCTTTAATGCTTATACACTAGAATTGTAGCAAGAAATGTGTGTAGGTAACAACATGTATTGTTAAATTAAAAGATTATAGCCTTGTGATAAACAGTGCAATACTACCGATTTATATATATATATATATATATATATATATATATATATATATATATGATACGAATATTAAGACGAAAAATTCCTAGCTGGAAAAATAAAATATAAAAAATAGACGAAGATTACTCACCAGGCGAAGGAGCACAGGTGTGACAGCATCACAAATAAATAAATGAATACACACACACACACACAATCGCAAGCTTTCGCAACCCAGTTGCTTCTTCAGGCAGAAGGGAAGGAGAGGGAAAAGGAAATGATGAGGGTTTTAAGGAAGGGGGTAAGGAGTCATTCCAATCCCGGGAAAGGAAAGACTTACCTTGGAGGAAAAAATGGAGGGTAAACAAATGCACACATGCCCACACATTCACATAGACACAAGTACACCTAGGCAGACATACTGTAGAAAGCAAAGAAGTTAAGAAGTTAGACAGAGATACCACTTGAGGCAGTCCAGAGAACTGATGCAAAGATGTTATTCGAATTCCCACCCACCATCTTAACATCTTTGCATCGGTTCTCTGGACTGCCTCAAGTGGTATCTCTGTCTAACTTCTTAACTTCTTTGCTTTCTACAGTATGTCTGCCTAGGTGTACTTGTGTCTGTGTGAATGTGTTGGTATATGTGCATTTGTTTACCCTCCATTTTTTCTCCCAAGGTAAGTCTTTCATTTCCCAGGATTGGAATGGCTCCTTACCCCCTTCCTTAAAACCCCCATCATTTCCTTTTCCCTCTCCTTCACTTCTGCCTGAAGAAGCAACTGGGTTGCGAAAGCTTGCGATTGTGTGTGTGTGTATTCATTTATTTATTTGTGATGCTGTCACACCTGTGCTCCTTCGGCTGGTGAGTAATCTTCGTCTATATATATATATATATATATATATATATATATATATATATATATATATATATATATATGTGTGTGTGTGTGTACTGATGGGACATTAGCATGATTTTTGTGAATAATAGTAATTTTTTTAAAAAGATCATGAGTTATCTTTCATTATTATGTCACTGTTGTTATTTTTTTACTCACTACTCCTTTCTTTGATTTCATTATTGTTGTTATATGCAGGGTAGAGACAGAAAATAAGACAGTTCTCTTTAAATTTTTTTTATTTACAGTATTGAGCGAATAATTCATTTCTGTAGGATTTGAATTCAGCTTGAATTGTATTCAGTTTTATAGGTGCAATTACAAATAAAGGCAGTCCTGCAGTAAATTCAGCTTACTGGCTTTTCTATTGCATATTTTGATGTTGGGTCAATACACACATTTATGCACTGCTCTAGTTGCATTACAGACACAATGTGCTGACATAAATATGTGATGAAGTCATACTATGCAGCCCTACTGTAAGGTCGACAGCGGCTTAGTCCATCAGCTGCAATCAGTAAAGCACTGTACAAGTCATTTATCTTCTCCACACTTGAATGTTTCATATATACAGCTGATCTATCAACTTTTAATTCAAGCACTGCAATAATTGATTCTTCACCCTTCAATAAACTAATATTAATAGGGATGTGTGATGGATTATATTCACTCGTCATTTCTCTCCGTATGTATTCCATCATCAAACCACAAAAATAGTTCCATTCATGCCACACATACTGTACTTTAGTACCAAGTCTTTGGACATTCTCTATTTCAATAACCACGTCAAAGTCTCTGTCAGGATCTAGACCTATATTCACAGGTTTTGATCCACATGCAGTTATGTTGTAGGTGCTGGCAAAGAACAGTATATAACCTCCTTGCTATTATAGTATTAAAAGTCATCGCTGGTCATCAGATCGAATTTTATATAAGCTGACGACTTTCAAACACTATATCTTCCACCCTCTTATATCAATCAACATGGAACTGCTCTGGTGTACAACAGGAGACTTTGTACTGCAACAACACAGAGAGACCAGTCGTCTACATTTTGTAGTTTTTGCTGAAGACTAAAATATTGACACTCACACATAGAATTTTATACAAGTCAGTAACTTTCAACTATCATACCTTTCACCCCCTTATCGTTATCAACCCTCTCCCACCATAGTGCACTATAGGAGACACTGTCAAAAAAGGCTTTTGTAGCAAACACAGATTTATTTCTTAGTCCTCCACTGGATAAATGGTAATTATATAAGGAGATCGATGTCTCTTATCTTTATATATAAAGCAGTGTCTGTATGTTTGAGTGTTTGTGTGTGTCTGTTGCACACAAATCTACCGTTTTGATCCAATCGTTTTCAAATTTTGTACACGTAAGCTTCAATCCATAGAACGGTCGCCTTAAGTGTAAAAATCACGTACAATGCATAGTTCACGACATATAACATCATAAACAATGAGATGCGCGAAAAACTGCTGCATTTAGCGACAATGCTGCCCTTTTTCTCCTAAACTACTGGTCCGATTTGAACCAAATTTGGTACACTCATTCCTTATCATGTGGTAACAATTTCTGCAGGGTTCAGAATCACATATGCATGGTTCAGAAGATATGACGTCATAAACAATAAGGTAAAAAAGGTAAAGCAGTCAACAATCCGAAGATTGGTTTGAACACCACAGTGCTTTACTAGACATGGTCCTGTTTGGAGGTGGTATGCCGTTGCCTTCCTCTGACCTTCGAACTGACTTACCCAGCCAGTTATAGGGGGACCTACGGGTTTAACGTGGGTTCCGAACCACGGTGCTACTCGGTATTTTTCACATGAGCAATACTGCCAGAGGTGATAGAAGTGGCAATCATTAAATCAATATCAGTGCCATAAAACCCATTTTATATGTTTTATCAATATTTATTCGTAACAGTGAATTTCTCACAGCTTCACTGGTTGAGATATGGATGGACTCGCAGCAAATGGTGACATACAAAAATTTGTGCCAAGCCAGGGCTCGAACCCGGGTTCCTCGCTTCTCGTAAGCGGTCGCCTTACCATTTTTTTAAAGATCTTTTTTCTAAGTTCTAAGTAGATCAGTCGTTTCGTTCAAATTCGTTCTGAGTTGTTCGTTGAGTATGTTTTTTATTACAGAGGGCGTGAAACCCACTGACCGATGGTGATGGTTAATGGGTGGATGGGACCAACCAACAAGGTCATCAGTCCCCCTCTCACCGAGCGCGCTAAGCCACATTGACTGGAATCAAGTAGCTCCTCAATCGACCTCATAGGGGTTGAGTGCACCCCGCATGCCAGCATTGCTCAGCAGACACAGACGGTTACCCATCCTATTAGGCTACCAAAAAACGACTCCCAGACCGACCAAAACTTCCATATGCCACAACGTCTGGACGTATGAGTTAACTACATTCACCCCATGGCACTTGCAGCTTATACTGTATTCCTACAAAGGAAGAATGAAAACAAGAGGCACTACCCTAAGCTGTTGTGTCATTGCCTCAGTTAGGTATTTGTTAAATTACTATTTGGTGACGAAATATTTTAACAATATTTATTCCCAGTAGCAAATTTCTCACAGCTCCACTGTAGAAGGTATGGATGTCTTATCAAATGGTGACGCACTAATTTCTGCCTTGCCAGGACTTGAACTCAGGTTTTCCGCTTTTCACGATCGATCGCTTTCCTATTATGCTACCCAAACTCAACTCCATGACCGTTCGAAAAACCCGAGTTCGAGTCGGCCCGGCTTGAGTTTTTGTATGTCACCATTTGATAGTACATCGATACCTTATACAAAGAAGCTGTGAGAATTTCGCTTTTGCGAATAAATATTGATACTGTAATTCGTCACCATATTTTCATTTTATATATGTTGCGCCAATAAAATTCTCTGTATCAAGAGCTTATAAAATTACTCCAAACTATTTGAAATAAACAGTGTGTGAAACACAGCGTCCAAACTCAATCGAATGTGGTTTAAGAAGTGGTCAAAGCCCAAAACTCATAAGCTTATAGAAAAAAGTACTTTTGGTGCAACATATATAAAAATGTCTTTCTTTTAATATCAATGAAAGCTGCAAAACGCGTTAAATTAAAAACTATTGTATTTTCAAAATCTGTGCTTTATTAGTCTATAATTTTTATGAAAAAAGAAAATTAATTGTAGATTTAATAATAATTTCTAGAAAAGTTATGATAAACTTATTGTTGGCTTGAAAAGAAACTATACGACATATATTCCTGAAAAATGAAAAAATAACTCCTTAAATTCGTCGACTCAGCTGAGGGACATTTATTGACACATTCTTGAGGATGTATACAACACACGATCACACAGATGGAGCTACACGCACGCGAATACAGCAACCAGAGTGTGATCAGTGTCGTTGCTACTACCGTGTACACCCTCCTTGTGCAGTAATACAAGCTGTATTTCTCCGATGCAGACGATCATAGAGTTGCCGAATGTGATCTTGCGGATCGGCTGCCATGCAGTTTCCATCTGGTGCTTCATTTGGGCCAAATTTCGTGCTGCTCATGCAGAGTGCATAACATGACATTTCATCTGGTCCCAAACATGCTCAATGGGGAAAGATCTGGAGAAAATTACTGGCAGGGTAGTTGACGTACACCTGGAACTGCGTGTTGCGTTATACGGCATATGTGTGGACATGCAGTGTCCTATTGTAAAGGCATACCGCCTTGTTGGTGCATGAACGTTGACAAGACGAATTGAATAATAGTTTCCGTGTACCGAACACTTCAATTTAGTCTCGACGATCACCAGAGGAGAACAGCTAGTGTAGGAATGGGTTCCCACATCATGATGCCAGGTGTCGGCCCCGTTTGCCTCTGTCGCATACACTCCAGATTTTCGCGCTCCCCTGCACAACAACACAAGCAAGACCGTGTATCACCATTATTGGCACCGACCCAGTAGTGACTCAACACTAAAGACAATATGTGTCCATTCGTCCCTCCCTTCATAAGCGCCTACCATGACACCATTGGAGGTGGACTGAACTATGATTAGGGCATGAGCAGAGGACACTAACAACATGCAAGATCGTGCATCATTGTGTGGGGGAGCCATAGCCTACAATGGCCGTTCTCCTCTAGTTAATATCTAGAGAACAATGAACAGTTCACGGTACCTTGAAACCATAATTCAACCTGTCTTGCTGTCACCCATGCACCAACAAGGCGATACGATTTTCCAACAGGAAAAAGCACGTCCACATGTATGCCATACACCAAACATGCTCTTCAAGGTATACGTAAACTACCCTGGCCACCACGGCCCCACATCTGTCGCCCATTGAGCACGTTTGAGATCGCATAAAACGTCACGTTGGGCGGTCTGCATAAGCGGCACGAAATGTTGTAATCACACCTCGCAAACAGGAATTAACTGATGAAATTGTAAATAATCAGAAATGGTTCACTGCAAATGGCCTCTCGCTAAATTTTGATAAAATACAGTTCTGTACAGTAAACGTCATGATGCCATCAGTAAAAATAGAATTTAGACATAAGTCTATAACTAATGTAGAATATTCAAAACTTTTAGGTGTATGAATTGATGAGAGTTTAAATTTGGAAGAAACAGAATGATGATCTGCTGATATACCGGGTGATTCAACCAAATATTTCCAGAACTGTCTAAGATATCGTAATTCTATTTTACCCAGTTTATTTGTATAAATATCGTTTTTAATGGAAGTATATAAATTTTTGTTGCTTTGTATCCTAACTCTCAAAGAGAAGAATTCAATGGCGTTTCACCCATCGAAATCCTCTAAGTAGTTTTGGAGAAATTACATTATTTAGAGCCAAGGACTGCTGTCTTACACGGACGTCCATGATTCCATACCCAAATAAGAGAATGTGCCATGTTGAATAAGGAGAAAACAGTGTTGCACCATTGTGATGCCGATATAAGGGCCAGAGAGGATAAGGAGGCTTGTACGAGTATTGTGCCTAGTTCATGTGTGGAAAGTGCTGGGTATTTTGGAAAAAAACGTCCTTCACAAACCAAGATAAATTAGATATTATACTTTTGTATGGAGAATCAGAAGGAACGCAATGAGATCGGTGGACGGATGGATTGTTGAGGGCAGGGGTCCAAACTGCCAAGTCATCAGTCAGAAGAAGAGAAGAGAGGAAAGGAGGCGTTGTTGTTTTTGTGGTCTTAGGTCCACAGACTGGTTTAATGCAGCTATTCAATCCTGAGAAAGCCTCTTCATCTCCTCATAACAAC
Organism: Locusta migratoria; assembly: GCA_026315105.1. Classification (NCBI taxonomy): domain Eukaryota; kingdom Metazoa; phylum Arthropoda; class Insecta; order Orthoptera; family Acrididae; genus Locusta; species Locusta migratoria. The sequence continues at coordinate 371,528,816 of CM048747.1, read as the reverse complement.
AGCAACCTACATGTATTTCAATCTGCTTACTGTATTCGTCTCTTGGTCTCCCTCTGCGATTTTTACCCCTCACACTTCCTTCATTAGAAGTTGACAATTCCTTGATGTCTCAGAATGTGTCCTACCAATCTATTCCTCCTCTCAGTCAGGATATGCCAGAAACTTCTTTTCTCCCCAATTTGGTTAAGCACCTCCTCATTAGTTAGGTGATTTACCCATCTAATTTTCACCTTTCGTCTGTAGCACCACATTTCAAAAGCTTCTGAGGTAATCGATCTAGGTACTGGTTTTATATGAGACGTGGCGTGAACTTAGGCGACTAGCTGCAAACCCTGGAAGTCGGAACTTGGGCCCACGTGGTTCCGAAAACCGATAAAATTGAATAAATTCAGTTTCTGAAAAATAAATAAAATTAAGTACTGCATGTAACCCTTAGAAATGCTTAGAAATATATAAGGAAGCGAATGAAATACAGTACACGCGATAGGGTGCGATTACAGAGACGGATGAAGTCCAGTCTCAAAAACCCGTAAAAGTGAAATAATTACAAAGTCAGAAAAATAAAATTAAGAATTACAGCATGCAACCCACAGAAAAGTTTAGAATTACATAAGGAAGTTATTGAAGGAGGTTGTACAAGGCTCAGAGTAAATTACTGACAAAGACAGAGTGCGTACTTCAAGTAGGAGAAGAACAGCAAAATTAAAATAGGCGGGGAGAGAAGATTGCGAAATATTAGTGGAAATCAGAAGGATACCCACATAGTTACTTGCCTGATGGGCATGGAACAAACAAGAGTGGAAGCTGAAGGCTTTGTTCTATGAACCAACCATGTGGAACACATATCACTCATGGAAGGGAATGATGAGAAGATTTTTACATGCACTGTACAAAATGAACATATCACCTATTAGAAATCGGGCCCCATGAAGTTAGATAGCATTTATACAGAGTTCATACACTGCCACATGATCAGAAAAAGGTTTTAACATACCAAGCCGTTATCAACCAGCAACTAGAATCACACACACCGCATTTATCTATTGGAAATCACTGAATTGAAAAACGAGAACACATTTCCGCACACAATCAGAGAAAATATTCCTAAAAAATGATTATAAGTTCACGAATCTAAGTTATAAGTGCTAGTCAATGAAATGCTACCATCTCGCGGATACCAGAGAAGAGCTCACCCGCCAGACGCCCAGTACAGGATGATGATCCAGCGGTCATGAGGCGGTAAACTGCTACTGGACACGGGAAGTGACTGGAAGCCGGAAAATCCAGGAAAACAGCGGTGGTGGGGACGGACAACGGTACTCGCGCTGGAGGAAAGGCTCGCTAACTACACTGTAACCAAAGGGTGTAGAAACCTCTGTGGTAGCACGAGCAGCTATTGACTCTGAGCCAGAGAGAACGATGCAAAGCGAGCTATCACTCCCTACATTGAAACAGCCATAGATTCTCGCACACACTTAAAAGTACAACTGCACATTGTCACAGAGACAGTGACATAGTGGAGAAGCTGTACTTATGTCACATTAATTAAAATAATAATCAATTATTAACATAACAAAATAAGAAAAACCTAGCAATATTAACTAATATTTTAACACATGAAATAAAAATGTTACTCCTCAAGACTTGAAAAGAGTGGGGTTCAAGTTTTAACAAAATGATAATCTAGCGACATTGAATAAATTATAACTTTACAGAAATATACAAAAAAATATCTAAGATGACAGACGGTCTTCTTTCAATGTGTGACCTTGGCATTTCATTTTGAAGACTATAAAACTATCGAATCACCTCAAAAACCGACTATATCAGGTAATCTTATTAATGATTTTGGGTTCTCACAGAACAATACTTGTCATTTTTGCTGCACATTTCCGAGTGGGCATTTAAAATAACATCCCCTGCTTAAACTCCAAAGTGTAATAAATTCTGAAAATTTCCACATCTACTTAATTTACCCAAAAGATGAATGTCATTTGTTCCAGAACAAACTATTGTCGATAGAAATGAAAATACTTGTTATCTCTTTTTTTTTAATAGTAGAACGACCAGCACTTTGGATTTGTTAATTTATTAGCTGTTGTTTCCCATCTGTTATTGACATGACATTATTGATTTCAATGTTCGGAAATTTGTGTCACTGCGAATTTACATCAGACTGCGTTGCTGCATGGAAGTCTTTGTATTTTACAAAGCATTGGTAATAAATGCCCCCTTATAGCCCCTTTTCGCTTTCTATGGAAATAACATGCTGCCTGACAACAGCAGACAGCGTCAGCCTCTCCTCCCGGCAGCAAACATGCTTTCACATACAAGTCCCATCTAACGGCAACCCCCCTCTCTCTCATACAAATTATACCAGTCACACTTCGTGACTGCTCTTAAGATTATCAAATTCCGAAATTTAATATTCCCTCTCGTACCCTGTTACAAAACAAATAATTCTTTTCGAAACATACTAACAGTTCCTTAGATCGATATATCGCTGTCTCCCATCCAGTACTTTGTCAGCTAAGTTTTCGGTCGTCCTGTAATCCACCACTTTTATGGTTTTATACACGTTCCGACAATTCCAAGAAATCGGGTAGTTTAAATTCTACCTCTTGCTTATACCCATCTAAGGAATCTCTCTGTCCTGTTGCAATGCAAAAGATTCTTTACAAAAGGTCAAATACTGATAATCGAGCAGCCCAGAAGATATTTAACCCCTATTGTACAAAAACGAGCCGCAATAAAAAAAAGTGCGTGGAATAATTTTCCGATTTCTGGCCATCTACACTAAAAGATTTTTTTTCTCGAAAGCATGACCTAACAACATACTTCTTCGAAAATGACACTCGACAATACAGCAACCACGGAACTGAGGTAGCACTTTACATGTCCAATATCTCGGATACAACAGATTTTCAGTTCTGTAGAACAAGATCTTCCAGTCCTTTACCCAAAAATTAATACTCCAAGTTCCTTTCCTGTGACTTCTTTTTTTCTTTCCACTAAACCGAACTTGGCTTTTGTTTTTAAAGTAGCCTGCTGCCGCTAACGAAGATGCCTACAATGCTAACCTACACATCGAACACCAGATACATTTATAGTCATCATATTTCGAAGATAGGCCTCGCCCATATGTGGGTTATTTGATCCCCCACCTGGAAATACCACTCTAAAGTATCATTTGGGGACCACCCCGGTGTCTTGCTGGCGCAAGAACCGTTAGTTGTGGTGAGAATTTTGTGTTCAGTGGCTTGATTTACCCTAAAACTCGGTCAAGTGATCAATCTACCAAACGTCTCGAAGAATACATCTGGAAGCGAAGGATGCATTGTACCTCTCACCCATAAGTGGGTTATTTGGTCTTTCGCCTAGAAATAACACTCAAAAGGATAATTTGGAGAACTAGCCAGAGTCGTACTAGGACATGATCTGTTGTTTTTGATGTGTATTTTTGTGCTCAGTAGCTTGAGTTGCCCTGAAATCGAAATAGAGGTCGATCTGTTGTATTTTAAGTTTTTCTGCCTCTGCACAATTTAGCATGTTTTTTGATGCAAATATAAGCAATCTAGGAATATTCTTCTGTTGACAGACCCTTTACCCTTCAGTGGTGTGTGTAGTTGACTCTTGTGTGTTGTCTGTTGGCGTCGTAAGATACCTTATACCGCTTCTGCAGTGTTATCGATGTGTACTGATACATCTGTAGTCGAAGATATGATTACTTAAAATACGATGTTGTATGTATTCTACAAAGTTAAACAAAATACTGTAGACTGTTGTTACTATGGATATATTCTGTAAGGTGGGATGATGTATACGATATATGTAATAAGAGTTGAGTAATGAAACGAGTGTTCTGTCTCTCCATTGTGTGTTTTTAGTGGATTCTCATAGGTACGCTGTTGGTCGTTAACGTCGGCATCGCCTTCTATCTGCAAAACACAGTCGATGATTGTTCGATTCTGCGGTTAGTATAGTCCTGACCCTAACTAGAGGCGTTTGTATTCTATTTTATCAGCTCCGTTTCATCCTCTATACCCTGATCTAAGATTCAAAGGATCGAGTGGTAAGATACATCAAAGCTCTTGCTTGTTGTACTTATCTGCTTGGTGTCTAAATGTCCGAACAATCGACGCGATTTCCTCTTAAACATAAAGACAAGGTTAGTTGTAGGAGATGTACAATCTCGTGATGTATTTGGATTTAAATAGTTCTCCAGCTACAGCTCTATTTACCTTAAAAAGGGCTAGAAGCGGGTCTGTTGCGTTTTTTGTAGCTCTGTGCAATTTTTGCGATGCAGGATGTGAAAATAAACAGCCTAGATGGAGCGCTGATCTGAAATTTACCTTCTGTGCATATAAATTATACATACAAACGTTACTTGTTGTTTGGAAGAGGACATAAGACGAATGTATGAATGAGCTGAAAGGCTTTGGTAGATTGACTAGACTGAAAGAGCACTCTATACTGCTTCCACTACAGAAACAATCACATTGTGCATATTCTTGAGTAAGGCCTTACTTTTCCTATTCAAATGCCCAACTCTCCTATGTCATAAGAAACCTTTTGCAGCATCAACAGAATGATTTCCATTTTCATTATTATCTTGAATAGTATTTATTTTGTAAATAACTCTTACATTATATGCAGTAACCAGGGTATTACCATAAGAATCTATTATTTTGGCTCCCTCCATATAAAAAATAAATTTGTTCCTCTTCTTTACACTTTCACCTACTGACAGTAACCTGCGAGCACTCACACTGTGAGCATTTTGCTCACAGTAATTTTAAAACAATAGGCATTTTACCAATTTTAAATAGTCGAATATGTGTGTTTTCTTATAAACGCAACTAGTTTAAATTCTACCTCTACTTATTTAGACATGTTAAGTACATTACAAACCGTTCTTTGACTGTCAGAAAAATGCTATACATGCGATCGATCGCGAGTTCTCGAGGGTTAAATTAGATGCAATATTTTTTAGATAATGTATGTCATGAGCAGCAACAACTTTTCCCCTATCCACTAGCATAGGCCTGCTAATCAATCTGCTCGAGCGAGCAGGCTCGTGTTCGTGCCACAGCACTGAGCTGTGTTTCCAAATGTTCCAAAATGTTTGTGAAGCTTAAGGGACTTAACTGCGGGGTCATCAGTCCTTAAACTTACAAACTATGTATGAACTACCTTATACTAAAGACGACACATACATCCATGTCCGAGGGGAAATTCGAACCCCCGCCCGTAGTGGCCGTGCAGACTGTGACTGGCGCACCGCAGACCGCTCGACCATTGCGGCCGGCTGCACTGAGCTGTTGGTTAGCTCGCGGGGACTAATGGTAACATACGAGTTTGAGGGGCAGTGAGGGAAGGCAGGAATCGCAAGAAAGTAACTCCACAGCGCAAAATTACTATTACAAGTTATTACAATATGAGAAAACCATCAAATACATCTAAACAAATCTAACAAACAATTGCCATGATGGAGGTTTTAAACTGGATCCACGAATTGACAGTCCAAGCTCTAGACCACTCAACCGGTGATGGTGCTCAGACTGTCGTTCATATTTACAAGTACCCAAGCTACAGCATGAGAACATGACTTGTGGAGCATCATCAATGGAAAGTTGAAACCGATGAACTAACGTTTTTCTGCTAAGGCTTGAAAGAAGTAACCCTTTTGATTGTACCAGTAAATTAATTCAAAGTAGGATTACTTTGTAAGCCAGTAACTGCAAGATTGAACAAGTTCAAATGTTCAAATGTTTATGTAGCTTATGGGACTTAACTACGGGGTCATCAGTCCCTAAACTTACAAACTACTTATGAACTAACACTAAGGACGGCACAAATATTCATGCCCGAGGGGGGATTCGAACCCCCGACCGTAGTGGCCGTGCAGACCGTGACTGGCGCGCCTCAGTCCCCTCGGCCACCGCGGCCGGCATTGAACAAGTGTTAAAGCCTGGAAGAATACTTGAAAAGATAATTTCAATCTCAAATCATGTGAGAAGAGTTGGTTTCACAATTTCATATGGTACTTCATTGTTAAGTGGACTACCAGAGAAGTATTCTTCTAAGATTATTGGCCTGGAAAATCTGGAATTCGCGTTACATTAGCACTGTAAAGATAAAATATTACAGGACTTGAAAAATTTGGCCCAGATTCCTAAGCTTCATAGAAAGAAATAGTGTTAGCATTACACTCTATATACAAGAAGAAGAAACCAGTGAAATGTGTTAGATCTCAGAAAATTGGACAGTTTGCATCACAACGTAATGAAAGGTTGAGTACAAAAGAAAAGAAGCACACTAATTCTACTACCCAAGAGAGAAGGTAAAGTCACAAAATTTCTCACTGTTACTGAAATAATATATTAACTATGATGGAAATTAAGGTCTAATCAATAATTACTTCACCAATTTCAGCTGCCCATAGCGGCAATTTTACATTTTAGTCAGCCTTACATCAAAATGTAAAAATTCAAAGACTGCTGGTGTAGCTTGTGCAAGCAGTTGTGGCTCCTGCCTTGTCAACTTGGGCGCTGAGAGAGTCCACTCCTTTGTTTTGGAGGGACAGTTATCTCAGTTGCATGTTGCCTACTGGTCACAGAGCGCAGTTGACTGCCAGCTTAACAGATGAAGTGTACAGCCCAGCAGGCAGGGGCAGATCCAGGATTTCGGTCAGGGGGGCAAATTTTTTGGTACTGTAGCTTACCTGCCTTCCAAAATATTCACTTACACACCCACCCACACCCACCCACCCACCCACCCACACACACACACACACACACACACACACACACACATATATATATATATATATATATATATATATATATATATATATATCTGTGTGTGTGTTGTTTATTAAATTACTTACTACATTAGTTGATAAATATCTTTCAAATATGACAAGTGCATTTGTATAACACTATGTTTGTCTGCTGACATAAAAAATGCGAACGGTTATTTGTGTCCAGTCTTAAATGTTTTAAATTAGTTCACTTATTGCTTTCAAATTTTGACAGGATGCTGTATATGTGTTTATATGCAATAATGACGATACAAATGTTTAATAGTAAATTTGAGTGTATTCAGGAAATCATCTAAAATTTCATGAATGATAGACAGTCTTGGCTGCAAAATGTTTATTCACATACGAAGCCACAAGAGTGCATTGGGAAGATTTATCATCTTACATTGTTAATTAAATTATATTATACGCATAGTAATCTGTTTCTCTCATGACTGCAAGTATTAACAATGAAATTCTTTCTTCTTGTGCAACAATAATCAATAAAAATGAAAAATTATGAACATGGTGAAATTTAATATTAAATACAATACACACAATATCGCTCTTAAATGTTAAATTCTAATCTCCTTCTACGGCCAGTTTTTGAAAATCTTGTAATTACTTTTTCTATATCTATAGGAATCTGGTAATGAATATGCATAAGTGCAAGATCTTGGAGGCCGCAACATCGAGAATGATCTTTCGGCAGATGCAGTTGTTACTGGAAGTGTTGCCAGTACTAATAAAAGCCTATGTATTATAGGATATACATCCTTTTCACATGAAGCCAATATATCAAGAGTTATGGTTGGGAGATCTTTTTGTTGTTCCCTTTCTTGATTCCATTTCTCTTGCGACAACAACATTTCATTCCTTAACATGTGAGAAGCAATGTTTTTGTCCACGCCAAGCAGGGAACCAAAGCGGTTGATGAGAGACTCTGAAATTTTTTCAGTTTCACCTGCAGCGATCTTCACAATACTTTCTGGACTGAAAACAGAAAGCTTAAAAACATCCAAAGTTTCACAGAGAATCTTTCTCGTAAATCACTTATAATGAATTCCAGTAGGGAAGCATAAACGGTTACTCTGTAATATTCTTCTGCCGAATTTGTTTGAGGGTTGTAGCGATAAACTTTGCGTCGACCGTGGCTAGGTATGCGAGGAATTGGAGCTCAACGCCACGTTGATCCACAAGATTCTCTGCACGTATCCATATGCTACTGAATCTAGTGACCAAATTTTGTAGACGGCTGATTAGAATGGTAATAGTGTTCTTTATGTAGAAGCACTGTCATTGAGATCAATTGCAGATTTCTGCAAAAGTTTGCTTAGAGGCTGCATTAGAGATAGCACATCGCTCAGACATAATAAAGACAACAGAAACTGTGAACTGCACAAATTTAAGATCAGAGAAGTAGCCTTACCAGCTGTGCTCGGGTCACGCCATTCAGCAATCTTTCCTAGAGTCTCCACAATTTTGCAAGATCAGCTGAAGACTGAAGAACACTTTCATGCCTCTCTACCCACCGGGTCTCAAAAAGTGATTTGAGTGCACAACCGAAGATGTTCATTAAGACACTTTTTCTTTTAGGATGTGTCTTGAAGAAATTAATAACCTCTTTCATTAAAGATACAGCATCCCAGATAGTAGGCACCTTGGAACTACGGGATATAGAATTATTTAGTTTGTGGCTGTAGCATGGTGTGTTAACAGCGTCCTTGGCCTCCTTCTGCACTTCAGTGGCAGAACCTCGAGCTTCAGAAAGCATAACTGCACATCCATCAGTTACAATTCCAACACAACGTTCCAGTGGAAGATTGAGCCTATTCTTCAGCTGGTATAGGACAATTTTACCAAGGGATTTACCAGTTAACGATAACTCTTCAGCTCCGGAAGTTCTGTCTACGTGCTGTGCTGTGCTGTGTTAACCAGCTGCCTGGATTCTTTGCAATCTTCATCAGACTGGTAGCCAGTTCTGGAAGCACATCAAGTAAACTGATGAAGTCCTCACGGATATTATCGTTATGAATGTATCGTAACATAAGGCTCATCTGAGATGAGTGAGAAGCATCTGTTGTCTCGTCAAAAAGTATGAAAAAAACCTGGGATGAGCGTACGCTACTCAACATTTGCTCAGAAATCTGTTTCCCACAACATGAAATGAGAGCCTTTTGAGTTGTCTTACTTATATACGTAGCATTTGAAGAAGCTGGCTGCAGGTGTTGCTCTAGTTTTTTATCGCCAGCAGACACTCTAAATCTCAGTAATTCTCTAAAATTTCCTTCATGCACAGCAGCAATGGAGCTCTCGAAACTTGCATGTTTAGGAAAAATCTGACCATCATCTCTGTGTCCATGGAATGGTAGATTTCGCCGCCCAAGGAAAATAACTGTTTCGACTATAGGGCGAAGTTGTTCCCTGTTTTCTTCCACTTCTTTGCTGCGCTGTTGGTGTACTCGGTTGATTACCTCCAAGTGAGGTTTATTAAATGTGTTGAGGAATGCATTCCCCTGTTCTACAGCTCTTTTGTGATAATTGTGACTGGCATGTGCTTCCAAATCGGCATTCTGCCCTGAAATATCCTTGAAGTTAGTGAGCGGTTTGGTAACAAGTTTTTGTAATGGCACAGTTTTTCTACCTCCACCAATACCTCCAGTAGCAAAAAACGGACAATATTTACAAAATAAACCTTTCCTTGCATGTGAAAAGACAAGCCAAGGATATTTGCTGACGTATTTATACCCAAAACATCGCTTCACCTCTTTACCTTTCATCACGTGTAAGGAAAATGGAAATTCATACTCAACATTCGGTTGCCAGGGGTTCGATAATAGTTGATATTTTATGTAGTCATCAACACTTTTATCTAAGAAATTTCCAATATCATAGGGGACACTAGATTCAGCACACGATTAGACTCAGGAGAAGTAGGCATCAGCAACACATCACTAAAACTGACACATGCAGTAGACTGGACAGGTTGGGAAGAAGCTGCTGTGACAGGTATCAAGTCCTCAGTGCGTTCTTCCACATCAAGCTGACACTCAGAAGTTGCAGTACGCTTATGGACAGGCAGAAAAACTGAGTCGATGCTTCAGGTTCGCTTCACTGACAATGTTGGTCGTTGATTTGCCTGTGGGATGAAGGAAAGTAAGAGGTAAGTAGGTCCATATTCTGGAAGAAAAACGAAAGACATACAGGGTACATAAGCAGAATGATACTCGCAGCACTAAAAGTTGCGGATTTCTTAATTCACATAATTAAATTTTCATTTTACGGTTACCAATGTAATGAAACAATTTTAATAAAATATGCTACCTAATTGATTTCAGGAATATAAGGGGTAATGTGTCCCTTAGTCCCTTTTATTTCGCTTTGGAGCTATTACAGTAACGACAATTTCCTGGATCATAATAATTGAAGTAAATCACTAGCAGTAACATAAAATGCATTTTTATTTAAGTTAAATCAAAATGTAAATGCAACACAACATGACTGTCAATAACACGTACGGAATATGTTATATACAAGAGTTGAAGTTGATTCGCTTTGGCTTAAAATTTGTTGCATTTGTATTTAAAACTAAAGATAAATGTATGTTGATGTATGTGATATATTATTATTTTTACACCTGAATTGCTTTTTCTTAAAATTTGCTGCGTTTATGTAACCTACAAGCTGTTGCCGAAGACAGGAAGATTCTTTTTCTTTTTTTCTTTGTGTGTTCTTATCGCGCTTCAAGCCATATTGCCTCGTTTTTGGCTTGAATGTTTGTAGAGAGACTCGTGAGGCATCCACCCTTTGTTGTACAGATTTTGACTTCTAATATATATATGGTAAAATTTTTGTGAATGCTTAGTGAAACAGGAGTTTTGAAACTAGAAAATTTCGACATTCTGACTTCAAGCTCTCAATATCTTGAAAGTCGAAAACGTTCACTGAAAAAGAAACTATAAAAGGCTTAACGTTTTCCTCTTTTCAAGAGCTGTGGTTACCAGAGGAAGAACTTTTGATCTGAGTTTTTCGATTATTGGAGAGGAAAGAAATGGCCGTGGAATTTTCAACTAAACATTTCATAATTTGCCTGGTGCAATCAGGGTAGCCACAGAAATTTTGATGGCCTGACTTAGGACTAACCCAGGTCTTCCGTAGGCCTCATTCCATGTTTCATGTTTCATCACGTTGTAAGGGTTTGCTATAGAAAAATGAAATAGTTTTTCGGCACGGGGATGGCCGCACTGTCTACGGCACCATATCGTTGGGAATTGCGTGGCAGCTTTCAACGGAGGCTCGTTCCCTACCTCGAGCATGAGTGTGTATGCTGTTCTTAGAACAAGTAGTGCTTAAGACTGTGGACCGATTACTGCAGCAGTTTGGTCCCATAGGACTTTTCACGCATTTGAACATTTTTTAAATAGCTGGCTAAAAATTTTATCAGCTATGTTGAGGATAAAAAATTTGAGTTTTGTGGGGATCTTATTTCAGATTTAAGTGACAAAACGAAAATGTGAAGATTTAAATTATTTTTAAACGTTCGATTACATTATGAAGTAGCCATGTAAAAACAGTTTTTGTTTCAGTTAAACGACAATACTGGTATAGCACTGAAACATCGGGTCCTTGACAAATTTTTGGCATTAATTTGTTTTCATACGTTTTGGTACAAATACATAAGGGGGCATCCAAAAATCATAAATTACGTGAGGGGCTTGGGGGCGGGGAGGGGAATAGAAGCGAATCTCAGAAAATCTCGCATGGTGGAGAGGAGAGGGCGTCTCAGAAAATATCACGTAATTTTTTCCGCAAGAAACAGTGTAAAACTGAAAGAAAATTTGGTTAAATTAAGTAAAACATGATTCACTTCTAAAATATGTCAGAATCCAACACAATAATATTTATCACGGCTGTGTACAGTAGCTCCTCGAACGTTTCTCTGCAGATACTCGATTTTTTTTTCACGAGCTTCTCTGTAGGGACTGGATCACAACAAGCGTGGCAGCATAAATGCTGTTCAGAGGTAAATCTCGCAACACTTTTTTTATTAGTGTGTGGGGAAGGGGGGGGATGTCCGACGATGGCAAAACTGAATGATATAACAAGCTATTATTGAAGTCGGTGTTCAGCCTCATGGCCCCTGACCCCTGACTGAACAGTTATGATCGAGAAGCGTCGTTAAACTTCGTGCTGTGTGTAAAGTCCTATGGGACTTAACTACTGCAGTCATCAGTCCCTTGTCTTACACACTAATTAAACTGACTTACGCTAAGGACAACACAAACAACTATTCCCAAGGGAGGACTTGAACCTCAGCCAGACTCGGCCGCCCGATCCATGGCATGAAGCCTTAGACCATGCAGGCAACCCCACGTGGTAAAACTTCGTGCTGTAACCGTGCATTGTCGACATGATTAATTTAATATTATATTAACACAAATAAGTGCCACATTTGATCACGGAAGTTTGGAGGAATGCGGCGTGATTCACAGGGGATTATGTCTCTCTAGAAAAAAAAAACTTTAGATTGGTGTCGCATGACCAGATCATATACCCTAAATAAATGCCTGCATCAAGTTGTGGGGAAACTGAAGATCGATATCGAAAGTAGAAGTTCCAAATTATTTAAGTATTTCGAGAATTATAAAGCCTGGAGTACTTATCTTCAGGAATTTTCACAACTGAATTTAAGAAATTGTTGCACCAGAGTAAAACAATATGGTCATTATTACGTTTGGGGATAAAAAGATTTAAATATTCATGTGTTCCCTGAACTGAAGTCATACTTTCTCTCACAGTGTAACCCACCTACGATCATTAAAGAGCTCAAGGAAAATAAATGTAGGTATAGGGAACTATCTATGAACATTACTTGACATGTTTCATGTATCCACTCCAGAACTTCAAAGAAAAACTAAATTGTTTGTTGAAGGCCTTGGAATCCTAGCATTCATTAATAGCAGGTCACAGATTGTGAGAGCAATAAATTTATGTGTAGACCTATATAAGTATCAAATATAAAACTGGGTGGCTGCTGAATGCAGCAGTAGTTGAAAGCTGTACAAAGATACCTTGAAAAGTGGTTGGCTGCTGTGCAAGAGTTCGTGTGGTTTATATGGATGTCTGTTCAAAATCTTCAGAAGTGCGCTTTACTATAAAATATTGTGGAATGAATTGGTGAAGTCAATAAACTAATACAGTATAAAGGTTAACGAGGTATTCCCATAATGTTAGAAGCTAATATTGAATGTCATGCCAAGTAAAATGACTGCTTTATTTTCTGTGGGTTTCTTAAATAAATTATGAAATATAAAGGTGTGAAATGAAGCTAGAAACCAAAGCGCAAAGTAAATTTAAAAGTATTATTTTTACAGCATCACATTACGACTTTGTAGCTTCTTCTCTCCTGAGCTTTATGTTAACTGTATTATTATTGTACGGTATGTCAATGTCCTGGGGATCCTACAAAATAATGTCTCCTGATAAAAATAGCACTGATGAACGGTTCTAAAACAATACTAAAATATTACAAATCTTTGCTTCAGCCTGGTATGAAATTTCTCCAATGACTGGACAGATTCTCTGAACTGTATGAGCTTAGACTGGAACTTTAGTATTAATGAAGAATTATAGTATGTTCTTTTCAAATTATCCCTTCACTCATCTAAAAGTTTCTGTATTGAGAATCCCGACTGAAATTTATAGGTGACCATAAAGAACCAGAATGTTTTAATACTATACAGAGGTTGCATTTTTAAATAGATTACGGTACAAACATTGATAAATAATAATCCTAGGGATATCTTGCACTCTTTACTACAAACATAAAATTTACAAATGTTAAAAAAGACTCACCATGCTATTTCGCACAATTTCCACAATAACATGAACTGCGACGGTCTCCAGCTGCTGACTGTTCTGACTGCGAAGTGAGGCGACACTGGAGCGTTCACAACGGACGCTGCGTGCTGAGGCAGGGCAGGTAGCGGCTAGTGGGACAGGGTGCAATAAACTGCCTCAGCCCTTAGCTGACAAAGGCAGGCCAACGTAAGCGAGACTGGCCACACCGCCTTGCGTTCTGTCTGCTTACCTGCTGCTCTACAATGGTGTGGACTCATCCAATGACTATGCCGTGGAAGAAGCGTGAATTTTTTCAACCAGCCTAGGTTCGAGCTCAACTCGTGCATAACGAACGGAATTGGTGATTAGATCAGTTTGGTTTGTAGTCGGTTTTCCACAACCATCTAGGCAAACAATGGAATGGTCCTCCAGTTCTGCCCCAGTTACACAAGGTATATAAATTAAAATATACTGACTGCCATGTTATGTCAGCGTTCTAAAACACTTGATAGCAAAAAAATAAAAAAAAAATAAAATAAAATAAAAAGAGAGAGAGAGTTTCACGCTTCAGGGGGGGGGATGTCAATTGCCCCCTTTGCCGCCTCCCCCCCCCTTGGATCCTCCCCTCCCAGCAGGCAATGTGCAACTGAACCAGCTGCTCCTCAGAAACAAAGGAATGGATTCACCTAGTGCACAACTAGAGATTGCGTTATTTCTTTATTTCATCTAGTTAGCTGTATGTACCTATTAAGGAGCATGTTTATTTGTTTGAGTACAGAAATCTGTTAAACATTGACAATACGCACTCTAGGTAAATGATGCCTTTCTGCAATGGAGTGTTGAGTAACTTGAATCTTCTGAATTCCTAATAACACTCTCAGGAGCATCAAGAGTATTACCTGCAACTGGAAATGTAATTTTTCTTACAGGCATTCTTGATCACATTGTTGAACATGGTTGCACTGAACTGATTATGGATGACTGCATGAAGGTAAATGACAGTCTCGCAACTGTGAGATTCAGTACCAATGTGGTTAAGTAAAACTCGCTCACAAAGCGTTTAGAGAATTTTGTCCACTGGCAAAAGCAGTATACATCAAAAGTCGGGGAAGGCATGTCGTGCCAGGTGGAATGGTGGTTACCTGCATATGTTTATCTGAATATATGAACATGTCCTGCTGATGGAATGAAAACGGATCCAAAACTAGACAAAAAAAATTTCCAATTCTGGTAGAGGGATAGCTATCTCACCATTGTCCAATAATATACCTGTCCACTTTTTTGATTTAGAAGCCATTATAAATGAGTACTTGAGAAAGAAGTTTACCTTCCATGGAAATAATTGGCTTAATTATATACAACTGTGATATTCCAGAAGCTTATTACACTATGACAATCATATGTCTTTCACGCTTACTAGATAGTGTGCAGTCTCTGTAAATGTCATCATTGAATCCAGATTGGACAGTATTAAGAAGATCAGCTGGTGACAAATTAGGAACTGTAGTGTCAATGAATTCAATACAAAATGCAATTGCAAAATTCTCTATCATTTTTAGTGCTTAAGCTATTTTGAATATTACATCTCGCACACAAATACAAAACAGTCAGAATATTCTTCCCTAGTACTGACAAGACACTTTGCTGCTGTGTGCATGGGTTACCTGCAATTGATGGTCTGTTACTCACCAGTCAGCTTGGGCAGCTAAAACGTGTGTTGCTGCTATCTAGTTGATCGGTTATGCCCATGTACTAACATGGAGGCAATGCCCACAAGACACTTTGCGAATATACCTTATAAGTACAAATACACCTCAGTGGCAAATTTCCATGCTACTCATGACCAACAAACTGCAGTATTTAGCCTGTACTCATGTTTACAGATGCTTCTTGTCCTGGTAAACACAATAAAACTTTATGGAAATTTTATGCACTTTTTCCCAAAAACATATCACCACCAAATTTATTGTTTCACATTAATTAATAGTTGCTATGATCTTTCTTGTAGCTCAGGGCGTGATTGGACCCATGATCTGTTAGATTCTTTATGTTTAGCGCTGTGAAATGATTTGCATAATTAATTATGGACTAAATAAATCTATTTTATTAACACATTGAAACCATATATAAAGGATAACTTTGTCAACTCAACAACCACACAAGTTTTATAATAGCAAAGAACTTTACACACAGGAAAAAATTTCTTTCACACATCTGTAACACAATTCCAGCACTGAAATATCAGGTATAAATAATGACTAAAATATATTTTATAGAGGTGGTGCTAAATAACTTTTAGGAAATTTAATAACTGCATTGTAGTACACACAAATGTATTGCTGATTATATTGAAGACAACTGCTGTCTGTCTAATGCCAAACCATTTTTGCTTCTCTTACAGCTATACACTGTCAATGTTGCAATAAAATAACTTTTAAGATGTTCTACTACTATCATCACTTTCTATGAGTAATAGTTAAATGCTGAAAATATATCATACATGTATGTGTTTAGTTTATTCGCTTGTTTTGAACTCAAAAAGGTGAGCAAAATGATGACAAAATTCTCTTCAGATATTGTCACATTATACATAACTGTTACTTATAGACAGTAATAATAGAAAGGGAACATTCTGTAAGTTACATTTAGCTTTGCAAATGTAACAATGCATAGCTGAGTTGCTTTTGGGTAGGGATGCCAGTTTTACTTGTAATTAAACCTGCTAGAGTCCTGATATCTCACTCATTAAAACAGGAGACAATGAACAAATGCATCTGAAATTATAACTTAAATATGTTCATTAGAAACTAAAACAAAAAATACGATAAAGGAACACTTTTGTATGTGTGAACATATATGCCAACTATATTGTTGTATTCATAGGTTTTCGTGTTTAGGAACAGAAACAACAAGCACAAAATAATGTTGTATACAAGGTGCATCTGAAAAGTTTGGTGAATTGTCCCATAATATATAAACTGCAGTGGTGAGGATGATATGCCCATGCATATAGATAGAGGGACATGTCAACAAGTACCCGCTATTATCCAAAGCACTGCAGTGAAACAGCACTGAGACCCACCTAACAGGGTCAGTGTGAGGACTTGTGTCATTGCAACATGGAGCGATGAACAGAGTGATGGAGCACTGCTTTAACATCACTTTTTGTTTCAAATTAGGCAAAACGACAACAGAGTCCCATGGAATGTTAATGCAACTCTATGGTGTTGAAACAGTGAGTAAAAAGTGTGTATTTGAGTGGTTACAGACATCCAACTATGTGTGACCTCAGTTGTTCAAGTAGTTCCACAAGACACGTTTGCTGACAGTTTCCAACAGCTGTACAAATAATGTCAAAAGTGCATTGTAGCCAGTGGGGATTACTTTGAAGGCTAGTAAAGGCATTTTGTTTGTAACTAGTTTCTTTATATTTTCCAAGATCATTCACCAAACTTTTCAGATGCATCTTGTAATTTACAAATTAACAATCCTAGCCGGCCGCAGTGGCCGAGGGGACTGAGGCACTCCAGTCACAGTCTGCGCGGCCACTACGATTGGGGGTTCGAATCCCCCCTTGGGCATGAATATTTGTGCCATCCTTAGTATTAGCTAGTTCATAGGTAGTTTGTAAGTTTAGGGACTGATGACCCCGTAGTTAAGTCGCATAAGCTCTACAACATTTGAACATTTTTTAACCATGCTACTACAGAAATAATTCAGAGCATCAAATCATTTTGTTTGCATATTATATATGACTCAGTCATTTTAATAAAGCCTAGTTATAACTGGACGTTAAATTTTAAGCTTCGTAGTGTCGCAAAAGTCGCAGTTGCGGAGAGCAGAGTCACCAATTATGTAGTCTTGCCACAGGCGCAACGAGTTCTGTTTTACATAATGCGAAAATAAGTGCAATGTATTTTAGCTGTTGTTGGATTTGTTAACACAGTCTGTATGTGTTTGCTGTCAGGTGAGACAGTATGCTGTATTAATGTTTCTTCAATGAACATATATATAAGCGTTTATCGCATGCAATCAACTTATGAACATATGTTTTCTTAAAACCATGACTTGTACTGGTGGCTAAACGACGAGAATTTATTTGTAATGAATCGGTACTGAGTACAAAAATGCAATGTGGCAACTTCACTTACTTTCATTTCAATACTATATTTTCTGTGAACTGGAAGTTATACTGAATAGATGTGAATCTACACTCTTCAGTGGAGTAGCCTACATTCTGAAACGAAATTTCCTTGCACACTGAATTGAGATTTATCTGCCAGGAAACTACATCAATGATGTTGGTGAAATTCGTGCATGCTTGTTTCCCCTTGGAAGGAAGGAACAAAGACGAGATTCTTGGTCATTAGCAGAAAACAGAGGAGATATCAAATACCCCAGGAAAATGCGCATGTTGTTGATCAGCAGAGCATTCTTGACATACTAATCGTAAAAGTTTGGAAGACTGGATGTAAAAATGCCAAAGGCTGTACAGAATCTTCAGAAAACTCTGCAGGTTAACTGTGTTGTTGTTATGGTCTTAAGTCCGGAGACTGGTTTGATGCAGCTAACCACCCAACCCTATCCTGAGCAAGCCTTTTCATCTCCTCATAAGAACGGCAACCCACATCTATTTGAATCTGCTTACTGTACGCGTATCTTGGTCTCCCTCTGCGATTTTTACCCCACACACTTCCCTCCAATGCTAAATTTACGATTCCCCGATGTCTAAGAATGTGTCCTACCAAGCGATCCCTTCTTTTAGTCAGGGTATGCAAAAATTCCTTTTCTCACCAATTCGGTTCAGTACCTCTTCATTAGTTATACGATCTACCCACCTAATCTTCAGCATTCTTCTGTAGCACCACATTTCAAAAGCCTCTATTCTCTTCCTGTCCGCACTGCTTATCGTCCATGTTTCACTCCCATACAAGGCAACACTCCACACAAATGCCTTCAGAAAAGACTTCCTTACACTTAAATTAATATTCGATGTTAGCAAATTTCTCTTTTCAAAAATGCTTTTCTTCCGATTGCCATTCTGCATTTTGTATCCTCTGTACTACGACCATCGCATGTTATTTTACTACCCAAGTAACAAAACTCATCTACCACCTTCATTTTTTTCGTTACCTAATCTAATTCCTTCAGTATCGCCTGATTTTCTAAGACCGCATTCCATTATTTTTGTTTTGCTCTTGTTACTGTTCATTTTATACGCTCTCTTCAACACACTGTCCATTCCATTCAACTGCTCTTCCAGGTCCTTTGCTGTCTCTGATAGAATTACAATGTCATCAGCAAAACGCAATGTTTTTATTTCTTCCCCCTGAACTTTAATCCCTATTCCAAATTTTTCCTTGCTTTCCTTCACCGCTTGCTCGATGTACAAATTGAATAACATCGGAGAAAGGCTACAATCCTGTCTTACTCCCTTCCCAACTGATGCTTCCCTTTCATGCCCTTCGAGTCTGATAACTGCGGTCTGGCTTTTGTACAAGTTGTAAATAATTCTCCTTTCCCTGGATTTCACCCCTGCTGACTTCAGAATTTGAAAGAGTGTATTCCAGTCAACATTGTCAAAAGCTTTCTCCAAATCTACAAAAGCTAAAAATGTAGGTTTGCCTTTCCTTAATCTATCTTCTAAGATAAGACCTAAAGTGAGTATTGCCTCCCGGGTTCCTACGTTCCTCCTGAATCCAAACTGATCTTCCCCGAGGTCAGCTTCTACCAGCTTTTCCATTCTCCTGTAGATAATTCGTGTTAAAATTTTGCAACCATGACTTATCAAACTGATGGTTCTGTAATTTTCACACCTGTCTGCGCCTGATTTCTTTGGAATGGGGATTATGAAATTTTTCTTAAAGTCTGAGGGTATTTCGCCTGTCTCATACATCCTACACACCAGTTGAAATAGTCTTGTCATGGCTGGCTTTCCCAGAGACTTTAATATGTCTGCGGGTATGTCATCTACTCCTGGGGCCTTGTTCCGACCTAGGTCTTTCAAGGCTCTGTCAAATTCATCTCTCAGTATAGTATCTCCTATTTCATCTTGATCTACTTCCTCTTCCCTTCCTACAACATCGTCTCTAAGTTCATTTCCTTTGTAGAGCTGCTCTATGTACTCTTTCCACCTTTCAGCTTTCCCTTCTTTGCTGAGAACTGGTTTCCCATCCGAGTTCTTGATATTCGTAGAGCTGCCCTTCCTGTCCCCAAACGTCTCCTTTATTTTCCTGTAGGCGGTATCTACTTTTCCCCTTCTTATACATTCTTCTACAGATTTGCATTTGGCTTCTAGCCACTCCTGCTTAGCCATTTTGCACTTCCTGTCAATCTCATTTTTTAGTCGTCTGTACTCCATTTTGCCTGTTTCATTTACTGGATTTTTATATTTTCTCCTTTCATCTATTAAATTTAGTATTTCCTGTGCTATCCAAGGACTTTTTGTTGGTCTTGCCTTCCTACCTATTTTGCCCTCTGCTGCCTTCACTATTTCGTCTCTCAATACTACCCATTCCTCTTCTACTGTTTTATTTCCCCCTGCAGGTTAACTACAGATGCATTTTCTGGGTATATTATACCACCTCTGTGTGAGGCTAATGCCCAAAAATGCCTTCCTTCTCTGGCGAAATCATGTACGTCCTGACAAATTAACCTCATTTTAAGCTTCAGGAATATTTCTTTTTAGCATTCTCACCACTGAAAAGTGGGAATTATCTTCAGTAACTGTTATTGGTGTGCAGAAGTCATTTCATGTGCCTGTATCAAACTGTTTCACACAATACACAATAAAAATAAATTATCATTATCATTAAAAAATTATTACATTTTGTTATGATTTCCCAATGACAGAAAACGTACCATTGAAATGAAAATACGAAAAATTATTAAGCAGTAAGAAGGTTTGAACACAGATCCTTTTCAGTGACAATGCATGATACTATTCATTACACCACTTTAATATTATGAAGTGGTTTCCTATAATAGGTATTCATATTATATGTCATGCAATAATTGCTTATGTACAAGTTTATTGTAGTAAAATTTATGTTACATATTGTCTCATAAAACAGCACTCGTATAAGGAGTGTGTAACAAGTCCGACAATAACTAATGTATGCTACATAACGTGAAGGCTTTCACGGCCAGCGTCTTCAGTAATTAACTACTGTTCGACCACGGCCTCTCAGCCCGGAAGTTTTAATTACTAATGTATGCTACAGTTATTTTCCCGTCATGAATTTCTTTGTACCTGACATCTAGTGGCAGCATTGGATACTCGCGTCGAGTACCAGCTACAGCCACAACCTTCAGGGCCCAAGGAAGCTCAGATTTTAATGTCCAGTTAATTATATAAATTATTCTGCATTTTTAAAAACTTAAAATTATAAATTTTCAAATCACAGAATCTTAGAAAAAGATTACCCCTGTAGTTAGGCCTTCTAAAAACTAAACCAAATCATATTCTGTTTTGTTGCCATCACACAACTGTACTATGTATCTAGCCAATTTTCACACTAGTCGTCAGTTATATAAAATTGTCAGAACGACATATTTTGGAACCAACCTCATCCCATTCTCAAGTCCTAAAAATTAAAACGAATCAGTCATCAGGCAATGTCCACCTTTAAAATATATTCAGCATCAGTGAATTGTCATGCAATAATCTGACATGTTGTCGGTTTGCAGAACCACTATGAACTTTTTAATTTTTAGGACTTGAGAATGGTATAAGTATGGTCCCAAAACATGTCATTCTCACAATTTTATATAGCTGACAACTGGTATGAGAACTGGCTAGATAAAATGAACCAAACCAGAAGTATACTTTCAACAGTGTCAACTGAACGTTTATGCCCCCTCATCGTTTCTTTGTATTTACATCAAAGTATATATTTGTTCTTTGTTACTACTGCAGGTTGGCATGGAAGAAAAAATATTCACACATATAATATAAATGATTATATTGCTCATGATATTCTATTTCTAATTTGGACAATATAACTATCAACTTTTTATAAACTGATTTGTTTTCCCAATGTGAAGATTGTAATTCATAGATTGAATAGTTTTTAATGTGATGATCTGGTTGAATAAAAATGTGTCATTTGTAATTTTTTCAAACATTCAACTGATTTTTCTCCATCCTACCATTCAGATAATTTTTCCTAATGTCATCCACTAAAACATCAAGTATTTTAATGGTATTGTAGACAGTTTCGAATAGTCAATCACTGTTTTATAAAATTTAACTGTTTCTTCATGAAAGATGTCAATTTAGGTTCTGAAAATTACTCCCTTTTCATTCATTTATGAAACATTTCCTCCAATATCATTTCCCATTTCTAGTTTTACTTTCTTGTATATATTTCTAGTAACATATCTCTCCTGTCCTCCAAAATTGGCATTGATACTGCTAGCTTCAAATTCAATGCATTTCTTCACGTCAGTTATTCATTTTTATTTTATTAAATCATTTGATCACTGTGTTTTATATCTCCCATCTTAAACTTTAAAGGCTCAGTTGTTTTGTATTTGTACATCTGTTGTTATAATATTTCATCAAAATTACATTTATTTTTCATTCTAAGGCTATGAAATGAGCAGCTTTGAATTACATGAGATCAACTGGATGATTTACAAGAACTTGCTTGCTCAAACATAGTGGTTTTGTTTTTCTAGTTTAGTAAAACTGAGTGACAATTTTTAAGTCATTTGGTATTAACTTAGTGACATCGTCTGAAAAAGAAAAATATATTTTTCATGTGTAATGTAAAACAATTGTGATGGCGTAGTTTTTTTCCTTCTTCAGTGTTGTATTTTACAAAGTGTTTTACACCTACTTGAGAATGATAAGTTAATTTGGGTTTTTATTTTTCAATGTGATGCTGTACATCTGCTAGTTTATAAAAGTCTGTACATCTGCATTTCTTTCATGACTAATACTTAAACATATATTACAGAGTTTGCAGAAGGTCGGATAAATTGTTTGTCTTTGTGAAAAGAGGAATATTTCTTGTTATATTGACTTCAAAATTATCGCTCTCTTTCTCAGTTTTAATCACTGTTACAGCGGTCTGAGGAGGATGGGGCATTGCAGGGATAAGCAGATAACAACAACATAAACTGTGGTGATCATCCAATATGGAAATAACAAGGTTTTGGGATGTGCACTGTAAGTAGGATATTTTTTTAATAACAAATACTAAATAAAATTAATTGAAGTGATAATGACTCAATAAACATAACATTTAAAACTATAATATTGTAATTAGCATTTTCCACTTTGTTAAATCATATTAGGAGCAAGAAGAAAAAGCATGACACAAACTGAGAGGAACCAGGGTTTTATGAGTTCTTAAAATAGTTGCTGAATTCTAATTAGGCCTATTAGCTCATTGCATCAGTAGCAACCTATCGACATAAGATGTATAAATATATTATATCTACATAAATATACTTTTCCAAACTTCTTCATCAAATACCTTCCAGTCAAATAAATACATTAACAATCAGAATTCCTATGAGGCTGCACCTACAGTTGAAGGCTGATAGTGATGACTGTGAGAACGATTGTAAGGAACAAGGTATGCTGCATGCTGAGTAGAGGATTTATTACCAGAAGTTGTTAAGAAGATAGTCAGACATTTTAACGTTACAAAAGATGTATTCTGGACACCAGGACTTGAATTTCAAAACTGGGACAATCCCTATTAATTAGAACACCAGTCAATCCTGGTCTTGAAACACAGAGATCTACTGATGCTGCACTAAAATGAGTTTTATCCAGTAAAAATAGCAGTACAGCTGTGCATTTCACAGTGCAATTCTTAAGCTTACGGCCGGCCACGGTGGCCGAGATGACTGAGGCGCTCCAGTCATGGTCAGCACGGCCACTATGGTCGGGGGTTCGAATCCCCCTTCGGGCATGGATATTTGTGCCGTCTTAGTTCGTAAGTAGTTCATAAGTAGTTTGTAAGTTTAGGGACTGATGACCCCGTAGTTAAGTCCCATAAGCTTTACAAACATTTGAACATTTGATTTTTAAGCTTACGAAAATATACTTTGTGTCTCAAATTGAGATTCCTATGATGATATACCACTGAAACGTTTAATAAATATGACTGCATTTTTTATCAGTTTGGTGCCTTACCCATTATGTTTTTCATCTTTTTTTACTATGTTGCTGGATAGATTTTCAGCACATTCTGATAATGTGGAAAATTACAGTGCCTCACTCACAATTGGATTTTGATTTCACCAGCTATCTTATAGACCATAAGACCACAAGACATTACTTATTCTCTGATTAACAAATGTGGCTTATATAGTAGTATTTGTAATATTCTGAAGATATACATACCACAGAAATTGAACTGATGGTCAGTTTCTAGGTACCAGGTGCTAAAGGTACATAACACAGCGGTACCTTTATTTAAAGTCTGAGTGATGATTGTTATTAATAATGTACACAGTATCATTAGAAATTAAATATTACTGTTGCCAGACATTATCCATTGCTGGTAATTTCATCTGGACATTGAAGATGAAAAAGTGAGGTAATTTTACTTATTTTCTCCTTCCCTATTTTTATATAGGATATGTAGGGAACTATTTCTATACAATTTGTAAAGAGTCAGAATAATATTGCTTCAAGACTACAAGTTATATGACTGCTGACGTGGCACAATGGATAGCACCACTGATTGCAGTGCTGATGCTCACCAGTTCAATCCTGTCCACTGGCAAAAATTACTTTCTAATTATCATTTCCAGAATGTTCTACATGTTTCTTATATTCACTTGTAATTTCTACATGTTTCTTATGTTAAATATTCTTCTAATTCCTGGTACATTGTGCTGTGTGTATATTTCATTTCAGAATAAACCTGCTTTCAGTAAAAGTGCGTGTTTAGTTGAGAACTGTGCATTCGAAGCCTGCTTCCATTTCATTGTGACATTTCATAGTGACAGTATCATGAGTATGAGTGCACATGAAATTCTCAGTTGGCTTCATAACACAGATTCTTTCCATTGATGTTTTTGTAGTCTATTAGAATGTTTCAAAAACAATCAAACCATATTATTATAGTCAGACACGCGTTAATGTTAATAAAATGTTGACTTATGGATATAAGTTTTATAGTAAATATATTTTTAAAATTAATGAATCAGCATTTGATTCCATCAAAAATATTTGTTTTCGTTTTTCTTGCAAGATATAAAGAAACATGTCATATAAAAATTATCTTTCATTAAAAAGTATATTGTGTGTTTTTTTATTATTTTCGTCATCATTCTTATTTGATAAAATTTGGTACTGAATATCAAAATCACATTTGTGTCTATCTGTAAAAACAAATAAGACAATTAAACTTGAATAGCTACAAATTTATAGGCGAAATTTTCATTTATCACAATATACCTCAAATTTTAGTTGGCTTTTTATTTGGAGGTCCTTTATAAGAAATGTTCAATCATCAGATATTATGATGATCAACTACAAAACTTGAGTAATCAGTTATTTCCTCAATGAACTCTGTACAGTTCTCATCCTGTTGATCTACTTTAGATCAATTTCATTTTTGTTGGAGGAAAATAAAGGCAGTATTTTTGCTTGATATTTATTGGTCTTCTGACTACAAAACATACAAGTATTGCTATTTGGAGCAATACTTACAGCACTTTCAGCAGAGATATTTTGAGATTTAATAGGACTGTTTTGGCTACCAGAAGTATAATGCTTGGCTGAGGTACAAACCTTCAAATGTTTGTAAACATATTGGACCAAACTACTATGGTCATCAGACCCTAGACTTACAATCTACTTTAACTTATGCTGAGGACAACACACATACCCATAACTCAGGGTAGACTCAAACCTACGACAGTGAGCAATCTCACACACTGGAGTGAAGTGCCTTAGGACACTCGACCATTCCACAGCAGAGGCTCAGCAAAAGTATTGTAATCAGGTATAAGAGAAGTTCCCAGACTATGAGACTGTGAAATAGATAACTGGGGCTGAGTACACTGTGAACCTACCTTAGATCTTTATGAACAAGCTGAACATTGGATTGTCTGTAATAATCGACCATTTTTCCTTTACAGCAGTCTTTGCTGTATTTGTATATTTACATCAGTCCTGTAAATGCCTTATAACACTGTCTGCGATAAGCGTGTTCAAAGTAATCGACTGACAAAACATCTAGACATAAATAAATTCTGTCTGGAACAGCAATTAGAATTGTGTGCAACAGAAGCAGTGTTCCATAACAGATTCTATATAATAATCAATATTTACTGAGCATCTGAAGGAAATTACAATGTATTCCTAAATCATCTAGAAGCTCTAGTGGCTTCTCTAACAAGAAGAAAAAAGAAATCTTGGTAAATGGTGATTTTTTTATTCAGATTTTCCTATGCAGTCTTCCACTAAATATTTTTTGCAGTCGGTAACATTGTCTTTCAATCTAACTCAAACTGTAAATTTTCCAATAGAATAACTAAATCCTCTAGAACAGCAATTGATATCATTTTATAGACGAATCAAAGGGACAAAATCATATCGTAAAAAACGATAAGCCATGGACTATCAGATCATGACATGCAGCTCGTTGCTTTAGGTGTAGATTCTAAAATTATGTAGACTGCTAAATCTGAATACAGGAAAGTATTCAATCCACCAAAAGTAGGATATTTTAGAAAACTGCTCAAAAATGTGCACTGGAAAGATGTTTATAGTGCTCATAACATATTCACGAAGAATGTCAATATCATCTTTGCAAACTGATTTACTTTAAACAGAAGCTTACAATAAAACCACAGATTACACAAGGAGTAAAGTAAAATGTCTGTCAATCAAGAATAGCTCCAGTTCTGATTATTAATTAAATACAACAAAGGGTATAAAGAGAGATCATCAGACTACAGAACGAGTTCTCGAAACTCCTAGAAAAGATAATGTGCAAACAGATTCTCAACTACTTGATCACAAACAACATATTGTCCAAAAGACAGTTTGGATTTCTGAAAGGTTCCAATATCCAGAAGGCATTTACACCTACATTGAGAATGTACTTACTTCATTAGATAATAAATTAAGCAGCAGGTCTTTTGTGTGATTTGTCAAAATGTGAACCAAACACTGTTTTAAGTAAACTATAATTCTATGATGTCATGGGCAATGCTCCAAATTGGTTCAAGTCATGCCTCATCTACAGGAAACAAAGGATAGCAGTGCAAGGGACTAGTGAATTAAGCCATCAGTAAACATCAGATTGGGAAGAACTTACATGTGGCGTCCCACAAGTATCCATCTTAAGGCGATTGCTTTTTCTTGTGTACATTAATGACCTCTCATCAGTTACACCGCCAGAAGCAGAGTTTGTTTTGCTTGGAATTGATACTAGTATTGCAATAAATAGCATGTCAAGGATAGTTTTAGAAAGGTCTGCTAATGATGGTTTCATGGCCAATTTTTGGCGCTGTTGACCGCGATATTGAGCGCCTTAGGCGCCAACTGATTGACGTTAATCTTTGAAAAGACCCGCTACATGCAGTTAAGAACATGTAAGACATTTCCATCCAGCATTTCATTAAGAGAGGTTGAAAGCATTAAATTCCTGAGATTACTACAATTCAGTTGGAGGAACACACTACAGAACTGCAGAAACGACTTAACAAAATTGTATTTGCGATTCGAATCTTATAAGACATAAGCTTCACTTGCAAGGTAAATCAGTCAAATCTAAGGGCCATATATTCAAGATAATGCCTAGGAAATATAGCTACCAACAATACATGTAAAATATTGTAGGAAATTGGAACAAAAGGCTTCCTTTCGTTCTCAGAACATTTAAAAGATGCAGCAGTCTTAATAAAGAAATTACTTACACTACAGTAGTGCGTCCTATTTTGGAGCATTGTTGCACATTGTGGGATACACGCCAATTGGGCCTAACGGATAATATAGAGAAAATTCATAGGAGGCCAGCTAATTTTGTATTATCGCGAAATGGGGGAGAGAATGTCACAGAAATAATGCACGAGTTGCAGTGTAAATCATTAAAAGAAAGGCGTTATTCGCTGTGGCAAGATTTATTTGCGAAATTCCAGTCACCAGCTTTCTCTTCCGAGTTTCGAACATATCGTCTTAGCACCCACCTACACAGGGAGACAAAATTATCATAATGAAATTAGAGAAATCAGATCGAAAACGGAAAGGTTCAGCTGTTTCTTGTTCTCATGCACTATTAGACAATGGAACGGTAGAGATATATCATAAAAGTGGTACGATGAACCCTCTCCCATACACTTAAATATGATTAGTGGAGTATTTATGTAGATGTAGACGACATAAAAATAAAAAGCTTGCATACTTTGCTTACTTTCAATGCATTATGTTATGTGGTTGATATTTTTGGGTAGCTTTTCATCAGACAAAAGTTTTCAGAGTCCAAAAGCAAGCAATACATATTATTTGAGGAGTGAAGTTATGAACATCCTCTTCAAAGGACTTGGTATACTATCTACTGCTGCCAAGCATATTTGTTCCTTTATGAAATTCGACATAAATAATATATCCCTTTTCCAACAAACGGCTCAGATCATACATTCAATACTAGCAACAAAAACGATCTACACAAGGACTTAAAAGCAATTCAGAAAGGGGTCCACTACAGACAAACATACAGTTTCAATAATTTACCATAAAAATATTAGCTACAAATAAAGATCAGTTTGAGAGGAGCCTGAAAGACTTACTAATGATGAACGCCTTCATTGACTAATTTTTCTGTAGAACCCAATGATCTGTGTAATCATACTATTACTATTATTATAACAGCTTGTGACATGTTCCATGAGGATCTCCTCAGTATGGTTATATGGACCGAACAACTAATCTATCCTTACATTTTAGATAATGTTCTTTCCTGGTTTTACAACTATTCGGCACTTTTCTAACAACTCTTCCATAAATAATGTTAAATTCATATCAGAAGTATCACAAAAAACACAGTTTAATAAATCTGCCATGGTATTTTTTAAACACTGAAATACCTTCATTTTACTCACAAATGTTGGCTCCAAAATAACAGCAGTGCAGAGAGACAAGTGAATATTACCAGAGTCTACTGTAAGAGAGCCATGAAAGTCTCAGAGATTTTAAACAGTTTAGCTACTGCAATGCTGTCAATCAACGGGGTACTATAAACATGACATGAAACGATTTTGTATTATATGGAATGTGTTGGTTTATATATTTACACAGCAAAATATATTGATCAAAACACTATTTAGGAACATCTTGTACATTTTCTTCAGGATTGATATCTACACATTTCTTTTCACCCTTTGTTTAATTTTCACAAAATTTCTTTTGTTTTCAGGATTTATAAATCTATAAACTTTAAAGTCTTCACAACATGAAATATTTTTTTTCCAAATTTGGAGTCCCATTTTCTTCTACGGCTGTCTGGAAATTTTAGTCTGGCCTTACATCCAAGAATTCTAAAATGATTTAAATCAGGTTTGTTTCCAGGCAAAACTTCACATGGAGTCTTGTGTGGTACCGGTACAGCTGTAGTAGGTGATCTGTTATTTAGATACACTGCAATTGATAATGTTTCTGCCCAATAGCTTTTGGTAATCCTGCATTCTATAACTTCTTGCTTTTTCTATAACTGTTCTGTTAGCCCACTTTCCTACTCCATTTTGAGCAGGTCTATATCGAATTGTAGTTTGATGCTTGATCCAAATTCACTTAATTGTTGCCTAGCCTACCACATAAGATAAAAACAATACCATCATATCCACTCTAATACAGAACCCTAGGGGCATTTTTATTAAACCAATGCTATTTTTCAGTACCTGAATTTTTAGATCACCTTATATAATAAAGACTTGAACCAAAACACTGTAAATACTGTCAGCAGTGCACATTCTTTAAGCCACAGCTTTTGTTTTTTTTATTTTTTATCTTTGTACCTACATAAATAATACTGATTCTGTGCCATATATGTCTGTTTATATTATATGTGTGTGTATATGTTTATCTATTTGTATCCCACAATCTGGAAAGATTTTTGGATGAATAAATAAATAATAAACTGGTTATTTGCGTATTCAATACCATTGTCTGATCTGAAAAATTTCACTTTTTACCATTCTGTTTTTCGATCCTGGCATGAGAACTAGCAAATATCTTGTTCACTTTCTCCTTGGTTCTAAGAGAATATACATGTGTATATCTTGAAAAGTCATCAATGAAGGTTATAAAATAACAACTGCACCCTACAGATTCCTCTTCTATATATCCACAGAGATATGTGTGTATTAGCTGCAAAAGCTCAGTAGACCTACTTTTACTTGTTTTACACATATTTCACAAGGAGATTTATAACTCTTACATTCCTTTACCCTTTTAGTCATACCATTTAACAAGACCATACTTTTTCTAGGTAACGTTTTACTGTAGTGTTTAAATCAACATATTTTGCTATGTAAAATATTGCAAGATGTTAAGTATGTACAAGAATATCCTGTTCAGGACAAGGAAATGGGTTTGTATTCAACATACAAAAAAGAAGACACTTTTTGATGTTATAAATGCAAAATAAAGGACCATTTCGCATCACAATTCATGGTAAAGGCAAGTACAGCTTAGGACCCAGAAAGGAAGGTAACTAATAAAGGTAAGGCAGTTATTGCATATTATTCTCATGGTAACATTAAAGATAGAGTGTGAACTAGTAGGAAAAATAAACTTCAATTTGAATGTCAAAGGTGAATCACAAGATATACAGTACATGATGTACATTATGTGAAGAATATTCCCACAAACTTTCTTTCACTAAGTGAAATGATGAATAAAGCCAACCAAAGTAATTTTTTTCCAATGGTGCAGAAATAATTGGTCACAATAGTAATGTGATAGCTATAGCAAGTAAAGATAGAGATAATTACAAATTAAATGTTCTTCAGCTTAGAAATGGTTGCCCAGTATATTCTGGAAAAGATGTTTTATGGCACCGAAGGCTAGGACATCTTAATAGAAAATGGGTTAAATTTTACTTCTAAGTACTTTACCTTGACATGCTTTGTCTTAAAATGCGTGTTATGCAAATATCTTTAATGTGATGTTTCATTTTACCTCCAAACATTCGTAGTAAGGAAGATTAAATACGAAATCCGTCAAATACGGTACAGTACTTTGAACTGAA
Source organism: Locusta migratoria (assembly GCA_026315105.1). Lineage (NCBI taxonomy): Eukaryota > Metazoa > Arthropoda > Insecta > Orthoptera > Acrididae > Locusta > Locusta migratoria. The sequence continues at coordinate 371,497,949 of CM048747.1, read as the reverse complement.
GGTTACGCAATGCGATGTTCCTTTGTTACGCTAACTGAACACAGGGCATGTGATCTAGTCAGCCAACCACAGCACACTGTAATAGCATTGGTCAGCCAATAGTAGTCATCCAATACTACACTTTCCCACTGCGGCAACATGCAAACACGAATGGGTATCGTTCAAGTTGAAATATGCATATTGTATAGTAAGAATCGAAGTTATTCCTTCACATGCTATGCCCGCATATTCATTTGTATGATTGTCAAAAGTATATTTGTTTTTTACTGATATGTCATTTTAAAGGATGTGCTTTACGAAAATAGCTGTTTATTAAACATTGATCTGTCTGCATCACATGAGGGTTTTTATTTATTTTTTTACGTATCACATTAATCTGGGCAATGCTTTGATTGCAGTAAAAGATCGATTTATCTGCATCTACTGACATTCTTTTTTTTTTCTTTAAATTAACTGAAACATGAAGATTCATATCGTACTTTCGTGCATGCATAAAGTTTTTGGTTGGATGGATGTTTAAGGGGGACAAAACTACAATGGTCATCAGTCCCCCATTTCACCACAAAGCGTCCAAAGAATACTGTGGGCATGCAAGAGATAGGCCCAGAGTTAATGTGTAAAGTGGGAGGGGAATCCCACAGAGTCCATAAAACATCACCAAAAACGACAAGAAACAAAACATAAGGATACCATCACACAAAGACAGCTTACAACAAGGAAGCCGATGGCTGTTGTTGGTCAACCATAAAAATAAAATAGGAAAAGTCAACCACTCGGCATCACAAGCAAATATCTAGTTAGAGAGAATGATAAAACCCCCCTGCTCAAATAAAATGTAAAACAGAATCTGCCATTGTAGCATCGTCACCTAAAACATCTGATAAAACATTAGGGAGGTTAAAATTTCAGCCCAAAGGAGATGTCCATGGGTGATCCACGTATTCCCAATGTGGAGGTGACACAAACACTGAGTCCCGGCGAGAGCCACGCATTGAGGAGCGCCACGCGCACGTAGTCTCCTTGACAATCCGTAGCTTGTTAGGCGTGCTCAGGCTACGCAACTCAGCATCCCAAATCTGATGTACCCGGTGGAGCAACAAGGAACGGAGATCAGGAGGTGGGAGGCCGATCTCTAAGCTAGAGGCATTAACAACCTGTTTGGCAAGCCCATCGGCACGTACGTTGCCTGGGATGCTAACGTGCCCTGGAGACCAAAGAAACACCACAGACCTACCAGACTGACCAAGGGCAAAAACAGTCTCTCGGATGGCCATCACCAATGGCGAATGTGGGTAGCACTGGTCCAGGGCGCGTAAGCTGCTCAGGAAGTCACTACAAAGAAGGAAAGACTCACCTGAGCAAGAACACATATGCTCGAGAGCACGGAAAATGGCCACCAGTTCCGCAGTATAAACACTGCAGCCCTCTGGCAAAGTCTGCTGCTCAACATGGTCGCCGTGGATGTAGGCAAAGCCAATGCGGGCAGTTACCAACGAGCCATCTGTATAAACTATGTCATAGACAGGGTGCTCAGCAACAACAGCGCAAAACTGGCGACGGAAAGCCTCAGGGGGAACCGAGTCCTTGCACCCGTGGGCCAAGTCTAAATGAAGATATGGCCGTGGAAGCACCATGGAGGTGTGCGTTAACGGGCCCGAAATGGAGGTGAGAGAGGATAGGACTCGAGCTCCTCCAAGAGGGACTGCATGCGGATGGCTACTGTGCATCCTAACCTGGGTCGCTGCTACTGGTGTCGGACGGCCACAGTGGAAAAAAGTAGGCGGTAGTTTGGGTGTCCTGGTGTACTATATACTCAGGCTGCATATGCTGCCAACAGTTGTTGGCGGCAGACTCATAATGGGGGGATGCCGGCCTCTGCTAGTAGACTGGCCACAGGGCTGGTTCGGAAGGCTCCCGTCGCAATGCGAACCCCACAGTGGTGAATAGGATCCAACATGCGCAACACTGAAGGCGTTGCAGAGCCATAAGCGAGGCACCCAAAGTCTAACCGCAATTGCACCAAGGCTGTATAGAGCCGCAGCAGGGTGGAGTGGTTAGCCCCCCATGTGGTATGACCCAGACATTGAAGGGCGTTGAGATGGCCCCTGCACTCCCATTTCAGATGACGAATATGAGGGAGCCAAGTCAGTCGGGCATCAAAGATCAGTCCTAGGAAATGGTGAGTGTCCACGACAGGAAGCAGTTGGCCGTCAAGATATAGTTCAGGGTGGGGGTGAACTGTCTGAGGCCGACAGAATTGCATGACATGGGTTTTGCCGGCGGAAAACTGGAAATTGAACTTCTATCAAACTTATGGGGGCAGTGACATGCAGTGAGAGTTGCATGTTTTCTCGTCATGAATGTTCGCCAATTTTGTTCCTGAATATGTCGCGATTTCCATAGGGTGTCGTTATGTTTGGGCTAAACGGTATATACTCCTTGCATTATACATATTAAAATTATTATCTGTAAAAAATCGATAATTGAAAATGCATACAATTATTTCGTCATAATATCTGAAAGAAACAAATGAAGAAAGACTAAAAAGATTTTAGCTACATGGTTCCGAGTTGGAATAATGGCGTGCCATATGTGTGTACTGGGCGAGCTTGCATGCTATCGTTTGAAGAAGGAAAACCTGTGGGCATGGCTAGTGGAGCATGGGGCACTCCCATCTTCCATGGAGTGCCCATGATGACACGTCCCATGCAAGCTTCGACCTGGGCTGGAGGCATTCCAGTGCTGGAGGCCGCTAAGGGTGTAGTATAAGGACAGTCATATGCTCAATGTGCAGTGCACGTTCAGGCGCAGTGCCTGGAATGGTAATTGGTTCACTAACTCTCGATTGATGGTTAGAAAAATCTCGACTTCTGCGCCATATGGATCGCCACGTCCTATCTGAAGACCGAAAGACTGATTTCAAATTTAGGCTTCTCTACTGGTACGGTCGTCGATTGGTTGCAAAGTGTTAATCGAGTGGGCGATAAGCAATTCTCAACAGTTAGGGGGATCAGGAGTTATCGTTAAAACAGACGAGGTGAAATTTGGGAAAAGGTTGAAGAATCGTCGGAAATTGGGTGTTCGGTGGAATTCAGTAAGGGTCGAAAAAGTGTTTCCTTGAGCCCGTTGAAGATTGGACCAGTGAAAGCTTGTTTAGAATCATAAAAGAAAAGATCCTCCCTGGGACGGCGATCATTAGCGACTGCTTTCTGAAGGTTTTCAGCACCTTAGAGTGAACCATAGATTGAACTTTGTAGATAGGAAAGATCGTTCCGTACACACTCAGAACGTAGAGAGAATGTGGCGTGATGTCAGAGGTGCCATCCCATGACATGGCAAAAGGCCGGCCAGTTCGCAGGTTATCTGGCTGAGTACCTGCTCCATCGAGCACATTGCTCGAATGAAATATTGCATCACTTTTTCGTTCAGGTGGGTAAACTTTACCCTCCAGGAGGAACTGTAGTGCAATAATTCTTTCAAAGAATGCTGCAAGAAGGCAAGTGACTACAATTACGTGCCCTTGAATAAAATTCACCTACAGCATGAATAGGTATGTGATAGCATCACTTTGTCTATTACAATACCATTCACATAAGTTTTTACGGTAATTTTATTTCGTTATTTATCCTCAGCGAAATCTGTTCTCGTGTGTTGGGATTAACCAAGTACGGTTCATATGTTGCACTCCAACTCTGCTTTTCGATTGGCTACACAGACTCGGCTTCATTGGTTGACAAACGAACATCACGATGTGTAACTTCATTTTCACACTTCGCTAGACTCAGGCACCAATTTCACCATTTTCATAATTATACTTCACTATTACGAAAAACACTCCTGATACTACATAACATTAAAGAAGTTCAATAAACAAGCCGCTTTCAGAGCGATTTTGTGTTCTACATTGCCCAGTAGTGACATTAAGAACATGTGTTTCATTATACTTCATGTGGTCCCATCGAGTGCTGGTCTGTGGATGCGGTTAACTGGCGGGTAATTCGAAGGTGTAACTAGTGGTCCAAACCCGGTGATCTCCGGTATTAAGGCTAGTCTACACGACGAAACTAGGTTGCGAAACTCATTGCATGAAATGAATTTCGCGCAACTGGTTTCGTGTATATCTGTAGACACAGCGCCAATACTACACACTTCAGTTTCGTTGTTTTGTGAGTGCCGTAGTCGCCATAAAATGAAAGTTTTGGTAACTGTAAGAGGTGTGGCGAATCTATTGCTTGTCTATTTGAGGTCGCTGCATAAGACTAAACATAAAAAGAATAAGAAACGTGTTTGGGTTCGTGAATGGATTTAAAAAAGACGTCAGCTCTGTTGCTCAGCGACCTTGCTGAAAGAAATTGTGATTGAAGATCCTAGAAGTTATTTTAATCAACTTTGAATGTCACCAGAGAAGTTCACGTTCCTTATAAACAGAGTTAGTAATTCAATAAAGAAACAAGTTACCGTTATGCGCACAGCATTGTTACCAGAACTGAAATTACAAATTGCATTACGTTTCTTGTCAAGTAGATATTCGCCTCTGCAGTACTTCTACCATGTTCCAAAATCCACAATTGCCATACTTCGTTTGTATAGGTATTTTGAATTGGATGTATTTTAGTTTGCAATTCACTAATCGTCAACAGATCAATATTTAATTTCACAAATAATTGCTAGAAGAGCACTAACATGCCATTAAAATCGCACAAACACCTACGAAACGCATATATGTTCAAAAACCGAATTATTTCTTCTGTTCCCCCCTGTATATTATATTTTGTTCTGTATTGGTCATAACCTAACCTCAAAACACGCGCAATCAGTTTCGTCAAAGTTGGAAGGTGCCAAAACTGTTTAGTTTCACCAAAGAGTTGCGCGGATGCCTGCCACGCATGCGCATTGGCTAGAAGCACAGTTTCATGAAACATAGTGTCGTCGTGTAAACTAGCCTTTACTGTAGGAGGTGCCAACCTAATCGGAGGCTGGCCAGAGAAAACGGAGGCGCGCCGGAATATCTCTGGCCAGAAGGCGCATCCGATGAGTGCGCTCCACACCGTCATTTCTGCTACTACTGCATAGGCAAAACAAATAAGGCTGTTGTTTTGAACTTGCGGGAACGTGTTCTTTCATATTTTTGTATTACACATAGAAGATAATTAATGATCGCAAATTTTCCTTGTGTGAAAAGTCTTTTTCTGAGTAAAAATTTCATTTTTAATCATAAAATAATGTTTCTAGACATGTTAAAACGTCGATCCGATGTGTGGTAGTTCTTTGAGAGTGTGGACTGTACGTCACTAGTAGTGGAACATCTAATCTTGAAGACAATTTAAACAGATTTCATAAACATTCCTACAGTACCAAGGGAAAACAATATGAAGGTGGTTAAGAATGGCAAAAAAAAAAATTTCGATAAAAAGAAAAAAAAAAAAAAAAAACGATACCTTCAACCATGACACATTTCATTATTTCCACAATGAAAACAATCGTAATTGTGGAAGACATGCCGAGATAGCTGCAAAGCTTCCATTCAAAATGCTACGGTAAAACTAGCACAAGCAAAGCGACACAAAACTGTGATAAAACAGAACACTAACACCAGTCTGTTCTTTGGCGCTTATATACAATGTTTGAATTATTTTTGTGGACAGACTATTTGACAATGTAGCAGGTCTACACTTGCTTGCAATGTGATACTTTCAGTTTTAATATTGTTATGTATAGACGCTTGTCTCCATTTACGTGCCCATGACATTACACTGTGTTCACTATGTTCAAATTGATATCATAAAGAGACACATTTATATGAAGACGGTAGGACAATGTGTATACATTAACAGATTCGAGAGTTTTTGACAGAAAGCTAATAGAACACCATTTGTTAAATATACGACATGTACAAATGTATTACCTCAAATAATAATAAACTTTTGTAGTAGAAGAAAGAAAGAAAAAGAAAGTTAGAACAGTTACAGAGAATTAAAATGTTCGCACTTCTTGGGAATCGATCTCAGGGCCTTTAGCTGTACAAACTAACACACTACTACCTGACCTATACTGCACCCAAATAGAACTGATCTGAGTTTTAGTCTTATAAGGGCATTGTGAAACTTTTATCAAGAATTCTATGTTTACAAAACTTGTATTATAACAAACTCGTATCAGAAAAATTTGATTTTGGTTTATATTTATGGAACTAATGCTGGGAAACAGCATCTTTTCGTGCTACGCAAAATACACTGCAAAATCAAATAAATATGGCAAGATTCGTCTCCAAAATGGCGTCTGCTCGTTTTGACATGTCCAACCGGATCTTACTGAGGTGCCATATTTTGTAGCAGTTATCTAATACATAAAGAAGAGTGGCAATTTCTATGTTTGTACCAGTAATAAATAAAAATATATTGTTTCATTCAGATCTGTCACTGTGACACAGCCTACATAAAAATTAATGTAGGGTTGGGAACTTTACTGTACATTTTAACATAATTCTAGTTTTTATTCCAAGCTGATGCACTAATTTTCAAAATATATTTCGTATAAAACTTCTGTCTGAAAGCCAACATTTTATAAACATATCGTAATTTGTTACTAAGCATTTAAGTATGGTTTGATTGTTATTGAAAAATTCCACTAGACCACAAAAAACAAACAGAGTGGGCTTTGTTACAACTAGTCTTCTGATTATCACAAGTGCGCTCATATTCAGGGCATTTTTAATTCTGTAGGACTTGATATTTAGCCCATACGATTTGTCTTGCTCATTACAAATAGTATGGTAATAGTTCCCTAAGAATTCTACATACAAAACAATTTTTCGTGAACTTTAAAGCGTCTGATTGAAATTAGCATCCACAGAAAATATCTGGCAATATTTATTATTAATTTCTAATGATACTATGTCCTTATTTATGAAAATCATCACTCAGACTTTAAGTAAAATTACTGTTTTTTTGTCCCTTTAGCACCTGGTACCCAGAAATTTGCCACATGCTCCAGCTAGATGGTATGTGTATCTTCAGAGTATATGGTAATACTCGTACTACTACTACTAATAATAATAATAATAATAATAACAATATGAATGTTATTGTCATTGAACTTTTACAAGCAATAGACAAAGTCAACATTAATAATAATACATAAGTAAAATATTGTGTGGATAACATTATACACTGAGTATGTTAAAACAATGAATGATATCTCCCCATTCATGTTATGATACTGAAATTTCACAGAGAATCAGATTCAAAACATAGGGACTAGGCACTAGTCTGTTATACAACCTTTAAATAAATTTAAAAATAAATTACTTATTTCCGCAGGTAACGTATTAAATATTTTCAGGTCTAGCACATTATAACTATATAATTATTTAGACAATTTACATAATGGATCATTTATTTTCTTGCAGTTGCTTGCATCATAAGATTGAATATATTCTTTTGAGACATTTTTGTGTGAATATATATATATATATATATATATATATATATATATATATATATATATATACACAACTGTAAGACAACCTAATTTTGTGAAAAATGGTTTTGCATGTTGTTCCCATTTTCCTGAGGCTGCGATAACCCTGACCACTCTTTTTTGCAGTATAAGAATATCATGGGATTGGCTGCTATTCCCCCAAAAACGAATTCCATAATACATGATACTCTGAAAAAATGCAAAGTATACTGATCTAACATATTTATCTGGAACAAAGCTCTTTAATTTTCTCAGCAAAAAAATTCTGTAAAAAATTTAGCACTTTTCTACTTTATGTGTAGTTCCCAAGAGAGTTTACGGTCTAAAGTTTAAGCCTAAAAACTTAATACTACCTGGGTTGTCTATATCTGGTAAATTACAAAGAATAAAAAATATTTGTTGTGTTTTACCTTCATTTAAACAAAAGCCATTACCTCTAAACCAAATAGAAGCCTGAGATATTGAACATTTAGTTAAATTGTGCAGTTCATTGAAATCAGGATTACTGTTAAAAAACGTAGTGGCAACTGCATACAATATAGTTTGTGCATAAATAAAAGATGGTAAATCATTCATCATTAACACAAATAGCAAAGGACTTAAGATTGAGCTTTGTGGTACACCATATCTAAGCGTGACTACATCAAACCTATCATTACCTATACATACAATTTGTTGCTGGTCACTAAGAAAAGAGTTAAACATTTTAATGTTAATGCCTCTAATTCCATAATGAAACAGTTTTTCCAACAATAACACACGAACAACACAAATGAAAGCCTCGTTAAGGTCACAAAATGTAGCCTGAGCAAATCCCCTTGTTTCAAATACCTCCAAAACCTTTTTAAAAATTATGTCCATAGCATCCATAGTTGATCTGAACCAAACTGCTCATTATGATCCGTGTTATAGATAGGACCTAAGTTAAGAATACTGAATAGATTCAATAATTTTGGAAGACAGGAGTAATGGACATAGGTCTATAACTAAGTGGACATGTTTTATCGCCTTTCCCAAAGATAGGAACTACTCTAGATAATTTTAAAACAATAGGAAAGATTGCTTCACTGAAACATATATTTATAAGGTAGGTCAATGGTTCAATATTGCATTCAATTATTCTTTTAATAATATTGCTGGACAGATCAAAATTCTCAACACTATTAGATGATTTTTAGAGTTTTAACAACTACTATAACATCTTCAGACCTTTTTTTAATTTTTTTTTTTTTTAAATACTGTATCATCTATATAGGGCTTACGTTGGGTTTAACTGTGTTTCTACAAATTTCTTCCACTGACTGAATACAAAAATTATTAAAACTATATGGGGATAAGTTCACAACCTCTTTACTACCAGTATTGGAGTCCGCCTCCGTAATTCAGCGGTAGCGTTGCTGACTACCACGCAGGAGGCGCGGATTCGATTCTCGGCAGGGGACTGGGTGTTGTGTGTTGTCCTAATCATCATCATCTCATCATCGTTGACACATAAGTCGCTCACGTGGCGTCAAATAAAAAGACTTACACTAAGGCGGCCGAACAAACCTGCAAGGGTTCTCCCGGCCAAGAAAGCCATATGCTCATTACCAGTATTGGAAACTAAGTTGATAACTTTCCATGCAGTTTTGCATTCATTACTAGATCTATTAATTAAACTTAAGTTGTAAGATTTCTTAGCGTTATTGGCACTCAGTTTGTATTCTTTCTTAGCATTATTATACACTAATCTGTCTTATACTTTTTATACAAATCTAAATAAAACAGTACTCTGTGCTTCACATGCAGTAATTAGGGAGTATACCACTGACATTGGTTTTTAGTCTTATTCTTTTTTGTGACAAGGGATTAACCTTGCACACTCTTTTTGAATATATTCCTCAAAAAGTGTACAAGAGACGGAAAAATAACTTTTAAACATAACATCACCTGAGCAACATTGATAACTGTCAATTAAATCTTTCCAGTTGAAACTATATAATGCATTCTTGAAATTGCATAAAATGCTTTATTCAGAGGTATTGAAACTACTTTCTTATTACATGTACCAACTACATTACTCGTATTAGGTACATTTGTATTACTTACATCGTAGATCACGGCGTCATGGTCTGAAAATTTAAAAGTGACAACAATATGCCCTATCAACATTTCAAGAAATATTGTCAAGACATGCTAGTCCCTGTGTCTTTTTTGAATTTAAATAATGAAAATTATATTGCCTTAATAGATTTTTTAATGTATTCACGCTTTGATTATACTCTGTTACATCAAGTGGTGAATTGACATCTCCCCCTACAGTAATACTAAATTTCTCCCATTTTGGCCTACATAAAAAGTTGAACAGGTCATCAAGTTCATCTAAAAAGGTAGAAGGATCTTCAGTTGCGCATCTATAAAGAGCAATTATTAGCAACTACTACGTACACCACATTTTCTTACTCAGAAAATTAGGAATGTCTGGCAGCTCCGGGCTCTTGATCTATTGCTAGAGCAGCAATGAAGAAGCGTACAGCATTACAACCCATGATTACAACAATGGCATAAGATTCATATATTGTTTATCTTTGACTTAAAGAATTATATCAGTTCATAATGTTCAGGTGTTGATGTTCGTGACAATCTTTATGGTTTCGTAGAATACTGTATTCCTATTCCTTGTGTGGAAAAAGCAGAATTAGCTGTTTAATTGAAATAGCACTTTCACACCAGTTTTATACATCATGTACTTTGTAACACGATAGAATGCTATATAAACAAACGGAACTTGATTATTTGCTGTTTACATGTTTTTGTGAGACAATAACTGCGAATCGCATGCCCGTGAAGTAATACGTACACAAATTTTCTAAACAATACCAGTGATTCTTAAGTTTTCATCTGCCATTGAAGTAAATTATCACGTCACGCTTTTACAATGTCAACTGTTTATTGATCGCAACGGGAGGTAGTTATTCTCTTTACGTTCTAATAATTGACGCTTGTAGTTTATCGAAACTGTTTCAATAATATGGGGCTTATGTACATAATTCTGTATGTTCGTAAGCACTGAAAGTCAATATTTGCGATTTATTCGTCTTTGAGTTATGTGAAATAGTGGGCAATAAAATTTTGTATTACGCGGGTGCTCATCTTTCTACCTTTGTGAACCCCGTAGAGCGTTGTTGTGAATCCAACATGGTGGATAATGTTGTGTCGATTCGTGAGAGTACGTCAATGAATTAGGCATTAGGTAACTGAAGATATAGACGATTTTGTATTTTTGTGCGCATTGTGATGCTGTTACCAGATATGCTGTTTAAATGTTTTGTGATTATGGAGGTCTTTAGCATAGTTCCAAAATTGTTACATATGTGTGTTAACTGTCTCCGCTGACTGTAATTCAGTGTATAGGAGTATATATTTCCTGCATAAAAGCACTGCATCGTGTTTGGAGGTCGTATTTCGCATATTTCATAGTGGACAAAGAACTGTCACTCTGAAAACTAGTAGGTGTTGTGTGTTTGTTTCCTAAGCAGTAACATTTAAGCGTGGCTAAACATTATCTTCGAGTGAAGTTTTGCTAGTGTAATTATTAACGCCGTGTTTCTCATATTTCATCGTTCTTCGCATTATAAACTACTCGACTTTTTGGCCAAGCCATTTCCATCTGTGGTGAAATAATTGATGTTTGTATTCCATAATGAGTGTGACACAAACGTAAGTACGTGATAACCTACATACTTAGGGACTTTCTTTACGTGTCAAGAAAAAAAAAAAACTTCATTCTAAAATAGTTCCGCTGCTTTTCGTTTCGTTAATGTAATTAAAATTACTTCAGGCTCGCAACACACACAGTTTGACACCGTTTGCTTTGAAGTGTTAAGAAGTTCACCCATTGAAACATTTCATACCGAAAGTATTTGTTCAAATGCCCCCTTTATTGCATTTGGAAACAGAGCATACTTTGAATGAATTTACTATTAAATTATTTGAAATAAGTCTGGGTGTTTGTTTTCTCTGGGAGATTACAAAGCATCAAATTATTTTCATATTGGATGTAGACATCAGTAATTTGTTTGGAAATTCCTTTAATTATGAGTTTTTGTGCTGTTTGTGTAGAGAAAGATGTTTACATGATGCAGAGTACCATGCTTGGAACCACTGAAATGGTAAAAGAATACCAAAAGTTTGGAATACAGTTTAATGTAGACTATGCACGTTAATGGCAGCAAATAATAAATGAGGAAATTTAATAACCTGAATTTTTTCCGTAATTAGGCTAGTTAAGAGCATAAAAATACAGTGAAACTGTTTGATTACTAAAAGCATGCTGTGGAGAAAATAATTTAATGTAGGCTACATCTAGGCCTATATTGCTGTACACCTACAGGCAAAGAATGAGTAAATTCGTTTAGAAATGAGAAGGATGCACATTTACAAAGATGTTGAATAGTGTCTTCCAGAATAACTTTGTCACTGCTATTTGAGATAATTTATGGGTGAGAGGAGGAGGGCAGATGGAAACTAACATTAGATAGACCTATTGAAGCTCAAAACAAGTTTTAATAATTGAATAGGAAAATGAACTATTTCATTATTATTATTCCATTGTTTTCAACATTTATGTCCCTCTACAGATAGGCATATTTATTTATATTCAGGACCCATTTAAAATATTTAAAAGTTTCTATACAAAATTTGTAATCAAAGTATTTAACTTGTTTGTTTGCAAACACCAGTTTAGTGAAATAATGCACAGATGAGACTTTGAGCAAATATTCCTGTGAAATTCAGCAGCCATTTCAGTAGAAGATTTCTTGGCCTTTTTATGAAGCACTAACCAGTGGTGTAAATAAATTTATCCCCAATAGGCCTACATATTTTGATGACCTCAGATTTTATTCATTTGTTACCTCATATCCAATATCTGTGATGTGAGATAGCTGTTCTCATTCTGTAGGCATATGAACAAATACATTTTAATACAATCCTCCCTCACACAGCTTAATTTTCTAGTTTTCTGCATTAATTAGACATAGGAATAGTTACTGTGTCCATTGTTATTGCAGAACAGAAATTGATAGTATTCACTCAAGTAGATGCATACATTACAATAATTCAGTCATTTTATCTTCTCAGTTTTTCATTCTGTTTCATGGTTAACTTATATGCCGGAATTTTAGAAGGGAATTGGAGAATTATTTCAACAATTAAATAGGCTATCAGTTTGTTCACATACTGCTACACTGCACTGTCTTTACACATGTCATTTAGAAGACTGACTTTGAGTGAAACGTCAGTTTTCTTGGATCAGTATTGGCATGCATAAGAGATAGACTTGGGGAACAGCAGACTTTTACAAGTAGTTATAGATAGCACTTTTACTGCATGATATTGTCTTGGAAGGGAGACTGCTACTGCATTATTTCAGGAAAAATTCATAGTAAGATGTGTGTGTTATTCCTTGTTGTGATTGAAAAACAAAAAATAGCTAAATTTTCTGTGATTTGTGACACTCGTGTAAAAGTTTGCTGATGGTAGTTTTCTTTTTTCAGTTATGGCTTACAGATAAAGTTTACAGTACAGTACCATACATTTTCTTTGTCTCTTTCTGTGTGTAGGCTGAAAATGATTTAATTTAACTTGCGCAGTAGTGGCATAGTGTACCTACTAATGTTGGCAATGAAATGCTCACTTTATGGGGTTATCATTTTTTTTATTATTATTTTTTTTAATGGACAATGGTACATACAAGAACCTGCCAACCATAGACCAGGAAAAGCAATAATTATCTCGTAGTCAGCACAAAAGATCAATTTCCCTCATTGGTTAAATTTTACTTACCGGTACATTCCTGGTAGCCTTGCTTGCTAATGCTGGCAATCATGTGGTGTTGGCATTAGCCAATCTCATGACATGCAAATGTTTTGTCATGAAATCTTCGTTTTACAAGGCAATTACTTTTACTGAGCAGACAAGGGTAGTACATACAAGAACCTGTCAACCATAGAGCAGGAACAGCATTATTTATGTACATAATGGTCCGTACAAAATACTAATCAAGTCATTCTATGTGGATTTCTAAGAATATTAACATCTTGGCAAAGATTTTCTACCTTTGTTGATGTTACCTACATAATCATGTGAGGTCATTGCAGTTTTACTCCCTATTCTGTATGTGATTGGATTGTCAAAGAGCATTCAACAGTTGTTGCCAACATCAGTGCATTACAATGCAATAAGTAATATTTTACTGTACAAAATCATTGTTTAATGTTACATAAAAGATAAGAAAACTATATTACCTGGGTTGCTACATGTTTTGGAAATCGGGGAATTTCAAATGTGTGGGAGAAGTCAAGGAAATTTGAAAAGAAAAGCATGGAAAAATCTCATATGTGCCTTTTTGATACAGTTGCCAAGCATTGGCATTGATGAAGCAATTGCTCCTCTGACAATGGTGTTTTTACTTGTTTTCACTTGTGAATTTTAATTGTTTGACAAAACACTATTATTTGGCCAAGGTGATATCACTTGACATGACATAGTTCTATCATTCTTATTTTTACATAGTTATGATAAACAACATAGCATACTCTTTTATGTTTCTTGTTTGATTTCACCTGGGGATTTCACAAATTCATAAACCCAATATGGGAGATATAGTAACAACAAACTTTTACTTCAAAGTTCGAGTTAACTTGTCAGTATATACTGAAAATCTTTTACTAAATTGCATTTTATTAGCACAACTTACCCGTTCACTTATTCTTTAAAGGAAAAAATCCCTCTAAGAAGACAATAATTGCTTATAATAAAAGAATAAGAGTTAATGATGGAGGATAGGTAACAAATCTTTGTAAAAAGGCTTTCTTGGCTGCTGACAGGCACGAAACTAGACAATCACATTCCTCATGTGATTGTGTATGCTTCATACCTGCCAGCAGCTCAACCAGCATCTTTATGGTGAGTCACCTATCCTCCATTATTGAACTTACCTGTCAACTTATCTACAGGTATCAAAATTAAACGATTAAAAGTAAAACTGTGTTTGGAAATCTGGGAATTACAATTTGAGAAATTTGTGGCAAACCTTATGACAAAACTAAAAGGGACCATATCTAGTACTCATTTAAGCTATTTTTAGAAACCTCCTGGTAAACATTTTGAGGTAATTTCCAAGAATGCTTGCAATCAAAGTATCTCGGCCTGAAAAGATATATATCGAACATGCAACTCTAAATCGATTATGCGACTATTCACATGTGTTTTGTTTGTAGTCATGGGAATGTATTTTATTGGTGTCTATGGTCTTTAGTGATGGTGAAGTTGTTTTAATTTTTATTATGATTTAAAAGACTGTAAAGTCAAAGCTGTGCAAAGGAAAACTGTCACACCCATTTAGAGACTAGTTCTCGAAGTAATTTCCTGAAGATATTCTGCAGTGACTTATTATGCTATGAAAGTCATATTTAAAACTGTCATTCATTTATTCAAATAAAATTCAGAAACATTCTACAAATTTCTACAAAAATGTAACGTATGTACGTGCAACTACAGCATCAAATTTCGTCAGTGATGGTTGGAGCAATGACATTCACACTGAAATTGGATAAAAACATTGAGCTTTTTCCTATAAATGTCTCAAGATTCTACTGTAAAAATAGCCACATCATCGCAGTGTCACATTACCACTCGTCAAAATAATTAGTATGTAAATATTCATATTTTGTCATCTTGCGCATCAATGCCCCTCGTAATCGATTTAGAGCTGCACATTCGATATATATCTTTTCAGGCCAGGATATTTGGATTGCAAGCATTCTTGGAAATTACCCATTTTGAAACTATTGAGTGGATTACAAATGATTTTATTTTACATTAGGCTAAGTACAATTTCATATTTTAACTATGAACTAGTGGACTGTGTTGAGATGAAATTTTCCAAGTTTAAAACTTTCTATTCTTTCTTGTTGTTCTGTCCTGCAAAATTTAACATTTTATTGTTAATTTCCTTCTAGCTATGTGTTCTTCTCTGTTCCTTTCTTATAATAATAATAATAATAATAATAATAATATTCTAGTGTCCACTAGCATAGGAAGACAACATATCAAAATATTTCTCTCAAACTATTTGTTTTTAATTAATTTGGATTTTTTTTATTCGTAGGTGGTGTATCAAAATGTGGCAGACTTGAGTAAAACATTGCAGCGTATGTTATGAAGAATATTCCCGTAATTTTATGTGTTTTAGTTGAAGATTTATTTTTTACTTCAGTAACGGAATAGGAAGGCAGTATTACTTATGTGGGTGAGGTAAGTTTGGTATACTGATACTTGACACAAGTTACATTTTCTCAATCGTTTATAATAAGTCATATTCAAATTTCAGCAGAAATTAAAAAAAAAAAAAAAAAAAAGTGTGTTAGGGACAGGGTCAATTGTAATGTGTTAGTTTATTTGAGGTACCGTGTGTTATCAATGTGTGTGTGTGTGTGTGTGTGTGTGTGTGTGTGTGTGTGTGTGTGTGTGTGTGTGTGTACAAATGGTCAATATTTTCAGTTTACACACACTGGAGGAATAAATTTAAAGATTAATGTATTCGTGCTAGTATGTAATTGTATGAGGGTACATAATTGGAACTATGTGGAGAATATTTCACTAGTTACTTAAGTGCTGCTTACACACACACTTATTTTGTGAGATGCTTTTGCAGTCGTTTGTCATTCTCTGTGTTTAGCTATAACAACACAAAAAGTTTACTTTGTATCTTTAAAACCACAGTGAAAAGAGTTTGTAGGCATGTATACATTGGTTTGTTCTCTAAATACTATTCAATGATACTAAATACAAAATAGGGTCAATTATGGTAATGATGAGACAAATATTAAATCTTTTGCTATAGATTTTTACACAATGAATTATATTTTCTAAAAAATGCATTATTATCACACAGAAGGCATTACCTTTTCAATGTCAACATCATTTTCAGTGTGCATTTAAGGGGAAAAGCATGAAAAATTAAAATAAGTGTCTCATAGTTACCTGGCATATGGGGCAATGATGAGACAGCCATGGGGTAATTATAAGACAGGCCAATATCTCTTGTAGTTTGAGGAGAAGGATGGAAAGGTAACCATCTGACACATCAGGGTCTGTTCTGTAAGGTTACATCTATCAGGAAAAAAACAATTGCCAATGTGATGGTTCTTTAACACAATTTGGACTTCGTTACACAACCATAATTGAATCATATCTTTTCTTAGTAAAATGAATATGCACCCTCATACTAAGGAAAAAACTCCTTGGTGTTCTTCACGGGTTTGCGGCCTCATTACGTCGTTCTGCTGACACGATATTTCAGCGGTCCACCTGGCTGCCATCTTTGGGCGTGATTGTGCACCAGTTGCACCTGAAGACGGCAGCCGGGTGGACCGATGAAATATTGTGTCAGCAGAAGGACATAATCCTGCTGCAAAACCGTAAAGAACACCAACAATTATTGCACTGGGAAAAACTAAGAAAGTACAAAAAACTTCTTGTTTAACCTATACCTGACCTTAAGGCTACACTACAGATCATTTTCTTGAGTGAAATTTAGCTTGTCTCCACCATACTGTTAGACTAATCTTTAACACGCTATCATTAACTTCAAAACCAAGAACAAACCAGCATAGCCTTAACATTAGGTATAGGTTACACAAGAAGTTTTTTAGTATGTGAGGTGCATAGTACCAGTATCTTCAGTTCAGAACTGCTTGCTAAAAGAAATTGCACTCGTAAAACGAATATTTCATAACAAAACGAGTGTTGTCACACAATTGGCTAGTGCCAAAATTTAACCTCTTTTTTGTCGCCCTGTCACCTCAGTACACCATTTGATATATATCAGTCAGAACTTAAGATGGAATGGAACTTCGAGATACACGGATTCTTCCCAATTATTCAAAATAATTCATCTAGTTAAGTTGGTAAATATTTTTGTAGTTTGCAGCTTTGTATGTCCTGCAAAGATTTCCAAATGATAGTACTGTTGTCATGTTAAAAGTGTCATGTGCAAAAGAATTGTCAGTTCTGCATAAAGCAGCTATATGGAAATAGCAATGTGCTCTATAAGGCGCCTTGCTGCAGAACAAATGACTGTTCCGTGTTTTTCTTACCCCCTCCCCAGCATAAGTTAAAGTAGTAAGTCTAGGTACCGATGATCACTGCAATTGGTCCCATAGCTTTAAAAACATTTTAACTGCACATAAAGCTGTAGTTTATGATGTACTTGTTGCCAACAAATGTAATGCATTGTGATGAAAATGTGAATAAAATTGGTATCCTGCTTCAACAATCTGGATTCTTCTCTTCATCACATTTCTTATTGAGAATAGTGTTAACAAGAGTTGGGAATTCATTTTGAGTTCCAGTCCAGTACACAGCTAGAAACCACACTGATGGAAAAAAGGTCTGACAAGCACGCCATTACAAGTTTTAGTGCCTACATCCAATTCTTAAAAATAAAAAATTATAAAAAATGTAAGGTTACAGCTGTTGGGATTATTCATCTCAACAGTTTTGAAATCAATATTTTATGAATGCTATAGGCCTATATACATCACCTCTTTATGCAGTGATATTTCAGCATTTTGACTAGGAAGCATGAGGCCAACTGAAGTCTCATCTTCATTTGGGTAGATTATATTTTGTATACCATATACTTTATGACACTCTTTCTCTCTTTTTATACTTTCTCATGTTTATCTTAAATCATCCCTGCTAGTATAACAACATTTAGGTGAACACATTATTGAAGTAGTGAAAACAATCATGTCTTAATGTTTAATATTACTTTCCTTTCTGATTTTTTTATACTGGTGAACATCAGTTACTTAATATAAGCTAAGCATATTTTGTGTTTATCTGATTGTAAGGCAACCCCGTGTGTATCTCCCCCCCCCCCCCTCTCTCTCTCTCTCTCTCTCTCTCTCTCTCTCTCTCTCTCTCTCTCTCTCTCTCTCTCTCTCTCTCTCATGTATGTAGCTTCATGAGAAGATATGTATTTTCAAAATACTGGAACTAATCATAATTACAAATTATGATATAAAGTATTTGTCTGAAAGAATTAACATAATTCCTATTCTAAATGTATTAGTCATCTATATTTACATGCATCTTGGCACAATAAACTAATAATAAATGTTTATCTAGAACACACAATACTGTGCTTTTTATTTAGTGTTGAAATTTGATATAAAAAAAGAGAAGTAAATGAACAGAAGGAAATGGTATACATTTAGTTCCGTTCAGACATACTTACCGCTTCAAGGAAAGCTTGGCAATCCTCATAAGAACAAAATACTTTCTAAAAGCACTATTACAGATTACTTTGCAGCTTCACACGGAGACATTACCTTTGCAGAAAGTAGTTCTATTCTGCTATTGACCTAAGCATGTGCAGTGGAAATGGTTGATAAGCACATCCACAGAATACAGCATTTCAAGCAGATTTTGTGCTTATTATTGTTTTTGAACAAAGGTCAGCAGATGAAATACACTTATGTTATTGCATACGATATTTCACACATATTTCAGTGAGTAATTTCTTTTAGAAAGAAAGCAATACAAATTCACTGCTTTGTATTGTCATTGATATGGGTTAGAAAGCCATTGGATTTTCTCTTGCCAACTCACCCTGCTGTTAACATTGATACTGCAATTTTTTTGCACAAAAATCCTAAAGGCGTTGTCATTTTGTCATTGATAATGGACAAAGGTATCATAAAGAATGGCCAAACTGGGGAGAAAGTAAAATTGTGAAACACAAGCCTAATCACACTTGCACTCACAGCCACATAGACAGCTGCGTACCACAACCTCCAAGTAAGAGTGGTTACTGCCACTAAATTTGATATATGTCCTACCAAGTGGTAGAACGTCATTCTAGAAAAATGTTGTTTCTGAACAACATGTGACTTTAAGAATTGATACAATACTGTATAAGGCAGCTTTTAGTACAGTGTTGTCTAGCAACAACACTGGGAATGAAAGGGTTACGTAACAAATGCATATTTCCAAACCTGCTCGCTCCCTTTTGTTTTGTATTGCTTATCCTGAATTATACAATTGTTTATTTTACAAAACAACCATCTGTTTCACCCATTTATAAGAGTGCATATGTCTGTGTGTGTCATGCAGCCAACAGTCTTACATACACAAATGTCAATATAAATGTGATATGAATGTTCAAGAGAAATTTCTTATTCAGTGGCTTTAAAATTGAATCTTTAAATATAAAGCAATGTGTTTGTCGTGTTTATGTGTACATATTGCATACAAATCTACAGTTTTGTTCCAATTTTTTATCTAATTTTGCACATGTAAGCTTCAATGAGGATGGTTGCCATAAATCTAAGGATCATGTATAACACATTGTTCTTGAGATAAGATGTCATAAACAATTAGATGCGTGAAAAACTGCTGCATCAAATGACAATGTTGCACATTTACTCCTAAACCACTGGATCGATTCCAACCAAATTTAGTACAGTACACATATTCCTTACCATGAGGTACCACTGCTGTAGGGGTAAGAACCACATATGGTTCAGGAGATACAACGTCATAAACAATAGGAATTGTGAAATACTGCTACATCATGCGACAAGACTTTATTCGTACACTATATGAGAATGACAGTACTTAGCCACTTGCAACAAACTTTATACATCGTTTCAAACCTTTTCTAAACTTTTTCTCGCTGACAAACACATCAAAATAATGAAAGGAACTACTTTTTCTCTGTTCATGGAGCAAAACTACGGCATTTGGTACTATGTTGCAGTTTGTAATTTGTACACTACAGTTTGTAACCACAGGAAATTTTACAGATAGTATACATACACACAGATGCATGTACTTTTGAAGTTGTATCACAGTACAGTACGTAGTTAATGAGATAAAAGTACACAACAGTAACATCCATGGAAAACCACCTCATCGTGTGTCAGGTTTTAATCTATATTATTCATATATACTGCAATGGTCACATCATGCACCACATATTAATACATTTATGTATTTACCACTATTATTTCCGACATATCTAGCTTTTTAACTTAAATAGAGTGCAGTTTCCAGTGAGACTTTAATTTTCTATTATGATTAATAAATGACTTTACTTGAATGTACTTGAAATTTTGTGTATTATGCAAGACAGCCTTATTTCATATATATTCTATGATCATAATACATTATTAGAAAAATGTAGATGGACAAAGAAATAAATAAATACCCAAGCAATGCCAGGTTTTCAGCTAGTAATATATAGTTTAACTAGCGAACCTGACAGTGCATCGCAATTGCTAATGTGTATGGGAATTGCACTTATGCTGCCGCCTCCTCCTCCCCCTCCCCCTACCCCCCTCCCCCTACCCCCCTCCCGAACCTTTGCCCATCTTCACCCCACTATCTGTACATCTCTTATCCCACACGCTATATAAGTTATCTGTGTGTCTGTACTGTCCTGTCCTTCCTTTATATCTATTTATTTATTCCTTGACCTCTGCACTTTCTTCCTATCTACCTCAGCCCCTCAGAGGCTCGGCATTAATTTGCTGAGTACGGGCTTGGCGAACCTGGGGTCCTGAGCTTTGGACTGTGTTGCACCAACAGTCCCCACACCGTAAGCTCTGTGCATGCTGCAACAACCATCTTACGGTGCAATGGTGGAACATTGTACATTTTTCAGAGCCTGGGGATCTTTGCTTAATCGCCTGAGTTGAGAGGTCGGTACAACCCTCTTTTCAAATAACTTCAAACTCAAGTTGTGCTACATGCCGAGGATATGCATGGCTTTTGAGGTTGAACAGTCGTTAGCAAGCAACCTCTGAGGAGCCTGCTGCATCTCAGTTGTATAAGGCTTACCCAGGCAAGCGAGGCTTGCCTGGGTGGACCTTTATATCCCTATGTGCTTGTGGGACTGCCATAAAATGATCTCAGAGTAATGTTGGTGGATGTATAACCATCATATCTAAGAGAAGGAGAGTTGGCTTTAACATGGCAACGTATAACCCTCGCACATTCCCTTCCCTGGCTACACCGTGGGAGGAACGTTGGGCTAGAAATAAATGTGAGTAGTACTCTCCTAAATTCCTTGTAAGTAGGCATACTGATGACAAGTCATTTACATCTATGAAGCCTCTTTTCTTCAATGAAAATCTTGAGGACAAGTACGGGGAAGTTTTAAGAATGTCAAAGATGTGAAGCGGCGCAGTGCTCATAGAAGAAGAAGCGTCCACGGTCCAATCACCGGTGTTACTTGCATGCGACAAGCTGAGTGATGTCCTTGTGAGGACCGCACCACATAAGTTGATCCAAGGCATAATTTTCCACAAAGATCTTTTGTTACAGTCTGAAAAGTAGTATGCCAACTTGGAACGAAGAGGAGTCCACTTCATCTGGAGTGTCCACAGGAGACCAAAAGATCGAAAGGTTGCCACCAGTGCTTTCATCCCGGCCTTCAAAGGTGATACCCTGCCCAATATGGTCAAAATTATGGTTTACAGGTGCTTCAAATGCATGTCCTCCCAGTGTAATTCCAACGCTACATGTAGGACCTGTGGATGTCTAGCACACCCAGGCACTCCATGTACACCGCCACCCATTTGCATGAAGTGTGCCCTGAATCATCCTTGTTCGTCAGATTGCACCGTTCTTAGTCATATTACGTCTGCCCCACGGTGGTTGGGGGCTCCATTCCTCATACTGCTCCCAACGCTATTGCTTTGGGAGTAGCCCCCCACCCCTCCATTGGAGAACCAACAACCTCCTCCAGCTGCCCTCATTCGAAAGGGGTCCCTCAGGACACTCTCTTTCCTGGATTCCGCCAGTAGTAGGTGAAGGCATAGGCTGCTGGCCACTGGGTGTTGCACATTTCCTCAGTCCCTGACGATGGACGTCAAAGCAGACCCATCGCTACCAGTGGATGCACATGATGATGAGATGTAACTGGCCACATTTTCTCTTTCATTTCTTCCCAGCTGTCGGAAAGTGTCCTCCATCTGGCTGAGCTGCGGCGACTTTTGAGCATATCTCCTGCTCTCTGCATTGCCTCCCAAGAAGCCTGGTTCCCGGCAGTGTGGACCCCTGCCCTGCTGGGTTACAGGGGATACTTTTGCAATTGTAGCATGTTTAACAGGGTCTCAAGCCTTTGTTGAACTGCAGCCACAGCTTTCCACTATCCATCCATTGGAGAACTCATGATGACTTGTCTGGCAGTGATCCTTTTTTTTTTTTTTTTTTTTTTTTTTTTTTTTTTTTTTTTTTTTTTTTTTCCCAATCTTTTTGTCACTTCCACAGCATCAGTCACCAGGGTGCTTGCCCAAGTGGGCTTTAAGCAGGGCTCACTGGGAAGACCTTTGCTGCCATCGTTGCACCTTCCCCATTCAACAACATCGATGTGGTGGTCGAGAGTGCAACTTCTGCCATTGTTTCTGCTGTCAAAGTCGCAATTCCTTGATCATCAGAGTGACCACGGAGAAAGATGGTTCTGTGGTGGTCGTCGGAAATTGCTGAGGCTATTTAAGACCACAGGCATACTTGACAGCGATACAAGTGGGACCTCTCACTGGCGCACCTCATCACTTTTAAACAACTCTGTACTCGTGCTCACCAATTAATTAGATGACGGAAACATGAGTATTGGGAGAGGTATATCTCCACTATTGGGTCAGGTACCTCCACCTCCCAGGTCTGGAGCAAGACAGGTGTTTAAAGAAGTATCCGACACCAGCAGGAATCCCTGTGATCTCCACAAATTGAGTTATATGTACAGACCCAGGTACACTTGCAGAGACGTTTGCTGAGCATTATGCTCGCGCCTCTGCACCGGCCTTCCATACATTAAAGGAGCAGGTAGAACACCACTCCATCTCCTTTAACCACCTGCCCCAATGAGACTTATAATGCTTCATTCAGTGAGTGAGAGCTACTCCGTGCTTTTGCACGATGTCCCAACATGGCCCTTGGGCCTGATAGCATCCATACTGAAATGATGACTCACCTCTCAGCCGAAAGTCAGTGTAAACTCCTCACTCTCTTCAACCGAATCTGATGTGATGGGGTGGGAGAGTATAATCATCCAGTGATCAAACCTGGCAAATGCCCGGCTCACATGGATAGCTACCAGCCCATAAACCTGACCACTGCCCTGTGTAAACTGTTGGTGCATGTGTTTTAGACGGTTGTGCTGGGACTTACTGGCTCCAAGCCAGGACGATTTTCGCCAGGGTCGCTCTATCACCAATAATCTCGTGTACCTCTAGTCCGCAATCCACACAGCCTTTTCCAGGCACCAACATCTTGTAGCCATCTTCTTTGATATGCACAAGTTGTATGATGCAACCTGACGACGCTGAGTACTCACTACTGTGGGGCCTCCGGGGCTCTCTTCCGATTTTTATCAAAAACTTTTTAGCTGTCCATACCTTTCAAGTTGGTGCCTTCCGTAGCACCTCTTGTGTGTAGGATAATGGGGCTCCTCAGGGATCTGTTGTGAGTGTTTCCTTATTTTTAGAAGCCATTAACAGCTTAGCGACAGCAGTTGGGCCGTCAGTATCCAATTTCCTCTATGCTAATGATTTCTCTATCTATTTTAGCTCCTCTAGCACCCAAGTTGCTGAATGCAAATTGCAGAGTGTAGCATTACATTGAACACTACTACCTCTTTTAGATCAACTTGAGGTATATAAATATTACGTTGATATTAGGCTCGCGCAGTACAGAAGCTGCCACCAGACCCAATGTCTGTTACAGATTTTGGGGGCGAAAGATGGCACAAAGTGGTCTCAGATGACATATGAAGTAATTGAAGAAGTTTCTCTGTGATCTAAGAGTAGTTGAGAAGAACGGAAAATACAATTGTAGCGTTAATTCTTGTTGATTTTATATGTATGTTCATGGTCATTTGTATTATTCATTCATGTCTTGGTTGATGTTGAACACATTGTTCCAATATTCATCTAGAAATATAATAAGGCGAATAAATTAAGAAGTTTCGCAGTAACTTGAGTTCTTATTTATATTTATGAAGAGCATCTCATTTGAACAATTAACATCAAGAAACTTATAAATTACAACAGCACATTTTGGAAACTGCAGAGGCACAGCTGAGGCTGGATCTCTTAAATAAAATTTAATACAGCTACATTAAATCAAGTGCTTAAACTGGCTGAAAGTTAACCACCATCCAGGATACTTCATGTTTCAACACTGAGACAGGAAGAACACTTCAAGGGTGTCATTCAGAAGATGCAGTCCTGTGTTCTGGCCCACAGCTTCCAGTTTTCCACAGCCAAGACTAGTGTTATGTACTTCTGTCGGCGTCGGACTGTTCGTCACCCCAAACTTAACCTTGACTACCACTTACTTGACGTAGTGGAAATCCATTGGCTCTTAGGCCTGGTCTTTGACACCCGATTGACGTGGCTTCCGCACATTTTTTAGATGAAACGGGAGTGCTGGCGCCATCTTAATGTTCTTCGCCACTTGGACCATACCACCTAGATTGCTGATCACTGCACACTGTTGCAGCTTTATACAATATTGGGGTGCCGATTGTTTCATGTTGTTGTGGCTGTATAAAGCTGTGATGCTATCCTGTCTCAATTTTGGATGCATTGTCTATGGTTTAGCATCACCTTGGGCATTGCACTTACTGGACTCCATTCACCACTGTGGGGGTCACATTGCGACAGGTGCCTTCCGTACCAGCCCTGTTAACAGTCTACTTGTGGAGGCTGGGATCCCAGCTGTGTGGGTCCGCCACCAACAACTGCACGCAGTCTATGCAGCCCATGTGCATAGCTCACCAAGCCATCTGAACCATCGTCTGCTTTTCTTACACGTGGTTGTCCGTCCCCAACAATGGCAACCCCGTTCAGATCACACGATTGCCTTCGCTATCCAGTCCCTTAGGTTGGACTAGGCTTTTGCTTTTCCATCTCCGTATTGGGCCCATGCACATACACCTTCATGGTGCATACCAAGGCTGCGTACTTGGCTGGACTTGGCCCATGGTCCCAAAGACTCTGGTCCCCTTGAGGGTCTTCAATGTCAGTTCCTTGCTGTTGTTGCCTCATTCCCTGGACACGATCTGGTCTTCACGGATGGGTCAGTGGTTGTGGACTGCGTTGGCTTTGCTTACTTTCACGGTGACCCACATCGAACAACGCTCCTTGCCAGAGGGCAGCAGTGTTTACACCACAGGGCTGGTGGCCATTTATCAGTCTCTCCAGCACGTATGGTCCTGCTCAGGTGAGTCTTTCCTTATCTGCAGCTACTGCCTGAGCAGCCTTCGTGCTCTGGACCAGTGCTTCCCTAGTTCTCCCATGGTGTTAGCCAGACAGGAGACGCTTTTTGCCCATGACCAGTCCAGTTCGTCAGTAGAGTTTGTGTGGTCTCCAGGTCACATCGGTATCCCATGCATTGCTAAATAGGCTGTCAACAAGTCTATGTGACCTCGCGATACGCACTCCTCAGCTTGCCGGTCGTTTAGAGTGGTATGCACTTTGACACATACTTGAGTGACCATTTTCCTTGTGTCATCCACTTCCTGCATCATTTCCCATCTCCTCGTCCCACCAGTTGGAACATTTCTAAAGCCGACTGGGGGCTTTATTCTTCCATGGCAGTTTTTCGCGATCATAACGTTTCCAGCTGTGACAGTCAGGTCAAATACCTCACAGAGGTTATTCTCACAGCTGCCGAACATTCCATACACTCCCCGATTTCTGGCCTGACCGTCGAGAACGCAGACTTTGTGGACCCTGCTGATGTTTCCAACGCATTGGGCCGTTTCTTTGCGGAGATTTCGAGCTGTGCCCGTTACCACCCTGCCTTCCTGCCTCGAAAACAGGTAGAGAAGGCACGGCCGCCTTCTTTCCATTCTTTTAATCGTGAAAGTTCACCATGCAGGAGCTAGACCGTGCTCTCGCCCTGTCCCGATCTTCTGCTCCTGGGCCCGATTTCATCCATATTGAGATGCTGAAGAACCTTTCTCCTGCGGGCAAGTGTTTCCTTCTTAGCACCTATAATCGCATATGAAATGAAGGTCAGGTTCCCACAAGTTGGCGTGTAGCCATTGTTGTCCCCATCCCCAAACCAGGGAAACATCTTCCATCAAGTTATCGCCCCATTTCTCTTACTAGCTGCGTCTGTAAGGTGATGGAATGCATGGTTAACGGTTGGTTGGTCTGGCTCCTCGAATCTCGACGCCTCCTGACTAATATCCAATGTGGTTTTCGTAGACACCACTCTGCTGCTGATCACCTAGTCACCTTGTCGGCCTTTATTATGAATAACTTTTTAAGGAAGCGTCAAACGGTAGCAGTGTTCTTAGACTTAGATAAGGCTTACGATACCTGTTGGAGGGCGGGCATTCTCCGCACATTGCACACATGGGGCCTTCGTGGCCGCCTCCCTCTCTTCATTCAAGCGTTTTTGGCAGATCGCAAGTTCCGGGTACGGGTGGGCTCTGTTTTCTCAGATACCTTTCTCCAGGAGAATGGGGTGCCACAGGGATCTGTCTTGAGCGTGGCTCTTTTTGCCATTGCAATCAATCTGGTCGTAGACTGCTTTTCAGAAGACGTTTCCAGATCCCTTTTCGTAGATGATTTTGCAATTTATTGCATCACCCAGCGGACGTGTCTCTTGGAGCGTTGTCTTCAACGCTGTCATGACCGCCTATATTCCTGGAGCATTGCGAACGGCTTCCGCTCCTCCACTGAGAAAACGGTGTGTATAAACTTCTGGAGATACAACGAATTTCTTCCACCATCTCTACGTCTCAGCCCCTTAGCTCTCCCTTTCATGGAGACAACGAAATTCTTGGGACTCGTGCTGGATTGTAAACTTTGCTGGTCCCCACACGTGTCTTACCTGGCTACCCGTTGTGCCCGATCCCTAAATGTTCTCCGTGTCAGTGGCACATCATGGGGAGCGGATCGTACCGTCCTGCTTCACCTTTACCAGCCCATTGTTCAGTCGAAGCTCGACTACGGAAGCCTTGTATACTCTTCTGCACGGCCGTCGATTCTCCGCCGTCTCAACTCTATTCACCATCGGGGATTACGTCTGGCGACCGGTGCATTTTATACCAGCCCTGTTGAAAGTCTGTATGCCGAGACTGCTGTATTACCCTTGACCACTTGGCGTGACATACTCTTGTGTCGGTATGCATGCCGCCTGCGGTCGATGCCCAACCATCCATCTTCCAGATTATTTTTTGACGACTCACTCGATCGCCAATATCAGTTGTCTGCGATAGCCTTGCTTTCACCTGGAGTTCGGTTTCGCCGCCTGCTTCAGCGGCTCTATTTTACCGTTCCTTCAACCTCTCGGTTGAGCGACAGCCTATTGCCACCGTGGCATCAGGCCCAGGTTCACACTCACCTTGAACTTAGTTCGCTCCCCAAGGAGAGCACTCCGGATTTGGGATACCGCTCGAGGCTTGTCGAACTCCGTTCGCGGTTCGATAATGCCATATTTATTTACACTGATGGTTCCAAGAGCACTGACGGTGTCGAATCTGCCTTCGTCGTCTGGGACAACTGTTTCCAATACAAGCTCCCTGACCTGTGCTCGAATTTCACGGCTGAGTTTTTTGCCCTCCACCAGGCCGTTTTGTATACCTGCCGCCACCACCAACCTTTCTATGCCATCTGTTCGGACTCCCTTAGTGCCCTGCAGAGTCTTAAGGACCCTTTCTCGACCCATCCTCTTATGTATCGGATCCAACGCTCCCTCCAGTTGCTAGCAGATGACAGCTGTCACGTTTCTTTTCTGTGGGTCCCTGGCCACGTGGGTGTGCCCGGGAATGAGACCGCCAACATAGCAGCCAAAGCAGCAGCTCTTTTGCCTCACATGGCCACCTTTTGCTTCCCATCGGACGATGTTCAACGGGCTCTTCGCCGGAGTATCGTGTTGTCCTGGCTCAGTGCGTGGTTCTCACTGTACGACAATAAATTGAGAACTGTAAAACCGATCCCAACCGCTTGGAGGACCTCCTCACAAGAGGAGGTCATCCTGGCCCGGTTGCGGATCGGTCACTGTCGTTTCAGCCACCGTCATTTGCTAACCGCCAATCCTGCACCGCTGTGCTCCTGCAGTGAATTGCTGACAGTGCGACATGTTTTTCTGTCTTGTGTTAATTTGAATCGTCTCCGTGTAGCCCTTCACTTTCCGTCTACTCTGGAGGAACTGATGACACACAGACAGCTGCTTGAGTTTTGCGTTTTATCAACTTGGCCAATTTGTCAAAGGATATTTAACCCTTTTAATTGTTTTTCTTTCGTTTTTAGCCTTCTCTTGATATTCTAACTGGCAGTTACCAATTTTTTGAGATCTAGCGAATCTCTGTTCATGTCTGGGCGCTAATGACCTTAGCAGTTGTGCGCCCTAAAACCACCAAAGAAAAGAAACACCAACAAGTCTATGTTGGATATCGGGCTAGTGCCTTCTGATTTCCATTATGTTTTGCGCCATCAGAATTCTAAGCTTTGCGATACCGAGTGCCGTGCCCTGACCATGCCCAACAAACTTCAAGCTGTAAAGGAGACTATGGCTGTGTGCCATTTCTCCATGTGTACATCTTGCCGGGACTCTGTGGTCCTGTGCCGGCTCCGCATTGGTCATAATTGCCTAACACATGGCCATCTCCTTCGTGGTGAGGACCCACCTGAGTGTCGCTGTGGCTCCTGCTTGACAGTAGCCCACATCTTGCTGGACTGCTCTATTTTAGCCACCCTGCTGTGGAGTTTAAATTTTCCTGCAGTTTTATCAGATGATTTAAATGACGACGCCACAATCGCTGTGGCTGATTCGTTTTTAAGCCTTGCTTCAGTCCATTGTCTATGGTCTTTTTGTCTTGTGTCCTCTGATTGGAGGTTTCCTTGTGTTGCCACATGGTTGAACCTTTCTCTTTTTAATCTCATGGTCGGTCAACCACAGACATCGCCTATTTCGTTCCATTTCTTGTCGTTGATCAGTGTTCCTTTGTGATTGTCTCGTTTTGTGTTCTCTCCTGTAAACTTTGTTGTCCTTTTACTGACCTGGTGGGGATATAACCGCCCTTTGTTCTTTTAAACTCTGGGCTCTTTTTCACATTTATGCTTATTTTTGTGATGACAATTGATGGAATGGGGGACTGATGACCTTCGCAGTTTTGTCCCCCTAAAACATCCAAACAACAACAACATAAACATATCTACCTGTGCTTCCTCTGCTGCCTCCTCCCCTTTTACATCCATCCACCCATCCCCCATCTGTCATTACCTTCCCCTGTTCTCTGCCAATCTCATCCCTCCCCTGTATATGAAAAATTACTTATCTGCCAAATTTTATGGTCATCACTCAAATAGTGCCAAAGTCTGGAGTGAGATACCCTTCAATCTGCATCGATGAAATCTTATATAGACATTGATATTTTTTCTGATATTTAGATTATCCATTATTAATAGTTTTAGAAACCATGATTGTTAATTGCAATATTATTTTCTTGTTTTCTAGGTGAAGTGTGAAAAAATTTAATGACGATTGGAATATCTCTAGAGCGGAAATCTGTTGTGAAGTACCCTCATCCATGCACTGTAGAAATTGTTATGTAGTCATTGCCATTCCGCCATTCCTCTTGAGTTGAAGGTCAAAAGTGAAAAATTTTCGTCATTGTAATGGATATTGCCAGATGTCTCAGTTAAATTTTTATTTATTTATTTATTTTATTTTCTTGTCATAAATATGTTACTGGTACAAAAACAATAGGAAAAACTATCCTTGAAACTAGTTGTTTACTGTGTCAGACTTTAACTTGAAATATCGAACAATAATAACTCTGTGGAAATTACCATTTTCTCTTTGAATTTTCGACAATCAATCTTTCACATTTGTAAATGTGGATGTTCCTAACCACATAACCTACGAAAGTTATTAAACGAATGCTATGATATTTTGACTGAACTTTCTGCTGGAATATGTACGTTTTATATACATATTTTCTCAGTATGTGTCATATATGGATTTATATAAATTTTATGATGGGGAAAGGTTGTTATAAAAATTGCAAAATTGTCTTATAGATGTTATATAATAAATATCTAAAGGCCTTCGTGTATTTTAATCAACATTATTTCAAACTTTGAATTCAATTGGCGCAAACACTTCTTGATTTTTTGAAGTGTACAGAAACCAACAAAACATTTATGTATAGAGAGATAAAACAATGTTGCACTACATCTACATTAATGCTCCACTAATTACATTTAAGTACATGACAGGGGGTTCATTATGATATTTCTCTAGTGTTCCATTCTCTAATACCATATGAGGAAGAAGAAACACCTAAATCTTTTCGTTTTTTAATTCGATTTCTCTTATTTCATTGTGAGTATCATATCTCCCTATGTAGGTGGGTATCATGTTGGCATTCGGAAGAGAAAGTTCATGAAAGAAATTTCTGAAATAAATCTTGCGGCAACAAATAACGCCTTTCTTTTAATGATTTCCACCCCAACTCCTGCATCACTTCTGCGACACTCTCACCCCTATATCGCAGTAAAACAAAGTTAGCTTCCCTTCTCTGAACTTCCTTTAAATCGTCTGTCAGTCCCACTAAGTGGGGTTTCCAAAATGGGCAGCGATACTCCAAAACTAGACCCAAAAGTGTTCTATAGGCTGTTTCTGTAGTAGAACTGTTGCATCTTTTAAGTGTTCTGCCAGTGAAACATTGCCTCTGGTTTGCCTTCCCTACAAAATTTTCTGTGTGTTCTTTCTAATTTAAGTTGTTCGTAATTGTTAATTTCTCGCTATTTAGCTGAATTTATGGCATTTAGATTTGACTGAAAATTATCTGGAAAATATGCCCATTTCTCTCTCACAAAACAATAATTTCAATTTTATGTCTTCATTGGTTCAAAATTGTTATCTGATTTACCCAAGATTCATTATACTATAATGTAAGAAATGAAAAATGGTAGAAACTATGTTGTGCTATTTGTGATGCTTTTTGTAAGTATATTGGTTGTAAAATGCCATGAACAGATTATCCCAGACCAACTGCGTGATGTAAATCTTTACTCTGCAATTCAAATTTAAGTGTCTGGCAGATGGTTTATCGAAATGCTTTCATAATATTTTTCTACTGTTCCATTTTCTGATAGCACATGAGAAAAAAGAACACACAAATCTTTCAGTTTTAGATCTTATTTATTTTATGATGGTGCTCACGTCTTCCTTTTATTGTTGGGTGCTAACAAAATATGTTTGCATTCAGAGGAGAAAGTTTGTGAAAGAAATTTCAGAGCTCGCTGTAGTGAATAACGCCCTGCTTTCAAAGATTTCCACCCTAACAAGTGCATCTTTTCTTTGTCACCCTCTCCCCTGTTTCATGTTAATACAAAATGAACTGCCCTTCTTCGAACTATTTCCATATCAACCATCAGTCCCACCTGATGAGGAGCCCACGATACTCAGCAGTACTCCAAAATAGGATGGTTGCATCTTGTAAGTGTTCTGCCTTTGTTTCGCATTCTCCATGATGTTTTGTGTGTGTTCTTTACAATGACAGTTGTTCGTCAATATTATTCATAGGTATTTAGTCAAATTTACAGCCTCAGTTTTGACTGAATGTAACATGTAAAGGAAAGCTTAATGCTGCTTTTCAAGCCAACAATCCCTCCCACTTATAACCATGCCGATACACCGCTGAGCGTGTTTCAAAGTGCAGCTGCTGTAGGTGACAGTTGTATGACTGTGTTGTGTGCCTGCGTGAATGCTCTATTTTCTGAAGAAGACCATGGCCGATAGCTGAAAGTGTTGTATGTGTGTCTCTTTTGTATGTGTCTGTCGCCATGTTTTTGCGCTAAGCTGTAAACTGTCCTTACTACTATTATTGGAAATTTAATGGAATTATTTTAGTGCTCAAACAGATTATTCACACTTTAGATTGTTTAGGGTCAAGAACAACACTTTCTGAAACTATGCTGACTACTGTTCAGTAGGTCATTCTTTTCAAGGTAGTTACTTTTTCAAACAAGTATATGTTCCAGAACACTGCTGTAAACCAACATCGATGATATGGGCTTGTAATATTGCAAATCACTTCTATTGCCTTTCATGAATACTGCAGTGGCCTGTGGAACTTTACTGTCTTGGGTATGGTTCTTTCACTGAACAAACAATTGTATATGATAACTAGGTATGGAGCTACTGCTTCTGCATACTTTGAAAGGTACCTAATTGGTATACCCTCTGGACTAGAATACACTTTCATTAAGTGATTTAAGTTGCTCTATTAATCCAAGAATATCTACTTGTAAATTACGCATGCTAGCAGCTGTTCTTGATTCGAATTAGGGAGTATTTGCTTAATCATCTGTAGGAATTTTGGAAATCTGTGTTTAGTATTTCTGCTTTACCAGCACTGTTATCAGTAACATCACAATTGCTATTGAGTAGTGAAGGGATTGCTTGTGTTTTGCTGCCAGTGTAATTTACATGTGACCAAAATTTCTATGGATTTTGAGCTTCTCACATTGTAGTCTGCCATAAATTTCAAGTTTCTGTAAATAATTGCCAGTCTTGGGGAATGCTTTTTTTCTTTAGCTCCGCAATAATGATCAGACCCATTTTGTGTACCACAGGATCATCCTGCTGTTGCTGTTATTTCTTTGAATGTAAGCCACATCTGATCTACATTCACATTGTTAGTTAACACTAGAGACACTCACTTAGGAAGGTATGGTAATAAGGACAGTTTACAACTCACCACCAAGACGTGACAACGATACAGGCACATAATAAAGACACACACATACAACAGTCCAGCTATCGGCCATGGCCTTCTTTACAAAATAGAACATTCATTCAGGCACACATCTGTCAGCTCACGGTCGCCGCACTTCGAAGTGCGGCAACCAGAGTTCATGGTCGTGTAACGGTGTTTCGTGCCTGTGTGAGAACTGTGCCAAGAGGTTAAACTATCACATCGAAATTAACCACTGGATTGAGAAATTACAGTAATGAGACTAACTGAAACGACTCTTGCAGTAAAGGCAACTCATATACACACAGCTGTCAAACTACATGATTTTCAAAAAGGTGCGAGTGGGTGTACTAAATATGAAAAAAGCAGTGATCATAAGAAAAAAAGATTGGTTTGGAATATTGCCAGAACACATCATTCTCATTGCAGAGAAGTCGTCTGACATTAAAAATAATTTTAGTGTGCCCCAAGAGAAGTGTTACAGGAACAATACATTTCACAAAAATTGTGACTGAGTAGTGTGGTAAGTCCAAAAATTAGAATTCTGGCATTTGCTACTCAGAGTTTGATAATTAATGTGGTATCCTTAATGATGGCAATAAATTTTCTTCAGTACTTAATGTATTCCCATACTATCTAGTCAGTATAAATTGGATTCCATTTAAAACGAATTTGTCACTGATATTCAACATGAAAATGAGTGATAATTTGACCTGTTACAAACTCACAATAGGGTAAATTTCCCAACACTGCTTGGTGTTGCTAAATTTTGCTAAAAGTAATTTAACATTCTATCGAATCTCTAAGTCTCCAACAAAAGTTGCGTGGTTTCAGTGTTTGATCTTCTCCCCTCTGTTTTAAACAGTTTTTTTTTCAGCGATATTTTGAAAAGAAAAATCTCGGATTGATTTTTTTCCCCCATCTTGAATAAATTTGTTAAAGAAGGTTTCCACTCCTTTGGCTCCTCTTACTGTGTTAGTCGCATATCCTAAATAGCAGCATCTCAATCACTGCAGTCATTTACTGTTGGATTGTACTCGTATAACATCTGTTTTTATTTTATTTTGAATAAAGGTGTTGAGAGGATGCTGCAAATCAAATGTAACAAACATGTTTCATTAATGTTCTTTGCAACTTCTTTATCAGCAGTCCTCCCTTTGTCAGCTGCGTCAGTGACCTATTAATGTGCGTTTGCAGTTTCCATTATTTCATATTTTTTACTTTATGGAGAAAGTTTGTTGCATTTTCATTTTCTCACAGGTGGCACATGTCTGTTCAACACTTTTCGGAAATTAATTGCAAACGTTGTTCTGTCTATATCTGAACTTTAAAAACTAATGCTCTCAAGTAAGGGAGAATCCCACGTCAAAATAACTAATTCATCGTCCCTTGAGTTTATCATTTTCCCTGACCAAAATCACTAATTGAAATACCATAGTATTTTATCAGTGAAATTCAAAAAAGTCAGTCATTATTTTGTAGTAGTTCTTTGTGACATAAGGCTGCTTATGTGGTAAAAAAATGTTGCCACAATTTGTAAAATATTTCATCTGTATTTATAATGGCACCTAAGAAAAGCCGAAATAAAGTTGTTAATTCCTCTAAAAACTGATCACTGTCCAACCCTGATTTAATTGTAATTTTAAGTTTGCCACATAATGGTGGTGGATTGCTGGGATCTCGGGCGGCAATTGCTCGCTGCAACAACTGTTAAGTTTTGTTGAAATTTCTCAGTTTGGTAATCAACACTTATTTGAAAATTGAAATTGCATAAGCACATTTAACACACACATTTTAACATATTTAGTAACATTTGTACACACATACACACCTTATCCATTTCTCAGATTGCATGTAATAAAACAATCCAATGATGCCTATACTAAAATTAGGCCTCTCTTACAAGATGCACTTTCTTAACCTAGATCTGACCAGCAAGAAAAGTGAGACGCATTGCTTACCATTATTTATATACAAACAATAAAATAGATAATAATGCTTCATATAATTAATTACAGTAATTGAATTTTTCTCACATATAAAGTCTTTGGAGGCGTGACACAATTACACTATATTTTCATACACATTTTACATGATGGTTTATCGCTGGAAAAGCAAAATAAAATGAGAGGACATCACAAAGTGCTTTTATGGTGTCTGCTGCTTTTCCATTGCATGTTATTGGTAACTGCTTGTATGATGAATGATGTGCAGTGTGGGTAGCCGATCACATTGCTCAGTCATAATTGCAGCATGGAGTCTCCTAATATTTCGGCTAGGTACTTTGCAGCCATCGTGAGAGTTGTAGACTGACACTCTTAGTACATGCTTCATCCTTACAAACCTGCGGATTGCACTTCTGCATTTGTGCCACAGATACACAGCACCAGAAATGTTACTCAGCAGTGAGGAAATACACATACATATGAATTATGTCTGTGGCTGCATGGTCGATTGGCGCAGAGGTATTGATGTATTATGACCTGTGCTGTGGTTATGTCTTTGTAAATTTATTAAATAAAGTGCTTGTTTCCAAGATTTAACTAAGCAGAAGCTACTGTTTCTGTTAATTTGGTCCCCAAGTGAATTTCACTTGCATATCTTGTCACTTCGTAGAGGCTAAAATATTGACGTTTTCGTGCATCATAGGTGCTCTGCCCCTGCCAATATATTTGTTTATAAGAGCCAGGTATATCTTTGATATCTTCGGTGTTCCATTCATCGTTCCTGGACTACACATCATCTGGCCTGTGTACAAAAGTCCACATTCCCAGGGGATCTTGTAAACCTTAGCCTTCCCATGCACCAAACCATCTTTGACAGAACCCAATAGTGCTGTTGTTGTAGATGGGGGGGGGGGGGGGGTATGGCCTTCAATTTGTGTTTGTTCTGGCTCCATCCGATTTTCAACGACAGGTTTTCCACATATGGCAGAAGAGCTGTGGATTTAAAACCTTCTGCATCTTCTTCTATATTCGTTAGTCGTACTATTGGTTTCATTTGTAGTGCCTTATGTATCTGCTGTGGACAATATCAGTTTGCTTTACAAACACTCTTCAGGTGTAGAAGCTCGTCCCTGCAGACTGATCAGCAATGACTTGTGCTCTGTGGACCAGTGTTCTGAGAACATTAATTACATGGAGTGGATGATGGCACCTATTTGTATGTAAGTTTAATTGTGTTTAGGTTGGTTTCCTATACACTGAATGTCCTAAGGTGCCATCGTCTTTGTGTCGTGCTGTTACATCCAAAAGTGGAAGATGTCCTTCTCCCTCTCCTCCCCCCCCCCCCCTCTCACCACACACACACAATTGTAAACTGGATTTGCTTATGGATGGAATTCAGGCCATACAACAAACATGTTATAAATACTATAGGCTTCAGTCCGACAGATTCCAGCACCTTTTCCTCAGAAGTCCTCCGTGAACATATTGGGCAGCAGTGGCCCAGCAGTCTGCGGTGCGCCAGTCAGTCTGCACAGCCGCTACGGTCAGGGGTTCGAATCCCCCCTCGGGCATGGATGTTTGTGCTGTCTTTAGTGCAAGGTAGTTCATAAGTAGTTAGTAAGTTTAGGGACTGATGATCTCGCACTTAAGTCCCTTAAGCTTAACAAATATTTGAACATTTTTTAATATACTGGCCACCAAAGGAAGCAACGGAGTACCCATGGTAACACCATCAAATCTTTTCAAAGAATTCGTTATTGAATAAAATGTGTCGAGGTCATTACATATTTGAACAAAGCTGAAACCTCTTTGTCAAAATTTTTGCCAGTAAGGGATACTGATTCTTAAAGAGGAACCTTTGTAAATAATGGTGCTACATCAAAACTAACACAAGTTACCAAAAATTTTAAAAAAATAAATTATACTTACCATTGATCCAATAACTTTGATGTTCCATATGTATGCTTTATCCTTTCTAATTTATCCCCTTTATTTTAAAATGTAACTGTTTGTTTTCAGATGATATTTTCTGGGGCTGTGAAGTAGAAGACAGTTTAAGTGTAATCGTATATTTGTGCCATGACGGACACCCGGAGACGAGTGAAGCTGTATGCACTAAATGCTGATCGACAGTGGGATGATAGAGGAACTGGTCATGTCTCTTCCACTTATGTTGATAGACTCAAAGGAATTTCACTGTTGGTGCGCGCTGAATCTGACGGTAATGCACAATATTTAGTTTCACAATACATATTTTTATTTTACTCTAATTCTTTGTATTACTTTATATAAAAGTAGGTTGCCTCCAGAAACACATAGTTGCATGCTTATTTATTTACAGCACTTTTTGATACCTTCTCTGACTTGAGAAGCATTTAGAATTTTTGTGAAACAGAATTGTTGTTAACATTGCTTCAGTAGAAACCTCACTTAATAAATGTCATTTTCTGTTTACATACCTCACAAAAAAAACCATAATCATAAAATTAAATGTTGTAATTTCTTTTGCTGTTTGAGCATCTGTGGCTGTGGAACATAATGTATTAATTGTTTTACTAATAATGTCGCTGTAATTTGTATTGCACCCCCCCCCCCCCCTGGTCCTTGATAATCTTTTAGTTTCTCTTCATTTGATAAACAATCAGTTTCACTTCATAAAATTTAAAATTGTTTATTTTGCAATATATTTACCAGAATTTCTGGTCTACTTGTCATGATAAATTTTTCCTCATATTTTGAATTTTTCAAATTACTTTTGTTCAAATGTTTATACAAGAAGCATCTGTTAGATGTTTAACAATGTTGCTACAACTGAAGATTTCTGAAAGCTGCGAGTGTTTCATTGTGTTCATGTACTCAGGCCAACAGCATTTTTATAGGACAAAACATCATGGGATAAAGGATATATGAGGGCGGTTTGATAAGACTGGTAAAAACAGGGGGCGGAAAAAAATGTTTTAAGGTGAAAACTCTCGACGTAGTACCCTTGCAAGACTACACACTTGGTTCAGCGAGTCCAATTGATTCAACCCATTGGAAAAGTTGGCTTTGTCAAACTCTGTAGAATACTGTCACAGCAGTGAACACTTCCTAATTCAATGAAAATTTCTTCCCACTAAGCCATATTTTCAAGTTTGGGAATAAGAAGTAGTCACTTGGAGCCAAGGGTGAATGGGGTGGGTGAGGAACCAATTTGAATCCCAGGTTGTGCACTTTTGCCATTGTGATAGCTGCTGTGTGGGCTGGAGCATTGTCCTGATGAACAGCATTTAAAATTCTGTGACAATCTTGGATGTTTTTTAATTAGTTCCTGTTTGAAACAATCCAGCAGAGTAGCATAATAGGGCTCAGTTAAGGCTCTGCCATTTTCCAAATAATCTGTCAGGATTATATCTTAGTAATCCCTAAAGACAATGCCCATCACCTTTCCAGCTGACAAAACAGTATTTGCCTTTTTTGTGGCACTCTCCCCTCTCTTCCTCCATTGTTTCAAATGTTGATTGGTCTCTTGGAGTGTAATGGTGGCTCCAAGTTTCATCCACAGTTTTGAATCTGCACAAAAGTCCTAGGGATTGCCCCTGAATGGTGTGAGATTCTGAGCAAACATGTTATTTTGTTTCCATTTTTGGTGCAAAGTGAGCAGGCGTGGCAAAGACTCTTCATGCCAAGTTTTTCATGAAGGATGTAATGTACTCGTTCAATTGAGATGCTATTTCACGAACTTTTAATCTTCAATCTTCCATTACCATATCATGCACAATATCGATGGCTTCCTGTGTGGTGACTTCAATGGGCCGACTGGAGCGTGCGCCATCTTCCGTGCTTCTCCGTCCACATTTAAACTCATTGAGCCAAAAGTAAATGGTCTTAATTATTGGTGCAGAACCCACATGGACCTCATCTTACTCGAATTTGATCTGTGCAGCTGTCCAACCCTCCAAAAGAAAATGTTTAATGATTGCACTAAATTAGTTTTTCTACATCCTAAGGAACTGACTAAGCAGTTACCATTTCAGCTGGCAGCCAACAATCAATTAATAACGGCTGCCGTTCAAAACTTGCTGTTATATCCATGGAAATATCAGGCTTACCAACAAGAGTGCAGGTTCCAAAAATTTCCCGTTCTTTCATACAGATTTACCAGACTTAACAAACCACCCTCGTACAATGATCTGTCTATTTAATTGAAATATTTTGTGATAGTCTTGTTCGTAACAAAAATTACATTTTGTTGATTACTTGTTTCAGATGATTAGCACTCTCTCCATATTATCAGTTTTTATTTATAAGGGGCAGTCAAATTATAGAAAGATAGATAGGAAACATTAAGTAATTCAATGCCAAGTGGCCTAAAGGTTCCCACACTATCTTTATGGATCTTAAAAAAATTGGTTTTGAACATTTGCACATGTTCCCACTAAACATTTGTAAAGTTTCATGGTCATCAATACAGTTCTTGTGGAGTTATAGTTATTTGTTTGACACCAAAGTGTAGCATTGCACCCATAACTTGTAGGCAACTCTGAGATATGTAATATTTTCTTGGAGGAAAGAAAACTAGGTCATCTTGTGCGACTTTCTGTGCTCTCTAAAGCATAATAATAATAATAATAAAATGAAATTCTTGTGCAATTTTCGCATTGATAATTTCAGCCATAGTTCGCTGAAAGAATAGGTGCTTGAAAAACGTATGTAGTTTAGCTTTTTATATCTCTAGAAGTTAACAGGATAAATCTGAAACTTTGCACATAATAACATACCAATCAAAGGTCTAGAATATAAAATATCAATTTTCTACGGCTTTCCAGTAGTTTATAAATTGAGGGCAAAGGTGACTATTTTTTGTACAATGCAGAAATGGGTATATTCGCCCCTAGGTTACAAAAAAGTTATCTGCAAACTCTTTTAAACAATTTTCATTAGGAAGAACATGTTCTGATCTACCTAAAACTGATTGTTGTTTTGCAAGGCAAGCATATGAGGCCCTAAAAAAGACAACAAAGTGGAGGTGCATTTAAAACGCTCCCATTTCAGCTAGTACTTAAATCTGACATTGTTTTTTGTGCTATGATGACTTCAGAATCAAACTAGTTATAAACTTCAAACCTTAATGGCAGTGTTATGCATCACTAGACCAAATGCCAACCAAAATGTCAGTGAGTGAGGTAGATGAGCCCAAATGTCCCATTCCCTTAAAAATGTATTTATTATTGAGTTTTCCCAATTTTTTGTACTGAGGAAGGGTTATTCCTGTTTCATGTATTAGTGGAACCTCAACGAAATTAAAATATAGTCAACACTAAAAAGTAAAGAAAATGCTCATTGGTCTTCTTATACTTAATTGCCACTTTTGAAATTTCGTTGGGCGTCAGTAGACAGACGTGCCAACTCTCCCGATTTTAGCAGGAGACTCCCGGTTTGCCCTTCTTCCTTCCAATCTTGAAGACTGATCTCCCAATTTTCTAAATATTGTTGAAATGAGATAGAATGGCTGGCCAGTACTTACCATTGTGCTGTACCGCCGATAGTAACACAAAATGAAAAAACAGAAAAAAAGGGACAAAGGGACAAGCTTTCGGAACAGAGTTCCTTCGTCAGGTGGGAGAGAAGGGAAGAATAAAGGACGGGAATAGAAGGGAAAGGTGGTTCACGACCTAGGTCATGAAGGTGGTGTTTCGGAACACCACCTTCATGACCTAGGTCGTGAACCACCTTTCCCTTCTATTCCCATCCTTTATTCTTCCCTTCTCTCCCACCTGACGAAGGAACTCTGTTCCGAAAGCTTGTCCCTTTGTCCCTTTTTTTATGTTTTTTCATTTTGTGTTACTATCGGCGGTACAGCACAATGGTAAGTACTGGCCAGCCATTCTATCTCATTTCAACAATATTTATTATCTCTTGAGGAGAATTTTCATCATTAATCGAATACTCCCAATTTTCTACGCAGTTTCAATACTTTTCTTATTCTATGAAAATACAGCACTTTCGATATATCGATGGACGACGTGGTATAGCTAGTAGATAGTCGCTCCAAGCAAAGTGATTTGTATTGTGTTTACAAGACCATTGTTTTATCAGTTTTGCTGCGTATCGTGTGTTGATTTGAAGTAGTGCTTGGTGGCTGTGTTATCTCATAGGTCTTAATTACATTTCGGCAAAAATGTCGAAGAAATAAAATTCATTGTTCAGAAGCGTGTATAAGGAAGAGATTCAGTGTTTAAGTGACTCGAAGGAAGGGACAATTTCATATATTTTGCAATGTATGTAGAAGTAACTTTTCAGGGTCTCATGGCAGAAAATGCAACACTCTTAAACAGGTGGAATATAAACAACACAAAGAGTGTTTCCAGTGTGTAGAACAGAATCAAGAACTCAACTTTTTGTGTAATCTCCGAAAAGGAGATTCTATGACAATTGCCAGTGCTTTATTTACGTCATTTATTGAAGAAGACAACTAACCTATAAACTGTACCGACCACGCCGGGTCACTGTTTCGCAAAATCTTTTGTGATTCTGAAAGCTACGTACCATATGTACATAGCGTATGAAATTGATTTAAAATTTCCAAAGATGTTGTATGGGTTCAAGATTCTGTGCAAGTATGGATTGCGTTATGAAATGAAAGACATGTGCCAATTTAACAGTGATTTACTCGTACAAAACGCGCTATTGTTGAAACAGAAATACAATAGACATATGTTTTTTTTATCGTAATTCTGAACGTGAGTACTCCCAAGAGTGCTTCACTTTCATGTGTATGAATGCCAAGAACCCTGCAGAGATAATCATTCATTTTGTTCAGCATATTGAATGATAAATCTTATATTCTGAAAGCTCAAGTACGTCCATTATTTAGTATTTACATGTAAATAATGAAATATATGTAATTCAGTTGTTACATGTAATGAATTAGTACATCTTAAGTCATCAGGGTTTGCTTTAATTCACCGTGGTACACTGCTAAATTTCTCCCAATTTTTCACTTTTGAAAGTTTGCATGTCTGAGTAGACTAAATGACTTTTAACTCCTTTGGTCTCAATATGCATAACTGACTAATAGAAAAGGCTTGTTGTAACAATTGCTAAACCACGTGCCTTTCATTATCTGAAAAACTTAGTTCAATTTGGAAACAAAAATTAAATAAAGAGCAAATTATATTTGCAAGCTAAAATTGCTGAAAAATGTACACTGAGAAATTGAAGTTAACAAAACTTACAGAAACAAGTAATTATAATTAGTTGTCATTATTTGCATTTTATTTCAAAATCATTTTGTCGCTGTAATTCAGATGTTGTCTTCCATGTTAATAGCACTCTGGAGAGACAGGTACATTTGTCTTGCATCTTTCTGGATCAGTGGTAGAAGCAACTTCGTCTTCAATCTTTTCTTGAGAAAT
This sequence comes from Locusta migratoria, assembly GCA_026315105.1. Lineage (NCBI taxonomy): Eukaryota > Metazoa > Arthropoda > Insecta > Orthoptera > Acrididae > Locusta > Locusta migratoria. Next base: position 371,455,344 of record CM048747.1, on the reverse strand, counting down.
GGGTTTTCATCCTGGGATTCCCCCCCCCCCCCAGGGGACCCCACAGCTCTTTTCTGGGTATGTGTGTGGCGTGCATGTCCCCCCCCCCCCCTCTACTACAAAATTTCCATTCCAAGTATGAGCCATTAGGGGAAGAACTCCCTACCTAGCTGCTACGGCGCGCGTCGCTCTCCCTTCCTTCCCCTTTCCCTCCGCGCTTTATCCCCCTACCCCTGTTAGGTCCCCAGCATGTGTAGCCAGTCCGTGCGGGGGGGGGGGGGGGGCTGTTATGTACCCTGTTGGTTGAGCCCCCTGACAACACAGGGAACACACAACTGGTACCAGAGCTGCAAACACCCCACACATGCCTAGAAGTGGTTACCCATCCTTTATGGGAATCGGAACTCCCGCCAACGATCGTCCTGCTGCTACCAAACCTCTATTCTTTGTAGAACACATTGAAGATAAGTTTTGTGAACCCAAGGCACTGAATGAAATGTGATCTGGCTCTGCCTTAATTCGCAAGTCCTCTGCAACCCAGTTGCTGCACTTAGAGCCTACCAGCAATTGAGAGACATCCCGGTGCCCATCACGTCTCACCAGTCCCTTAATATGGCACAGGCTGTTATTTTTCACAGGGACCTTCTACTTCAATCAGACAAGGAACTCTGGGCAAACCTAGAATGGCATGGCATTAAATTCGTTCGTCGCATCCATTGAGGCCCCAAAGGTAACTGTGTTGATATAGGAGCTTCTATCCTGGCTTTTGAAGGGGATACTCTACCAGAGAAAGTAAAGGTAATGATTTATAGATGTGACGTGTAGCTTTATATACCACCACCTTTGTGCTACTTCTGTTGCCTCTGCTTCGGACATATGTCTTCGTGATGCAATACCAACCCTGCTTGTGGCGACTGTGGCCGCCCTCTCCATACACGGACGCCTTCCACTACACCACCTAGCTACATAAACTGCCGATGCCCAAATGCTCCTTGCTCACCTAGTTGCCCAACGAATAAAAGAGAACGGAAAATTCAGGAGTACACGACTCTAGACAGCATGTCATATTCTGAGTCTTGGAGAAAGTATGACCGTCTCCACCCGGTATAGTTGTCATCAACGTTTGCCTCAGTGGCATCACTCCCCCAACCCCCCCTTCCCTTCCCTAACATCTTCCTTTCACCCTCCCACATCCCCTGGCAGTAACACCCCCCCCCCCCAAACACATCCGTGTCCCTACTCTCCCTGTCCCTCCCCCTCCCATCCCCCTTCCCCACCTCTCCCTCAGACAGAGAATAGAACATCTTTTCTGGTACCTGCTGGGAATGGGACTCCCTCATGAAACCTCCCTTCCCAGCACTCAAAGAAGAAAAAGTCATGACAAGCAGAGTAACAATCGGGAACCACAACTCAGGGCCTGAAGGCTGCTAGTTCCCTCTCTAAATTGGGCATCGCCTCAACCAGCTCTCTTCCTGATGACGACTCTCGTCCTCAAAGGGAGAAGGAAAAGAAAAAGCAGTGCAAATATCGGGATTGTCCAGAGATATCTTCAGAACTTATGGACCTCACACAATCTTCGTAGCTGACGACTACAGTTTTCGAGAAGAAATTCAGCTAGGCATCTCCCTGTTTATTGCAATGGCTATTCTCCTGTGGAATATTCGCGGTATCTGTGCAAATAGGGCAGAACTGCAGCTGCTTCTGTGAATTTACTCTCCCATGATCATATGCCTGCAGGAAACGAAACTAAAACCTCACGATCCCTTACGTGTCCCACATATCACCTCAGTCCAATCTGACCTCACCCCAGTAGCAGGAATTCCAGTTCAAGGGGGCGTCATGGCGCTTATTAGAGAGGATATGCATAGCCACGTCATTTCTTTACACACGCAGCTCCAATCTGTAGCTGTCAGACTTTCCCTTCCTGGCTTCATCTTCTCACTCTGTAATATCTTCAGTCATCACCCGAGCAGATCTACTGCATCTTATCAGTCAGCTCCCGCCTCCATTCTTGCTGGTCGGCGACTTCAATGCCCATCACCCCCTCTAGGGTTGTCCATGCCCTTGTCAGAGGGGCTTCCTCTTGGAGGATATCTTCAATCACCTCAATCTCATCTGTATTAATACTGGTGAACCTACATTCCTGTCAGATTCCACATACCCTCTCTCATCTAGATCTCTCAATCTGTACTACTCAGCTTGCTCGTGGGCTTGAGTGGTCTGTTCTTGCAGATACACATTCGCTAACGGTTAGTGGGACTACAGTGATGCTACTGTGGGTTCCTGGCTATGCTGGAGTGTTGGGAAACCCGAAATCGTGGATGCTGCTGCAAAAGCAGCCATTTCCCTCCCCCGCCTTGCTATCCATTCTGTTCTGTTGGAAGACCTTCATGCTATTGTCTCTGGTCAGTGATATTGCTCTGGTATTCACATTGATATTCCCTTAAAGACGACAAATCCGTGAGATCAAACCCCCTCCCTTTTGCAGGGTCTACTTCCTCATGGCCCTCTCACCGCGAGGAGGTCATAATAGCTCACCTGCCCATAGGACACTGTTGCTTTAGCTACTGTCACTTACTATGTGGCGATCTTGCGACCACTGTTCCGAACTGTTGAATGTGCGCCACCTTCTGGTGAAGTGCCCATTTTTTAACCGTCTCCGTCAAACTTAGTGTTTACCATCTGAGTTGTCTGATGTTTTAGCCGATGTCCTGCGCTCTGTTGATTGCGTCTTACTTTTTATCCACCACACAAACATGGGAAAGGAAATTAACTCTGTCCATGCTTAATACAGTCAGTCATATTTCATTGTGTGTGCTTATGAGCATAATAGTTCTGCACCCCTAAACAAAAGATAGGGAGGAGGGGGATTATCTGGGCATTAAGCGTTCACCCTAAATAAGTGGATTGAAAAAGGTCTTCCTCTTCTTTCTTTTTCCTGAACACTTACTTCTGCTGATGTTTCTTGGCCAAAGTCTCTTTTTCATCAATATTTTCAGATGTTTTGTCTTTTTGTAGTCAAAATTTCTCTAGTTTTCAGCCAATTTATACTGTGTTTTTGTGTGACAACTTTGTGGTTTTTTGTTTGTTTTTCTAGCATTTTAGTTCCAATGAATTCCCTCTTTTTGACTTGGAGAACAACCAAAGCATTCATTTTTCCTACTTACATTTTTAAGACATTTATAGTATCATCAAGTGTACATTTGGTGTTGTATCTTCAGTACTCACTCTAAATCTTCAAACTCACTGTCATTAGGCAATAAACTGCACTGGGAGAATATAGCACAAAGTAATATTTTCTAATGTGAAGTGATTTTCAAATACAATTTTAAGTGGCAGCACTATTTTTAAGTTACAGTTTTGGCCTCCACACGAGTTTAAGTTTGTTAGTGGTAACACTTTCTTACACTGCATATGTTTTTTGAGGCGGCTGCCATCCTTCTGCTCTCCATGACCATCTTTACCCTCAACCCATACATAGCAGTTGCCTTTGCTGTCCTTGCCACTGAATACCTAAGTCATACACACACAGCTGTCAATAGTGGTAGGAATCTAAGGAGAAGAAACGTTTTTTGCAAATCACATCACAAGATTTTGACACTAGGATTATTCTCGGCTACAAGCATATCGTCCTCCTTTACATCTTGTGAGCGAGCGTTGCTACATCTTCCGTTTGCTATCACTAGACCAGAGGCTGCCAAGTAGTTCTTGGCGTGCTGTTGGAAAAATGTCTATGTGGATTGTGGTTTTTGTAATGCAAAACTGAAAATCAAACATAGGTGAAGTGGCACTTAAGATTTTTTTCAATATTTCAGGGCAACTCTTACAACAACTACAATGATTTTTTCCCAATTAGTTTGTGTTGTTTCCCAACTGAAAACACTGAAAACAGATATTTTAAAGTATTGGCACATGGTCTAATGATGCATAACACAGTCTAATATTCTTTATCAAGGCAATAATGATCACAGTAGTAAAATTTTTCTCTATTAGCTGTACATTATATATTGTATAAATTGCCTTAAACAACAGTATATTTTGTGTTCACATAGTTGCAGGTTAAGTGGAATATTACTGTACTGATAAAACCCTCTCATCACAGAGTGGTTTAGGGGAAAATAAAAATAATTGCTAAAATGCCGATTTCAGATGTTCCAGAAGAAAGGAAGAATAAAAAATAAAAATGATCGGAAAATAGGGACTCTTCTTCTCGATAACAGATTCAATTGAAAGGTTGCAATCTAATATTTCAGAGCTCGATCAGGGGTGTAAGGATTATGATATGATTATCAGCATCTCCAAAACAAAAGTAATGTCTGTGGGAAAGAGGTTTAAATAGATAGACTGCCAAATAGGAAGAACAAAGTTAGAACAGGTAGACAGTATCTAGGATGTATTTTCACACAGTATGATACCATAGTGAAAGAACTTGAATCAAGGTATAGCAAAGCTAATGCAGTGAGTCCTCAGCTCAGATCTACTGTCTTCTGCAAGAAGGAAGTCAGTACCAAGGCTAAGTTAGCAGTGCACAGCTCTATCTTTTGACCAACTTTGTGAAAGCTGGGTGGAAACAGGTTACCTTATTCATAAGGTTGAGGTGACAGATGTGAAAGTAGCAAGAACGATTGCAGTTACTAATAGATGGGAACAATGGCAGCAGGGTGTCCATGATGAGGAACTCAAAGAACAATCAGGAATGAACACCATGGATGAAGCAGACAGAGCGAACAGGCTGAGATGGCGGGGTCATGTTACACATTTGGGAGAAGCAAGATTACCTGAGAAACTCGTAAGCTTGGCAGCGGAGCGGTAAGAGGAGTTGAGGTAGACGAAGGAGAAAGTGCTTAGATTTGGTGAAGAATGATTTTGTAGTAAAAGGTGTAACATCAGACGAGGTATCAACATTAGCATTGAATAGGGGATCATAGAGGAATTTTATGGGGGGGGGGGGGGGTCAAGGCTCAGACTGAACACTGAAAAGCATAGACAGTCTCTGATGATGATGGCGATGATGATGGGGATTTCAGATGTTCAATAACGAAAAAAGGTTGAAACATTTGCTATTGGCTAGAACTTCATAATGCAATGCAGCTACTTCCTCTGTGGCATGTTAGTCATTCAGAAGCATGACGTGTGTACTTTAGGGTTAAATAAATGAAAATTAACTTATTTGCTCAATTTGGGTCACTTTCTATTGCCATTTACTGATTATATGTAATTCACAGCTGCTTCATCTTTGTGGTACATAACTTTTCTTCTTGCTTCAGATGGCTAATTTTTGTAAACATGCTTTTTCTTACATAAAGAGCAATAACTGTGCCTTGAATCAAACTTCTGTTTTAAAATAGAGCACTGAGACCATGACATTTGTTTGTTTCTTTCTACACTGCATTTCATGCAAAGCAGTAAGTTACCTCGTTTTGAAATGTTACTCAGGATGGCAAAATTATTTTATACTTGCACAAATAAGAATATAATTTTGAGGTTATAAGTTCAATAACACAGTGCACAGGCAATATCAATTTAATTTTTTGTTATATTTCAACAGACATTGCATTTGTGCTGGTGTAAAGCATTTTGATTACACATTGTTTACAGTCATGGATAATTTGGTCCCCATCCCCTCCCTTTGTGCCAAATGACCATTTTTGGCTACTTCCAGAAGGACAAGAATGGCAAATTTTTCATTCTTGTATTTAAGAATTTGTGCACAGTGTCGTATTTTATTTCTTTGAGTAGCCTGCTCAAATTGCAGATCAATTTTAGCTTGTATTGTTGATTGCAAAGTGGTTGGATATGGCTTCGATATTGAGGTCCATACAGAAGATATTGAAACCTTCCTCATTGTTGGGTTTATATTTCTTGAACACTCTTTAATTTTTGCGGCGTTTATATGCATATTTCATTTTAAATGGTATTTTAATAATAGTGATTCACCAGATAAATTCTGAAACATACATTTTGATGGCCTTCCAGAAAGAAGGGCAGTATGGCTAAACTAATGGCTTGATTGTGAAAAAAGAAATCACTTGCAACAATCTTGTACAGTCACATGAAGGTAATTCGTAACTTCTGAAGGGGGGAAAAAATTAAACCAAATATAATTCTGCTCTATCTGGGCTAACTAAAGAGCATTTGATTTACTTTGCAAGGCTTCAGCACACCATTTTAGTGCTATTTCTCTCTAGCATTTAGTTGTTTTGGTAATTCATTCTCGGCCTTCAGCTCCTTAGTTTCTCAATCCTTATACTTTTTCACTGAGATCATGAACGGGATTAATAGCTGTAGTCTGCTTGACTTATTTTTTAGTTGTTGACATAGTTTTTAAAGCCTTTAGTGCTTTTTTTTTTACAAACTTTTTGTTTTGCAATGTTGTCCACAATCTTAGATTTCTAAGGAACAACTAATGTATTTTTATTATTACTGGAATTACTTAGTAAGAACTATAAAAACTACATTAAGTTCAAATTATTAATAAAATAAGTCAAAACGGTAAATATCATTGTCATAAATCATTACAGTAACTCATTTTGTTGACTAAAAAGAGAAAGCGGTTGAGGGTATTTTAATTCCCAACCCTAAGCACCTAAGAAACACACATCACGACTATGCTACTGTACTGCTGTGTCTCATTGTTAGTTTCTAGCGTACCATGAGAAATCTGCGGTTATGAGAGTTTCAACTTTAAATCGTGCAATGTTCATATATTGAAATATTTAACACTTCCCAAGAATGTGGAAAAATAAACCTGGGCATTATAATTTAGTTCTTACATAATGTAGCAAGTCATTCACTATTGTAGAGTAAGCAAGTAGCACATGCGAAGCCATTAAATTACAATAATTTGTTTAATCATAATTATGTTCAGTGGTATTGAAGTGCTATTTTCTGTATACAAATTGCCTTAGTTGTTTCTTACCTGTATATTTTACTTGCCTCCTTGATGTAAATATATGGTATAAGGAAAGCAAATGAGTAGAAATTATAAAATTAAAATCTAACTGCTAATAGAAGTTGCTATTCTGTTATCTCATTGTTCTGGTCAGTAGTATAGAAGAGCTATTTTAAAAAGTAATATACAAAAGGCTAAAACAGTGAGATATTACATATGGTACTTTTTTGGATATAAATGTGTGAACAAGTTAGTCGCATTTTGTAGCTACTTTCTTTTAATTGACTAAATCCTATGTCTTAATACATATTAAAAAGACTAAAATAAAACCTGAATATGAGCTTTCAAGGGGGAGGTAGAAGGAAGGGAAAGTGGTTTTGAGCTAATCACAATGTAGGCTGTGTGGTAAAGGGATATTGAATGGTGATGGGTGGAAGAAAAGAGATATTACATTATAAATACTGAGCCATGCTGTTGCAATCTCCCCCCCCCCTCTCTCTCTCTCTCTCTCTCTCTCTCTCTCTCTCTCTCTCTCTCTCTCTCTCTCTCTCTCTCTCTCTCTCTCTCTCACAACTTCTATTGTAATAATGATTAGGTGACACAGCATTACTACAATGAAATTATATAATTTCTGTGCGCGCATGTGTGCATTATGTGGTTCATTTCTCTTCTTGGTCTTCTTTTGTTTGCATCTGGCATGGTTCAGTATTTATTATTTATACAATATATTTTACTTCGACCCATTACCCTTCATTTTATCTTTACCTTATGATCTATGTTGTAACTCAAAACAGGCTCATTTAATTTTGTATTTTTCCTGTTATTATCAGTAGTATTGAGCTGAGGAAGTGTGTTTTGAGAATGTATTTAAAATCAGTGGAAAGTCCAGGAAGGATTGAAACTGTATTTTAATTATTTTAATAGGATAGGTTGCTACTTGCTACACATACAATGAAATGAGCTGCATAAAGGAACTCTTGATACTTCACAATAATATTCAGCCTATAAAGGCTTTATAACACACACACACACACACACACACACACACACACAATCATTTCGTTTGTGGGATGACATTGCAGCATGTGATGCCCTATGGAAGTAACAATCAGTGGTGGACATGGGGCAGCATGGATATGAAGTGAGGAATAAAAGGTAGGGATTTGTCTGGCAGTGTGTGCTTTGTCTCAGTAGGCGAGGACACACAACTAGGTGCAATGTCAGTTGGGAGTCTGTGGTAAGAAACAATGGGATGGGGTGGAAGAGTTGGGGGGGGGGTGTAAGTTAGTGGAATGGAAAGTGAATATGGGGCTGGAGAGCAAGCAGGGAAATGGAGAGGTGATGGATGATTGAAACTGGTGTAAGTTGAAGTGGTACAGGCTAGGTGGCAGTCACTGAAGTGAACCACAATTCGTAGGACATGATGTTCAGCGACTGGGTTGTCCAGTTCTCCACTCAGTTTGTCAATGCACATTCATGTAGAGAGAGAGTTTTTTAGTTGTCATGCCCAGATATAAAGTTGCACAATAGTTGCAGCTCAGTTTTTAAATCTTATTACTACTTTCATAGGATATGAGCTATCCCTGGAATTAGATATCAAATAAAACCTGTACAACTCGTCACACCATATCAGATATTCCAGCTCTGTCATACGTATTTCATATCCCATCAAATGCAGGGCAGTGTGTAAAAGCAGTCGTGTGATTTACAAACTGAGCTGTAACCACTGTTTAGCTTTCTACACGATTGTGATGACTAACAAACTGTCTGACTGCATGATTGGTCATCGATATGCTGTTGCCAAAACACAGCTAAATCATGCAGTTGCTGCACATGCGGCTCTGTTCACTATTGTTCACCTCAGTGATTGCTACAAACCGTGTGCAATCTGTATCCTTTATAACATCACCTGCTATTCTGAATTGCGTTGGTGGGAACTCTCCCTATAGGTATCTTCCGCCCCCATAACCCTCACACCTCAATCTTCAGTAGTTCTCTCCTCCACCACTTTTCCTGTTCCTTGATTGATCTCCAGCCCTTCAGCCGTCTCTATTTTGCGAAAGCACTAAAGTTCATCTTCCCCTTTCTTCTGCTCTATACCAGTCTCCCAACTGACACAATGCCTAAAAATTACCTGAACTCTCCTATTTAGTCTGTGGACACTCAGCCAGACAGCACTAGTATATTCGTGTAACCATACCCGACTCTCTCCTGCCTCCCCTCTCCATAATGCCTCCTCAACTCCCCACCACCAACTGAAGCTTCCACAGGACATCACACATCACTGTCTTGCCCCAGTGATTGGTAATAGTGTTTTTGTTTCATTCTTCTTCTTCCTCTTCTTCTTCTTCTTCTTTGTGTATCTGTGTGCGTGCGTGCGTGCGTGCGCGTATGAGAGAGGGGGGGGGGTAGCATAGTTTTCATGAGGGCTCTATGAGCTGAAAGCTGAAATTATTGAGAAGCTTGTTAAGTGAGACTTTTTACTGTTAAATTTGTGTGGTGTGTTGTAATGGGTATTATATATTGTCATTTAATGTTGTTACAAAAATCATGCGTGCTCCCACACTTGAACCAGCTAACCTAGCAGTGCTTCGGAATTGTGCTATATTTATGGAAATATGTTTTGAAACCTTTCTCTCTGCCACCAGTTGTAGATTTATTCACAACCAGTTTCAGGCCATTATTGCCCTTCTTCAGATATCTGTACAGGAAAGTTAGCCTACAGAATAATATATGAGTACAAATGTTACAAAATTTTGAAGTAGAATCACAGAATTAAAAGGACAAGAAGTACACTGAATATAATGCTTTCTTGAAAAATGACAAAATGTGACATGTCAATGCCCTGTTCTGCCTCATTTTGGTAAAATAAGGAACTGTGCAAAGCATTAAGTTCGTGTAACTGGTGGCTGTTTGCTTTCTAACCTATAAACCACAGTTGCTGCCAAGGATAAAACACTTAAATTTCACTTACTACACCTTGTATTGAAGTAACACAGGTGTTCAACACAACAGCATTCTTGTTGCACAACTGTTAATGTTTGTGCTATGGGCATTTGATTAGTCCCAGTTACCTGCAGGAAATTGTTTGTCTGTGCCAATTTATGTATGCTATCTGGTCTTTCATTTTTAAATCTCACCTTTTGAATTTTATCACTTCTCTCCATTGAGAAATGCTAAAAATCACCACATGTGTGCTTCCCATTAACACATTTTTCATTAAAGTTTGTGATGTATGAGACTGCTTTGTACTCCCTCTCAGATTTTAGGAGTGCCGTTGGAGAGTGCAAGGGTGGCAGTGCAGTTCTTGGTAACTGCCATGGGACATGAGAAACAGGCGGAAGAGTTTTATAGAGAAAGCATAAAAATATGAGTTAGAATCACATGCTTCACATAAGATAATGAGTGATGATATGGAATAAAGCACCTCTCACCAGGAAGTGACATTAGAATGGTCATTTGTTTAAAATGTTATCTTTGCAAGAACTTTACAAACGGGAAGAATCTTTGTCACTATACACAACAACAGTGTTGTGCTGTGAATGTCTGTCTGTGCCATCTGTACCGAGCAAGTCGTCACACATAACTAGGGTTGCCATCCATCCCTATATTTTGGGATCATCACCATGTTGTCCTTATTACGTAAAAACTGTTAAAAGTTTGACTCAGGTACTGAAGTACTGCAGCATATAAATGCAACCGTGAGTAGTTTTAGTATGTCAAAAATTTTATGGAAAAGGAAGAAAAGACTTCCTGAAAAAAAAGGGAAATGCAAAATATAGTGTACTAATTCTGTCTGTCACACCAAGTCCCATATAATAACCTAACTGTTCTTTCAAATAAATTTTTCACCTTTTGCTCTACTTCCCTTTATCAGTGTATCCAAACAAGGCCATGCTATATGTGGCAATCCTAGATCTAACAGTGGAAAGTCCAAGCTGGAATTCAACAATATAATGAGGATGCAATGTCCGAAGGAATGGGCACTGCAGATACTTTATCCTAAAAATTAATTGCAAGAAATGTATTCACAATTTTGAATATTAGTCAGCATCCGCTGTTTGTGTGTAAAGGACATTTGTGTGGCTCCATCAATAAATTTGGACACTGCATGTAGTATTTAATGAGCAGCAGCAAGGCTTGCAACAAATTTAGTAATTGTCTTTTCCTGTGTGAGACTTACAGTGTGACCTGTTCAAGCACTTGTGGGCAGCAGGCAATGTGTGGCATATTGCAGTTTGTGTTGGTCCAGAAGGCGTGCACCGATTGTATAATGATTAACGTGTTCACTTGTAAAAAGTGGGCAATCTAGGTTCAGGTTCTATCCAGCACACATTTTCATATGTCCTCATTACATCAGACAATTATATCATGCTGATTAATATTCTCAATTGTGATTACATTTCTTGCAAATAATGAAATTATTCTACAACATCGCCATGAAGATGTACATCAATATGCAACAGGCACATAAAAAAGACACTCATACACACAGAGCTTAAGCTTTTGCCCATTACCCTTCATTGGAAATGACACCATTCACACCAGTCCCTCAGGGGCTCAACATTAATTTGCTGGGGACTGGTAAGCGCAGCTGGTCTTCTAGACACCATAAACTCTGGGCATGCTTCAGCGACTGCTTTGTGGCGCAACATTGTTTGTACTGGGGACTGGAGACCACTTGGCTTGACCACCAGGGTCTTGAGGAAGGAATTACCTCTCCTAAGGTGTGCTACGTGCTAATGGGATGCATGGCTGTTGAGGCGGAACAGTTGTTAGCGAGCAACCTCTAGGGATACGGCCGCACCTTAGTTGTATAAGGCTTACCTAGGCATGCAGGGCTCTGTCTAGGTGGACATGTACTTCCCTAGCTTCTCGTGGGACAGAGATGGACCTTTCAAGTAATTTTTCACCTCCTAGTGGGATGGGTGTACCACTGGTGGTACCAACACTCAATCCAAAAAGAGGTCTCGGGTGGCTAGTCCCCCAAACCTGTTCACTAGTAAAAAAGAGTTGTCCAAAGTAACAGAACACAGGCTACTAGCCAGAATGTGTTTGTCATTAAAAGGAAAGAAGGTTCTTTGGAGAAGATTTTGCCCTTTTATATCAATAGGGTGTAGAAGGCCTTGCGGGCGCTTTGAATCTGTTAAAATATTGCGGAACAGTACCTTGTTGGTTGAAACGTCAACCTTCCAACAGGTGGAAAATCTGCAGCAAGCAAAGTGTCTGGGTGAATTTGAAATCAAGGCAGAACTACACAGACCCGGAACTACAGTAAGGGTGTAGTTTTCTGTAGATACCTGATGGACATTCCAGTTGAAGAACTCAAGGCAGAATGGGCAACAGAAGGCATAGTGGACGTCCAGAATATTAAGAAAAGGGTGGATGGAAAACATGTGTCATCTGAGACCTTCATCCTCACTTTTAATAATTCTAGACTCCCTGAGCATGTGAAGGCAGGGTTTTTGTGATTGAAGGTCTGTCCCTACATACCTAGTCCCATGTTCTGTTTCAAATGCCAGCGCTTTGGACACACCACGCTCAGTTGTAAGGGAGAGGCCACTTGTGGCAAATGTGAAAAGGTGGCACATGAGGGCACCGCTTGTACGTCACCTGACAAATGTGTCGATTGTTCTGGGGAACGCCCTGTTTGGAGTCGAGACTGCCAAGTGTATCTTGAGGGGAAGAAAATACAGGAAATAAAGACAACCAGGTGCATTTCTTATGTGGAGGCCAAGAAGATTTTTATGGCCATGCAGCCACCTGTATTTCCCACCACTTTCACTGCTGCTTTACATAAACCCATTACCACAGTAGATGTCTCGACACAAACTGAGGCTGCCAGTGTCAGCACTAATACTTGCACATGTAAGTTAGCTGAAGCTCCCGTGCCTCTTGCCCCCACCAAATATGACCGAAAAAGCTACAGGTACCGCTTTTGCAGACCGTGTGGTCTCTGTTACTACAGAAGTTGTGCTCGACAAGGAACCACAGGAAATAATTAAGAAGGCACCCCACCAGCAAAGTGCCTTTCAAAAGAAGAATATTCCACCAAAGCAGAGTGCTCCCCAAGTCCCCCTGTCCTCCTCGTCTTCTCAAAATTAGAAGCCGAAGAAAGTATCTCCATGTTCGCTTGCAACTCTTTCGGGAACATCATCAGACATCATAATGGCAGCGTTGACTGATGAGGAGGACATTATTATGGGCCTCAATGTGTCATCGCTGGAACCAAGCTGTCCCATCTGCTATTCATCAGGACAACTTTGAAGGAACTGCAGCTTCTTGTGAAGGATAGGCCTTTCTGTGTCTCCCTTCAAGAGAGACACTTCAAACGGACTGACACACCTGTCCTAAGAGGCTATCAACTCCATATGAAAGACGACTTAACAGGTAATAGAGCACAAGGTGGTGTGGTGATGTTTGTCAGGGACACTTTTCACATCTCACCTGTGCCATTGACCACTACACTGCAAGCAGTTGCTGTTCGTATACGGGCCCATCATGATATCACAGTCTGCTCCCTTTACTTACTGCGTGGAGAGCATGTTGACAGTAATCTCCTGACACGGCGTATTGGAGAACTCCCCCGTCCCTTTCTTCTTTTAGGAGATTTTAATGCTCATAATGCTGAACACAGGCCAGCCTACACATTTTAGTGCTGCTACAGGTTCGTCTTCTGCCATAGACCTCTCTCTCTGCTTGCCTGCTCTTGCACACGCTGCTCGTGGACGATGACCTTTATGGCAGCGACCACTATCCAATTTGGATAGACTTGCCAGTCGCAACAGATTACAGTGGGAAGCCACCGAGATGGCAGTTGCACAAAGCTAACTGGACACTTTTTCAGCAGTTGGCAATTTTCGAGCAGTGTCAAGGTGTCCAAGACTGGGTGGATCACATCACAACAGTGACTCACAATGCTGCTGATACCTCCATCCCGAAATCAAAGCCTTTGCTTCAGAGACCAGCTGTCGCTTGGTGGGACGATGCTTGTCGTTCAGTGATCAGGGACAGAAGAGCAGCATTGCGGCGATTCCATTGGTGCCCTACCAATGCGAATTTGACCAATTTTTGAGTGGCAAGGGCACGGGCAAAGAGAATTATTAGAGTAAGCAGAGGTCTAGGCCGGAGTTCCTGAACTCCATGAATAGGTCCACACCTGCAGGTAAAGTATGGGAAGCCATCAGGAGGATTTCGGGCTGGAACTTCTGACTGCGAGTAGCAGCTATGCAAGGGCAGGGATGTCTTTTTAAAATCGACCAGGGACGTTGCCCAAGTTATGGCAGAATCCTCTGCAGCTGATTCAGATTCTCGCCAGGATCCAGTCTTCCATCAATATCGTTTGATACAGGAGAGGGTTGGCTTTGACCTCCGTTCCTCCAACGTTGAGGACTAATACCAACTTTTCTCCATGTGGGAGCTGGAATCCGCACTGTCAGCAGCTCGTGATTCTGCTCCTGGCTCTGACAAGATACCATACAGACTGCTGAAACAGCTGGCATCCCATCAAAGGAGGTCCTCTTACATCTTTTTAATGAAATTTGGATTACGGGGAACTTCCCATGTTCTTGGAAAGAAACCATTTTAATTCCAATTTTAAAACCAGGCAAAGATCGCACCGATCCAGGTAGTTATCGGAGCATTAGCCTCAAGAGCTGCATTGGCAATATGTTGGAGCATACAGTCAACCAGCGCTTAGTATGGGTCCTCAGGAGGAGACCCTTACTTAGCCTCTCTCAATGCGGGTTCAGAAGGTACCACTCTACACTGGATAACCTCATCCTGCTTGAAAGTGCGATCCAACAAGCTTTCTTCCAGAAGCAACACCTAATCGGTGTTATCTTTGACCTTGAAAAGGTGTATGATACTACCTGGCGACACATTGTTGTACAGCAGCTTTACAAATAGGGTTTTCGTGGACGTTTGCCCACTTTTATCCGATCTTTCCTCTCTAAAAGGTATCATAGATACAAGGTTGGGAGTGCCTTGTCTGGTCGTTTTAAACAAGAGAATGGTGTCCTGCTAGGGAATGTTCTAAGCGTAACAGCATTACATCCACCGTATGACCCCCTGTACAGTGTTCCTTGTTCGTGGACTACTTCTGTGTGTCCTCCTCCATTACAACGGCAGCTCTTCAATTGCATTTGACAATCAGGCTGTTGGAGGGATGGCGTAACACCACTGGTTTTAAGTTTTCCTTGGAAAAAACTGTGTGGATATTAATTGCTCCCGTTCCTTTCTAATACACTCGTTTTAAACCTAGGGGACATTGTTCTCACCTTTCAGGACAAGGTGAAATATCTTGGCCTCACTTTTGACGAGAGGCTAACATGGTTATCACACATTAGAGGTCAAACTACGATGCCTTAAGGCTCTAACTATCCTAAAATGTCTTAGCCATCGATCTTGGGGTGTCGACAGGGCACATGTGCTCCAGTTCTATAAAGCTTTCGTGTGGCCCAGACTGGACTATGGCTGCCAGTTCTATGGAACGGCCAGACCTTCGTATCTGAAAATACTGGATGCAGTACACCACGAAGGTATCAGGCTGGCGACAGGTGCATATCTATTCCTTGTCTTCTACTCGTGGCACGCCTGGCGTACAGAGCTGTCAGTACCGCTCATGTTACTTTCTCTGTGTTGCACAGCAGCCCAACCTACATTTGTTCCATAACCGCCCACAGGCTACGAGACTGTTTGGGATTCAAGCACAGTACAGCCTTGAGTTGCTGCAGGTGCAGGGCATTAAGGTTCAACGCCAGGGGTGGAGTAGGGGTTCTCCCTGGCTCCTTCATAGGCCTACATTGATTTTAGATCTGACTGCTTTTAAGAAGCCTTATACCTCTGACAGTTTTTATAAAAGTAGATCTTTGGAGATTTTAAACCACCGTGCAGATTTTATTATCGTCAATACAGATGGATCCAAGCAGGGAGATCGTCTCAGCTGCTCAGTTGTGTTCCCTGACTCTGTCCTTCTGATAGGACTCCCAAAACAGTTTTCTGTTCACTATGCAGAACTGTTTGCTATCCTGATGGCACTAGAACAGATCAAAAGGCATCAAGGTTTGAAGTTCCCGATCTGCTCATACTCCCACAGTGCCCTTCTCGCTGTCGACCAAATGTATCCGGCAGATTGGATGGTGCAGGACATACAGATACAGGGCGCTCTCCTTGCACTGCAACGACACCACAAGGAGATAATCTTCTGTTGGGTTCCTGGGCACATAAGGATCCAGGGAAATGAACTGGCCAATGCAACGGATAAAGTGGCTTTTTCTCTACCCCCTGACATATGCTGTTCCGTCCCGCTGAAAGCCGTCACCACCTTTGTAACATGAACAACCATGGCTTTGTGGGAGGATCAGTGGCTGGATGTGGCGGATAATAAACTACGCACAGTAAAATCCTCAGTCCGCCCCTGGCGTACGTCCTTCCCCCCTCTACGAGCTGACGAAGTCGCCCTCACTCTTCTTCGAATTGGACATTGCCCTCTGACTCATGGTTTTCTTTTACGCAGTGAAGAACCACCAGAGTATGACAGGTGTAGGACACAACTGTTGATACAACATATTTTAACAGAATGCATGTTATTTGCTGGTATCGGAACAAATTTGGGTCTCTCACAGGACCTGAAATCTATTTTAGGTGACGGGAGGCATCTGTGGATCGTGTCTTATGATTTTGTACCACATCTGGACTTCTTCCCAAAATACTGGGTGTGCGATTTTAATCTGTGTCTGAGTGGCTTGGTCACCCTTTATTTTTAAGTAGTCACCGGGCCACATACATCTGTCAATGTTTTATCCTCAGTTTTAGTCCTTTTATAAGTTGTCTTAAGCTCTCCCTACAACTGTAGGTGTGCTTTTATATTTCGCAAGTCCATCCGTTATGCGTCATTTTTCTTCCATCCGCTTGTTTGAACACAGGCACTGATGACCTCGATGTTGAGCGCTCTGTACCAGCACTCATCATCATCATCATCATCATAATCACGCTCTGTGATGAGATGAGAAGGTTGGGGGGGGGGGGTCAAGAGGGTTAAAAAGTGGTGTTGGCTGTGGATACTGCACAGCCTTATAGAACATGCAGGTAATAAATGGGTGAAAAGAGATGTCACACACACACACACACACACACACACACACACACACACAAAGTGGAATGGGTATGGTGTAGGATAGGGGGGTGGGGGACAGGAACTGTTCGGTGTGGGGGAGGGGGTTATCTTAGGATGATCAGAGAATATACCATAAGGATAACTCCCATCTGTATAGTTTAGAAAAACTGGTAGTGGGGCGGGGGTACCAGATAGCCTGTGTTGTGAAGCAGTCATTGAAATTAATCATATGTCAGCTGTATGTTATGCCACAGGGTTGCCTACCTTAGTTTTGACACAGTTTGGTGGTGGCCATTAATCCTTATGGACAGCTGGTTAGTGGTCATACGATTATAATAAGCTGTTCTACGATTGTAGCACAGTTGGGGGGGGGGGGGGCGCCTGTCAAAGCTCGGTATAATTCTCATTACATTGTCGCAACCCTAGGTATAACACAAGACTGCTGCAGTGCCAGAGTAGAGAAGGGATTAAATTAAGTAAGGAAATCTGTACTAAGCCTCATTGGTGCAGCTGTGGCATGTTTTATTACTATTGGTGGAAGGTTAAAGGGATTCACAAGCACCCCTCTGAGTGCCAATGTTATAGTATGAGTAGAGAATGGATTCATATGCATTAAAATCACCAGATTATAACTCCAGAAAGACAGCTGTCAAAAGATCTAAGCATGCCATGTGACATTTAAAGCGACTTAGAATTCAGTATATATCTCCATGTCTTTTCCCCCATTTGGCGACACAACTGATTGAGCTAAATTTGCAGCTGGCTTTTCTGGCTTTGGCACATATATATTGAAATATGCACAAAAATACCAGAATGGACACTAACATGAGAACGAGTGAGTTTGGCTATAACTGTGGTTAACACACTGGGCTTGCATTCGTTTGGACGGTGTTTCCCATCCAGATTCATGTTGTCTTTGATTAATCTAAATCATTCCAGGCAAAGGTCGTGATGGTTTGTTTCAAAGGGCACAGCCAATTTCCTTTCCCGTCTATAACAAATCTGTGCTCCATCTCTAGGAAAATATGCACTAAAAATATATTAAAATGAATCAACAGCTTGCATAAAACAAACACAAAATAGAACTGGAAAAATAGGAATACTATAATTTACAAGACGTTTCTAACAATGTGATAATACTAAAAAAAAATTTGTGTAGATTTTAGTTGTCTGTTGCAGTAAATTATTAAATGTTTTTCTAAAATCTCTGAAGAGGACTTGTCACCTGTGTCAGAATTGTTTCACATTTGGAAAAGTCCTCTTTGTCGTAATTGTGACAAATTAGAACATAATTCCAGAATGATATTTTCACTTTGTAGTGTATTACTACTGTGAGCCTTATTGGGTTTGAAATTTAAAAACTTCATTTTTACAATGTCCGGCCTTATCTTAGATACAGTTTTTCTTTTAACTCTTGAGTTTAACTAAAAGCATCGAAGTGCTGATTTTGTAAAATGTTAAAAATTTAGCTACAATATTTCATCATAATTGATGGAATAGCTGATTACTGCTAATATTGTATTGACTGAGGACTCCCTGTGGGGAAACCTGTCAATTCTCTTTTGCACTCTGCACGAGGTCCGTCACTGGAGGCAAAAAGGTGTACCGCACTGGTTAATGGCATCAAACTCACTAGCCGGTGGTGGATGAGTGAGAGATGGGGATCTGTATTATCATTTTTATTTCACCTGGAGAATGATTGCCACAGTATTCTTCAAAGCAGTCCGATTTAAGAAAAAGAAGAGTCAACGATGAAGTTACTCTCCACAGTAGGACTAAGTCAATGCAGTCTATTAAAATTCTGAATTAAGAGACATTGTTTTGGCTGGGAATGAGACTTGGTTATGTAAGACTAAATTTTGACAGTGATCACAGCAGGGCCCAGACAAGCTTGTTGCAGTTCTTGCGATAGACTTAAAAACTGCTTCCGCACCAAACACTCCTAATGACAGGTCTTCGCAGTGACGACCTATGTTAACACCATGCCATCAGCAACTGTGACTGAAATAGCCAGGTGACTATCATCACTGGACTTCGTCAAAATTGCAGAGTATCGCATGATATGATGAATCGCAACTACTTCAATTTGGCAATGGGATGGTGGAAATCCATCATCAAGGAACAGCTTTAAAACCTGCACCACAATATAGAGACAAGCTTGGCAGTGCATTCAGTGGAGCTCATGCAAGTCATCGTGACAGCCAAGGTTTTGTACACTGGTTGCAGACCACGTGATGATCATGTTTCCCAACATTTCGTGAAAATAATGCACCATATAACAAGACCAAGGGTGTGATTGACTGGTTCAAGGTATGCTGTAACATGACATATATAAACAAGATAAAACACATTGGGGATGTGATGTACATGGCATCAGAACTCATCATCGCCCTCCTAGGAATTTGGCGACTTGTTACTACTGGTGTGGTGCCAACTTCCACCAGTGATCTGCCAACATCTCATTGCTTCCATGCTGCTGTTACCTGAGCGAAAGCTGGACATACGAGCTGTTAGGTAGGTGGTCATAATGTTCTGGTTGATCACTGTATAGAAGGGCTGCACTGCGAAATAAACTTAAGCAATATTGTAGAAAGGGAAGAGAGAAATTAGATGAAATAG
Organism: Locusta migratoria; assembly: GCA_026315105.1. Taxonomy (NCBI): domain Eukaryota; kingdom Metazoa; phylum Arthropoda; class Insecta; order Orthoptera; family Acrididae; genus Locusta; species Locusta migratoria. The sequence goes on along the minus strand of CM048747.1, from coordinate 371,435,737 downwards.
ATATAAAGAGTTAAGATACAGCAAGAAGAACTTGACAGAACACTGAAAGATTCACTCTCAACTGCTGATATCCTTGGGAGAGCCAGCCCTGTTGACGGCACGTTAAACTCTTTAATTTACCTTCCTGCAATTATTTCATAAAAGAAATAACAAAAAACTTCCAATGAAGCATAATGTTCTGAAATATCTTAGGGCACTACAAAAATAATAAAAATTCTTCCATAAGTCACAACTCCCCTGTATTGTTTCTAAACAGCATGTACTGTTGAGAGCAGGTGATGGTGATGCTGCTACCCATTATTGAAATAGGGACTTTGAAAGGCATAGAGATTAGGTATATGGTTGTAGGTATAAAGGAAACAACATAGACGACAGGATATTCAGCAAATTTTTGACAGAAGCAAAAGTTTAGTAGTAGCAAGCCTGGAAAACAAAATTAGGGGATGTCTGTAGAATGACAGCAGTTCACGGAGAGCTTCTGTTCATTATATTTTACAATGTTTTATATTGGTCTCTTTAGATAACTGTTTATTCTCCTTTGGTACTATTGTTGGAAAATATTTAACTAGTATAGTTCTCTAAATATATTACATCCAATACTCCCCCACCCCTCCCCTTTAATCTCGTTCTTTTTTATGTATCCCTCATTGATTGTATCACATTGTTATATATTTTTTATCATCTATCGTCACTTGATGATTGTGTCTTGTGATTTTTATTTCATGGAGAGACATCGTGTGGGCAATTAAAGCCATTACATAAAACCTCTTGTATTCTTCCCGAGAAAAGTGAGAAGCTTAGCTTTATTTCTCCATTTGAAGTACATTTTAGTGAAATACATGGTATCCTCATGTACGTGTGTTTGGTAACTTGATGTCTGACCTGACCCACACATTGCCAAATTTGATATTTGTCAAAAGCCATTTTTATTCTTCGGATTATGTAACTCAATATTTTTAAATTTCTTCTCTGTAGGATTTATTTTCTTACTTTGGCATTTATTCAGTGTTATTGGGAGTTAGAAGCACATGCCTAAATAAGAAATTATTAATCGTAGCTCAGCTGGAATGATTAAGAGTGAAAGCTTGGTACTAGCCCAGTTCAAAAAGAACAATCCATGAAATATTTTCATAAATCTCAATTGTTGTTTTTCAATTTTTTGTTAGATGCACATTTTAAAAAGCTATCCAGTGCAAAGATCTCAATTTTTAGAGAGATTAATCAGGAATAATAGGTACAGCTAACCGGCTGAATAACAAATTTTCACTCAGTTTTTAATGCTATAATGACAGTAATGATAAGTAGAATTATTTTTACAGCATATTTGTATCTTCTTTGTCATTTTCCAATTTTTTTTTTGTATTTGCAGTGGTTTTCAGTGCACTATCAGAACTCTGTGAAAACTTTCGTGATGCAGTGTAGTCTAGTTAGTGCTGAAAAGAATGTAATTTTGTGTTATATTTCAGATGAGATGTATGTGCGTGTGCGCGCGCGCGCGCGCACACACACACACACATACATACACACACACACACACACACACACACACACACACACACACACACACAATTATTTAAAGTATCTACACTGTAAAATGTAAATGGTATTCCAAATGTATTAAGGGACTTTGTGTATGTTTGTCTGCATTATATCCATTTGAAATTATCCTGTATACAAAATTAATATATATCCATTAATATTTTACTGAGTACTTCATTAAAATTGCCCGCAGTGCACTTTCTATTGTTTAGTTTGTCACACTGTCTTAATTCTTGGTTCCAGTATTTAGCACATGCTATAGAAATTTAAATTCTGTGTAGTTTCCTGTCAGATGCTTTCAAATCTCGACCAATTCCAGTTCTGATGGTGCCCAAAGAAGCCATTGACAATGCAATGAAATTGATGTCAGAGAAGATATAAAATTAAAACTTGTGTGTGATAAATCTACTTATTATTATTTAGTCACTTACGAGATTTTATTGGTATGCTGTACCACAGGATGGTGCTTGTGAACTAGAACACAACCAGATGAAGAACTGGGATCTAGTGGAACATTGCTGAGCTAATGGTCCTTGGCTAGAAGATAATTGTGTGTAGTCATCATTCATCCTGCTGTGAAGTGTGTAAATAAAGACTGACGTATGTGATAAAACTAAAAACAGTTCTCAGATACGTATATAAAGATTTCTGAGACAGTGACAACTCACCTGCTGGTGTAATTTGACTGAACTTCGGGTGACATTTTAGAACCATTATTTCAAGGAGGACATTGTTGTGTTGACGTTTTGTAGTCTAAATTTAAAGACAATTCATTTTCAAAATATTTTGTAATTATACATATATATTTTGCACCAAAGATTTATTGCCCAGGATTCCCCCCCAATAAGTGTAATAAATAGACTGTACTTATAAATCTCCAATCCCTTAAATGTAGCAGGTGAAATATTTATAACTAGAATACTATTCATACTTTTTGTCCAATATTAGAGAAATATTTAGATTCTTGGATATGTAATTGTGATGTGGGAACTTTAATGGATGATTCCGTGGAGATGGCTGCAAAGCAGCACATTGAGTTTCAGAATGATAGGAAATGGACAGAAGAAAATAGTGGGTCTGTGCCCACTTCATCAGTTTCTTCTGATATAGGAAAGGATTTTATAAATACCAGTGAGATGAATGATAATGAACCAGTTACTTTGAATGTAGATTTCTTTGGAGAAAAGGTTCCTGTGGACGATAAAGATGTTCAGACTGCAAAGGAAGTAGTGTCACAGTCAATTAGTCTCATATCTCAGAAGAAGCCGAATATAGACTCATTTGAAACAGCAGATGTTGATCAGTCATTTGTTATGGAATATATCAACCAGACAAATTATCGCATATTTGTGACATCACAGTTAAGAAACTATAATTACTACATTGATAACTGCAGACCTGCTGAAGAGCATTTTGTGAAATTAGACTCTAGTGTCAAGAGAAATGCTGCATTTGTGAAAAAATTAAGAACTTTTACAGGAAGTCAGATTGAGTCATTACTGAAAGATGTTGCAACTCTCAATTTAACGAAGTATTTGAGTGAAGTTGCATCAGCTTTGGTTGATACAAAATTAAAAATGAGTGATGTCTGGGCAGCTGTGAAATTGTGCAACATGTTGCATCTCACTTACCCTGAATTTAAAATTTCTCTCTTGGAAAACTGGCAGAGGGTTTTGTGCATAAGAAAGGATGACAAAATTTCTAATCCTGCAAAATTAAGAGTCGACATAAGATTTTATGCAGAACTCATTAGTGTAGGAATATTCACTTTGAAAGAAGGTTTACCTCTTCTTGGCAATGTATTAACAATGTTGATCAATACGGATAAAGAACAGCATAACAATGTAAATATAATTCTGAGCTTTTGTCATCACTGTGGTGATGATTATGCTGGTCTTGTACCACGTAAGTTACGAATGCTGCTTGAAAAATTTAGTTTACCACTGCCACAGTATGATTTACTCCCAAAAGAAAAGCAGCAAAATGTGAAGACTCTGCTTTTAGAGTATTATAACTCTCTTTGCAAAAGACGCTCTACTGATTACTGTGAATTGCAAGCATATATAAAGAGGAATGACAAGATATTACAAACAAAGGGTCAACTTAGTTTTGAACGGAAAGAGAGACTTGAAGAGCTCCAATTAGCATTTCAAAATCTTGATGCTAATACATTAAAATTTTCTGAAGTGCTTGATGTGGATGTTCCTCCTCTTCCAGTTGTGAAATCAACCAAGCATGATGGTTTGAACAGTAACAGTGAAAGTGAAGAGTGCACAAATGTTACTGATGTATGGGATGACGATGATACTAGGCAGTTTTATGAAGTTCTTCCTGATTTGAAAGAATTTATGCCAAATCTTCAAACCCAAGTCATTGAACGGGAAAATATTACAGAGGAAGCACTGGATATGGAATTAGATACTGATACTCCTTTTGATGATGACCAGCCTGTACCTGATAATGAAGAGGCAGAAGACAGTGAGTCAGTGCCAGTTGCAAATAAGCCACAAATAGAAACATTTGTGAGCAGTCTTACAAGCTGTGTTAACAGGGAACTTATTGATAGTGCTTCAGTTGAATTTGTTATGAATTTAAATACAAAATCTAATAGAAAGAAGTTAATTAAGTCTCTAATTAATGTACCTCGCACACGCTTAGATTTGATTCCAATGTATGCCAGATTAGTGGCAACTCTGTATCCTGTAGCACCAGAGATAGGAGCAGAATTATCACAGCTACTGAAACAAGCTTTCAGGTACCATGTACGAAAAAAAGATCAAATGAAAATTGAAACTAAGATAAAAATCGTTACTTTCATTGGGGAGTTGATAAAATTCCAGGTATATTCAAAGATAGAAGGCCTATACTGTTTAAAAATGCTCATCCATGACTTTACACACCATCATATTCAGATGTGTTGTTGTTTCTTGGAATCGTGTGGAAGGTATTTGTTCAAACATCCAGATAGCAGTAACAGAATGAAAATATTTTTAGAACAAATAATGAGGAAAAAAAGTGTGATGGCGTTAGATTCACGTCACATTTTAATGATTGAAAATGCTTACTATTCTGTGAATCCCCCAGATATTGCTTGCTTTACACGTAAAGAGAGACCGCCTGAACAGGAATTCATTCGTAAAATTTTATATCAGGATTTAACAAAATATAACAGTGAAAATGTGTTATGTTTAATGAGAAAGTTGGATTGGGATCAATCTGACATGGCTGCCTATGCCATTAAGTGCTTAATTTGTGGCTTTAAGGTAAAATATGAAAATATTGCTTATTTAGCAAGCATTGTATCGGGACTGGCATTATTTCAAGATTTTGTTGGTCCAATGGTTGTTGATGGTGTATTGGAAGATATACGTCTTGGTATGGAACTGAATCTTCCAAAATATAATCAGCGGCGTGTGGCAATGATTAAATATCTTGGAGAGCTGTATAATTACAGGATGATTGATAGTAAGACAGTTTTCCGTGTACTTTATTCGTTAATAACATTTGGCGTTTCTTGGGATTTGAGGGTGCCTTCTGCTATCGATCCTCCAGAGAGCCTTTCTAGAATCCGATTATCTTGTGTATTGTTAGATACATGTGGAAATTATTTTGTTACAGGGCGTAGTAAATCAACACTGGAAACCTATCTAGTTTTTTTCCAGCATTATTACTTGCTAAAGTACACAAATCCATTTTGGAATGAAAACAACTCGTTTCCTCCAGCTATTAAGCTCATGTTTCAAGAAACAGTATTAAAGCTTTTTCCAAATGCACACCTTCACACTTCACTAGAAGAATCTGACGCGGAAGTGAAAAAGATATGTGATGAATATAAGGATGACAGTGATTTCCTTTTCACTATAACAGGTACAAATTTTGAGCATGATGTAGATGATATGTGCAGTGATTCGGATGAATATCCAAATCACATCTGTGAAGTTACATCAGAGTCAGAGTCTCTGCCACTTGAAAACATGTTAACTACAGCCAAAGATCACAGTGGAAATACAATGACTTCTTATTCTGAGACTCTGTCTTTATCAAGTGTGTCAGCAGTGAAATCGGGTGGTGTTTCAGGAGAGAAAGACTTTACATATGCCTCAGATGCACTTTCATACACAGGTAGTGATATCTTAGATGAGTGGGAGACTGATGGAACCACTTTGGCTGCAGATGGGAGAGGATTGAGCATTCCAAGTAGTACTTTCACTTCAGAAACAGATGTAAGTAAAGATGACTGTAAAGTTTCTCTGAAGCCATCATTAATTGACTGTCCAGAGGATAATGACTTTCAGATTGCATTTGAGCAAATGGTTTCAGAAAATATTCAGGATAGAATTAGAGATACCCCTAAACCACAGCGTTTGGACATAGTTGTACCATTGCACATTCGATCAAAGACCAAAAAAACTTATGAACAGTTAAAATCTGAAGATTCTGATACACCTGTGGTAAATTTTGTACTTATGTTGAAGAAAGGCAATAAACAGCAGTATAAAAATGTAAATGTGCCTATTGATTCAGATATGGCATTGAATTTGAAGAACCAAGAGGAAGCTGAGCGTGCTGAGAAAGAAAGAGTTAAGCGATTAACATTAAATATGAGTGCAAGATTGGAGGAGGAGGAATATCAAGAAATGTTAGCAAAAAGTAGGAAAACTGAATCAATGAATACAAATTATGAAAAAAGGCCAAAGTATAATCATCCAAAAGGGGCTCCTGATACAGATTTCATTTTTGGTACAAAGAAAATGAAATAAATTTAAATAATTATCTGGCCTTTGTCTGAGATATGCTTCAATGATACTGTGATAGGAAAATAGTTTTAAATTATTTTCTCCTTTTGTTATGTAAGAACATTACATTACTGTTCTTGTAGTTAACTGTATAATATTACCTATGGAAAATTGTTTTAAATGTATTTATTTTTTGCTAAGTGGGTGAACTTTTGTTTTCTATGGACTGTAGGAGATGAAATAGAAGTGTATGTTGAAATGGAAAACTGATTTACTCAGCAGTTTGTAATAACACTTTGGAAAGAGATATTCTTTATTTTGGAAAAGGGATATGTTCTGTTAAATATTGAAATATTGGTAGTGTGACAATAAATTACACAAAATGTAGAATTTGTGAGAGATAAATTTACTGTACTTTCGTAATGAATGCATTTGGTTACAACATACACAACATTAAATGTGTTATGAATTAACACTGTAAAGCTGAAATAAATGATAAATGTGTATCCTTATCCTTGTTTTATTTCTAACCATTGAGTTTTTACAGTGCGTCTAATATTTACAATGAAAGATGGAAATAATAATAATAGCAATAAAGTCATGATAATTTTGTTAGACAAAGTTCTACCTATTGTGACAGATGGCTGTTAATGTTGCACCTCAGTGAATAAAATCATATTACTGTTGTTAAGATTGTTACAGTGAGAGTACCTACACAGAGTGCTATCATATAAATTGAGTGAAATGAATATTTTGATGGTTTGTGTGCTAAGTTGATAATTATCTAGCTTTCCATATTTTTAAAATTTTATTCAAAGTATTTTGTGATTTTTTGTTGAGGTTCAAACAGCATTTATTTTCTAAAATGTTTTTATTGTAATAACTCTGTTGTTGTATCATGATAGAACATTTTTGTGTTGGCCGTGTATTCCATATCTGGAATGCCTTGCATATTTTTTGTAGATTTTATATATAGATATATATTGTTTGAGGCTGAAAGTATGGTGTGTTTAACCAGCTACATAAGCAGAAAGAACTGGAACAAATGTAATTGGCACATGTGAAGAACTAAAATAATTGCTATTATTATTCTTTTATTGATAAAGGGGGGAAAAAGAGTAGTTACAAAGATTACAAACCAAGACAGGTGCTGAAGAAGGAAGTGGTGGATTTGCTCTTTAAAATATTATGAGAAAGAAGTTGCTCAGCTAGGTACTCATAAATGTACACTGGTTAAGGTACTGTAATCTCATTTGAGGGAAGTGAAGCTTCAAATTCCTATCACATTTCTTCTTGAGGAGAGAGAGAGAGAGAGAGACTAAAGCGATTTTCATTTCTTGACATTCATTATAAATTTCACTATAGTGGTTAATGTTAAAAATATCATGCTTAAGCATTAAATTAAGCACAGGAACATACTGTTATTTTGGTAGCTACTCAACTGTACAGCTATTTTTTTTAACCTGCAGAATGTTATTCTTTCTTATCACACATTTATTAGAGAATACTTAACTGTGTATAGTTAAGATTTATTGTGGACTGTAATTTGTAGCTGCAATGCCCCCATATTAACTAGCTGATTGTCAGTCAGTTCAGAAAGACATCTTTTGGAGGCAGTAGTAACTTACCTGTATAAGATTAGTGTAAATGCCCATATTGAATCAGTCCTTTTTGATATTATTCATAAAGCATTTTAAGTTGTGCTTTTGGTATATAATCCATTATTTACTAAACATAATATTTCCTAGTCATCCTTGAAATAGGAAATTGAACACTTAATGATAAATTGTCAGCACATCTAAGCAAAAAATGACCATGATTGTTCTATGACATTTTTATTCCAAAATATTTTTCGTCTTTCGCCACTTACAAATTTAAGGAATAGAACTATATACTTACTCTTTTTTACTCGTAGATCATTCAAATATTAGTTCTGAGGAAACAAAAGTTATTACTATAACTTGATAGTGTGTGTCCTTATTACCATTTCCATCATAGTTAAAGTATACTGTTGCAGCTAGCTAAACATAATTTGACTTTGAAATATAAAGGTTTAAAATAAATGGCAGTTTGATTGTAATTTACATTTTTTATGTACCTCTTCTGTGTGTGTGTGTGTGTGTGTGTGTGTGTGTGTGTGTGTGTGTAAGGGGGGGGGGGTCAGCTTTTAAAGTATCTGAATAATGGATGTTATTGCACCCTTAACAATGTTTTCATGGAGCATCACATTTTTGCCCTTTCAATTATCAAACATTCTTCACTTATGCAGTTCGACAATTTTATTCTGTATATGTTTTCATGTTCATTCTGTTCTGTATTATTATAATTGAAAACTCTTCTTTTTTTGTGTTTGCCATTTGCAACTTTTTATTGCCTGTTATGCAACTTGCTTGTATTAAATGTTACTAATTCATTTTACAAATAAATTTATTGATTTTTAATGCAAAGGATGAAATGTATACACCTAAAACAGTGTAAATATAGTTTAAGATGCATCATCAATCTGTTAAACATCGGTCCAACATGATAGCTGCTGTACTTACATGTTGTGTTACTTTGAATTGACTAAAAATAATCATTTCTTTTGCATGGTGATGCTTTGTGTTATTTGAGAGTACTTTATTAACTCTGTGCATGAGTATGTAAATTTACTACAATTAGTTACTGTTTGCTCTTTTCTTTATTGAAGTAGAAGTTCCAAATTCCTTTTTACTTGCAAGAAGTAACTTAATGTGGCAGCACTGACAAGTGCTGTCTCCCTTGTGCTGTGAAGGGAGAGTTAATATTTTCAATTATTAACAGGAACTGCATTCCATGATTTCTGTAAATATCTCTAGTTTGTGTTCTTGGTTAATCTTGCTGAATTGTCTGCAGTGACATAAATTTATAGAACTCTTCATTAATAGGAATATCAGTAGGCTGTTTGTGTTTTTGTGGAAAGAGAAGGGGGTGTTGTGGAGAAATTCTCTTGAAGTTATTGATGGCAAAATAATATTATGGTACAGATTTACCCTCTTTACACTGTTAGAGTAAAAATCCCACTATTTGCAAACGTAATAAATAGCGATTTTAAATATACCACTTCAAATGTGGTAGTAACTGCAGCTTTTGATTAATAATGAGAGCTTGTTGTTTATTATCGAGAATCTATCTAGGTAAAATGATGTAGTGTCTACTATCATTACTCAAAAATCTGAAGAAATGTAAGAATTTTGATGATGACCTCTGTGGGGTGAAATACTTTATTAAACTTTTTTCCAAATTTAAATACAAAAGTAACTCCCTCTGTATTTTTAATATTTCATTTTTCTATACAAAAAATAAAGCAATAGTTTCACACACAATTTACCTAAGATGCAAAGAATTTAAAGTTGAATAATAAAGGTATGGTATTAAGGACAGATGCAGGATTTAACTTTGTTCTATGACCATATTCTTCTAAGAATGTTTGGCTTCCGAAATAATAAACATCATGTTTCTGTAATGATGATATTAAGTGAGAGTGGGATCTACAAAAGGGTGGAACTGATTGCAGTATGTGGCTGAAAGAGGGTGTTAAGTAAAATGGAATCATTATAATTGTATCGCATTGGGCATACTTTGATGCTTGCGTCATTACAATCAATTTCTGTATTCTAGGCTCCCTGCTGTTGGAGTCCAAGATTCAACCTGACACTGCATACCAAAAGCAGCAGGTAAGAAACTTACTTAACTTGAACATGTAAAATTGTTGTTGTTCTTTCTGTGGTCAAAATGATTTGACAGTAATTGAATTATTTGCTTGCATGTGTTACTTTGAAAATACGAGTAAGAGATTTGTTTTAAATAGGTGCATTGTAAAATGTGTACATTTGATAAGTTTGGACCATGTTTCAAGGATATAATTTCATTTCCTTTCTGTTTTAGGATACCCTAATTGTTTGGTCAGAAGGAGACAATTTTGACCTAGCTCTTAGTTTTCAGGAAAAGGCTGGCTGTGATGAAATTTGGGAAAAAATATGTCAGGTCAGTTGACAATTATTTCCAATCCATATTATCTCCTGTTCTGCCCTCTGAACTAACAAATATTAATAGAATGTGCAGGGTGTTCCAAGAGGAATGATCAATTTTATCTGAGAGGTGCACACATTTGAGTGAAAACCTTGATAAAACCATATTCCTTATGTCAAATTATGTTTGAGGTACAAAACATTTAATATTATTTATGAGTATCTTAGCCACCCACCCTCTTTGATGTTTTATTCTAGTCCAACCTGCCTCATTGTAGTTGGCAGTGGGATATTCAAACTCTCTTGTGATGATCATCTGTAATGAGATAACTGTGATCCTGCTTGCAGGTGAAAGTGTAATTTTTCAATTGATATTTAATCTAACATGTTACTACGTTTAAATCTTCTACGTGTGTATAACTGTCACTGTATTGAATTATATCGAAGGTAACTAATAATGTAAAATTTGGGACAAAATGATTACCAGGCCCAAATAAAGTCCAACAAAGATTGCGCATGCCCAAGCTTCTAGGTGCAAGTATTGCCAACTACAGCGGCCTGTGGAGCTTCAGCTTGCTGTCTACATTGTCAAATAGAAGCAATTTAACTATTAACACTTTAACTCACATATAATTCATTTTCAAAAACATTATTTGAGCTCATAGAAACAGTTGAGGTATAAGAATTCCACATGGGTACATTTACTACAATGAACCACTTCTCAGACATGTTTCATTGGGTGAGCGGATAGGCTGACGATTTATGAACGCAATGGACGTGTGTTCGAATCCCAATGGAGTCAATTTATTTTTAATTTTTTAGACCTCTGCAGGTAATATTTTAAATATTAATTTGCTAAGAAATGTGCAGTTGTAGGCTTTTATACATTTTTAGAAGTTTCTTTTTATAATAATATAATCTTTACACAGACAGATGTGCTCATAGTAATGATATTGGAAATGGATGTGTTTTGTTTGTAATTACTTTGACTGCCACTGTGTCTGTGTAATTTTCAGCTAAGAGAAACGTATCTGCAGATTAGCATACGTCATAAGTGTACTTCAAAATGGCTAATGTGAACATTTGCGAGTGCATCCAAGGCAGGACGTTTTTATGGCGTTGATGCTTCCACAGCAAAGAGATGGATCAGACGATCCAGAGATAATGGTGGGGTAAGCAGACATCCAATAACTAGAAGACCGTCAGTCTTTACTTAAAGAGATGATGATGGATTGGTCAGAGAGGCCCCGACAGCTCCTTTCTCAAACATCTGGGAACTAGGGCGAGCTTCACATTTCCCAGGCTCATCGGAAACTGCTTTCAGATGATTAAACAACAACACAATTAGGTTCTGTCGTGGTCTCATTAAAGAACCATTAACTGACAATCAAGCTGTCGACAGACTGGCAATTGTGAGGTCCTGGAAAAATGTTGCTTGGAGAAAAGTAATTTTCACTGATGAGTGCACAATTGAGTCTACAAAGAGAGGTCATGTTCTTGTGTACCGCACAGATTGGCAACAATATGACACCCATTTTGTGGCTACAACTACTAGAAGCGGGCGCATAAGTGTAAAATGTTGAGGTTAGATGTCTTATATAGGAGCAGAAACCTTAGAACAAGTCCAATAAAAGTTCAGAAAGCTACGAACATTTCCTTTAAAATTTATTCATTCCTGGAGCTCGACTTTGGTACCCCGAAGGATCCCTCATTTATCAACATGATTATCATCCATCACACCCTTGCATTAGGATTCAGTGCTGGTTCCAAAGGAAAGGAAATATAATTCATTGCCTACCATGGCTTCCAAAGTCTCCTGATCTGAATCCCATAGAGACTGTATGGTATAAACTCAAGAAGACTGTACGGGATAATTGGCCTGACCCTTCTCCCAGAACTATGGATACCTTGCAGGATTTGGCTTGTTCTTCATAGAAGAGAATTGTCATGGATGAGTCCTTTTTATGGAGATTCTATGCCTCTAAGAATTCAGGCTGTTCTTGATGCCAAAGTCATGTGGACAAAATACAGCAGATAGACACAACTACATTTATCACTTTAATTTGAATGGGAGGTAATACAAATATCAACCTCCAAGGAAGATTATTTTATTTTTATGAAAGGTCAGATGGATAACACCCTCCAAGGCTGTAATTCCTCCTCCTCCTCTTCTCTCTTTTTTTATGGGAGATCAAATAAATATTACTTTCCAGGGAAGATTATTTTTATGGGAGGTCAGACAGAAAATACTCCCCAAGGATGTTTTTTTGTTATGGGTGGTCAGATAAATATTACCTTCCAAGGAGGACTGTTTTATAAATATTAAATTGGCGAAGTGTAATTAGTTATTTACTAAAGGGAATACTGAAAAAAGTAAAACCAATATGCTTTAATAACAAGAAGTAAATAAAGCAAGAAACATTTGCACTACAAAAAAAAAAAGTAAAGGTTTTGGTGGCATCTGATCTGATGCACACCACTTAACCAGGAAGACAGACGCTACCAATGAGCTATCTGGTCTTTCTTGTTAGCATAATGGTCAAATAGTCCTACCAGAGTTGAAGAATGAAAATTAAACTGCAAACAACAGATAATGTAAGGCACAGCCACTCACTCATGTAAACCACACATAAGAAGTTAGAAAATTAAGCCTATCTGCTGATACATTTATCTTGCTTGAACACTATAGATTCACCTTGTGGCAGTCGGAAGTAATTGCAAATACAAGCTCCATTTTCAGCATTTTTACTGTGGATATCATTTGTCTCGTTATTTAAAGGTAAGGCTATTACAAAATTGAATATATTTAAGAATGTGGAATTGAGAGAAGCCTAAAATTGCACAATTCATAGCGAATTAATGTTAATAAATATTATTTGCACAGGTCTAAAAAAAAAAATTGACTCCAGTGGTACTCGAACCCCTTGCGTTCGTAAACTATCAGCCTATCCACTCAGCTAACAAAACATATGTAAAAAGCGTTTCCTTGTTAGTAAATCTACCCATCTGAAGTTCTTATACCTCAATCGCTTCTACGTGCTCAAATAACATTTTCAAATATAAATAAAGATTGTTTGACTTACCCAAAGCACAGGCTCGCCGATAGACACAAATTACACAAACGAAATCACATACAAACATTCAAGCTTTTGCAAACTTTGGTTGCTTCGTCAGGAAAAGAGGAAGGAAGGAGGGGAAAAAGGACAGGATGTGGGTTTTAAGGGAGTGAATGAGGCGTCATTCCAATCCCGGGAGTGGAAGGACTTACCTTACTCCCATTGTAAAACCTGCCCTATGCACCCTTCCACCACCACTTACTCCAGTCCCACAACCCGGAAGGTGTACACGATCAAGGGCAGAGCCACTTGGGATGGCACCCATGTGATTACCAACTGACATGCTTGCACTGTATAGTGTTCTATGTGGGAAGACCAGCAACAAACTGTTCATTCGCATGAACGGTCACAGGCAGACAGTGTTTGTTGGTAATGAGGATCACCCTGTGGCTAAGCATGACTTGGTGCACGGCCAGCACATCTTGGCACAGTGTTACACCGTCTGGGTTATCTGGATACTTCCCATCAACACCAATCTTTCATAACTCGGGAGATGGGAACTTGGCCTTCAGCATATTCTCTCTTCCCATTGCCCACCTGGTCTCGACCTCCGTTAAATTCAAATTCCCGCCCACCATCTTTTAACATCTTTGCCTCAGTTCTCTGGACAGAGCCTCCGCCTCAAGTGGTATCTCAGTCCAACTTCTTTGCTTTCTACAATATGCCTGCCTAGGTGTGTTTGGATGTGTATATGTGTGGGTGGGTGTGTATTTGTTTACCTTCTTCTTTTTCCCCCAAGGTAAGTCTTTCCTCTCCCAGGATTGGAATGGCTCCTTACCCACTCCTTAAAACCCTCATCATTTTCTTTTCCCTCTCCTTCCCTACTCTGCCTGAAGAAGCAACTAGGTTGCGAAAGCTTGTGTGTGTGTGTGTGTGTGTGTGTGTGTGTGTGTGTGTGTGTTTGTGTTTGTTTACCTTCCTTTTTTCCCCATAAGGTAAGTCCTTCCACTCCTGGGATTGAAATGACTCCTTGTCCACTTCCTTAAAACCCGTATCCTTCCCTTTCTCCTATCCTTTCTTCCTCTTTTCCTGAAGAAGCGACAAACGGTTGCAAAAGCTTGTGTTTTATTTTATTTGTGTCTGTCGACGAGCCTGTCCTTTTTTCTATTTTTTATATTTATGTATTGTTTACTTACCACGTGAAGAATCGCAGGTATGTGACAGCAAACATGAATAAAACACACACACACACACACACACACACACACACACACACACACAAGAGCAAGCTAACTATTATATTGCTGCAGCTCCAAAGACCACTGGAGTTGGCAGCACTCTGACTTTAAAGTATTCGGGCTGGGTAATCTTCTTGTCCCCCATTGTACATTAAATGTAGTCTACATCTTGTCAGTATGAAGTTATTGGATTCCAATGATTGATTGTCATATCCTCAAATATTGACTGTTCATCCTTAGATAGCATGTATAAATGGCGCTGTTGAAAAATTATTTGCCTCCTAACACTTTATTTAGCTGTTTAGGCAAAAATCACATACTAGTTGACACAAATAGTGGAATTATACACTATGATTTATATGAACTATCTGATTACCCTGTATGTTCGCAATCTGCTAAATAATACAACATAAAGTTTTATGAAAGGCCTCATGGTGTTCTTATCTGGACCTGATGGTAAATTTTTCTGACTTAGAACGACACAGTAGCCTCACTAGAGCATATATATCCTTGGAGAAGTCTGGGAAATACATGGGAATTTGTTAGAATTCTGTTAATTTTTCTTCGTTTATATTTTCCAGTATATGTTTTAGTAATTTTGACTGTTGAAAACTTTATTTTATCTCTGTACTGAAGAATAATACTGCAGTAATAAAACATAAATATGAGATAACAACAACAAAATAAAGCCTGATTCTGAAAGACAATACATGATTTACCTAAATATAACAACCGTCTGCAAATAGCAGAATATGTCCAAGGCTTTTAAGACAAAGACCATGAAATATTTCCAAACAACAAACTGATAACAATGAGCATAATGTCCTCTGTTTGCATTCCTAAAACATCACTGGACAAAAATTATGGATAGTGGTGTAATAAGTGTTAATTTCAAAGTAAATGTCAAAAGTGATTTGCATTAATTTCGAGAATGTGTAACGAATTTCTTAAATGTCGATACATTTGACATCTATTCAAAATGTAACAATTCCATATTTATGGATTTCTTGAAGGTTTTTGACATTGTACCCGCAAGCAGCTTCTAATCAAATTGTGTGTTTATGAAATATCATCTCAGTTGTGCAATTGGATTCATGATATCTTGTCTGAATATAAACATTTTATAGTATTTGATGGAAAGGCATTGAATAAAACAGAAGTGATACCTGGTATTTCCCAGGGAAGTGCAACAGGGGCCCTACTGTTCCTTGTCTTTATAAGGAGACAGTCTGAGTGACTCTCGTAGACTATTCACAGATGATACTGTTGTTTATCATTTAGCAAAGTGACCAGAAAGTGAAAGCTGAAAATATACAATAGATTTTTAAATAATATGTTTGTAAGATTATTACATGCTTCATATCACAGTGTGTAAAACACACCCACACTGCCTGTGCAAATAGGCAAATTTTCATCCTTGGTTTGTCATTTAACGTCGCCATCCATTAACTATACAGGGTGTTTCAGGGGAATCTTAACTACCTTATGAGTTGGTAGAATAGACAATTCAGTGTGCAGTAAAAAAATATGTTTATTGAGTACAGAGACACAGCTGTTAGAATGTAAACAAAACAAACATTAAGGCAAATGAAGACATTTTCACTGAGTCATCTGTCAATTCTTCGTAGATCATCATTACATTGAATCAAAAGCACAATTTTGTGTAGTGTTATATTGTAAAAGTTTATTTTCATTTATTTAACCGGTTTTTGGCGTGCAAGACTTTAAAGTATGAAGATGGTCTTGTAAGTGAAAACTATCTAACTAAGTGAAAATAAACTCGTGGAATGTATAAAAATTGTGCTTTTAATTCAATATGATGATTTTATACTAAGAACCGGCAGAAGAATCAGTGAAAATGTTCTCTTTTGCCTCTGCTTGAAGTTTGTTTGGGATACATGCTTGCTGATGTATGTCTGTACTCAATAAAAGTTGGACTCGTGTGATATTGCATTTCTTATTAAAATTTGTTACTCCTCCTGAATCACTCTGTGTAGGAGTAAGTATGATATTGCCATATAGTAATCAGTGGTCTTATTATATTTGTAACAGGATTTACTAAAACCAAATAAAACAATGAAAATTCCAGGAAGGATTCAATAATATTTATGAGGAGGATAGGTTGCTTACTGACCACAGAGACGGCCGATGAGCCGCAGATAGGTACAAATAATAGACAACAACATTACATCTTTCAGCCTTTTAGGCCTTCATCAGTTACACACACTCAACCACCGTCTCTGGCTGCTGTGGCCGATCTGCCTAAGCAGCATCCTAGGCGGAAGCAACCAGTGGTGGGGATGAGGAGGTGGCAAGGAGAGGGAAGCAGGAGAGGAGGGATGTGCGGCACGGGTGGGGGAATATGCCAGTGCTGTCTGATGGACAGTGCGGAAGGAAGGGAAGGGAAGGGAAGGGAATGAGATGTTTGGTGGGATGGGAGTCGAATGTAAGGATAGTGTGTGGCAGGGAGAGGAAGGGAAGGGTGACAGAGGCAGAAATTAGCGAAGGTTTAGGCTTGGGGGATTGTGGGAGCATAGGATATGTTGTAGGGTGTGTTCCCATCTGCGCAATTCAGAAAGGCTCTCCCTACAACATATCCTATGCTCCCACAATCCCCCAGGCCTAAAACTTCGCTAATTCCTGCCTCTGTCACCCTTCCCCTCCTCTCCCTACCACACACTATCCTTACAGTCGTCTCCCATCCTGCCACACATTTATTCCCTTCCTTTACCTTCCCTTCCCTTCCTTCCACACTGTCCATCAGACAGCACTGGTGTATTTCCCCACCCGTGCCACACATCCCCCCTTCTCTCCTGCTTCCCTCTCCTTGCCATCCCCTCACCCCCACCACTGGTTGTTTCCACCTAGGATGCTGGTTAGCGTAGATCGGCCACGGCGGTCCTCTCTCTCTCTCTCTCTGTCTGTGTGTGTGTGTGTGTGTGTGTGTGTTTAACTGACGAAGCTGTAATGTTGTTGTCTATTATTTGTACCTATCTGCGGCTCATCGGACGTCTCTGTGGTGAGTAAGCAACCTATCCTTCTCATAAATATTACTAAAACCAAGTAACTAAGAGGAACAAATTATATGATAGCCTCTTTTGCAAAAAGTATACAAATGCCACTAGCAACTGTAGGCACTATTATTATTCTGTTCATACAATAAGTTATTTGACAGCTGTGATTCATAGTATGCAAGACTTCTGACTATATTTTTAACTGTTACAGGTGCAAGGAAAGGATCCATCAGTTGACATTACGCAGGACATTGTTGAGGAGTCCGAAGATGAACGCTTTGATGATATGTCAGATTCAGCACCTCCCATAGAGCTGCCTCCTTGTGAATTAAGTCGGTTAGAAGAAATCAATGAGGTAAATGAGCAGTATGTGCTTTACCTTGCATAAATCATTGTAAAATCTGGTACTAAACATAAATATCTGATATTAGACTCCTTCTCATGATAGGCCCACAGCTATTTTGTGGTTTCGTGTAGGGCACGCATGGGTTGTCGAGGTGTTGCAATCTTTGTCGTCTCCTGGTCTGCACTCCTTTTCCAGTATCCTCTCCTTCCCATTCTAGATTGCCACCTCCTCCCCCCCCCCCTTCCAGTCCACTCTCCCCCTCTTTCCCACTCTGTGGTTTCCCTAACGATGACCCAGTTTCGACACTATCTGGAGCCCCCCTGTGATCTGACTCCCTTCCCTAAATTCTCGTTTCCATAATACCTCAGTTGTGTGGTTGGATTCACAATTTTCTTTCAGAAAGTACAGTAGTAATTTACGAGATCAAAATATTGAAACATTTCGACCGTTTTGAGGTGTTGCAATAAATTCAACAACAAAGTTGAAAATTTGTGCTGGACAGAAATTCACACCCGGATTTCCAGCTTTGGAGTAGCAATCGCCGTAACCAACTAGGCTATCCAAGCACACTTCTCCTCCAACCCAAATTCTTAACTTCTAGCCCCCTGCTCGGACATGTTCATAAAAATCAAATAGTATGTTAATAACAATAGTAATTGACAGAAAGTGATAGAGTAAAATAAGTGGTACCTGCCATTCCCAAGGGAAGTGTTATATGAGCCCTACTGTTCCTTGTCTGTATAAATGATTTCTCAGATAATCTGAGTAGCTGTTTGCAGATGATTCTGTTGTTTATTCTCTAGGAAAAGTCTCCAGAGGTGCAAAATCAACTGTAAAGGTATCTGTATTGTGCGAAAATTGGTGTTGGTTCATGAATAATATCAGTGAAGTCATAAATATGAAAATATTGATGTCATCTGTTGTTGAGGTCTTCAGTCTGCAGACAGGTTTGATGCAGTTCTCCACGCTACCCTATCCTGTGCAAGTGTCTTCATCTTAGAATAAGTTTGGCAACCTACATCCTTTCGAGTCTGCTTATTGTTTCATCCCTCGGTCTCCCTCTACGATTTTTACCCCACACACTTCCTTGTAATACTAAGTTGACAATTCCTTGATGTCTCAGAATGTGTCCAACCAATCTATCCCTTCTCTTAGTCAGGATATGCCAGAAACTCCTTTTCTCCCCAATCTGGTTAAGCACCTTCTCATTAGTCATCCGTATGATGACTAAAAGAAATCCATTAAACTTTGTTTATAAATGAGATACAAAGACCATAAATTCATCTATACATACGAACCAAAATTATGAACCGCTTAAATTGGAAGGATCACACATACAATGTTCTGCGGAATGTGCACCAAAGGCTGCTCAGTATGTTATCCTTAGCAGATGGGACTGATATAGGAACATAAAAAGTTTAGAGAAGGGCAGCAAGTTTTATTTCTCAAGAAACAGAGATGAGGCACAAGTTGGGGTGAAAATTGTGAAAAGAAAGGTGCTACTCATTGCGGCAAAATCTATTTATGAAATTTCTTTCACCATTTTTCCCCTCTGAATGTGACTGTATTTCGTTGCACCCACGTACGTAGGGATACATGATCATCATAATAAATTTCGAGAAATTATATCTAAAGTTGAAAGACTTAGAAGTTTCCTTGGCCCTATGCACTATTTGTGAGTGGAGTGATAGAGAAATAGTCTGAAGGTAGTTTGTTGAATCCTTTGCTTGGCAATTAAAATAGAATTGCAGATTAGCTATGCAAAAGTAGAGTGTGAGTGATTTGGGGGAAACCACCACCACCACCATCACCACCACCACCACCACCACCACCACCACCCCCTCCCCCCACGGCATCTCGGGTATCGGTTCCCATTCCCAAATTCCTTTTCCTCTCTTCCCTTGTTGTCATATAGCAATCTAAAATGCCTTGGCATTTATAATTTCAGGGAATTGGTCAAGAGAAATGCCTGGACAAATGCACAAACTTCTTATAAACCTGGGAATTTATGAATTTAATAAATTGCAAGCTGATATTATGTATCAGAAAAGATTTTGCTTGGAACACAGCAGCTGGAAATGACAGTTATGTTTCTGTCTAGTGTGATTGTCTAACTGGAGGGTATATTACTTTTTCTGAGGAAGGCTGTACGAGTGTCTTTCTTGCGTGTGTATCGTGCCTTTTCTAACATCTTTGCAGTAATTTGCAAACTATCCTCATTATATTGTTGAATTCTAACTTATAGTTTTCATTGTGAAATTGTTACGTTCTTGGAAAACTGATAGGTTTGTGGGAAGAATGAAGTGTTAACTTTCTAATGAGCAGTGTCAGTGCTCGTAATTTTAAATTACTCTTTATTAAATTGAGTTCCGTAATAACAAGCTATAATAATGCATTTAGTGGACTGAAAACTTCACCCTTCTGTCTACTATCTACAATACTGCATGAACAGTGTTTTGGCAATTTTTAGTTTGTGGTGAATATACACCCAGTATGTCAAATATACAAATTGAAACCCACAACTACCCTGGCCTCAACATAAAGGCCCTCTCACACAGAGGAAGAATTGCTGTAAGCCTACCCGAGGGAAGCGGGTCAGATGGAATGTTGGCTCTGCTGTCTGCTGGCAGGGGTAGCTCGTGTCCTATTATTCTTGTAAACTCCCCGATCTGCTACCTGCGCTAACCCATCAGGAGTCGTGTTTGGCGTGTGACCTTGCAGCTTGCAAGGCGGGGACTCGCAGAGAACACTCCAAGCAGAATACAGTGTCACTTACCCGTCAGCGACGTGCAGTCTTTCTTAAATGATTATAAAGAAAATATTCAATAAAAACATATGATTCTCCCACAACTTAATATATGCATTCTTCTACCTCATGATGAACAGAATATTATTTTGTTAGTGATAATAGTTCAAGTTTACAAACCATCATGCGAGTCACAACTTTCCAACCCCACCCTTAACAGGCATCCTTCCCCTTTCCACTCCCCTGCCCTCCCATCCTCACTCACTGTCAAGATGCTTGTAACACTGGAATGGTTGTGTGTGTGTGTGTAGTTGTCTAAGTGATTTTGTGAATTAATAATATAGTAAGGACAGTTTACAACTCACCGTAAAGACAAGTTGCGACAGGCACATACAAAACACACACATACAAAACTTTCAGTTATTGGCCATGGCCTCCTTCAGAAAACAGGACACTCGCGCAGTCACACAGACACACAACACAGTCGTACAACCATCACCTCCGGCTGCCGCACTTCGAATCACGCTCTGCGGCGAATTGGGGAAAGGAGAACAGGGGCGGGGAGGGGAGAGGAGAAGGGGATAGGAAGGTTACGTCACGGTGGTGGGGATGGGTTAGATGGGAATAACGAGATGCAGCTTAGGAATGGAGTGGGGAGTTGGGTAAGGGGAGAAAAATATAATAAAATATAAAAATAAAATAAAATAAACAAAATAAATATACAAAATGTGTGCACACTGTTTATTCTATTTTTATAGAGCATTACTAAAGTTCTATTTCCTTCGTTGGATGGTCTATTAAAATTCAAAATAAAAAGGAAATTAGACTAGTCTTCCTTTTTATTTTATTATTATTATTTTTTATTTTTATATATATATATATATATATATTTTTTTTATTTTGAGTGCCAGTATGTTTAGTTGCACCTGCAAAGCAAACATGTGTAGCACTGCTTGTATTATATTTTTCAGACCTTCGTTTGCTTTGTATTCTGTTTTAATGGCAGGCGGTTTTTTTGGATGCCAAAAACTGGAAAAGTTCCGCTTCGATTCAGGTAAATATGGTAGATTGTTTTCACAATAGCGACACAACAGCGTGTCGTAGTGGTTTCACGTGAATAAATTGAATGCAAGATAGTTTTATGATGTCACGTCTTTCAGCGGATCAATGTAAAAATAAAGTAAATAACACAAATAAAAGCGCAGTTTTATGCAAAGTAAAGTACAACATTCGTAACTGGAGGTTTCCATATTACACTTGGGATTTGGTGGTATTCGACCATTATGCATCAAATCTTGAATTCGAAGCCGTGTGCTAGATTCAGCGAATATTGGATTTGGCCAAACCACTCGGACACAACCCAAATAATAATAATAATAATAAACAGCCTTTCCTATCAAACTACATTTAGAGAAGGAGTTTTGATTTTAAATATTCTACTCTTTTACTTCACTTAAACTAATAATTTTATGATTTGCTTTGCGGTTTTTGCTTCAAAATAAGAACAAACATTATGAATAATATCATAAAATTAATTTTGGGAGATGCATTTACTGTGTACAAGCACACCAGTAAATTATATATAACTGTTGGCAGTACTGAGCTGTGACAAGTACTGGTCAGTCACTATCTTTCTGGAGAATTTCTGTCACATTGATCGGGGGGGGGGGGGGGGGAGATTTAGAGCACTACTGAAATAGTACAATTAGTAAACATTTAAATGTCTGGGTAACAAAGTATTTTATTAGTCATTACTAGGGACCTGAAATTGTAACATCTATTCTCTGTGAAATTAGGATTTATTTATTATCAGTCAATAGAGAGAGAAATGTAATAGGTTGACAGGCTCCTTCCATGAAGACAAAGCTTTATTGCTTTGAAATCGTTAAAAGGAATCTTCACTTTTGCATGCAGACATGTCAACTGCTTTCGTTTTCCAGAATTACCATGGTATCCTCCTTGTGTCTGTAGTAACTGTTAATCTTTCAACAAAAGATTGTTCTGTAAATATGTACCAACATGTTCCTGCAAATGAACTGAATGTAGCTTAAATTTAAGGTGTTTCTCTATTTTTTCTTTTTCCGACCAATATGTTAACCATAAAATCTGAAGAATATTAATTTAGTCCTTTCTTGGGCATTTGTATCCCTACTGCCGATACTTGACAATAATACAGATAAAAACCGACAAAGTGCTTATCATGGAAGTAGAAGCAAAAATAACTCTTTATATATTAGGGGAAGTAATTAGCATAGAATTTGAACCTAAAATCACTTTATTTACACTTTAAGGGGTGAATTTGGGCATGTTTGCAATTCACATATGGTTTTTGTTTTCCAGCAGCTTTAGTATATGCTTTAATTCATTGGCAGACATTCAAGTGTGTAAACAAACTAGAATTTTACCCAGAGTTGGGAGTGAAGTTAAAAAAAAATGTTGTATGAAGATGACATTTTTAAATGCACAGTAACTAATAAAACATTTTGCAACCAAGACCTTTCTTGGTGCTTGAATGGTTACATGGTTTTTGAAATGTAGCAAACAAACTATTTAACCACTATTATTCTATTCCTGATAAATAATTACTTTTTCTTCTAGCTATATTTTAATTCGTCATTAATGACTGATAGACAACAACTCACCACAAAGACGTTCGCTTAGCGGCTGATGACACCAAAAATAGACATTCACATTCACACAACTTAAAAACACAAATTCACAAAATCAATATAATAATGGAAAGTCCAGGTTGGAATTAATAATATAGTAAGGACAGTTTACAACTCACCGCAAAGACGTAGTGACGAACTGCGACAGGCACATACAAAAGACACACACATACAACACTTCCAGCTATCGGCCATGACCTCCTTCAGAAAACAGAACACTCACGCAATCACACAGTCATACAACAATGCTCTACTTCAAATGTAGCAGCCTTTCAAATATTAGTGAGAACAAAAATAAATTTCTTTATGTAAATACCAATAATACATAAGGCTTTAGGATTCTTGCATGCGGTGCCTTATTCTGATTTATGTATTGTTTCCGTGAATTTTGTGAAGTGCTGGGGTATGTGTACCGTGATGAAGCACTAGGATTTCAAGAAGAAAGTTATTTATTATGTGGAAAAAAGTTCTGATCTTCCGCCATCCAGGCGGGATGATGTTAATGCAGCAACCACTTGATGTCTGTCTCAATAAATCGTTTAAGGTCAAGCTTAAACACATGTACACAGGCTGCCTTTCAAAAAGTGACAGACAACAGACACCAACTGGTCGTGTAAAATGTGCAAGTGTGCCAATGGAATGATGATACATGGAAGTGGGTTCCAAATCAGATTGCATAACAGGCATTTAAAAATGTTCAATATCGAATGCACTAGATTGTACGAGGGATGATGCTCTGTAGTACAAAGGAATTGAATAACAAGGAATGAAGTGATAGTGATACAGAATTACCATATCAGTATCTAATTGCTATTACAAACATTTTGTAAAATTTGTGTTATAAGTCTAATAAAATTGTTTTATATTTCTGCATTTAGTTTCAAAGCTATTTCCATTTTTATTTAGTAAGTGCTTAGTGTTACTACAATAGCCGTACATTTGAAGTCCTATCTAAAAGCTACTACATAAAGCTGACCGGCAAGCATGTGTTGCGTCAGTATGCCTGACTGCCTTTGTGCTACAACTTACGTGTTTATCTATTAGTGATTGAACCTATGAATCGTGATTGGTAAATTTCACACTCTCTTTGCCATAAGAATAATACAAATGTAAACATTACGCCATGTAATCTTCCGTGTTAGCTTTTACCACATTTAAATTCTGTCCGCCTAACAAACATGAAAGAGAATGGCAAACGCGGGAGAATATGCGTATCACGTTAATGTTTACGTTTGTATTATTCTTATGCTGAACTGTAATAGTTAGAAATGAAGCACGGCAACTCACTTCTAGTACTGATTTTAAATCTTCTACAAATATAAATTCAGTGCAGACACATTATGTGATCTTAAATGTTTGAAAGAATAAATCAATCTACAAAATACCCTTGCAATCTGCGTGTTAAGTACTTTCCACAGTTCTGAAATGTCTTTGTGGTAATAACAAGTACAACCATGTCGAATAAATGCAGATTTCTCTGTATCTGAATGTCCTGTCCATCACTCATGGAATGCCTGATATTTCACTATAAAATTATTTAACACTTAGACCTCCTATTTTTTAAGAATTTATTTTCCCAACTTCCAAAATATCTACTCATCTTTTCAGATTTTATTTTTGACTCTCCCCCTTGGGGGGGAGGGGGGGTCGTTTCCTTTCTAGGACTTCATAATGTAATTATTTTTTATTTCATCAAAATGAAACAGTTTGTATTAGACTAGAGAAAGTTTCTAATCTTTTAGAGTGTCTAAATGACACGTATCTCAAGATGTTTCATACAGATTTGTTTTAAGGGGAGGGGGGTATAAAAAAATCCTTAAGATTTAAAATAAAAATCTGAATGAAATTTTAATTTCTGAAATTTTACTGTAATGTTGTAATTTGGATTTCATCCCAGAAGGCTTTATCTTCATCATTGCCTGTGATAGTGTAGTAATACCTGTACTTGAGTCAACAGATTATTTGGGTTTGAGATTTGGAAGTTTAGATTCAGGTTCGGAATTCGGCACGTTTTATTTAAGGTTCAGTATTCAGATTAGATTCGGGAAAATTGGGGTTAGACTCATCCCTAATTATTATTATTTTTCAACTTGCAAACACTATTTGTAGATAATCAACCTGATGAAGTTTGTATTGTGTAAGTACAGCTCATATTGGCCACTGTAAAAGGTTTCAAATTTTATTTTTCATTTCACTTAAAATTGTTTGCTAATATTGTAGATTCTCTGTGAACCATAGTTTCAGATACTCTTTTATTTATTTTCAGCTTATGGGAAGTAATCTTACATCACCCATGAGGAAGGAGAAATTGGCTGTGGCAATTGAAAATGAAGGATATATAAGAAAGTTACTGAATTTGTTCCATATGTGTGAAGACCTAGAAAACACTGAAGGTCTTCATTACCTATATGAAATTTTCAAAAATATATTTTTGCTTAATAAAAATGCATTGTTTGAAGTCATGTTTTCAGGTAAGTTTTACTATTTATAATTATGTTCATGAAGATAAATAGTAAAAAATACATAGTTCCAGAGCTATATACAAATTTAATTTTCAATTAGCTAGACAATAGTCAATACCCTCAGGCATTATGAAAAAGTAATAATTCCCATTTCAAAGAAATCTGGCAAAGACAGGTGTGAAAATTATAGAACCATTAATTTTGTAAATCAGGGTTGCAAAATTTTAGTACGATTCATTTACAGGAGGATGGAATAGCTGGTAGAAGCTGACCTCGGGGGAAGATCAGTTTGGATTCATGAGAAACATAGGAAGACAGGAGGCAATACTCACTTTACGACTTATCTTAGAAGATAGCTTAAGGAAAGGCAAACCTAAATTTCTAGCTTCTGTAGGTTTGGAGAAAACTTTTGACGACGTTGATTGGAATACAATCTTTCAAATTCTGAAATCTGAAGGGGTAAAATACAGGGAAAGGAGGGTTATTTGCAACTTGTACAAAAGCCATACTGAGTTATTAGAGTTAATGGACATGAAAGGGAAGCATTGATTGGGAAAGGAGTAAGATGAGGTATAGCTTTTCTCCAATGTTATTCAATTTATACATCGAGCAAGCTGTGGAGGAAAGCAAGGAAAATTTTGTAGAAGAGATGAAAGTTCAGGGTGAAGAAATAAAAACATTGTGTTTTGCTGATGACACTGTAATTCTGTCAGAGATAGCAAAGGACCTAGAAGAGCAATTGAATGGAAAGGACAGTGTATTGAAGGGAGCATATACATAATATGAACATTAACAGGGGTAAAGGAACACAGGCTAAGAAAATCATGTGATGCAGAAGTAATTAGATTAGGTAATGAAACAATAAAGTTGGTAGATGAGTTTGTTACTTGGCCAGTAAAATAACATAAGATGGTTGCAGTACAGAGGAAATCATTAACATCAAATATTAATTTAAGTATAAGGAAGTCTTTTCTGAAGGCATTTGTATGGGAGTGAAACATTGGACGATAAATAGTTCAGACAGGAAGAGGATAGTCTTTTGAAATGTGGTGCTACAGAAGAATGCTCACGATTATATGGATAGATCTCGTAACTAATGAGGCGGTACTGAACAGAATTGATGAGAGAAGAAATTTTTACCATACCTTGACTAAAAGAAGGGATTGATTGGTAGGATACATTCTAAGACATGAAGAATTGTCAATTTAGCATTGAGGGAAGTGTGTGGGGTAAAAATTGCAGAGGGAGACCTAAAGATGAATAAAGTAAACAGATTCAACTGGATGTGGGTAGCCATTCTTATGAGGAGTTGAGAAGCTTGCTCCGATAGAGTAGGATGGAGAGCTGCATCAAACCAGTCTTTTGGACTGAAGACTATAACAACAGACAATAGTTTCTGTTTTTAAAATATTTGTTTTCCTTGAATTATTTGTGCAATTGAAGGGGGTACATTTAAGCAAGCTTTCATAGGTGCTCCGTTTTAGATGACAGCTTTAGTACTAATGATTAATAAATTGGGAATGGGATTTGAAGGACTGAGGGGGCGGGAATTCAAACGAATACGCCCTCAGAAATCATTGACTGATGTACTATTGAAGAAAACTTAAATGATTTACAAGGCTATACCAAATGTAAAATTGTCGTTTTCCATCCTCTCCATTTTCCAATAGGTTCCATATGTAATAAGCTATGCATAACTATTCATAAAATGTCATGTTTAAGTATTTACTGCATGTTGGTTGTAGCTACCTTATCTTAAACATTTGAAGTTGATGTCAGAATGCTAATGTTCGCATTTTTCATTAGGTTCTTAAATCATTGCAACTGAGTAAGAATAAGATAATTTAAATTTTCTGGAAAATGATACCAATTGCATAAAATTAATTATTATTATTTCAGAAGATACAATATTTGACGTAGTTGGATGCCTGGAATATGATCCTGCATCTCCAACTCCTAAACGTCATCGACAGTACCTGAAACAGTTGGCTAGGTAATGTTACAAATATTTTGAGATTACCTCTTTTCTATATGTTGCCTCTTCGCTGCTGTGCAAAAAGTGTTTGCTGAATATTTGTATATTATATTTGTTATCAGGTATAAGGAAGTCATACCAATCACAAACCCTGAGCTACTGGCAAAAATTCATCAAACTTACCGTGTCCAGTACATTCAGGATGTTGTTCTTCCCACACCGTCAGTGTTTGAGGATAATATGCTTTCAACTTTATCAAGCTTTATTTTCTTTAATAAAGTAGAAATTGTGCAGCTGATACAGGTATTTTAAATCAAATATAAATATAGTTCAGTATGTTCGCTTCATTATAAAAATTTACATTGTTACCATTCTTTCAGGACGATGAAAGATTTCTGACGGAGCTGTTTGCTTTACTGACAGATGAGTCAACAGATGACTTGAAACGTAGAGATCTGGTGCTATTTCTCAAAGAATTTTGCAATTTTTCTCAAAATTTACAGCCATTAGGAAAGGAGTCGTTTTATAAGGTGTGTGACATTTGACTATTCTTTCAATATTTTATGGTGTTATTTCATTGCATAAAACTCATTTGGTTTTGCAGACCTTATCCTCCTTGGGAATACTGCCCGCATTGGAAATAACACTCGGAGCTGATGATCCTCAGACAAAAACAGCTTCTATAGATATCCTTACATATATTGTCGAATACTCTCCGTCCGTTGTTCGCGAATATACTCTGCAACACACAAATAACACTGATGAGGTAAGGGTAAACTGATTTGTGCTGTCTTGTTTGATGTAAAATATTGGTTATGATGTGGATACTAATAGTTGCTCCAAGAAGTCCCATATAATAAATACTTTCTATCCTTCTGGTGTCCACCTTGTATTATAAGTTAAATATAATTGTTTGTTATGAACTAATGCAACTCTGTTGATAGTAGATGGAAAGATACAATCAAATTACATGTGATATATAACTATACTAATAATAAATCTGTAAATGTAGGCCTGTCGCTGTTCCGTTCAATCTTCAAAACTACTGGACGAATCTTCGTGCGGTTTTTACAAGAAACATGGGAAACGTTTGGGTCAAGATATAGGCATAATTTTATTAAAATCGGGTCTCGAAGAATTTTAAGTGTTTTCAACTATTAAAAACCTGTTATCTCCAAAACTACTTCACGAATTTGCGTGGGGTTTTCACAGGTAACTTGAGAGTAACTGGGCAATATATAGACTTCGTTTCATTAAAGTCGGATCACGGTAAAAAAGAATATAGTAATTTCAATTTCTTATCTACGCCCTTTGTCTGTCTCTCTCTTTGAACAAGTATATCTCCAAAACTACCTGATGAATTTTCATGGGATTTTCGCACATAAGTTTAGGACATCATGTGGTTACATAAAGGCTTCAGTAATTAAAATCGGATCACAGAAATTAAAGATATCATAATTTAATCATTTGCTTAAAAGCCATCGTGTGTGTCTTTTTGTTAAGAGTAATCTTCAAAAGTACTACAAGAACTTTCATGGGTTTCCACAGATAAATTGAGAATAGTTTGGAGAGTAACATAGGCTTAGTTTCATCAAAATCGGATCAGAGGAAGGAAAGATGTTGTTATTTGAATATTTTGTATACTATGCTTGTAAGTATGGTGTAGCACAGCAAATCTCAAAGAGTACTACTCAAACTTTCATGTGGTTTCATAGGTCAGATAAAAGTACATTGGCGAAATACATAAGCTTCATTTCATCAAAATCGTATCAGGAGAAGAAACAATATTGTAATTTGTAATTTCTGCTGTATGCTATGCTTGGATTGCAGTGTAGTACAGCAAAGATCCGATAGAGGCGCTGTTACTGACATAGTATACCAAATAACTAATAGATGGCAATGTTGTGTTGTTTGTTCTCATAAATAATGTGTAATACATTGAAACAATGGCTATGATTTCCCTTACGGCAGCGGTGCAGTGTATTGGGGTTGGTAACGGCCGTTTAATCCTTTTTGAAAAACCAGTCGCATACAAAGAGTGGAATAAGTCTTAATGTTGATAATGAAATAAATAACGTTATTCCGATCAGTAAATTAATGATCCCCCTAAAGCGAATATTTCGTTGCCAACGTTAATATACTAAACCGCTGCCACTACAAGGAAAATTTAACCCAGGTAGATCACAAAAAAAAAAAAAAAAAAAAAAAAAAAACAAAAAAAAAAAATTCTTTACTAGCGTGCCTTGCAATGCCATGGAAAGAAACAAAGTGCTTCTTTCCGATGGTATCATTTGAATTTAAAACATAATGACCTTCCTTAGCGTCTATCGATCTATCAATGATCTGATTTACATAAGAATTTATGTAGTTCCCTATCCGATTTCAGTGTATCATCATTACAATTTGAGTACGTTGTGTTTAGGAATGCCTCAAAAACGCCATATTACAGTAAAGGATAAAGTGAAGCGACATTAGTTACATAGTACACCAAATAACTAATTATGGTGTTACTGTGTTTTCCCCCCATAACTATGGTGTAATACACAACAAGAAGGGCCACAATTTTACTTACGGCAGCGGCATTGTGCACTGATGTTGGCAACGGCCGTTGAATGCCCTTTCAAATATTAGTCACATAGAATAAGGGCCATAATTCTTTATGGTTATGATGAAATAAATAATTTATGCTGTTCTGGTCAGTAAATTAATCATCCTCCTAAATGTAATAGTTCGTTGCCAATGACAGCAAACTAAACCATTGCCACTACAAGTAAAGTTTAGCCCAGGTAGAACACTTTTTTTTTTTTCTTCCTAGCTGTATCCCATAAGCTTTGTAATGTCATGGAAAGAAAAGAAGTGCATCTTTCGATGGGTATAACCATTAAATTACATAGAGTAGAAATATCTATGGCGTGAGCATTGGCTTCTATTCATCTTCTCAACATGAAGCTGGAATTACCAAGTGATATTGAAAGTTAACTCACTCCATACATTTATTTGCGCTTACGATTGGTTTGTACCGCATTGGCTGCAAAGAAGCCGCACCTCCTTTTCGCAGAGCATCCACTTAACATGAAATAATATGTAAATAAATGTCACAGAAGCAACAAGAAAGTTGAGGAAGCATCACCAAAAGGGTCATTTACACATATTCATCCGTTTTAACTGAACAAAAAAGGACCAAGATGAAGTCAGCGATTAGTAGATTTTTCCCCATATTACGAGACATTTCCACCTTAATGTTGAGGTCACAAAATGTGTTCTGTGCATCTGAATGCTTACTCGAGAAGTATTTCTACTCTGTGCCTGCCACTAGAGATAATATACACACGCAAGCGACAAACTCATCAGAAACCACTCTGCTTACATAATTGTTCAGTACAATATTGTAATGAAAATGTTGTAATTACTTACTTTTGGTGGGGACTACATTAAGATTGAGAAAGACATCGTCTTTTGCAGACACAATTGTACTTAGTTATAATCCGACTTCTGAATATATAGTTCTATTACACAAGATCGATTTCAATTTCGTGCTTTACGAAGTAATCATTGCAGGACATGAGGACATGTATTAGCTGAAAGAGTGGCCGATGCTAACAACACAGTCAAGACAATTCACTGGAAATACCACTATATCTAATGGAAAGTTCTATGCAGACGATCAGCTGATGCCATTCCTTCAACGATTACCCAGACTTACTTTATCGCATATTGACACCACCATGACGTTTTATTTAAACAGACATGAACTACTTTGTTGTTTGAATTACCAGTCTTTCAGAATTCTACTTTTCGATAATATGGAGCACCGCATACAGAATAAGTACATTGTCCCCAGTGCAACACTGCAACATTCTAATATTTCAGCATACACTTACTGTGAGAGATAAACAGTTTAGTACTGCACAATAAAACCAATACATGGCACTGTTGTTATTATTTTTACTATTTCTCCTATGTACAATAAGTGTTTTCAGAAGTTTATGCCAGACTGACAGTTACACACTTCAGTCTTAACTTTATGAACACAAACAAACAATGAATTTACATCGATCCGTAGTACGGACTTAAATTAATTTCACTTTTTGTATAAAAAGCTTTATGAATATTCATCGTTTTCGACAATGACTTCTACTTAAATTTGACATCTTGGCTATGAGAATAGAGTTTATTCACAGAGCGATCCAACAAGGATTCTGTTTTTGCTGACCTATGTCGGGAACCCTAAAAGACCATGATATAGACAGGTCCCTCTTTAACAACTGTTGCAAAGCATGGGCATATAAGCTAGTCAACAATAATGTAGTTCCTTGAGACAAACCTTTTGTTATAGCAAAGGTATAAAACATAATGAGAGGCAATGAATTAAAATTTGTGCTGTGGTTGGGATTCGAACCTGGGACCTCCTGCTTACTAGGCAGGCACTTAAAACTATTCAGCTAACTCAGCGATTTGGTCAAAGTGACTATGTGGCCTGTCTTCAAGCACGTCTCCCTCCACACCATATACCGTAATTCTGATTTGTGTTTCACAGGGAACAGCAAGGCAGAATTAAGGTATGTGGTGTGGAGGGAGATATGCTTGAATGTAGGCCATGTAGTTGCTTTGTCTGTAATGCTCTGTTAGCAGAGTAGTCTGAAGCACCTGCCTAGTAAGCAAGAGGTCCCAGGTTTGAATCCCGGTTACAAATTTTAATTCATTGCTTCTCCTTAAATTTAAAGTTACGTGTGGTATAAAGCTGTAAATACTGTGCATGTAGAATAAAAGCAGATCATCTTGAGTGCATAATTACACTTGATACTAACTTCACTTTCAACCCTTATGCACCACTTACAAATGTCATTAACAGTTATGCTATGTACCAGCTGTCAGCCAGGAAAGCTGAAAATACCTCATTGTAGGTCCCAGTTACTCTCACAATCATTTAATAGCCTGTCTATAGATACTACTGCAGTTCATTCTCATAAAGAATTAGTGCACTTTATAAACTTCAGATTCTGAGCTAATCTAAACAAGTTATAGAGGTAAGTTGTTCCATGTAATAAAAATTTTGGGTTTTCTAATAAAACCCAAATAATTTTTAATTAAAGCTGTTTTCTATTGGCAGCAGACCACATTTATTGTATCTTCATTATTTATTTTTCCGATGGCAATAACATTGTATTTCAAATTGTTTTCTGTTACAGGATCAGATGTTAATTAATGTTGTTATAGAGCAAATGATCTGTGATACTGACCCTGAACTTGGGGGTGCTGTACAGCTTATGGGCATTCTAAGGATACTTCTTGATCCAGAAAATATGCTTGCTTCTCTGAATAAATCTGAGAAGACAGATTTTTTAAATTACTTCTACAAGCACAGCATCCATGTTCTAATTGGTAAGTACGAAACTTTTGTATTCTTATTGCTGCTCGCTAATGGTACTAGTACTGTTACTTGTGACGACTGACTCCTCTTCTTTTTTTTTCTGTAAGTTTGTAGCTTTGGTGATTTTTAAAAGTGCATCATTATGTAAACAACATGTTGCTGCTTAATGCTTTCCTGTTGTGTTTATTCTGTTTGGTGCAACACAGATTTCCTTACCAACAGCAGTCTGTTGTACCCTTGTATATGTGTCAGTATCAAGGAGAGGGGGAAATGCATTTTCAGTTTAATATGCAGACATTTTGTTTGTATTAATTGTCTTTTCAACTAAAATGAAACAATTTTTTACTATTTGCAATTCACCTTTATTTAGAAGACATCAGTGGCCTAGAAAATATTCATGATCAGTTTATGTATATATATATATATATATATATATATATACGTAAAAAATAGATGAAGAACACTTACCAGGCGAAGGGGCACAGGGCTTTCTACAGTTCTACAGTATGTCTGCCTAAGTGTACTTGTGTCTGTGTAAATGTGTGGGTGTATGTGCATTTATTTACCTTCCATTTTTTCCCCCAAGGTAAGTCTTTCCTGTCCCGGGATTGGAATGGCTCCTTACCCCCTTCCTTAAATCCCTCATCATTTCCTTTTCCCTCTCCTTCCCTTCTGCCTGATGAA
The DNA here is from genome assembly GCA_026315105.1 of Locusta migratoria. NCBI lineage: Eukaryota > Metazoa > Arthropoda > Insecta > Orthoptera > Acrididae > Locusta > Locusta migratoria. The sequence goes on along the minus strand of CM048747.1, from coordinate 371,401,912 downwards.
GCAGCTAGGCTGCGTAAGCTAGCATTTTTGAGTGTGTATGTGTCTGTGTGTTTATTTGTTGCTATTACTGCCTGTGCCCCTTCGCCAGGTAAGTGTTCTTCATCTATTTTTTACGTATATTTTTTTCCTGTTAGGAATTTTTCCTCTATAATATATATATATATATATATATATATATTATAGAAGGAGACCTTCCAGGTAGGAAAATGGTATAAAATAAAGATTTTTGACTTACCTAAAGTACAGGCTGGTCGATAGGAACACTAAACACACACAAAAACACACAACCATTCGAGCTTTCGCCACCAGTGGTGGCTTCTTCGGGAAAAAGAGGGAGGAAGGAGAGGAGAAAGGGAAGGATACGGGTTTTAAGGAAGTGGAAAAGGAGCCATTCCAATCCCTTAGAAAAAGTACCGGAGCTGTTTATAATCTAAATTATTAGAAAATTAATATATATATATATATATATATATATATATATATATATATATATATATATATTAATTTTCTAATAATTTAGATTATAAACAGCTCCGGTACTTTTTCTAAATGTGACAAACTAATGTTTTCATTTTGTACTTTTTCTAAATGTGACAAACTAATGTTTTCATTTTAACAATGGAAAATCTGATAGGAATATCAGTAATAGAGAATATGTAATAAATCACAGTAAAGAGGCTCCCTGAGCTGCTGAATGACATGAAAATAGATAATCACATTCACACAACTTAAATTTTTGGTCATGGCCTTTGTCAGAAAAGTTTTGGTTTTATTGACTCACACTTTTTGTAGATGCTGCTCTACTTGTGTTGCTGCCTCTGTTCTCATTTCTTCCTTTATCTCATTGGGAAGTGCCTTTCGAGCACTAGGCACAAGCAAATTTGTTCATGATGGTGTTACCTACTGTTAAATATATTCTTTTATCAACTGTCACAAGTGAAGTAACCAAAATCAGAATTCAGAACTTCTTGAAAATGTAATTTATTTAATAGTTATGAATTTTATAGAGGGAAACATTCCTGGTAGGAAAAAATGTATAAATGTTACTTGCCAGGTGAAAATGCATAGGTACATTGATAGAAATAAAAACACACACAAATATTGAGCTTTCGCAACCCTCGGTTGCTTCTTCAGAAAAAGAGCAGGGAAGGAGACATAAAAGGAAAGGATCTGTGTTCCCTCTTCTTCCCTGCTCTTTTTCTGAAGAATGAACCTAGGGTTGTGAAAGCTCAGCATTTGTGTGTGTTTTTATTTGTGTGTCTCTCAACATACCTGTGCTTTTTTGCCTGGTAAGGAAAACCATCTCTATTTTTATATTTATTTAATATTAATAGTTAGGTTATTTATCCAATCTTGATAGTAAGAATGAATTGTAAGTAAAGTAAACAATCTTCTAAATTATTGTTTGGATGTTGGACAAACATATTGAAACTTGGTGAGAAATGCATGCTTTGACATCGTGAGAAATGCTTGCTTTGACATATGTGCTGTTGCTATCCAAGCCTGCAGATTGTGCTTTTTTATTTGACCATGAGCAGACCTGTGTGATGTGCAAGTGTCTGTAGTGATCACACTAGTTTCTACGCATTTGAGTACATTACATCAAAGCCAGGCGAATTTGATTGTAAAATTGTTGGTGTTTGTTTCTATTACCAATGTAGCTCAAGGGTTTCATGTTTCAAGAGGCACTTCATACTGATTTATACTGCATACAGGAAAAGTGATATTGATGTGGCCATTAAAGAGTAATGCACTAAAAAATCAATGCAAAACAGAATGTCAATCATCAAAAAGGAGAGAAGTGCCTCTTCGTCGCTAGATAGATAAAAATCCTGGGGCACATAGTGAATGGAGATGGTGTCCATCCTGATCCAGATAAAGTAAGGGCAGTAACAGAATTTCCTACTCCTCAGCACATCCGTAACAAATGGATTTAATTTTATTTTTGCTAAAATTATTTACCAAATACTATGCAACTACATTAATTTCGCATTACAAATGGAGGTAAATAATAAACAAAAGAGATTAAATATCAGTGGCATAAATCGCTGAACTTGGTGAAACTTGATGAAATGTTAGAATAAAAATAAAAAATTAAAATTCAGGGACTTGAACCTACAACCTTCAGGATAGTAACAAAGACTTTTATCACAGCACTACCACCTCAGTTACCAGATTGTATACCAATTAGATTCCTCTGAATATGCTGATGCAATAGCTCCATACTTAGTTACCATATACAACCGATCACTCAGCAAAAGATCCTTACCAAATACTGGAAAGTTGCCCAGGTCTCTACAATATTCTAGAAAGGCAATAGGAGTGATCCCCAAAATTACAGGCCCAACTCATTGACATAGACTTGCAGTAGGATTTTGAAACACACACTTTTTCGAACATTATGAACTACCTCGAAGAGAACAACCTATTAACCAATAGTCAAAACTGATTCAGAAAGTATCGCTCTTGCAAAACACAGTTTGCGCTTTATTCACATGAAGTGATAAGTGCCATTGTCAAGGGCTCTCAAATTGATTCCATATTTCTGGATTTCTGGAAGGCTTTTGACACTGTACCCCACAATCGGCTTCTAATGAAGTTGCGTGCTTATGGAATATCTCCCCAATTGTGCGATTGGATTCACGATTTTCTATCATAAAGGACACAGTTCGATGTAATTGACGGTAAGTCATCGAGTAAAACAGAAGTTATATCTGGTGTTTCCTAAGCAAGCTTTATAGGTCCCCTACTTGTGTTTATAAAGGATTTAGGGAGACAATCTGAATACCTCTCTTTGACTGTTTGCGGATGATGCTGTTGTTTATCAGTTAGTGAAGTCAACAGAGGATCAATAGCAACTGCAAAGCGATTTAGACAAAATTTCTGTGTGGTGCGAAAATTGACAATTGACACTAAATAATGAAAAGTGTGGAGTAATACACGTGACCACTAAAAGAAATCCACTGAACTTCAATTACATGATAAATCAAACCTTAAGGTTGTAAATTCTATCAAATATCTGGGAGTTACAATTTCAAAGAACTTACACTGGAGAGAACACTCAGAAAATATTGTGGGGAAGGCGAACCAAAGGTTATGTTTCATTGGGGGAAGGCTTTGAAGATGCAACAGCTCCACCAAAGAGTCTGCCTACATCACACTTTTGCGTCCTCTCGTGGAGTACTGTTGCCCAGTCTGGTACCCTCACCAGGTGGGACTGACGGAGGGCATTGAGAAGGTTCAGAGAAGAGCAGCTCGTTTTATCACATTACAGGGGGGCAAAGAATCACAGAAATGTTGCACAATTTGAGTTGGAAATCATTAAAAGAATGACATTATTTGTTGCGGCAAGATCTATTTGCGAAATTTCAGTCACTGACTTCTGAATGTGAAAAATATTTTGCTAGCGCCTACCTACATAGGGAGACATGACCATACCAATAAAATAAGAGAAATCAGATAGAAAATGGAGCAATTTAGGTGTTCTTTTTTCCCACACTCTATTTGAGAATGGAACGGTAGAGAAAGGTTATCAAAAAGTGGTTAATGAATCCTCTGCCAGGCACTTAAATGTGATTTTCAGGGTATCTATGTAGAAGTAGTAGATCTAAAGAATTATGCTACATATACTGGTTTTGTAAGTTGTTTTGCAAATAGTTTTTCGAGAAAACTTAGAAACAATGGCTATGTCACCAACAAATTAATTATTGTATCCAGGAGGATATGTTATTTCCTACCCAAAATAGCAAGTCCATTGATGTTGTAGATCAGTATAGTAATGTGTGAAAAAGCATTACATTTGTGTGAATTCATTTATATTACAGTAACTCTAGAGTTTTAATTATTTTTAGTGTTATGTATGTCTGTGTAAACTTCTTACTTTGTGCCTACATCCCTGCTTTCTTCAATTTCTTCGCCACACCACTGTAGGGTGTTTATGCATGGGATTTATGTTGGTAATTACTTCTTTCTTGAAGTAAACCTAGAATCTCATTTCTCAGATCCTGTTCATAATCTCCAGACCGATAATAAGCTGAACAGTTATGTGCAGTTTCCACATTCACTTTGTCCTTGTATTGCATCAAACCATCCATTCACATTGCAAGTGCTCATACTCGAGATAGTAATAAGTATTGTTTGTCATCCTTTAAGCAGTATTAAAAAATTGTGTGACAGCATAATTACAGTGACCCTTACTCGAGACTGCCTCAAATCAAATTATTCTCTTAGATGTACATCAAGACTTCTGTGTTCTGCTGAATGCATAGCACTGCTGCATCCTCTCTGTGACATTAAGGCATGCAGCGGTGACTGAGATTGTTTTGCTCACTGGGGGCAAGAATGGCCTACCTTCGTTTTCTACCATATTTTACTCTGTCGCAACCAAATAATGTAACTCAGTGTTGAAAAAGGGGGAGGGGGGCTGCAAGTTACAGGCAACATTTCAAAATCGAAATAAAGGTTTCATTCTAACATGGGATACAAGTAGGTAGATTGGATGATGATACAGCTATAGTAGTGTCGTTCAATTTGTAAGCTTAGCAGTACAGCTTTCGCTGAAACTTCTTTAGGTATTAGCAGTAGTTGGTAACAGCATGATGAAGTATGGGGAAAAATGCACGGCCAATCATATGGCATTGCAGGTCTTTCTGAATGTAAACAAATCTGCATTTCCGCCATACTTTCATTGTGCTACTATGTTCAAACTAACCACAATCTTGAAAATCTTGTAATATTCATATAAACATATCAGTATATTTCTGACTGGCAAGTGTGTAAATGTGTCAGCTGTCTTGTGCTCAGAATGAGGCAGGAGACATACCGCTTTCTGAAGAAAAATGGTATTAAATATGAGATTTTTATTACGCAAGAAAAAAGTTGCTTCAGCACAATGCTCCTCCAAGCTGATTTCATGTATAATAAGTGAAAAGTTTCTAATGATTATTGTTTTGTAATTAAATCATGGGTAGACCGTCTGTGGATCAGTTTGCATTGTCACCATAATCACAAGAAACTAAGACATTCGCTGATATGCGCTGCCAAAAACACCAAACATTGCTTAAAGTTTGGCCATAAATACTCTATCGTTTCTCTCCTCCCTCATTAGCCATGTGAAATATGTAGAAACCTGTGTGAATATTTCTGGTTTGCGAAACTGTGTATTTTAAAGTTGTGGTACTTGGTTCCTGTATAACGTCATATTCGATGCATATTCGATGACGCATTGACAACCACCAACTCGTACTAAAATCCTAAAACCTTGTTGCATTGTTGATATTGATATAAAGAAATTTATTTTTTGTTGCCACATTATTTGAAATGCTGCTACATTCAAAGATGAGCAGTACTGAATTCCTCTTTCTTTCATTGCATTATTGATTTAGTTGCGTTTCGTTGGTTCAGTGGCTGAAACTCTGAGTAGGTAGACTTTTCATCCACCATATTTTTATTGCCGCAGAATTTTCTCGCCAGTAGGCATGTTTATCTTTGAGACTGCACAGCGTGCCTAGCGCTACTTATGTTTGACAGCAATAGTTAGTTGCGGCAGTTCCTGGTGCCATTTTTCAAAATTTCTGTTTAATTTACATTTGATTCTAAGCTGCAGGCAGTTTTTAGAATCTGGAAAAAAGGACAACTTAGATTTGTGTAACTAAGGTAAATACCGTGATCCTCATCATGTGCTGTCACCAGGACATACTTCTTAACGCCTCATTACTCGGCTTCCTCCTCCATTTCTACTGGTTTCCAACTTCAACACCCAACCCCTTTCAGACTGGTGCTCTCCTGGAAGATATCTTCAACCACCTTAATCTCATTTGTCTTAATACTGATGAACTTACATTTCTTTCAGGTTCCACGCATACCATCTCCCACTTGGGTGTTTCTATGTGTGCTGCTCAGCTTACTCATCTCGAGTGGTCTGTTATCGCAGATACACATTAAAGTGACCATTTTCCATGTGTCATTTTTCTGCTGACACCCACCCATCTGGCATATTTCCAAAGCTAACTGGCAGCTTTATTTTTACTTAACATGACTTTTCCAGTATCAACAACCAGGTTGATTATCTAACTCGTACAATCCTCACTGCCACTGAATGTTCCATTCCTCACGCGTTCTTCCTTGACATGATTTACCCCTGTCCCCTGGTGGAGTGAGGTGTGCCAAGATGCACTCATTGCTCACAGGCGTGCTTTCTGCATCTTTGTACGCCATCCCATATTGGAGAACAGTATTCGTTACAAATGATTCTGTGCACAGTATCAGAGATAGTAAAGAAGCTGGTTAGTTTCATTTACTAGCTCTTTTAACAGGTTTACTCCATCTTCAATTGTTTGGCGTAACCAACCAGGTCGGCTAGCCCGAAAATTGCTCGTTCCACCTCTCCGATCCCTTCTGCCCGTTCTACAGCGAATTCGTCGACCAGTTCACACACATCCCGGGCACCCAAATCTGCTGCCCGGAGTCCAAAAAAAGAACCAGTCCGTGAAGATTTTCTCAAGACTCAGACTTCTCAATCGTCAACCGCATCTTCCACCCGTCATACTTCTAAGAAGGCTTCCAGAAAAAACAGACCCCCCCCCTCCCCGCCGAGGCATGACTCTTCGGTTGCGCCATCCAACAGTTGCCGGCCTCAGCTGTCTTCTGTTTCACCGGAACGCTCCGTCTGTCGGGCACCCGGCTGTTTACCGGCGGTGGAAGCTGCCCCTCCTGATCAACTCCGGGAGGTGGCAGACGCGTCGATCGAACCAATGGAACATGACCCTTTGCCACTAGATGGCGATAGCAGTGCTCCCTCGAAGTCCGGTCCTCAGCGGCCGTCAAGGTGACCCCATCTGCTTGTTCCTTTTTATCTTCTTTTCTTCTCTCATTTTTTTATCATGGCGCTCCTTCAATGGAATATTCGCGGCATTCGTTCCAATCGGGAGGAATTAAAACTAATCCTTCGATTGCACTGCCCGCTTCTCTTCTGCCTCCAAGAAACCAAGTTGCGTCCAAGTGATCGTGCAGACTTTTCACACTACACCACCTGTGGAAGGTATCCCAGCCCATGGAGGGGTTCTGATGCTCCTTCGAGACGATGTCTATTACCATCCCATTTCATTGCATACTCACCTACAGGCAGTTGCCGTCCGCATCACCCTATCCACATTTACTTTTTCCCTCTGTAATATTTATTCACCATCGTCATCTGCCCTTACTAGGGCAGATGTGCCACACCTTGTTGATCAGCTCCCTTCACCTTTCGTGTTGATAGGCGACTTTAATGCCCACCACCCCCTATGGGGCTCTCTGGCACCTTGTCCGAGAGGCTCCCTTTTGGTAGACCTTCTCCAACACCCCCCAGGGGGCCCACAGTTCTTTTGTGGGTACGTGTGTGGCGCGCACGGGGCCCCGAGCCGGAGCAGCCTTTTTTCTGCCCCGGGCTGCTTCACTTTCCCTCCCGGTTTATGCCTTCGCCCGGAGATGGGCATATTTCGTGAGATACGGTGGTTCTTGTTGTGGTTTTTCTTCCTTCGTTCCTTCCTTTCTTATCCTTCGTTTTCTGTCTTTCTCTCCTTGAACTCTCCTAGCCTTCTTCTCCTCATTAGTCTCCGCCTCGGCGTTTGAGACACTTCTTTTCTTTCCTTCTTTCTCTTTCTTTCCTATCCTCTTCTTCTTTCCTCCCTGTGCGTGTCTGAATTCCGACCCACGCATTATCGTGCGTAGCAGGTGACGGGGGTAACGCGTAATTCCCCGCCCCGGGTAGACAAGTAAGGCACGTACGTACCCCCTGGTAAAGGCCAGGCCCAGGGAGGGGTGATTACCCGAGCTGGTACCTTCCGAACGTGCCGATTGGTCCCTCCGTCAGTTCTCGGGAGGTGTGACCTGAGGTGTGAATAATCACCTAAGGCGGGTAAGCCCTCGGAGAGGGCCCCCACTAGGAAGGAGCGCGCCATCGGAGACGCCGGTAATCACGGGGGACACTTCCGCGATGACTTCCTTATCTTCTTTCGTGATGTTGCCCCATAAACGTAAGTTAGACTCGCCTCAGCCTAAAAAGACTCTGCCTAATGTACCTAAATTTCTGGTTGTCTCTCGCACTGACGGAAAGGATTTCAATTCTGTCAATCCTTTCGTTATACAGAAAGGTGTAGATGCAATTGCTGGCCCTGTTAAAACCTGTTCACGTCAGCGCAATGGCACATTGTTGCTGGAAGTGGAAAGTGCCTTCCAAGCCCAAAAACTGATACGTACTACGTTGTTGCACACTTTTCCAGTTAAGGTCGAAGCGCACCGCACACTCAACTCGTCACGGGGGGTAGTCTTCACGAGATCCCTTGACGGGTTGTCTGATGAAGATATCCAATCGTATATGTCCGATTAGGGTGTGACAGCCGTCCACAGGGTCATGAAAAAGGTCGATAACCATCTGACACCGACTCGTACTGTGTTTTTGACGTTTGACAAAGTTGACCTCCCGTCGAAGGTCAAAGCAGGGTATGAAGTCATCTCCGTCCGCCCTTATGTACCTAACCCAACGCGCTGTTTTCAGTGCCACAGGTACAACCATACCCGTGAACATTGCCCAAATGCAGCAAAGTGTGTCACTTGTGGTAGGGACACCCATGAGGGGGATTGCCCACCTCCGTCCCCTCACTGCCTAAACTGCAACGGTGACCATGCGGCTTCCTCTCGCGACTGCCCTGTATACAAGGATGAGAAGGTAATCCAGCAAATTCGGGTTACGGAGAAGGTATCGACATCTGCCGCTCGTAAGTTGTTGGCGAGTCAAAAGCCCACTGTCCTCCCAGCGGGTACATACAGTAAGGTACTCACCTCAACTCGACCTACCAAGGATTCCAGTACCCAGACATGTGACTTCACTTTCGCTGACACAGTTGTGCGATCCGCCAGCCCGAAGATTGTCCGTTCCACGTCCCCGCTCCCTCTTGCTGCTTCTAGGGTACAGTCTTCGTCAAACTCTAGTAAACCGCGGGCACCTAAACAAGATGCCCGGACCTTGAAAAAGGAACCCGTCCGTGAGGATTTTCTGCGTTCTCAGGCTTCCCAACCGTCAACTGCCTCTTCCCGCCGTCACTCTTCCAGAAGAGCTGACAAGAAAAAGAGTTCCTCTCCTTCCCCGCCGAGGCGTGACCCATCTGTCACGCCGTCCAACAGTTGCCGGCCTCGGCCGTCTTCTGTTTCACCAGGACGCTCCGTTTGCCGGGCACCCGGCCCTTTACCGGCGGTGGAAACTGCCCCTCCTGATCAACTCAGGGAGGTGGCAGGCGCGTCGGTCGAACCAATGGAACATGACCCTTTGCCCCCAGACAGCGATAGCAGTGCTCCCTCGAAATCCGGTCCTCAGCGGCCGTCGAGGTGACCCCGCTCGCTACTTGGTTTTTATCCTTATTTCTTCTCTCATTTTTATCATGGCGCTCCTTCAATGGAACATTCGCGGCATTCGTTCTAATCGGGAGGAGTTAAAACTACTCCTTCGATTGCACTGCCCGCTTCTAGTCTGCCTCCAGGAAACTAAGTTGCGTCCACGTGATCATGCAGACTTTCCACACTACACCTCTGTGCGGGTCGACCTGCCACCCGTGGAAGGTGTCCCAGCCCATGGAGGGGTTCTGATGCTCCTTCGAGACGACGTCTATTTCCATCCCATTTCCTTGCACACTCACCTACAGGCAGTTGCCGTCCGCATCACCTTATCCACATTTACCTTCTCCCTCTGTAATATATATTCGCCATCGTCATCTGCCCTTACTAGGGCAGATGTGCTAAACCTTGTTGACCAGCTCCCTTCACCTTCCGTGTTGGTAGGCGACTTTAATGCCCACCACCCCCTATGGGGCTCTCCGGCACCTTGTCCGAGAGGCTCCCTTTTGGTGGACATTCTCCACCACCTCGATCTTGTCTGCCTCAACACTGGTGCACCGACCTTCCTTTCTGACACAACACACACTTATTCCCATATAGACCTCGCAATATGCACTCCTCAGCTTGCCGGTCGGTTTGAGTGGTATGCACTTTCTGACACGTACTCGAGTGACCATTTCCCTTGTATCATCCACTTCCTACATCATTCCCCATCTCCACGTCCCACCAGTTGGAACATTTCTAAAACCGACTGGGGGCTTTATTCTTCCATGGCTGTTTTTCACAATCAGAATTTTCCCAACTGTGACAGTCAGGTCGAATAACTCACAGAGGTTATTCTCACTGCTGCTGAACGTTCTATACCTCGTACATCCTCTTCTCCACGTCGTGTCCAGGTCCCTTGGTGGACTGCAGCCTGCCGCGACGCGCTTCGAGCCCGGCGCCGTGCTTTACGCACCTTCCGCCGCCACCCAACTTTGGAGAATTGCATCAATTACAAACGTATGAGAGCGCAGTGCCGTCGTATCATAAACGACAGCAAGAAAGCTTGCTGGACTGCTTTTACTAGTTCTTTTAACCGTTTTACTCCCTACACGGTTGTCTGGGGTGGCCTACGCCGTTTGTCCGGCATCAAGGTCCACTCCCCGATTCCTGGCCTGACCGTGGAGAACGCAGTCCTCGTGGACCCAGCTGATGTTTCAAACGCATTGGGTCGTTTCTTTGCGGAGGTTTCGAGCTCTGCCCATTACCACCCTGACTTTCTCCCTCGCAAACAGGTAGAGGAGGCACGGCCGCCTTCTTTCCGCTCTTTTACTCGTGAAAATTATAACGTCGCCTTCACCATGCAGGAGCTAGATCGTGCTCTTGCCCTGTCCCGGTCTTCTGCTCCCGGGCCCGATTCCAGTCATATTGAGATGCTGCAGAACCTCTCTCCTGCGGGCAAGTGCTTTCTTCTTAGTACCTACAATCGCATATGGACTGAAGGTCATTTTCCCACAAGTTGGCGTGAAGCCATTGTTGTCCCAATCCCCAAACCAGGGAAGGACAAACACCTTCCTTCCAGTTATCGCCCCATTTCTCTGACGAGCTGCGTCTGTAAGGTGATGGAATGCATGGTTTACGCTCGGTTGGTCTGGCTCCTCGAATCTCGCCGCCTCCTGACTAATATCCAATGCGGTTTTCGTCGACACCGCTCTGCTGCTGACCACCTCGTTATGTTGTCGACCTTCATTATGAACAACTTTCTAAAGAAGCGTCAAACAGTAGCAGTGTTCTTCGACTTGGAGAAGGCATACGATACCTGTTGGAGAGCGGGCATTCTCCGCTCATTGCACACATGGGGCCTTCGGGGCCGCCTTCCTCTTTTCATTCAACCGTTTTTGGCGGATCGCAAGTTCCGGGTACGGGTGGGCTCTGTTTTGTCAGATACCTTTTGCCAGGAGAATGGGGTACCACAGGGCTCCGTCTTGAGTGTGGCGCTCTTTGCCATTGCAATCAATCCGATAGTAGATTGCATTTCAGCCGACGTCTCCGGATCTCTTTTTGTTGACGATTTCGCAATTTATTGTAGCGCCCAGCGGACGTGTCTCTTGGAGCGTTCTCTCCAACGCTGTCTTGACCGTCTATATTCCTGGAGCATCGCAAACGGCTTCCGATTCTCCACTGAGAAAACTGTGTGTATCAATTTCTGGAGATACAAGGAATTTCTTCCACCTTCTCAACGTCTCGGCCCTGTTGCTCTCCCTTTCGTGGAGACTACAAAATTCTTGGGACTCATGTTGGATCGGAAACTTTGCTGGTCTACACATGTGTCCTACCTGGCTGCCCGTTGTGCCCGATCCCTTAACGTTCTTCGTGTCCTCAGTGGCACGTCATGGGGAGCGGATCGTATCGTCCTGCTTCACCTTTACCAGGCCATTGTTCAGTCAAAGCTCGACTATGGAAGCCTTGTATACTCTTCAGCACGGCCGTCGATTCTCCGCCGTCTCAACTCTATCCACCATCGTGGATTACGTCTGGCGACCGGTGCATTTTATACCAGCCCTGTTGAAAGTCTGTATGCCGAGGCTGCTGTATTACCCTTGACCAATCGACGTGACATACTCTTGTGTCGGTACGCATGCCGCCTGCGGTCGATGCCCAACTATCCATCTTACCAATTATTTTTTGACGACTCACTCGATCGCCAATATCAGTTGTCTGCGATTGCCTTGCTTCCACCGGGAGTTCGGTTTCGCCGCCTGCTACAGCGGCTCGATTTTACCCTTCCTTCCACCCTTCGGTTGAGCGAAAGCCCATTGCCACCGTGGCATCAGGCCCAGGTTCACACACACCTCGAACTTAGTTCGCTCCCCAAGGAGAGCACTCCGGATTTGGGATACCGCTCAAGGCTTGTCGAACTCCGTTCGCGGTTCGATAATGCCGTATTTATTTACACTGATGGTTCCAAGAGCACTGCCAGTGTCAGATCTGCCTTCATCGTCGGGGACAACCGTTTCCAATACAAGCTCCCTGACCGGTGCTCAAACTTCACGGCTGAGCTTTTCGCCCTCCACCAGGCCGTTTTGTATACCTGCCACCACCGCCACCCTTTCTATGCCATATGTTCTGACTCCCTTAGTGCCCTGCAGAGTCTTAAGGACCCTTTCTCGAACCATCCTCTCGTGTATCGGATCCAACGCTCCCTCCAGTTGCTGGTGGATGACAGCTATCACGTTTCTTTCCTGTGGGTCCCTGGCCATGTGGGTGTGCCCGGGAATGAGGCCGCCGACACAGCAGCCAAGGCAGCAGCTCTTTTGCCTCGCATGGCTACCTTTTGCGTCCCATCGGACGATGTTCAACGGGCTCTTCGCCGGAGTATCGTGTCGCAATGGCACAGTGTGTGGCTTTCACTGTACAACAATAAATTGCGAACTGTCAAACCGATCCCGACCGCTTGGAGGACATCCTCACGCCCCTCTCGGCGGGAGGAGGTCATCCTGGCTCGGTTGCGGATCGGTCATTGCCGTTTCAGCCACCGTCACTTGCTATCCGCCGAACCTGCACCGCTATGCTCCTGCGGTGAACTGCTGACAGTGAGACATGTTTTACTGACTTGTGTTAATTTTAATCATCTCCGTGTAGCCCTTCACTCTCCGTCTACTCTGGAGGAAATTTTAGCTGATGACACACGAGCAGCTGCTCAAGTTTTGCGTTTTATCAACTTGGCCAACTTATCCAAGGATATTTAACTCTTTTAATTGTCTTTTATCTTTCGTTTTTAGCCTCTTGTTGATGTTCTGACAGTCTACATTTTTTTAGATCATAGCGAATCTATGTTCTTGGCTGGGCGCTAATGACCATAGAAGTTGTGCGCCCTAAAACCACAAAAAAAAAAAAAAAAAAAAAAAAAAAAAAAAAAAAAAAAAAAAAAAAAAAAAAAAACTTCTCCAACACCTCGATCTTGTATGCCTTAACACCGGTGAACCGACCTTCCTTTCAGACACAACACACACTTATTCCCATATAGACCTCGCAATATGCACTCCTCAGCTTGCCGGTCGGTTCGAGTGGTATGCACTTTCTGACACGTACTCGAGTGACCATTTCCCCTGTATCATCCACTTTCTGCATCATTCCCCATATCCTCGTCCCATCAGTTGGAACATTTCTAAAGCCGACTGGGGGCTTTATTCTTCCATGGCTGTTTTTCACGATCGAAATTTTCCCAACTGTGACAGTCAGGTCGACTACGTCACAGAGGTTATTCTCACAGCTGCTGAACGTTCCATACCTCGTACATCCTCTTCGCCACGTCGTGTACAGGTCCCTTGGTGGACTGCAGCCTGCCGCGACGCGCTTCGAGCCCGGCGCCGTGCTTTACGCACCTTCCGCCGCCACCCAACTTTGGAGAATTGCATACATTATAAACGTATGAGAGCGCAATGTCGTCGTATCATAAACGACAGCAAGAAAGCTTGCTGGACTGCTTTTACTAGTTCTTTTAACCATTTTACTCCCTCCATGTTTGTTTGGCGTGGCCTACGCCGTTTATCCGGCATCAAGGTCCACTCTCCGATTCCTGGCCTGACCGTGGAGAACGCAGTCCTCGTGGACCCCGCTGACGTTTCCAACGCATTGGGCCGTTTCTTTGCGGAGGTTTCAAGCTCTGCCCATTACCACCCTGCCTTTCTCCCTCGCAAACAGGTAGAGGAGGCACGGCCGCCTTCTTTCCACTCTTTTAACAGTGAAAATTATAACGTCGCCTTCACCATGCAGGAGCTAGACCGTGCTCCCGCCCTGTCCCAATCTTCTGCTCCCGGGCCCGATTCCATTCATGTTGAGATGCTGAAGAACCTCTCTCCTGCGGGCAAGTGCTTTCTTCTTAGTACCTACAATCGCATATGGACTGAAGGTCATGTTCCCACAAGTTGGCGTGAAGCCATTGTTGTCCCCATCCCCAAACCAGGGAAGGACAAACATCTTCCTTCCAGCTATCGTCCTATTTCTCTGAGGAGCTGTGTCTGTAAGGTGATGGAACGCATGGTTAACACTCGGTTGGTCTGGCTCCTCGAATCTCGCCGCCTCCTAACTAATGTCCAATGCGGTTTTCGTTGACACCGCTCTGCTGCTGATCACCTCGTTACGTTGTCGGCCTTCATTATGAATAACTGTCTAAAGAAGCGTCAAACAGTAGCAGTGTTCTTCGACTTGGAGAAGGCATACGATACCTGTTGGAGAGCGGGCATTTTCCGCACATTGCACACATGGGGCCTTCGGGGCCACCTCCCTCTTTTCATTCAAGCGTTTTTGGCAGATCGCAAGTTCCGGGTACGGGTGGGCTCTGTTTTGTCAGGCACCTTCGCCAGGAGAATGGGGTACCGCAGGGCTCCGTCTTGAGTGTGGCTCTCTTTGCCATTGCAATCAATCCGATCGTAGATTGCCTTTCAGCCGACATTTCCGGATCCCTTTTTGTAGACGATTTCGCAATTTATTGCAGCGCCCAGCGGACGTGTCTCTTGGAGCGTTGTCTTCAACGCTGTCTTGACCGTCTATATTCCTGGACCATCGCAAATGGCTTCCGATTCTCCACAGAGAAAACAGTGTGCATCAACTTCTGGAGATAAAGGAATTTCTTCCACCTTCTCTACGTCTCGGCCCTGTTGCTCTCCCTTTCGTGAAGACTACGAAATTCTTGGGGCTAATGTTAGATCGTAAACTTTGCTGGTCCACACATGTCCTACCTGGCTGCCCGTTGTGCCCGATCCCTTAATGTTCTTCGTGTCCTCTGTGGCACATCATGGGGAGCGGATCGTACCGTCCTGCTTCACTTTTACCAGGCTATTGTTCAGTCGAAGCTCGACTACGGAAGCCTTGTATACTCTTCTGCACGGCCGTCGATTCTCCGCCGTCTGAACTCTATTCACCATCGGGGATTACGTCTGGCAACCGGTGCATTTTATACCAGCCCTGTTGAAAGTCTGTATGCCGAGGCTGCTGTATTACCCTTGACCACTCGGCACGACATACTCTGGGGTTGGTACGCATGCCGCCTGCGGTCGATGCCCAACCATCCATCTTACCGATTATTTTTTGACGACTCACTCGGTGGCCAATATCAGTTGTCTGCGATTGCCTTACTTCCACCTGGAGTTCGGTTTCGCCGCCTACTACAGCGGCTCGATTTTACCCTTCCTTCCACCTTTCAGTTGAGCGAAAGCCCATTGCCACCATGGCATCAGGCCCAGGTTCACACTCACCTTGAACTTAGTTCGCTCCCCAAGGAGAGCACTCCGGATTTGGTATACCACTCAAGGCTTGTCGAACTCCGTTCGCAGTTCGATAACGCCATATTTATTTACACTGATGGTTCCAAGAGCACTGCCGGTGTCGGATCTGCCTTCGTCGTCGGGGACAACCGGTTCCAATACAAGCTCCCTGACCGGTGCTCGAACTTCACGGCTGAACTTTTTGCCCTCCACCAGGCCGTTTTGTATACCTGCCGCCACCGCAAACCTGTCTATACCATATGTTTGGACTCCCTTAGTGCCCTGCAGAGTCTTAAGGACCCTTTCTCGAACCATCCTCTCGTGTATCGGATCCAATGCTCCCTCCAGTTGCTAGCGGATGACAGCTGTCACGTTTCTTTCCTGTGGGTCCCTGGCCACGTGGGTGTGCCCGGGAATGAGACCGCCGACATAGCAGCCAAGGCCGCAGCTCTTTTGCCTCGCATGGCTACCTTTTGCGTCCCATCGGATGATGTTCAACGGGCTCATCGCCGGAGTATCGTGTCGCAATGGCACAGTGCATGGTTTTCAATGTACAACAATAAATTGCAAACTGTAAAACCGATCCCGACCGCTTGGAGGACCTCCTCACGCCTCTCTCGGCGAGTGGAGGTCATCCTGGCCCGGTTTGGGATCGGTCACTGCCATTTCAGCCACCGTCACTTGCTATCCGCCGACTCTGCACCGCTGTGTTCCTGCGGTGAACTGCTGACAGTGCGACATGTTTTACTGACTTGTGTTAATTTTAATCATCTCCGTGTAGCCCTTCACTTTCCGTCTACTCTGGAGGAAATTTTAACTGATGACACACGAGCAGCTGCTAGAGTTTTGCGTTTTATCAACTTGGCCAACTTATCCAAGGATATTTAACCCTTTTAATTGTCTTTTCTCTTTCGTTTTTAGCCTCTTGTTGATGTTCTGACAGTCACCATTTTTTCTTTTTGAGATAATAGCGAATCTATGTTCTTGGCTGGACGCTAATGACCAAAGAAGTTGTGCGCCCTTAAACCACAAAAAAAGAAAAGAAAAAAAAATTCTTCAGGTACAGAATTCATGACAGGCCACATTTGCTGTAATTTCTCGTGTAATTGTAGTGTCTTGTATGTTAAAACATTTGCTTGCTTTAATGTAGTCTACTTTTTACATTTATTACAAAGTAAACAGAGTAAGGGTATCTAACTGCTTACTTTTTTACATCTTGTGCAACTTGGTATTCACAACTTCGAATTTGTTCACATTGTGTACATATATCTAAGTGTATGTTTTGAATTTTGTTTTAGCTCCTCTCCTTGCAAACACAGTGGAGGATCGGCCTGCAAAGGAGGATTATCAGACTGTACAGCTACTTGGTCTTATCCTTGAACTTCTTTCATTTTGTGTGGAACATCATACATACCACATTAAAAACTGCATTCTTAACAAGGATCTCCTTAGGAGAATACTTGTTCTTATGAAATCCACTCACACATTTCTTGTTCTCTGTAAGTATTCACTTTAGCTTCAGAATGTTTAGGTATTTTACTGCTTGTGTTAACTGTTCTAAAATAAGTCTATTATTCAACTAATTATTAACTTTATTCCCAAAGACTCTTTCACATAGAAATTAAGTTGTGATAAAAGGAAAATGAGACAGGTCTATGAGAAGATAGATACATTGATGTTTTTTCACTATAAAAAACAAATATTTAACATTCTAATGTTATATATGGATAGTTTGAAACTAATAATGTCTATATTACAAATAATAATAATATTATAATAAAGGAGAAAATTACGTGCAAATCTTCTTCTGAATCTATGTTTGTATCTTCTGAAGTGGTATTTTCAAATTGACAGTACTAGCTGGGAGATCACTTTACTATTCAGGCTAACCATGTTCAAACGACATCGCAAATCTTATGAGAGGACCACACAGCATTTCTCTCCCCCCCACCCCACCCCCTTCCCACATGTTCATGTTATGAGAAGTTAAGAACATTAGTACCATAATGTAAACTCATTTTATAAGGAGAGGCACAGAATTAAAATTTGTACTGCAGTGGCTGGGATTCAAATCCAGGACCTCCAGCTCACTATGCACACACTTTAAACTGCTCAGCTAACACAGCATTACAGATAAGGCAGCTACACGGACATATCTTGGAACATGTCTCCAACCACAACACATATTTTAATTATGCCTCCATTGTCCCTTACGTAAGACAACATTGAAGCAGAATTAAAGTATGTGTTTGGAGGGAGGCGTGTTCAAAGACTGCCTGTGTAGTCGCCTTATCCTTTTAACACTGTGTTAGCTGAGCAGTTTAAAGCGTCGTCTAGTAAGCAGGAGGTCCTAGGATTGATTCCCGCCCTAAGCAGAAATTTTAATTCTACACCTCTCCTTATATTCAATACCTTTGGTATAATGAGACAATTTATGTCGCAAGGAATTGAATTATTGTTGTTAAAATCATTTTCTTTGACGGACTGTGTGGCTCTGTGGTAGAATATTTGCCTAGCTCGAGGATAACTAGGGTTTGATTCGTGGCTACAATAAATTGGAAACAAAAGTGCTTATTTTATAAACATTTGCATGACGAGTGAAATGTATAAATATTAAAATAAAACTTTGTAGTATTTTTTGTTAATAAACTAGTAAAATATAGACTAGTTTTGAGTGAAAACTTTATTTTTGTGATGTATAATTTGAAATGAGATGCTCATTTTTCTTTAAAATGGTAGATACATGTTAATTATGATGAATTTTATATTTAAATAACAGTTACTTGAAATGGACATGGGAAAAATTACCATTACTGAAATGAGACTCAAGCTAGTGTCCCACCATTACCATTGTTGAAAGTTACTGCCTTTTTTCCATCTACATGTATTTTATGAAACAGACACTGCCTGTTATAAATCTCATTTTCTGTGAGTTATTAAACATATTAGGGAAATGGTCATAGTCAATTTTTCTAGTGGATTTTTGAAAGTTACATGGAACTGCTTTAGTAGTTTGCAAGTTTATTCTGAACTTAATGTACTGGGAAAAAAGTGGAAGAATCCATTTGCTGTGCTGTCTTTGTTCGTTTCAGTAAAGAACATCACACACATTACCAGAAGCATCTACTGCTAAATAAATATCAGAACAAGTTATCGGGATTCATAATTGTGGATGGAGGATTGTGGATTTGTACTAACATAGTTACTTGCCAATACAGATGTACAATATAGAACAAAACTAGAAGTTACGATCATTTGTTCAATTTTCTGTGTAATGTAGTAATTAAGTTATGTACGTCCCTGACTAGAGTGATCAGTTTTTTTTATAGTGATACGTTATGAAAGGATGTGCATTGTCCCTTTTGTAATGTAGTCTGTTTTGAAGTAGTGACATAGTAATATTTTCATATATTAACACAATGTGGACAGAGCCCGAGCCAGATTCGTTCAGCGGTTGTCAGTAAGTCAGATGGAAGGTGCCAGAGTCTGACTCGTGCAATGCTAAAAATTTGTAGTGGCCATTTCTCGACCTGCCCTCTGTTGGTAACCACATAAAATGAAGTAGAGAGGTTCTCTGCATTTTGCTGCCACATAGTGAGTGGAATTTTTAGCTATTTGTACACTACAAAAGGGCTTTGTTTCTCGCTCTCTGTTGAGTCCTACACTGCTTTCATGTGCTACCTGCATAGCTCACTCTGCGTATTCTTGATATGGTGAATTCACATGAAAGTAATGTTTTCAAGAGGAAATAGACATTCTTTTTATGCAGGCTTGTCTGACATTTGGAATCACTCCCAAGGGCCTCACACTAAAAGTTCCCATCTCTGGCTGTAACCCATCCTTTCATCCCGCCCTATACCAATTCCAAACTGAACAATCAATAGCCCTCACCCGCCTAATCCTTAACCTACACATCAACTCCGCTAATGAACATACCTGTCAACTCCTATCCCTAATCAAAATCCTCAACCTTTCCTCTCCCACATCCACACCTGCTGTTCAGAACATCCGCCTTCAGGCCAACCGCAAATTAGAACAACATGCCACCCACCACCTCAAAAAACTATCCAATCTCCTGGTCACCCACCTCCGGAAAGGCAATACTCTCTCCCTCAACAACCTCTCCAGTAAACCTCGACCTCCTCTGATTGCACACAAACCCAGTCTCTCCCATCCACTCAATCTCCCACTCCCAACTCCTCTCCCTCCCAAACCTCAAAATTCCAATCCACACAATCCGGAACCACAACATCCCAATTCAGTGGTCAATCTCTCCTCTAAACCTCTCTCCCAATCTGAAACCTCTGTGCTATCCAAAGGGCTGACCTTTAGCCCTACTCCCAAATTCAACCAAACAGCCCTTGTGAAAGATTTACTATCCTATACTCGCAGTCTTTGCTGAAGATATCACTTTGCCACAAAATAATCCTCTTCCTAATGATCCAGCTCCCCAAGACATCATTCAAATCGAACCCTGCCTAGAACAGTTCCGTCCACCGTCACAGCGAGACCCCCCTGCTCTTCCTCAAAATCACCCCCTTCAAACCTTCCAGGAATTCCTTACTTCCAACCTTGCCTCCCAGTCCTTCCTGAGAAACCTTAATCCTACTCCCAACATTACCACAGCTGAATCCCGAGCTATCCGTGATCTGAAGGCTGACCATTCCATTGTCATTCTCCCTGCCGACAAGGGCTCCATGACAGTGGTACTTGATCGGCGGGAGTATGTGGCAGAGGGACTGCGTCAGCTTTCAGATAATACCACATATAAAGTTTTTCAAGGCGATCCCATTCCTGATGTCCAGGCAGAGCTACAAGGAATCCTCAAAACCTTAGGCCCCCTACAAAACCTTTCACCTGACTCCATTAACCTCATGACTCCACCGACACTTTGCACCCCCACCTTCTACCTGCTTCCCAAGATTCACAAACCCAATCATCCCGGCCGCCCCATTGTGGCCGGTTACCAAGCCCCAACAGAACGAATCTCTGCCTACATAGACCAACACCTTCAACCCATCATGTGCAGTCTCCCATCCTTCATCAAAGACACCAACAATTTCCTCGATCGCCTGAAATCCTTACCCAGCCTGTTACCTCCTGAAACCATCCTTGTATCCATCGATGCCACTTCCTTATACACAAATATTCCACATGCCCAGTGCCTCACTGCGATGGAATATTTCCTTTCACGCCGACCACCCACTTCCTTACCTAAAACCTCTTTCCTAAATACCCTAGCCAGCTTCATCCTAACCCACAACTTCTTCACTTTTGAGTGCCAGACATACCAACAGCTAAAGGGAACAGCTATGGGGACCAGGATGGCCCCCTCGTACGCAGACTTAATTATGGGACGCTTAGAGGAAGCCTTCCTGGACACCCAAGCCTGTCAACCCAAAGTTTGGTATAGATTCATTGACGACATCTTCATGATCTGGGCTCACAGTGAAGAAGAACTCCAGAATTTCCTCTCCAACCTCAACTCCTTTGGTCCCATCAAATTCACCTGGTCCTATTCCAAATCCCATGCAACTTTCCTCGATGTCGACCTCCATCTATCCAACGGCCAACTACACATGTCCGTCTGTCCACATCAAACCTACCAATAAACAACAGTACCTGCATTATGACAGCTGCCATCCATTCCATATCAAACGTTCACTTCCCTACAGCTTAGGTCTTCGTGGCAAACGAGTCTGCTCCAGTCCTGAATCCCTGAACCAATACACCAATAACCTGATATCAGCCTTCACATCCCGTAGCTATCCTCCTGATCTGGTACAGAAGCAAATTGCCAGAGCCACTTCCTCATCCCCCCAAATTCAGAACCTTCAACAGAACCACAGAAGTGCCCCTCTTGTCACCGGATACTTTCCGGGACTGGAAGCGGACTCTGAATGTGGCTCTCCAGCAAGGATAAGACTTCCTAAAATCCTGCCCCGAAATGAGATCCATCCTTCATGACATCCTCCCCACTCCTCCGAGAGTGTCTTTCCGCCACCCTCCTAACCTCCGTAACTTCCTAGTCCATCCCTATGAAATCCCCAAACCACCTTCCCTACCTTCTGGCTCCTACCATTGTAACCGCCCCCATTGTAAAACCTGCCCTATGCACCCTTCCACCACCACTTACTCCAGTCCCGTAATCAGAAGGTGTACACTGTCAAGAGCAGAGCCACTTGCGATAGTACCCACGTGATTTATCAACTGACATGCCTGCACTGTGAAGTGTTCTATGTGGGAATGACCAGTAACAAACTGTCCATTCGCATGAACGGTCACAGGTAGACAGTGTTTGTTGGTAATGAGGAGCACCCTGTGGCTAAACATGCCTTGGTGCACGGCCAGCACATCTTGGCACAGTGTTACACCGTCCGGGATATCTAGATACTTCCCACCGACACCAATCCTTCACAACTCCGGAGATGGGAACTAGCCCTTCAGCATATTCTCTCTTCCCGTTGCCCACCTGGTCTCAACCTCCGCTAAATTCGCATTCCCACCCACCATCTTAACATCTTTGCCTCAGTTCTCAGGACAGAGCCTCTGCCTCAAGTGGCATCTCTGTCTAACTTCTTTGCTTTCTACAGTTCTACAGAATGTCTGCCTAAGTGTACTTGCGTCTGTGTAAATGTGTGTGTGTGTGTGTGTGTGTGTGTGTGTGTGTGTGTGTGTGTGTATTTATTTACCCTCCTTTTTTCTCCCCAAGGTAAGTCTTTCCTGTCCTGGGATTGGAATGACTCCTTATCCACTCCCTTAAAACCCTCATCATTTCCTTTTCCCTCTCCTTCCCTTCTGCCTGACGAAGCAGCTAGGCTGCGAAAGCTTGTATGTGTGTTTGTAATTTTATTTTATTTTATTTGTTTCTATCGACGAGCCGGTCCTTTTGGTAAGTCATCTCTTTTCTATTTTTTTATTTTTGTTTATCCCACCGGGAAAGTTTCCCTCTATAATTACGAAAAATTCCTAGCAGTAAAAATTAAATATAAAAAATAGATGAAGATTACTCAGCAGGCAAAGGAGCACAGGTGTGACAGCATCACAAATAAATAAATGAATACACACACACACACACACACACACACACACACACACACACATATATTCACACAGACACAAGTACACCTAGGCAGACATACTGTAAAAAGCAAAGAAGTTAAGAAGTGAACTTCTTAACTTGCTTTTTACAAATTTTTACTTTGTTGTGTTTGCGCATGTGTGTGTGTGTATGTGTGTGTGTGTGTGTGTGTGTGTGTGTGTGTGTGTGTGTGTGCGCTTGTTTGCCTTTCCTTTTGTCCCCTTAAGGTAGGTCCTTCCAGTCCTGGGATTGGAATGCCTCCAATCCGGAACCACATCCCAATTCAGTAGTCAACCTCTCCTCTGAACCTCTCTCCCAATCTGAAACCTGTCCTATCCAAAAGCCTCACCTTTAGCTCTACTCCCAAATTCAACCAAACAGCCCTTGTCAAAGATTTACTATCCTATACTCGTAGTCTTAGCTGGAGATATCACGAAGAAAAATAATCCTACTCCTAATGATCCAGCTCCCCAAGACATCATTAAAGTTGAACCCTGCCTGGAACAGTTCCGTCCGCCCTCACAGCGAGACCCACCTGCTCTTCCTCAAAATCACAATCTTCAAACCTTCCAGGAATTCCTTACTTCCAACCTTGCTTCCCAGTCTTTCCTGAGAAACCTTAATCCTACTCCCGACATTACTGCAGCTGAATCCCGAGCTATCGTGATCTGAAGGCTAACCATTCCATCGTTCTCCCATCCGACAAGGGATCCACGACTGTGGTACTTGATCGGGGGGAGTATTTGGCTGAGGGACTGAGTCAGCTTTCAGATAATACCACATATAAAGTCTGTCAAGGCAATCCCATTTTCAAGGAATTCTCAAAACCTTAAGCCCTCTACAAAACCTTTCACCTGACTCCCTTAATCTCATGACCCCACCGACAGCACCCCCACCTTCTATCTACTTCCCAAGATTCACAAACCCAATCATCCCGGCCGCCCCATTGTGGCCGGTTACCAAGCCCCTACAGAATGAATCGCTGCCTTCATAGACCAACATCTTCAACAAATCATGTGCAGACTCCCATCCTTTATCAAAGACACCAACCACTTCCTCAATCGCGTGAAATCCTTACCCATCCTGTTACCTCCAGAAACCATTATTGTAACCATTGATGCCACTTCCTTATATCAAAATATCCCACATGCCCAGGGCCTCGCTGCGATGTAGTATTTCCTTTCATGCCGACCACCCACTTCCCTACCTAAAACCTGTTTCCTTAATACCCTAGTCAGCTTGATCCTAACCCAAAACTTCTTCCCTTTTGAGGGCCAGATATACCAACAACAATAGGGAACCGACATGGGTACCAGGATGGCCCCCTCATACGCAAACTTATTCATGGGACGCTTAGAGGAAGCCTTCATGGATACCCAAGCCTGTCAACCCAAGGTTTGGTATAGATTCATTGATGATATCTTCATGATCTGAACTCGGAGTGAAGAAGAACTCCAGAATTTCCTCTTCAACCTCAACTCCTTTGGTCCCATCAAATTCACCTGGTCCTATTCCAAATCCCATGCCACTTTCCTCGATGTTGACCTCCATCTGTCCAACAGCCAACTTCACACATCCGTCCACATCGAACCTACCAATAAACAACAGTACATGCATTATCACAGCTGCCATCCATTCCACATCAAACATTCCCTTCCCTACCTAATAACAGCATTCACATCCCACAGTTATCCTCCTGATCTGGTACAGAAGCAAATTGCCAGAGCCACTTCCTCATACTCCCCAAATTCAGAACCTTCAACAGAAGAATCCCAGAAGTGCCCCTCTTGTCACCGGATACTTTCCGGGACTGGAGTGGACTCTGAATGTGGCTCTCCAGCAAGGATAGTGATAATAACATAAATAAAACCACACACACAAATGCAAGCTTTCACAACCTTGTTGCTTCTTCAGGTGGAGTAGGGAAGGAGAGGGAAAAGTAAAGGATTTGGGTTTAAAGGAGTTCTGAAAGGTTGGTGTCAGTGGGAAGCATTCATATAACCCGGACGGTGTAACACTGTGCCAAGATGTGCTCGCCATGCACCAAGGCATGCTTAGCCGTAGGTTGATTCTTGTTACCAATAAACACTGTCTGTCTGTGTCCGTTCATGTGAATGGACAGTTTGTTGCTGGTCATTCCTACATAGAACGCTTCACAGTGCAGGCCTGTCAGCTGGTAAGTCACATGGGTGCTGTCGCAATTAGCTCTGCCCTTAATTGTGTACACCTTCTGGGTTAAAGGATTGTAATAAGTGGTGGTGGGAGGATGCATAGGCAGGTTTTACACCGGGGGCAGTTACAGGTGTAGGAGCCAGAGGGTAGGTAAGGAGATTTTGGGATTTCATAGGGGCGGACTAGGAGGTTACGGAGATCAGGTGGCAGCGAAAAGACACTCTCGGTAGAGTAGGAAGGATGTCGTGAAGGATGGATCTCATTTCGGGACAGGATTTAAGAAAGTCGTATCCTTGCTGGAGAGCCACATTTAGAGTCCGCTCCAGTCCTGGAAAGTATCCAGTCACAAGAGGTTCACTTTTAGTGTCCCTCTGTGCGACGGAGGTACAGTACCTGAATTATGACAGCTGCCATCCATTCCATATCAAACGGTCCCTTCCCTACAGCTTAGGTCTTTGTGGCAATCGAGTCTGCTCCAGTCCTGAATTCCTGAACCAATACACCAATAACCTGATGACAGCCTTCACATCCCACAACTACCCTTCAGATCTGTTACAGAAGCAAATAGCCAGAGCCACTTCCTCTTCCCCTTATACCAAGAACCTCCCACAGAGGGACACTAAAAGTGACCCTCTTGTCACTGGATACTTTCCAGGACTGGAGCGGACGCTAAATGTGGCTCTCCAGCAAGAAAAAGACTTCCTTAAATCCTGTCCCAAAATGAGTTCCATCCTTCATGACATCTTTCCTACTCCACCGAGAGTGTATTTTCGCCACCCACATAATCTCCGTAACCTCCTAATCCATCCCTATGAAATCCCAAAATCTCCTTAGCTATCCTCTGACTCCTACCCATGTAACTGCCCCTGGTGTAAAGCCTGCCCTATGCATCCTCCCACCACCACTTATTCCAGTCCTGTAACCTTGAATGTGTTAACAATTAAGGGCAGAGCCACCTGCGACAGCACTCACGTGATTTACCAGCTGACATGTCTGCACTGTGAAGCGTTCTATGTGGGAATGACCAGGAACAAACTGTCCATTCGCATGAACGGGCACAGACAAGTCAGTGTTTGTTGGTAATGAGAACCACCCTGTGACTAAGCAAGCCTTGGGGCACGGCCAGCACATATTGGCACAGTGTTACACTGTCCGGGTTATATGGATGCTTCCCACTGACTCTAAGCTTTCAGAACTCCGGAGAGGGGAACTTGACCTTCAACATATTCTCTCTCCCCGTTACCCACCAGGTCTCAACCTGCGTTAGTTTGAAATTCCTGCCCAACATTCTACAACATCTTTACCTTCAATCTCTGGACAAAGCCTCTGCCTCCACTGGCATCTCTATCCAATCGCTTTGCATTTTGCATTTGTCTGCCCTGGTGTGTGTGCGTGTAGATGTGTGTCTTATACTTCCCCCCTCCCCCCAAGGTAAGTCTTTCCCCAGATTGGAATGACTCCTTACCCACTCCCTTAAAACTCTAATCCTTTCTCTCTCCTTCCCTGCTCTTTCTGATGAAGCAACCTTAGGTTGCGAAAGCTCAGTTTGTGTGTGTGTGTGTGTGTGTGTGTGTGTGTGTGTGTGTGTTTGTTTTTATTTATTTGTGTATCAACAAACCGGTGCCTTCTCGCCTGGTAAATCCAACTTTTTTTTTAATTAGTAGTAATAATTTTAATGGATAAATGAGATTTCATTGTTTTAAATGAGACAGCCAATTAATTATTGCATTCCTAGTTAGAAAACTGTAATGTTCAAAAAACTTCTTAAAAACAGCAGTTCAGCTGCCCCATTCAGGGCCACTTAAGTCAGTCTTGAATGTGTTGAAAACACTTTCTTGTTATTTGAAAACTTTATGTTTATGGACATTTTCTGCTGCAGTTTCTATCACAGTAACTAACAATGGGATGTCCAAGTTGGAAATCAATAATATGAAGAAGATAGCTTGCAACTCCGCAGATGGTGGTTGGTTGTGACTTCTACATAAATTTAAAAAATAGCACTGACGTGTTTTACGGCCCACTTTAGAATTGTAGTTTTATAAGTTTTTGCAAACATTTTGGACAAAAATAATAATCTAAATAATAAAAAATAATATGTTAATAAGAGTGTCTGAAACCCTTTTAGGGGAAAAAAAATTGGGTGGTGTCAGGTTCCGAACCTCTTACCTTCAGCGTCACAGTCCAATGCATTGCCCACTGCGCTACATCTAACAAATAGAAGTTGCGTTCTTTAATCTCATACTATTGATGGCTGTTGTTAACTGATGGTTATATAGCATTTGTAGACACTAGATTATCATTTATCGTATGAAGAACGACATGTTTTTGTTAATTCTTCAGTGTGCCATTGCTTTGAAATGACAATGTGTAAGTTACAATAAGAAAATCATCAAATACGCAACACAAGATGGCATATGCCAGAGAGAGTTCTGGGCGAGGAATGTCGTGTAACATCTGCGAATGGCTGGTTTTCATTAATTCAATGGAGGGTGTCAAAACATGATTATTTTTTTATATCTCTCAAACGATACGATATATGAAAAAAACATAAGGGAACAAAGTTGTAGAGAATTTTCTCCTCTACAAATTCAGTTATTCAATTTTCGTGTCAGATGAACAGTTTATTTGCAATTAAAATTACATTACAAATGGCTTTTTTTGGTATTACTAACGTATTTCTTGTCCGAAATATTTGAAAAAGCGAGGATCAGGTCTCTAGCGGCCTACAATCATGTCTGTAAATTTGGTGCTGGTTGGTTGAACGGTTCGTCTTAAAAACAGGGAACATGTTACGGGCAGACAGACATACATCCCAAAATTGCTTTTATTTCTGCAAATATCTGTGAAACGATACGAGATATGAAAAAACCATAACAGAGCAAAGTTGTAGAGAATTTTCTCTTCTACAAATTCAATTGTTCAATTTTCGTGTCAGATAAATGGTTAAGTCGTTATTTTCATTTAAACTTAGAGCTATCAAAAGACGATCCCAAAGGCCCACTTTTAGTGTTACTACTGTTACTTAAAGTGGGCCAAAAACTCATACAAACACAATTTAGCTTTCAGTCACAGCATTCATCACACACTCATTCATACAATCACATAAGCACAACTCACAGATACAAAACCATCATTTCTAGAACACAGAAGCTGAAGATGATAGTTGAGTGTGTGTGTGTGTGTGTGTGTGTGTGTGTGTGTGAGAGAGAGAGAGAGATTGTGAAGACATCTTCATTATATTGTTTTGAGTTTTTCCTTAAGTACCATTGTTTACAGTGGTAAATGTGCTCTGTTTCCGATGATTGAAATTTCTTTTATAAGCAAATTATGGAAAGATAAACTTGCACTGGAAATTTGTGTATTACTTTTTACATCTGTAGGACAAATAATGCAGTGCACGTTATAAGTTTTAACTAAAAAAATCACTCTAAAAATGAAAGAAGCAGTAAACATTATTACAATTAAGAATCTCTGTCAATTTGTAGTGTTGTTTTAGTAAGCCGTTTAGGCTGCTATGTTTTGTTATGGAAAAGGGAAATGTCTCCCGCCTCATTTCTCTTTCCTGTCCCATTGATTAAAGAGAAACAAGCATTCAAGTTATACAGTAGGTTTGTAAAAGATCTATACAATCGTGGTATTTTTAATCTGAAAGAACCTGTATGAGACGTGTTTGAATTTATTTATTAATTTCCCCAAAATATTGGGTAGCTGGCCAGTACTTACCTCAGCTCAGTGCCACTGATAACAAAACAGACGAAAATACAGGTGCAAGCTTCCAGAATGAAATATTTCTAGCAGGAGTTAGGAGAAAGGTGGTACTGCCGTCTACTTGTCTTTCCTTTCTCCTCTCTCTGTTGCCTGAAGAAGGAAGCCACTCTCATGGGGGGGGGGGGGGCATGTAGAAATGGTAAGAAAATAGTCAGTATTTCCACAGTTAATATTTTAATCAGCAAATAACTTATCAAGATTTTTAGTAGAATTAGGAATTTCAAAAGTTAGTGCTGAGGGTTTTGATTGATTTTGATGGTCAGAAAAATTGTGAATTGTAGAAGGTAATTCTAGATATTTGTTAGGCACTTCAAAATTAGAGAGATTTTGTAACTGAAAGTGGGAAATAATGTTACAGTATAGTGCGGTAATTCATTTGCATTTTGAGTACCATTGATATATGGTAGTTGTATCCCAGAAATGATATGTTTATTCCAGCATTTTTAGAGCCTAGTAGCATTGTGAGCCATACTATTTACTTTTCCATACCCATCAGATTTTAGCTCTCTCACTTTCTACAAGAAATTCACGAGGTAATCACTACATGACATCTGTTTCAATCTAATGTTTGTGATGATGATACAGCTGATGTTCTGAAGTGCATATAGAAAATGAACTATCATATTCACCGGAATCCAAGCTGTTCTTTCTCCCCAGTTTTCAGGATCCAAAAAAGTGCCTGCACCTTAGTCATTGCAAAACTAATGGAAGTTCTGAAAAGTGGTGCTAGGGACTGCCACAACTAACATTTGCCATTAAATATAAGCAATGTTACACATCTTTTACAGACTCAAAGATAAATAAATCATCCATTTAAAGAAAGAAGAGTTCAGTATGACAAGTCTTCAAATGTAGCAGCCAAACTTGCCTGTCAGAACTATAGTAATTTGTTTATATGGGTACTTCACAACTTGAGAGTTTGTGGTACACAGAAGTGTTTACACACAGAAAGATTCGGTGAGATTTTCCTTGTCTGTCTGCACCTGATACATATTGCCCACATATGCTAGGCCCATAACTGATTCATTGCACCATTACCAACATCTCCACATCAAGCAGAATGCACCAATGACTAAACACAATTTTTACTGAAATAACTTGTTTAAGCTTATGATTAGAACTACTGTAGCTGTGTCTTCATACATACTATCTTATTTTCTATTTCATGTTACAATGAGCCAACTTCTTTTGTTTCAAAGTGCATCCTACAACTCAAAACACCCCCCCCCCCCCTAGATTTCAAGTTTTAATTTTTGGTTGCGGCTTATAGTACTACTCTCCCCCATCCTTGATTTTTATGTCTCATTTTTCAGGTGTGCTTGGATTTAGATGAAGCTTAGATTTGGGTAAATGCTTTATAGGTTTTTTATGAAATGAAAATAAAATTTGACAAGATAACTAAAACTATTTTGCTCCTCTACCCAAACTTTGCCCTATGTCCACAGTCAATTAGTGTATGATATCTTGGAATTTAACGCAGGTCAACAGTTATAACACCATAGTTTACTTTGCCAATACTAATAGAAATGTACTCAGAGGTTCAAATGATTGATTACATGGTGTTAGACATTATGCACTGCAGCCTTTAAGGTAAATTTTTAACATTTGATTCTATAGTTAATTTGTTCATTTAACACAAGAATTCTGATACATTATTTTTACATATTTCTGGAGAATTGCTAAAAAGAGTGCATTTTGTACGATTGTGCAATATTTTAGCATATCTGCCGACTCTTAATTTAGGCAGGAGTTTCCTGATTTTTCACTTTTTCCCTGCCTCCTGATTTTGCCATTATCCTGAAATCCAAGATTCATTTTTTCGCCAATGGTCAAAAGTCCTTTGTTCATTTATCAGTTTAATATAAATATGTATCAAAATTCATAGAAATCAGGAGCTGTGCATGACTTGTATAATGATTATTTCTGCTCTTTCCACATATTTGCAAATACATGTTTAGTGTTTTGATGTTGTGCTCTTTATGAATGTGATGTTTTGTCATTTTACGTAAGTGAAATCCTTCTGAGATTTTTAAATTGATGGAAACCTTTTGAATGGATAGTTTGGAACATCAGTTCCAAATGTGAATTGCAGAAAGACGACTATTGTGTAAACAGCTATTTTACGTGATTCGGTGGTATGTGTTCCAGGTGTTCCAGTAGACCTATGGCAAAAAATATAATCCCTTTGCTAAGCAGTTTTTCGAACATTATTTGTATTTTATACTCTTTGTCGATGTGATATTTCCACATCACTTGTTGGAAAAGTCGATGTACCAGAATACATGCAGAGAAAGTTAAAAGTGTGTGAGCAACAGTAAAAGACTGAAATTGCTAAGAATAGTGAAAGTGATCTGTAATACATGCAGAGTGCTTGTTTACATTGTTTACTTTAAAGTACGGTTTACCAATTAAATGCAATGATCATGTGGGTTACTTGTTCCATAAAATGTTCCCAGGTACCAGTATAGTGCAAAACTACAGCTCTGAATGTTTTTTGTTTTAATAAAAAGTCAATCACTTTAGCTGTACTGGCTACAAATAAGGATGTAATAAACATTTGGTTTAATGCAAGTGTCTTTTGTAGCCATTATGTAGTGTTTTGTGCTGATAGGAATAGGCTAAAATCAGTTATCTTGAGGTTTATGGTAAAGTTCACCACAGTTTTTGATTGAACATATCTCCTGATTTTTTTTTTTAATTGGATCTCCTGATTTTTACATTTTGTAGGTTGGCAGGTATGTGTTAGGCCGGTATTGGACAGCTTTTTAACAATATTTTATTTTGTTCGCAGGTGCTCTCAGGTTTATGCGTAAAATTATTGCCTTAAAAGATGAATTCTATAATAGATACATAATCAAGGGAAACCTTTTCGCTCCAGTAATTGATGCGTTTATAAGAAATAATGGACGTTACAATCTTCTGGACTCGGCTATTTTGGAAATGTTTGAATTCATAAAACTGGTAAGTTTTTAAGTATTCTAAGTTTGAAATCACACCTTTGATACTACAATTTTGAAAACATCAATTTTTTTATCTAATTTCCCTCTCCTAATTGAAAATAAAAACACTACTATTTGTAATGTCACATTTCGTGTTTATAAATTAATGTAATCTGTTTCATTTAATGAGTATTTTAGCGAGTAGTCTCTGATATTGTCTGGGACTGTGTATGAATGTTCACATTTTCTCCTCACTTAGGCTATTTGCTGTCCAACATTATCTTTACACCACAATGTTTAGTATTCATTCACAACTCAATATTTTCAATTTCATTACTACTGCTCCAATAGTCATCTCGACAGATCAGTCAGAGATGTGTCAAAAATAGTTTTGGGTTACCCGTGTGTACCATACACACATTCCCCTTGGACCTATGTTGACATGATTAAAAAAACTTTGAACTGTCATACATGTTCTCCATTTTATTGCATTTTGGTGAGACACAATGTAAGAACAGTATTAGGGATTTTATAATATTCTGTCTGAACTGCTGATATCGTTAGGAGAGCCAGTCATGAAAAAATTGTACCAACTGGTATGCAAGATGTATGAGACGGGGGAAATATCATCTGACTTCAAGAAGAATATCGTAATTCCAATTCCAAAGAAAGCAAGTGCAGACAAATGTGAAAATTACAGAACTATCAGTTTAATAAGTCATGGTTACAAAATAGTAACACGAATTATTTACAGACAAATGGAAACACTTGTGGAATCCAACCTCGGGGAAGATCAGTTTGGATTTAGGAGAAATGTACGAACACGGGAGTCAATACTCACATTAAGACTTACCTTAGAAGATAGGCTAAGGAAAGTGAAACCTACGTTTTTAGCATTTGTCGATTTGGAGAAAGCTTTTGACAATGTCGACTGGAATATACTCTTTAAAATTCTGAAGGTAGCAGGGGTAAAATATAGGGAGCGAAGAGTTATATTCAACATATACAAAAACCAGACAGCAGTTATTAGTCAAAAGGCAACAAAGGGACGCAGAGGTTGGGAAGGGAGTAAGACAGGGTTGTAGCCTTTCCCCGATGCTGTTCAATCTGTACATTGAGCAGGCAGTGAAGGAATGGAAGGAGAAATTTGGAGAGAGCATTAAAGTGCAGGGAGAAGAAATAAAAACATTGCTGTTTGCTGATGACATAGTAATTCTGTCACACTGCAAAAGATCTGGAAGAGCAATTGAATGGAATAGACAGTGTCTTGAAAGGAAGATATAAGATTAACATTAACAAGAGTAAAATGAAGGTAATGGAATGCAATGTCAGAAAATCAGACAATGCTGAAGGAATTAGATTAGGTAATGAAACAATAAAAGTAGTAGATGAATTTTGTTATTTGGGTTGCAAGATAAATTCCGATGGCCGAAGTAAAGAAGATATAAAATGCAGAATGGCTATGGGAAGAAAAGTGTTTCTAAAGAAGCGAAAC
The DNA here is from genome assembly GCA_026315105.1 of Locusta migratoria. Taxonomy (NCBI): domain Eukaryota; kingdom Metazoa; phylum Arthropoda; class Insecta; order Orthoptera; family Acrididae; genus Locusta; species Locusta migratoria. The sequence continues at coordinate 371,368,840 of CM048747.1, read as the reverse complement.
TTGTTAACATTCAATATTAATTTAAATGTTAGGAAGTCCTTTCTGAAAGCATTTGTCTGGAGTGTTGCATTGTATGGGAGTGAAACTTGGACTTGATAGAAGCTTCTGAAATGTGGTGCTACAGACGAATGATGAAAATTAGATGGGTAGATCACATAACTAATGAGGAGGTTCTTAACGGAATGGAGGAGAAAAGAAGTTTCTGGCAAATCCTGACTAAGAGAAGGGATAGATTGGTTGGACACATTATGAGGAACATATTCTCAGATGAAGAGACTTGCACAGGACAGGGTAGTGTGGAGAGCTGCATCAAACCAGTCTACAGACTGAAGACCGCAACAACAACAATAAACAACAAAATTTTATTCAATGGCAAAAAAAGAAAAGGAAAAAAAAAAAGCAAGAAAGGTTGTTTGATCATGCAGGGATTTTTGCTTAATGTCAACAAGGAATTTCATCAAGATTATTTGCAAGGTGATTAATCTTGAGTCAAAGTGATGTGGTAAGGACCAGGAATTGTTTCCAAAGTACAGGTAGTGTTCATTACTTACCCGCATACTGGTGATGTATAGTAATAATTGCTACAGACTGTCAGCATCTGCAACTTATTGCCCAAAGAAACCTCAGAGACTGCTACCTTCATAAACAATGACTTTGTGAGGGCCACCAGAGTCCAGTGTCAAACCACTCAACATCTACTGTCTGTATTCTAGTTGGCTATAGAGAGGACTGGCCCTAAAACCCAGAAAGTTTTAGGGGCCCAAAATCGCAAAGGTTGAAGTATGGAAAATTGTCACAGACTTTTGTTAACAGATTAAATTCTTTGTACCTGAGGACCTTCAACAGTGTGTGTGTGTGGAGGGAACCTGGTGATTCCGGACACCAGTTGCATTCCATCAATCGAGTACATTGAGGTGGCGGATCAAAAACATTGTGGGGAGGTTTTGCGTGCCATTGTTGCCCATCAGAGGCTAGCTCAAGGCTCCACAATACATAGATAACATCCTCAAACTTGTCGTTGAACTGTTTCATAGTCATTTTGTGAAAGATTCAAGTTTATGGATGACAACTCCCAAGTTCATTGTACAAGCATTGTCAACAAATTTGTCAATCAAGCCAGTATTGCACAATTGGATTGGCCTGCGTGTTTCCCTGATATATTCAATGTTCTTGGGATATATTGTAAAGGACAGTGTGAGCATGTCCTGATCACCCACAAAATGCACAGGAGTTAAATAGGATTGTCATTAAAGAATGCTATAAATTGGATCAGTGGTGGTTAATGTTAAAATTGTTAGCAGCATGCCACATGGGGTTCAGGTTTGCATTCATGCAAAGGGTTGGCAACTCTTTTCTGAATGAAGTTGTTACATAGTGGGATTATTGACTTCCAATGCATAAAACAGTACCAAACATCTGGTTAACTTAAGGTAGCAGCAGTGTATTATGCTAATGTTGGCAACAAAATATTCAGTTTATTTACTGACTGGACAAAGATACATTCAAGAACTTGTCAACCGTAAGAGCACAAAGAGCATTGACAGGGTGGTCACTTAACCTGGAAACCAAGAAATATCAAGGAAATTTGGAATTCCAAAAAACATCACAAGTAGTTTAATCTCATGTAATTTCCCATTTGCATGATTGCAAAGAGAAGCGCACAAGAATTCAATATGCGCACATTGTTTTGTCGCATTTGTAAGTGTTCGCTTGTGATCGGCTGGTTGCCGGTTTCAGGAGGTACCATAAAATAAAGTTCACCTCCACTCAGTTTGAGTGCTAGTTTATGTGATAAACTAAGTGCACTCACTTTGTTGCAGTTTGCTGTTTTTTGCATGCACATTATTTGTTGTTGTGTTCTGGAAGTTATCATCATAGTAACAGAGTGACTAGATAAGACTACTTCAGTTGATAGAAGAATACAAATCCCATAGATGCTTTTGAGATAATACAGATGCCAAAATAATAAAGATAAAATATTATGGTTGGCAAGATAAGTTACAGGTAATGCAGTGAACTGTCATTCTCATTTCATTTTTGTTGTGTCTTTTCATTTACTTACCTCATGAAATTGATGCCAGAGAAATTGTCTACAAAATCAGTAATTTATGTATGTTAAAGTAAAATAATGCTGCTGGGTATCACAGTGGTAGAGTGCCAACTATGAATCCAAGATCACGGGTTCGATTCACGCCAGGTCATTGGATTTTTATCGGTCACTTTCCACTTCTTTTACATCTGGCTATGTTGCTGAGGTGAAATCGAGTAGCACCATGGTTCGGAACCCATGTTAAACTGTAGGCCCCCCTATAACTGACTGGGTAAGTCGGTTCGAAGGTCAGAGGAAGGTAACAGCATACCACTTCCAAACAGGACCATGTCTAGTCGAGCACTGTGGTATTCAAACCAATCTTCGGATTGTTGACTGTTTTACCTTTAATGTGAAATAAAAGTATAAGAAACACCCAGTCACTCTCATGCCTTATATTCAAGGTATATATGTTGTCAGAATGTTGCATATATTTTGAAAAATTAAATCGAAAAAGAGTTAAATTGTTTTCCCTTTAATAATTATATCTTTTCCAAGAGCTCAATTTATGATGTAGCTCGTGGCTCATTTTTCGTATATTTGTTCATTACATTAATCAATTTTACTGGCATTGTTTACCTCACACATGTATTAATAAAAGTGACAAAAGTTTAGCATTTGATGTCAGTTACATCAGGAATTATTTTCTGAATAGATACAGCTGACTATGAAATAAATATTTTGAGTTTCGAGGAGGACATGGGCTAGTATAACTGTCGTCTTTGGCTAAGAATTGCTACATTAGGACTAGGCTCTCTTCTGCTAATACGGCCTTTAGATAGTTAGTGACTTGCTTTGAAATCTTCGTTTCAATTGTAGCTGGAGGGAGACGAAAAATTGTGCATCAATATGCGGATTAATTAAGCAAGTGACAGCTGCAAATCACTAACTAGAGCCACACCACTCCTTCTTCCATGCCTGTTCAAAATTATCCGTGTGCATGCAGTTTTTCCTTTATTTTTATTAGCAGCAGTGTGCTTGCAATATGAAATATAGTTGTGTATTAGTGTTACAGGTCACACTGTATGCAACTACATTTAGCACCAGTGTAAATGCATATTGGCAGGTACAAGTCAATTTCCAGCGAATGCATTCATCTGTGTTCGCTTCGGGGCCTTAAAAGACACTAAGAAGTTTAACCCGTGAGCAGTCACACTATGAAAACCTTTAAAGTTATATCTAATTCCTGAATATTATACCACACTTCATCCTCAACCTTGAATACCATATTACCTACTTTATAGTATACCACATCCTCAACCATAACGTTCAGCTTTATATCCAAACCCTAGACATTATGTCACATCTGTAACCTAAACCTTCAACACACACTCACACATATTCACACGCAAACACACGTAGGCAGACATTTTTCAAATGTCTACCTAGGTGTATTTGCGTGTGAATATGTGCAAGTGTGTGTGTGTATTTGTTTACCTTTCTTTTTGTCCCCTAAGGTAAGTCCTTCCACTCCTGGAATTGGAATGACTGCTTTTCCACTTCCTTAAAACCCATATCCTTCCCTTTCTCCTCTCCTTCCTTCCTCTTTTTCCTGAAGAAGCTGCCAGCGGTGGCGAAAGCTTGAATGTTTGTGAGTTTTTATGTTTCTATCTGTACTTTGGGTAAGTTATTAAATTTCTATTTTTTATATTTATCCCACCAGGAAAGTTTCCTTCTATAATATTCATTTATATCAAATGTGTTTTGAGTTTTATTGAAGTAAAATATTTGGGGATTGTTTTGTAATTTGGATTTGTATGTAAATGAGTAGTTTAATGCACATATCAGCAGTGATGTTGTGGTAACAATAATTGTTTGAATGTCCTTAAAATGGTAATTTCTTATAAAATTAGAATAAGAAGTAATATCACAAATGCAATAAATTCTCGGAGTAAATTTTATAGATAGGCTAAAAGCATTAGTGATGGTGGATATGAATTGAAAGGTTGTGTGAATTATGAAAAATTTGTGGTCCACCTGATTATAATATGTGAAATGATAGGTGTAGACCTATTTGCTGAGGGCAGTGATTCAGTTGGAGTTGGTTCATGCAGACATTTGCAAGATATGTTCAGTGTGATTAGCTTAAGTGAGATAAGTTTTAAAGTATGATACATATTGATCTTAATTTATACGACATGAATGCTGCTTGAATTGCAAAACTTTCTTAAAAAATTGTGCTCACAAGTGACTTATTTTGTTCAGTGCTCAGATGACCTTAATATTTCTGGGTAAAAACAAATGGATGTTCTCATCAGCAGCTGTGTGCTTCACAAAAAAAAAAAAAAAAAAAGAAGATTCTTAGGTTTACTTGGCAGAACTAAATGTAATCTATGTTGTAAACACCTGCTGGTTTGTACTTTGAAGTTTGATTTTGAAATGAGGAACAATTATTTTTTTAAATGTTTTTATTAGGATCTAACAACAGTACTGGAAATCTGATACTATCTTTATATTGTATGATACTTCTGATTTATTTGCTGTGCTATATTTTAACAGCTTTTATGAAACAGAATTATTTGAGTTTGAGGAATATATCTACATCTACATACATACTCCGCAATTCACCGTAAGGTGCATAGCAGAGGGTACACTGTACCACTACTAGGCATTTCCTTTCCTATTCCACTCCCAAATTGAACGAGGAAAAAAGAATGCCTATATGCCTTCGTACGAGCCCTAATTTCTCTTATCTTGTCTTTGTGATCTTTACGCGAAATGTAAGTAGGTGGCAACAAGATCGTACTACACTCAGCTTCAAATTCCAGCCCTCTAAATTTACTTAACAGAAATTCACGAAAAGAATGTCGTCTTTCTTCCAGTGATCCCCAATTGAGTTGCCAGAGCATTTCCGTGACACTCGCACATCGGTCGAACCTACCGGCAACAAATCTAGCTGCTCGCCTCTGAACCGCCTCTATGTCTTCCTTCAAACCGATCTGCTGCGGGTCCCAAATACTTGAGCAATACTCAAGACGTGGTCATACAAGCGTTTCATACGCGGTCTCCTTTACAGGTGAAGTACATCTTCCCAAAATTCTCCCAATAAACCTAAGTTGGCTGTCTGCCTTACTCACAACTGTCCTTACATGCTCGTTCCATTTCATATCGCTCTGCAATGTTACGCCTAGATATTTGAATGACGCGACAGCATCAAGAAGCTCACTACTAACGCTGTATTCGAACATTATAGGATTGTTTTTTCTACTCATGCGCATTACCTTACATTTTTCTACATTGAGAGCTAGCTGCCATGAGGGGTGTTGAAGAGTCCATGCAAAAATAAAAACTACTAACGTGTTTGGGGAAAACCATTTTTATTTTTTGACATAGTCTCCCCACTGTACTAATTTGTTGATCCCTTCCGAATAATAGGAATTGTCCAAGCCTACAAAATAGCTATTAGTTTCAGCAATCACCTCCTTGTTTGAATGAAGTCTTAGACCCGCCTGTCATTTCTTCAAATTGGGGAACAAATAGTAGTCGAGGGAGCCAAGTCTGGAGAGTAATGGTATGTGGAATGAGTTGGAATCCTATTTCCAATAATTTTGTGACCACAACTGGTTGAGGTGTGTGCTGGTGCATTGTCATGGTGGAAAAGACTCCCCTTGCGAATCCCAAAAGACCGTCACCATAACCTTTCCGGCCGAAGGACCGGTCTTCACCTGTTTTTGTGCAGATTCTCCCTTGGTAACCCATTGTTCAGATTATTCCTGAACAGCTACAAACCTTCCTTGCAGCACTTCACTCGATTCCGTGTTTGGTCAAGCATGAGCAATCACGGCACCCATCTTGTGGATAGCTTTCTTGTGTCAGTGTTTATGCAAAATATTATGTACCCATTTACTTGAGATGCCCACAGCACTAACAATCTCATGCACCTTAACTCTTCTGTCATTTGTCACCATACCATGGCTTTTATCAATGATTTCTGGAGTCGTAACCTCCACAGTTGTTCAGCGTCACTTGTGCCCATGGCCACTCCAAAAATTTTGAAACCAAGATGCAGAGTCATCATAACGTTTAACAAGCTTCTCTTTAGTCTCCTGAGGCATCTTGCCTTTCATAAAGTAATGTTTAATCACTATACAAATTTTTTTTTTCATCCATTCTTTGACAATCACTTGACTTCCTTGATTTACACGAATGCCAAACACACAGAAATTGCCCAATACGGCTTGGTGTTTGTTCTTTCCAAAGATGCTACTAACTAAATACGACCTCAATATGTGCCAATGTTGCCATCTCTCGGACTTTTCAAACACTCCTCATACTAATAGAAAAATGTTACATTATTGCTAGCTTATTTATGTGCTGCTTTTTTTCACAGGAGGATATAAAGTCATTATGTTCACATGTTGTGGAAAATTTTGGAAAAGTATTAGATGATATTGATTATGTACAGACATTCAAAGCCTTGAAACTGAGATATGATCAGCGGCAAGATAAACTGAAAGATCGGGACAGAGCTGCACTTGACAGGTGGGTTTTGCTTTAAATATTAGCAGTAGTATTGAGTCTTCACTTCATTTTCCTTATTTTGATAGAAAATTTATATTCAGGCACTAAAACACTGGCACTCCAAATGTGTTGCTTGTACATCTAGTATTTTAAATGGGTAGAAATTAATAAATACATGCCTTGTTCAGAATATTTTGTGTTATATTACCTAAATCCCATCAGTCAGTTTGACACTTCAAATAAATTACTACACATTGTCCTTCAATTTTTGTTCAGTGTTTGTTGAATATTAATCACCTTATCATACAGTCGTCTGTTAAATGAGTTCAGAGTTCTGTTGTGGTTGTTGAGTAATTAGTAAAAGTTAATGAAGTAGATGCTCCCTGCTTTTACTGCGTATTTTAAAGCCAGTTATTGTCTGATAGATTTAAAAGACCAATCTTTGAAAGGTGAAATGTAAATCAATGTTGTTGTAGCTGGGAAGAGACTTACTCGAAATTAAATTATGTCACTGTTCAATTGTGACCACTCAGCACATCAAAATTATGAAATACTGAAATAGTCAAATATATCTTCTGTTTAGCAGTTGATATGTTGCTGACCATTCATTATACAATAGAACCTCGTTTTTATGCTTTTCAGGGGACTTCAGTGAAATGGTGTAAAATGCAGGAAATAATGTTTTAAATGGTAAAATATGCTTACTGGATCAGCCTTGCATTTTCGTAGTTTGTGTGCTATATATGTACATAATAGACATCTAAATACTCGCCAGGGAGTTGATTATACAATAAAGGTTATCCAAATTTCTACTATTTTAAGCGCCAGGTAAAACTGGTAATTTTATGGGAACTATAAATTTTTGACGTAATTTCATTCATTATAATCGAGGAAGCCACTATTTTAAGTGCCAGGCAAACTGGTAATTTTATGGGAAATAGGATGCCACTGCTGGGCTATAACACATCTTCAAAATTACCTGAACCGCTTCGATAGGTATCGTTTGGACGCCGCTGCCAGGCTATCTACACATCTTCAAAATTACTGCCTTTTACCGGAATTAATTATTTACATAGTAAAACTCCTACAGTTCCGTTCGTTTTGTATTTTTCGATGTTCCACACGACAATATTCGAGAATTTATTCCCGTTCTCGAGTACAAACATATGCATAAGTATTTTTGTGACGTTTGCATAGGATCAGCATCTCTCACTATTATCGCTTTTTTGAGGTTGTGGGTATTATTATACCCAACTTTGACAGATAAAGTTCTTTATTAATCAGAAATATGTATCACAAAACAAGGCAACTATTTATTCTCAATTCAACAAAGCAACTGGTTCTGATTGAGTACTCGCCAGCCGCTCTGGCAAAGAAGCTAGCGGAAAGACGAACTACACCGCCACAAATCAGTGTTATTCTCTCGTTAACAAACCGTTTGTTTGAGTACATGCCAGGCGCTCTGCCAAAGAAGCTGGTGAAAAGAAGAACTACATTGCCACAAATCGGCGCGTCTTTAAGTCAACAATGAAACGCGAAATATACGTTTGAATAAATGCAAAGTGTCAAGAAACTAGAATGCAAATAATTTTTAAGTGCTATACTTGAAGGGAAAAGCCATGCAGTGTCAATTTATGTACATTACGTCATTTTCCTTCATGAACATGCTTTCAAAAAGTGTAAAACGTGGGAAAAACGTAAATATGTTAATGCAAAAACGAGGGAAAATTAACATTGTAAACATAGGAAATTTGATGGGACCGACAAAAAATGGTGTAAATGGCGGGAAAGCGTAAAAACCGAAAATGTAAAAACGAGGTTTTACTGTATCTCAAAAATGTTCTGATTTTGGAAAGTAGTTAATATTTTGAATATCAGTGAGAAATGTAAAGAACGGCATTTGTATGATGTATTTTGACATTTTACAGTGTAAAATACAGCTGATTTTTCTCTTATAGTGTGCCTTCAATACTGCGAAATAGTCGTTATCGGAGAGACCAACGACAACTTGAAGAGGAAGAAGAAATTTGGTTCAACGAAGATGATGACTTTGATGATGGTGAAGCTGTTGTACCTGCGGCCAATGATATACTTGGCAAGAAGCTGGATTCAGATTTGGACTCCATAGGTAAATATTTACGAATGTATAAATTATATCTATAAATTATTCAATGGTAAATATATACAAGAGTTTAAATTGCGAAAACAATCTATGACAGGATTTAACATTAACAGCAGCTAGAAGTTGTCACTCTGGTCCAGTTATCAAAGTTCATATATGATCTTTTTATGTCTCTTTACTCTGATTGGTCATATTCAGAGTGATTCTGTCTTCTAGGGGACACAGTTTGACTTAATTAGACAATGCAATCACAAAGGGTACATAGTTTAAGCGAAATGTAACTAAGGGAAGTCCATTTTAGAATTCAACAATTTAAAACAGATGGATTTCAACCACAAACATGATTGCCGAACCACAGACAAACTCATAGAAAAGACAATAAATGTATTTATAAACACACAAACTTAGCTTTCAGCAATAGCCTTCATCAGAAAAGAACACACATATACATAGGCGTGTCTCACTAAAACATCACTGTCATCAGCAGTTACTTTGTTCCAAGTACCACCTCCACAGTAAGAGAGCAACACCCCCTCCCTACTCCTGTCCACTCAGAGATGATCTTCGCAGTGATTTGCAACCTATCATCATTAATGGTTAAACACAGTTCAGGATTAGTCAAAGGAATGATGGTATAACATCTCCCCTCAACTATGCAAACTGTGGTGTGTTAGCATTGAGTTCTGTTTGAGAGCAGTGGTTTTTTATGTCCACCTGACCTTTAAGTTTAAATGTTTTTTTATTTGCCTGAATAATTTCAACCAAGCTTCATTTTGCTCCTTAAAATGGGGCTGTGAATAATTTTCTGTCATATCCTTGTCTGTTTCAAGCTCATGTTTATTTGTTTTATCATCAATTTCTCTCATCTCACCTCCTCCTCTCTCTGCCTCTCTTTTTCATCGCACCCCCCCCCCCCCACACACACACACACACACACACACACACACACACACACACACACACACACACACAAAACCTGGCTTCTCAAGCATCCACATGAGAGTTCTGAGGGATTCATGTTTTGACTGTTTCAAATGTAAGATATGTGTATAGTAGTTATGGCAAAGTTGTAAATTAATTATTGCAATGAAATTATTACAATTTTTAGGTAAAATAATTGACAAAAAGGCAGAGGGAAATGGTCCAAAATTAATAAACAGTACTAGTAAAACTGGTGGAATCTTAAACAATAATTTATCAAATAGTGCAACTGGTGGTTCTCCTCAAAGTCCATCTGGGGGTGATGTGAAGTCAACGACACTGTTTAAGAAGGTGAGTCTAAAATGAATTATTCATCAGCCTTACAGTAACTGTATTGGCTTAATTTCTCAATTATCTTACTAATGCCATTTTGACAAGCTAGATTATATACTGCTCTAAGTAAAAAATAATTTAAATGAATTATTCATAAAATTTTCTTCTGTTGCATATTATATAATCCTTACCTGCTTTTATCAACAGTCTGTTTTTCAGGCATTGGTAGATTATGAGGGAGATTCAGATGAGGAAGAAGACGAAGAAGGAAATGATGTTCTTACGTCTCCAGCTAAACGTGCCCGGTTGACATAGTGTTCTGTTTTCGTTGTACTGTGTTGCCAGTCTTTACAGCCGTGTGAAAGTGGCATGTATACCTCATCAGTGTGTAAAACTTCAGTCAGTTCTTTGTGAAGCTGTGAAGTTCAGAAGTGACTTCTTGTTATTGATGGCATTTTTAAATCTCGGTCAGGTGAACTCTTTATTGTTCCTTTACTGTGTTTGTGAAATATAAGTGAAGTACATGTGTCATTGGTTAGAGGTGCAGGACCTTTAAACAAGGTGGAGTGTCACAAGTAAAACTTCAGAGCTCATAAATATTTTCACTGCCTTACAGCCTCCCAGTGCTGCACTTCCGAGCTACAAACAGTTACATGATTTACTTGTTGTTAATACAAGAAATGATGCAGTGTGAAGGACAACAAAGTAACACAGTTGTAAATATGCCTCACCATTGTATCATTGTGACTAGGCATTTGTGGTTTGGTAGACTAGCTTTTCTTGAATTGCCCTGGAACATACTTGAAAGGGCAGCGAACATTTTGTGTGTGTTTGTGTGTGTGTGTGTGTGTGTGTGTGTGTGTGTGTGTGTGTGTGTGTGTGTGTTGCTGAAAGAGGTAGGTGTGTTTGTGGCATCTCCATGTTTTCAGAAGAAAGCTGGTACAAATGTTCAAAATTATCTTAGGTACCTTTCATGAACATGTGTGTAAAATGTGTGATTAAGCTGAACTTCCAATATGTTGTGTATCAAACTATTTGAATGAGAATTGTAACATGAATGCAGACATGTTGACCAAAAAGTCAATTCAGTTTATTAGTTATTACTTCATTTTTAAATCTACATTATTCGAAGCACAAGTTTCCCATGTTCAACTATGCAACAGAGTATTTCAGCTTAATTATTTGTTACCATTTCCAGTGAAAAAGGGAACGTATATCTAACAAATTCAGGTACAGCACTGCCTTACATATCACAAACACATGCATTTCCTTTTTCCTACGTACAGTTTCACATACAATTATTGAACAGTGTAATTGGTGTACCAAATACTCTAAGAGCCAGCCTTTCGTTTGTTTCTGGAGTCAGTGGCATTATGTCACAGTGATAAGACTTGAAATTGGGTTGTTCATTCTACTGTAATTGTGCTCGTATAAAATGAATGTGGTCATGGCTTTAAGGGCAGATCTGTAAATATGATGACCATTATATTCTGTATATTTTGTGCTGTATTGAGTGCGAACTTTTATGAATAGCACATTACGTATGACAGTTGAATTTTTGGTGAAACAGTGTTAGCAGTAATACTGATGAACTTAAAGATTTATACCACTATGATGTATATAAAGTGCTGCGAGATGGAAGTCCCATTTTTTTATGGCTGTCTCTGATGCATTGTTGAAAGATATATGAAGAAGGTATTAAGTACTTTCTAACTGGGTTGTGTAAAGGGTTCAGACAATGACTCATGTTCAGCAGTGTTTGAAGAAAGTACTTAGAATAAGATGATACATGGTAATTGTTGTGTGATGCTACCGTTTGGGTGTAATGTATCCCATAATGTGAATCAGAAACACTAGACGGATGTTGCGACATTATTATGTCATTTGTACTGGTGTTGTGACAAAGTGCTTCAATGGAAGGAAACATTGTACAGTGCCTGAGGACCAGACCATGGCATCGATTCATCACTTTCATAGTTTACAAAGTACTTAGGGCAATGGGTTTGGACTATAGCAATTGTAGACTTTATTTTCCCATTTCATATTTTTCTTTTCTTTTGATCTAGAAAGAGCTACACAATTGAGACATCCATTTGATATTTTTCTGTTTGTAAAACATAGGAAAAAAAATTAACCAGTTGAAATATACAAGTTGTTCCTAAATTTTAAATTACATGTTACTATCTGGCTAGAGATAATTTTGTTTTTATTCACTGAAATAAGACACTGTTACAGTATTTGTGATTGACAAGTAGCTCCTTCTGTGCAGGAGTTAAGTATTTGTAAAGTCAATGTTCATTCATACATTGTATGTGCGAGGCTTCATACTTTTTATCAAAAGGAGTTCAATAATTCTAGCAGCACAGTTGTTAGAATAATTGGACTCATTGTTTTGTATTATGTATGTGATATGTTTCCTTCATATTACGTTTATTGTTAAAAATCATTTTTCCAAAAGTACATTCTACAAAATGTTATCATTTGAACAATAGCTGCAACAGATGCCATTAATTATTTTACCTGTTGAAACACATTTTTGTTTGCTTCTTAAGACTTCTGAAAGTAACCACAGATTCTGTTTTCTCAGTTGTATGTAATCTATAAAGTTCTGCGGACATGATATTCTTCTCCGTGCTTGTTATTCAGGTGTATCATTCACCTAGTGGACTGAATTAACAAAGTCTGTGTTTGGACACTGCAGATATGATACAGCAGTAGCGATTGTAGCATAGTAAATTCATTCATTCATCACCATCATCACTGTTTTACTCGTATAGGGAGTAAGGGACAGCTAGTGAGCTGAAAGGGAAACTATGCAGTTCCTTCATGTTATGGATTTGAAACTCTTCCACTCTCAGCTCACATAAAACTAAAGGCATGACCCTCACACCCTGTACTTACATTAAGGGGAGTAAAATAATTATGGGCTCAAGTATTGCTTGGATTCCTTGATTTCAAGTGAAATCCAAACAGTACTGATTATTTTAACTCTCCATCGTCTCGTCCATTGTCATCCCTTTCTAACAGCATATTGCCATTGCTATAACAGATTTAGTCTACATGTTTTGTAGAATCATCCAGAGAGAAATTTTTAATTGTAAATTGTACTCAAGTTACATTCAAAAAATAAAAAAAAATAATGCGAATGGTGTTTTATAAAAATGAAATCCTTAAGCAAAATTATATGCTCATTACTTCTGTTCTGAACCATGTTACAAAAATTGTCCTAGTTCCTTTGCAGCTATATAAACAAAGGCATGTGTACTCAAGTAGTTGTGTTCCTTGAATATTGTTTGTTATTATTATTATAATTATTATTATTCAAGAGTTTTAAATTGCAGTATGCTCATTTGTTTTCGTCAGACCCAGTACCACTGTTATATAATAGTTTCGATAAAAATTTATTTTGAATATTGCTATTTTTATTCATCTCTGTGCCATCACTATGGCTTCTGTACATAAAGTTTGATATTTATTTTTACAGTAATAGAAATGGCCCTTTTCTAAAAAGTCATGTATTTTGGAAATGGTTCTTGGCAAAGTACAGCGTGCAATAATCTGCTTTCATTCATTTATAATATGCAAATATTTATTATATTGAAGTAATTCTAAGATTATATGCTCCTAATATACCTGTGACACAGCATTATCAATGTAAATGCAGTTTCTGCAACAGTATTTTGGAGGTCAGATTTTATGACAAAAAAAATAAATTGGCATTTTTGTCATTGCCTGAAAATTTCAGCCTTATAAGTGGTCAAAGTGTCCTATTCAGTAAATCCTATTGACTGAAACACTGGCTCAACCTTTTAAATCAAAACTGATGATTCTAAATGAGAAAAAAGAACCTATGTTAAATGAAAACAATAATCATATTTTTAACAAATATTATTGATAAATATAATTTATTATCTTGTGGCTAGTATTGTATTTTGCAGTGACAAAACACCAGTAATGTTGTTGCCATACTTTTAGCTAAATTGGTACAATTTTGTCACTAGGTGACAGAATGATGGTTCCCCAGTATAGCATTTAAATATTTGGTCAGCTGGTCTGGATTGGAATACTGTCAACATCCAAGATGAGAATGATCTATGTTTATTAGACACCTCACTTTATGCATCCATAAAGTTTGTTCATTATATTATGCAAGTGAATGTATTAGTTCATTCGCATACAGTACATCTGCTTCTATTATTAATACTTCAGGTGCTAGTATCTATTCCATACAGCTCTTATTAATTTTTTTAAAACTTTGTATTGAATTTTGGTGCTTACATATAGCGTGGGACACAAAATAGTATCTACCTTATTTGCTTGATTATAAGCCGAGGGGTTTTTTTCTCCAGATTCGTCATTCGGAAAATATTGGGTCATCTTATATTCACAGACTAGCAAAAGTCAACATTTTGATGACTTGTAATCGACTAAGTAAAGCTTCGTTATACCAAAGTCGCACTTCCCTTCCAGCTCAGCACAATAAATCATATGAAATAATACGTTTTTAATTAAAATGTTTAATGCAGTGTATCATTTGAACTGCCTTAATTTTGTAATACGCAAGATTAAATACAAAAACTGGGTGCAGAATTGTTAGCTTCTGAACCAAAAAAATCAATATGGTATATACACAGTGAGCTGAGTATAATTTCTTTGTTTTACAAACACTATAGCAGGATAAAGATGCGAAACTTAGACAATAGGAGGTGTTTGTTTAAGATGTATTGTACGTAGAGCAAGGTGTTTATTATAATAAACTTGAAATTGGGCACAAATTGTGCATATTACAATACATTATTTAACACAGGGCTCTAGGATTGATTTTTATTCTACCATTAAATAAGGCAATACGCCGCGGTGGAGTAGCCGAGCGGTCTAAAGCGCCTCGTTGCAGAGCCCGCTGTTGCTCGCCGTGGAGGTTAGAGTCCTCCCTGGGGCATGGGTGTGTGTGTTTGTCCGTAGGTTAGTTTACCTAGGTTTAAGTACTTTGTAAGCTGCGGACTGATGACCACACAGTTTGCTCCGATAGATTTACAAACATTTGAACATTTTAAGGCAATACATGAGCATGTCACTTTTGCAAAAGACTGTAATTGTACCAATAACAATGTTTGTTATAATATGATAGCTATTCAAATAAACCAGTACACTATGATATCATGTTTGCACCAAGTATGTGACCGCAAGCTGATAGACGTTTGTGTGGTCTTTGATACAGTGACTGATGGGAAACTGACATCGTGTTTGTTCCAAGTTGTGTAAGGAAAACATTGCCCACAAAAATCAGCTGTTCCACCATCTTGCCTTCCCGTCAACACTTTCACCAGGCATTACCAACATAACACCATAAGACTTCAAGGTAAGAAGGTGTATGGTGCTTTAAGTTTTTTCGAGTTTTGGGGGGAGAGGGGGAATCCTGAGGTATGTCTCGAAAAAAAGAGGGGTTATCTTGTAATCAAGGTTGTCTTATACTTGGGCAAATATGGTACTTGTATAAAAATCACATTTATTTGGACAAAATTTGCATCTGTCTTTGGTTAAATTTGCATCTGATGCAGCAGTTGGAGATGACAGTTGTGTGTTTGTGAAGTGCACCTGTCTGATTGTATGAATTATAATGTTTGTTCTTTTTCTTGCTGAAGCTGCGACCGAAAGAAGTAGCACTGATAGGAGTCTTTCTTTTTTTCTTTTGCAACTATCCTCATATTGTTCTATTTTATTGAGGTATTTTTAATTATTAGAAATATTTATAATTTGTCAGGCTACATATGTTTGATGACTAAAGCCTTAGTGGTTTTAAATCGACTGTTAAAAAAGTTATAATTGGGAAACATTTGCCTCTGCAAAATCATCTTGGGTTTCTTCCTGTGACTTTAACTAAGCTTTCAGCAAATTATTATTCTGTTGAGAAGCAACAATAGCAGTGAACATGAACTGAATGTGTGTCTGATTTAAGGCGTTTCTCATTTTTATTATTATTATTATTTTCCCCTTCCCAATTAGGTAACTACAAAATCAAGAATATTAATTTTTTTACCTTTCCTTGGCATTCATAGTCACACTGCCTATACTTGACAATATTACAGACAAGATACTTAGTATAGAAATAGAATTGAAATAAATTTATTTATGGGAATAATTTAGCTTAGACATTAAAATTTTGGCATGTTTGAAATGTGCTGATAGGTTTTTTTTTTTTTCCAGCCGAAGAAATTATTATTTGGGCAGACAGCTGTGAGCATAATTTTTAGCAGCAGATAAGAGGATTGGTGTGAGCCCATGTCCTACCTTCCACATACAAAGTAAAAAGGCCACACCCTTAATATATAAAAGCAAGAAAAGAATTGCTGATTCGTTCTGTTTTTGAGAAAGTCATAATCAGTTCCATGATGGAGCAGTATTAGTCCTTTCATTCATTTCAGTATAAGAAAAGAATTCAATAAATGTGGGAATGGCTACTGCACTTCCGTTGTTGGCAGGAGTTTGGTAACAGTGGCATTTGATGCACCCATAGTTCGAAACACCCGCCACCTAGAATTGCCACAGTAAAAGATTTATGCATGTATATAAACATCTTAATTTTAGCTTGCAGACAAACATACTTTTTTTCTAAGATGTTAGGTCCCAGGGCTGAACTCTTACATTGCATGGATCTCAGACAGCCACTTCCATTCAAAATTGGCACGGCACCAGAAAATATAATGCATTGATACATCGTTAAATTAGTGCACATATTAGTTCCAAACACATTCTTATGCACATCTCTCTCCAAATTTAGTTCATCAATTGTCACCCAGGCATCAGTGTTGGTCCACTGGCTGAACCATGTTGGGGACTACCAAAGGCTAAAGGAGCAAACCCCAACATAAAACCCCCAGAAGTGTTATGCCAAGCAAGCCAATTGAAGGGTAAATGCCAAGTTGCTCTCAAGACCAAAAAGGAACTCTGCGCGCACACACCGAATTAACAAATCTTCCCAAACATCTGCAATGTATGATGATGACAAGGCCGATGTTAAACTGCAATGTGTTGAGGAGAAACCTAAGATAAAGAACCGTAAACACTGAATTGGAACATTAAATATCCTCACCCTGACTGGCAAAATCGAAGAGCTGATAGATATGGTGGAAAGGAGGAACCTCTATTTTTGGTCTGAGTGAGACGAAATGGAAAGGTAGGAATATAAACTGCATTGGAATGGCCACAAAACACAAGTGAAAAATGGAGTAGGTTTCATATTAAGGGAAGAAAAATTGCAATATATGTGAATGAAAGAATTATTAAAGTGAACATCTCACTTACCATGTGTGTGCTGACAGTAATTCAAGTATATGCCCCACATGCTGTAGTGATAATATAATGAGAGATCTGGTTGCTCAAGTTGGATTAGACAGACTTGGAGATGAAAAGTGTAGTGGGTCCACATAGTTATAGCAACAGGGATCTAGAAGGTGAAAGTCTCCTAGATATATGCGTAAGGAGTGGGTTGAGAATAAATAACAGTTGGTTTAAGAAACAGCTAAGTCACAAACTAACAAGATGTAGGTGGAATGGAGAATCAAAAACTCGGATCAATTACATCATATCAGATAATGAAGCATGAAAGATCATATGTTAAAGTTATTCCAAGTAAAAGTCCAGGCGGCGACCATAGATACTCCTTCAACAATTAAGTATGTTCATGCAAGTTCATAGACCTTAAAAATACAGGAAGCCAAAAATTAAGACATGGGAACTACGGAAGACAGACAAACAAGTTGAATGTTGTTGCTGTTGTGGTCTTCAGTCTGGAGACTGGTTTGATACAGCTCTCCACCCTATTCTATCCTGAGCAAGCCTCTTCGTCTCCTCATAAGACCTGCAACCTACATCCATTTGAATCTGCTTACTGTATTCATCTCTTGGTCTCCCTCTGCGATTTTTACCCCACACACTTTCCTCCATTGCTAAATTCACGATTCCTTGATGTCTAAGAATGTGTCCTACAAAGCAATCCCTTCTTGTAGTCAAAGTATGCCAGAAATTCCCTTTCTCCCCAATTCAGTTCAGTACCACCTCATTAGTTAAGCAATCAACCCACCTAATCTTCAGCATTCTTCTGTAGCACAACATTTCAAAAGCCTCTATCCTCTTCCTGTCAGCACTGTTTATCGTCCATGTTTCACTCCCAAAGAAGGCAACACTCCACACAAACGCCTTCAGAAAGGACTTCCTTACACTTAAATTAAGTTGAATACACGAAGAAAATTAGACATAAGTTAGCATCAGATATGTTACAAGAAGGAAATGTTGAGTGACCTAAATTCAAAGAAAGTATTTTTGAAGCTGCAATAGAAGTATTTGGTAAAACTAGCAGTAAAATAAAGATAAAAGAAACCCCTTGGTGGAATGATAGGGTGAAAATTACGATAAAATAGAGAAATTAAATATGGAAAGCCAGATACAAAGAAAGGTAAAAAGGAAGTGGATGAAATGAATCAAGAGAAAATGAATTGCTGAAAAGTACAAAGATCAGAAATTACAAGTAAAGAAAATTGTGGAAGAAGAAAAACAAAAAGCTTGGACTGATTTCTCAGATGAACTTGAACAAAACAGTAAGCTAATTTGAAACTACTGTATCAAACCATAAGGAGAGACACACCAGATGGCAACATTGTCATTTTGACAATCTCTATAGTAGTAAAGGAGAGCCCAATGCTGTAACAACTCTAACCAATTTAAACTGTAATAATGAGCTTGCTCAAGTGAGTCCAACAATGTGCATGGTAGTAGAAACAACCCTTAATAGTATGCCCAAAGAAAAATACACAGGATTTGATTAAGTTAGTGCAGACATGATCAAAGCTGCTGACCCACTAGGAATACAATGGCTTTATAGAGTAATAGGTGCAATATAAAACGATGGAAAAAATTCTGTAATTATAGAGGGATCACTTTATTGTCTCAAGGTCTGAAAATATTTTAGAAGAGGCTTAGGAAAGTCATAGAAACACAACTATAAGAAGTGCAGTATGGATTCGGAGAACATCGTACAACTATTTATATTTTTATTCAGAATGTTGTTAAAAACACTGGGAGAAGGACAGACACTTGACACTTTTGTTTTTAGATCTTGAGAAAGCATTTGATAGTGTCCCAAGGAAAACTATACGGGAATGCATAAGAAAGAAAAATGTACCTGTAGGACTAATTCAGAAAGTGAAAATTCTTTATGGTGGTTGCTGCAGTTGCCTACAGATATGAAATTTTTATTCTCATTGGTTCAAAACAACTAAAGGTGTTCAACAAGGTAGTGCCCTCTCACCATTACTTTATCACTGTTGTGGATGAAGCTATTAAAGGAATGAAGCAAAACATCAATGCATTTGTAGATGATGATATAATCTGCTCAAAAATGGTTAAGATATCATTATGGTAGAAAAGTTCAACTGAAAAGTGAGGTCATCCTAATGAGCACTGAAAGAAATCTGTTACACTTCATTTACACATTAAATCAGTCAAATCTAAGGGCCATAAATGTCACTGAATACCTAGGAATAGCAATCACAAACAACATAAATTGGGAAGAATAAATAAAAAACATGGGGAAGGCAAACCAATGGGCTGCATTTAAGTGGCAGAACACTTACCTGAACAACAGTACAAATAGAATACTTATCCATCATTATTTGGAGTGCTGCTTACTAAGTGGCACTGAAACGAATAATAGAAAAAGGCAGCTTGTTTTACAATTATCATGACACAGGGAAGAGTGCACAAGTTGAGGTGGAAATCATTAAAAGAAAAAGACTTATTGCAGTGAGATCTATTTACGAAATTCCTTTCACTTTCTTGTCCAAATGCACACACAATTTGTTTGCACCCACCAAAACAGAAAGCATTATCATAATAATAAAATAAATAGGATACTTCGACCATAGATATTGGAAGAATGGTTGTGGCATCATTTTCATGGAACCAACACCTCTGCTAAATTATTACTTTGTCAAGTCACTTGGTAGTGTCATCATTTGAAAATTGTTTCCCCAAGAAAATAGTTAAATATAAGAAGAAACCATTGCTTACTGAAGGAATAAGAATATCTTGTAACTGAAAAATGGAACTGTATCTAACAGCAAGAAAGAGTAATGACCCAGAAACAGTCAAATATTATAAAAACTACTGTGCTACATTAAGAAAAGTTATTAAAAAGGCCAGAATGAAAAGTTTACAACTAACAAGCCAGAAGTTGAAAACATTTTTAATAATTATTTTTTTAAATGGTGTGGAGAAAATAGTATCTAAATGTTCATTAGAAGAAGCTAGGCAGTTAATGGAACAGGCCATGCCCACACAATTTGATACAATAGAAATTCCATCCACCTCTCCTGAAATTAAGAAAATAATAAACTCTCTTGAGAGTAAAAGGTCACATGGAATTGATGGTATTTACAACAGGGTAATAAAAGCTTGTTCTCAAGAAATAAGTAGGATTCTTCGCCACATATGTAATAGTTCTCTGAAGCAGGGTGTTTTTCCTGATAGATTGACATATGCTATTGTTAAAGCACTACACAAAAAAGGGGATAAGTCTGATGTCAAAACTACCGCACAATCTCACTTCTGATGGACTTATCCAAAATTCTTGAAAGTTATGTATTCTAGAGTAGTTTCACACATAGGTAAAAATAAAGTTCAAACAAAATGTCAGTTTGGTTTTCAGAAAGGCTTTTCAAAAAATGCTATGTATGTATACTTTCACCAATTAAATATTAAATGCTCTGAATAACTGGACATCACCCGTTGGGATGTTTTTTGTGATCTCTCCAAGGCTTTTGATTGTGTAAATCATGGAATTCTAGATAAATTATTATGGTATGAATGGGACAGTGTACAAATGGTTTAAATCATACCTAACAGGGAGAGTGCAGAAAGTTAACATAAGTCACATAATATGCAAAAGATGTACATCTGCTGAATACACCAGGTGTATATAAAATTCCCTGCAGCTGTGGTTCAGTCAACATTGGAACTACAAAAAGAAGCGTCAATACTCGTCTGGTCGAACATAAAAGGAATTGCCACCAGGGGCACACGGAGAAATCGGCCGTAGCGGGACACATATACCAAGAAGGCAACCATGAAATTAAATTTAATGAGACTAGTGTCATCTCAAAAACTTCGCACTATCATGCGCGCACATATAGAGAAGCAATCAGGATGTATAAATATCGCAATAATTTTAACAGGAAAGAGGAAGCTGTTTAATTAGACAGAATTTGAACTTCTGCTTTACACCAGCGGAATGACAATCGATTCTTCTCTGCCAAGAATATTCATGTGTTCTGTGGCCCCCAGCGGCCGTGTCTGTGTGAGCGTTGGTGCTGACATGGTGGGATGGAGCGTGAGCGTCAGCAGGCGTCCTCTGCGACGGCCTGTGCCAGGAGTGTTTTCTGCACTGGTGGTGCCGTGTTCGCACTCCCGGAGGTTCACAGCTTCTATTGACTGCCTCCCATCTTCCTTTTGCGGTGTCATGTTAGTTGATGTGCTGGCCGGGACCCTCTGCTTCGGTGTCTTCAGCTGTTCTCCCCGCTTTGGCACCAGTGCAGACTGTTTTCGGAGTTGCGCACATCTCTTGGAGGTAAGTAGCAGGCTGCTACCCTTTGCTGTTGGTGCCTCCAGTTGTTGGGACCAAAGGAGCCCCTTATGGTTGACAGTTAGGTGGCAGTCGATGGGCGTGGCTGCAAGCTGGCTCTCCTCTCACATACCCAGTGTCGAACTCCACCACTGCCATGCCCTGCTGTTAGCTCTTTGGTGTCCATCTCCCCTGGTGTTGCCAGACCCCAACAGTCTTCACTGATCAGTGACGAACTCTACCTTTGCTTCATTTAAAACTTCCGGGCTCATAAGCCGTGGTCGATTTATAAAACTTTCCCCTAACATTTCATCTTCGGCTGCGGAAGACATCTTCAGAGGTAGAGTGGCGAACTGCGATGAGAACTTGAGGGAGCGCCGTATATATAGGCAATGTAGAGGGCACCACAAGACATCACATGACATCGGCTACGACACTATCTCTGGTATTGCCAACATTCTTGGCAGAGAAGAATCAATTGTCATTCATTGGTGTAAAGCAGAAGTCCAAATTCTGTCTAATTTAAAAGCTTCCTCTTTCCTGTTAAAATTATTGCGATGTTTATATATCTCGATTGCTTCTCTATATGTGTGCGCATGATAGTGCGAAGTTTTTGAGGTGACACTAGTCTCATTAAATTTAATTTCATGGTTGCCTCCTTGGTATATGTGTCCCGCTACGGCCGATTTCTCCATGTGCCCCAGTCAGCAATTCCTTTTATGTTCGACCAGACGAGTATTGACGCTTCTTTTTGTAGTTCCAATGTTGACTGAACCACAGCTGCAGGGAATTTTATATATACCTGGTGTATTCAGCAGGTGTACATCTTTTGCAGAACTTAAATATTCTTTTTATCTTCCTTGTAGGTCTGAAAATGGTTTCTACCCCATACTTGTCCAGCACTTTTACAATACGGTCTCTAACCTTATTTATGAACGGAAGAAAAACTTTCCCCTTGGGCAGTTGTTGTTCCTTGTTAACATAAGCTTGCTTCCTGGGACAAAGGGATCTGCCTATTTCTTTGGTAGAATAACCGTTCTTCTGGAAGGTGGATCGTAAATGCTCCAACTCATCTTTTAAATAAGTAGGTTCACAAATTTTATGTGCACTGTCAACCAATGTTTTAACCACACCTCTTTTTTTGTCTGGGATGTTGGTTAGAGTCTTTATGTAGGTAACGGTCAGTATGAGTAGCCTTCCTGTAGACTTTGTGGCCCAACAGCCCATCCACATGCTTGATTACAGACACATCGAGAAAATTCAGCTGCCCGTTGCTCTCCGTTTCCATTGTAAATGTATTCTGGGGTTGATACCATTGAGATGCGTTAAGAAGGCATCTAATTTCTCTGCACCATGTGTCCATAGCACAAAAGTGTCATCGATACCCCCTAGCTGGCTTTTTATTAGCAGTCTGCGACGCCTGTTTTTCAAACGACTCCATAAATAGATTGGCCACCGCTGGACTCAGTGGAGTGCTCATTGCCACTCCGTCAATCTGTTCATAGAACTCGTTATTGTACTGAAAGTAGGTAAAGGTGAGGCAGTGCCTAAACAATGATACTATGTCACACTGCATAATATTGCTAATAAATAAGTGAAGATGTAATAGCTTACTGCTTGTTTCCGCATGGTGCAGAGAAATTAGATGCCTTCTTAATGCATCTCAATGGTATCAATCCCAAAATACAATTTACGATGGAAACGGAGAGCAACAGGCAGATGAATTTTCTCGATGTGTCTGTAATCAAGCACGTGGAATGGGACATTGGGCCACAAGTTCTACAGGAAGGCTACTCATACTGACCGTTACCTACATAAAGACTCTAACCAACATCCCAGACAAAAAAAGAGGTGTGGTTAAAACATTGGTTGACAGTGCGCATAAAATTTGTGAACCTACTTATTTAAAAGATGAGTTGGAGCATTTACGATCCACCTTCCAGAAGAACGGTTTTTCTACCAAAGAAATAGACAGAGCCCTTCGTCCCAGGAAGAAAGCTTACGTTAACAAGGAGCAACAACCGCCCAAGGGGAAAGTTTTTCTTCCGTTCATAAATAAGGTTAGAGACCGTATTGTAAAAGTGCTGGACAAGTATGGGGTAGAAACCATTTTCAGACCTACAAGGAAGATAAAAGAATATTTAAGTTCTGCGAAAGATGTACGACATCTGCTGAATACACCAGGTGTATATAAAATTCCCTGCAGCTGCGGTTCAGTCAACATTGGAACTACAAAAAGAAGCGTCAATACTCTTCTGGTCAAACATAAAAGGAATTGCCACCAGGGGCACATGGAGAAATCGGCCGTAGCGGGACACATATACCAAGAAGGCAACCATGAAATTAAATTTAATGAGACTAGTGTCATCTCAAAAACTTCACACTATCATGCGCGCACATATAGAGAAGCAATCAGGATGTATAAATATCACAATAATTTTAACAGGAAAGAGGAAGCTGTTAAATTAGACAGAATTTGAACTTCTGCTTTACACCAGCGGAATGACAATCGATTCTTCTCTGCCAAGAATGTTGGCAATACCAGAGATAGTGTCGTAGCCGATGTCACGTGATGTCTTGTGGTGCCCTCTACATTGCCTATATATACGGCGCTCCCTCAAGTTCTCATTGCAGTTCGCCACTCTACCTCTGAAGATATCTTCCGCAGCCGAAGATGAAATGTTAGGGGAAAGTTTTATAAATCAACCACGGCTTATGAGCCCGGAAGTTTTAAATGAAGTTGACGCCGGCCGTGAAAGTTTACATTGTATGATCTACCTTTGCTGTTCACTGGCGAACTCCACCAACCTTGCTTCTCGATCGGTATTTAGTCTGCCAGCTGCTCCCTTCTGCCGAATGTCTTTCTGGGTCGACAACCTCTGTAACTTATTTGTGTTTAGCATGTCGTCACGTACAGTGTACACTAGCTGTGTATTTCTATTTACTGGTTTGATGGCCACGTGTGCTGAAGTCCACTGCTTCCTTCCAGCTACAATGTTTTCTGTCTGTGAGCAACACTCGCACTTGGTCATGTACTCCTGCCTCCATCTGAAACTGCTCATTACTTTGCCAGTCCATCTGATTTCCTATCTCCATTATTATCCATTCTACACTCTCCCTCCACCGGTGAAAATTCACCCCGAATTTTAAGAGCGTATACATATGGCTTCCTACTAACAATCGTCTCAATGGCCTTACTAGCCTACAATCATTTACAATAGTTAAAAAGGGACACAAAGAAAGAAAGTATTTACTTATAAGAGATTGATGTATACATCAAACTGGGTGTAACCAGTCCATCGGAATCTGGTGTACTAGTCACTTGATATCCTCAACCCTGTTTTGTTTATAACAATAAAGAAAAACTTCAAAAGGGAAAACACAACCAAGAAGGTTCCTACACACGCACACTCAATATCACAATTTTTGTTTTCCCTTCCTGTCTGAGCTGCATAATGTGTTGTACTATGTGGTTAGCATTAATTCTGCTCTGTTGAGCACTAATAAAGTGATCTAACTATGCAAGGAGTGAAGTGTCAATGGACTGATCAGGTAGGATAGATTTTTTGCTGGCAACATCCATATGAGTGTGTCTGGCCAATAAATGAGAGGATATATATTAATCACATTATGAGCAGTCATGGTTGCCGGTAAGCGAAAGTTTGCTCCTGTGATCAAACATGTAGTCCCGTTAATTATTAAAACACTCCCATGAAGTTTTAGACGCTGAACTGAAGAAACTATTCCATCCCTAAAACACTGCAAAAATATCGATCTGTTGCTCCACTGCGTACAACCAGAGAGTTTCCACTTGTTCAAAGAAATAAGCTGTAGAAGGTAGTATTTCTTGACTTATCTGTTACCAGGAAAGAAAGATATATTCCACCTTAGCATTGTCCATCTCTACTCTTACTGTGCCTAAGTGATAATAATGCGCTGAGTGAGCCTTATCGGGGGGGGGGGGGGGGGGAGGAATATCAGTTGTAATGTTTAGGGCAAATGCTTCTTAACCTTGAACAGAACAGACACGAATCTGGTGTACTAGTAACTTTATACCCTCAACCCTTTTTTGTTTATAACAATAAAGAAAAACTTCACAAAGGTAAAAAACAACCAAGTAGGTTCCTGACAAGCCCACACTCAATATCACAATTTTTGTTTTCCGTTCCTGTCTAAGCTGCATAACATGTACTGTGGCATTAGCATCAATTCTGCTATGCCAGTGACAGATGATCCGGTGCCACATGATGAATTACCCCCTGCAACTCATCCATGAACAATCTTCCATCAATTGTCTGGTCTGTGAGCATTCTTAGCGACCTTCCCAGGGCTAGCCTTGAATCGACCATATCAAGCCATGATTGAACTACTTTCAAATCAGCATTTACCATAGCGGTTGTATCTGTTCAACACTCTGCATGACATTCCTGATATTCTTGTGTTATTAAGTATGTTCTGCTCTAGTTCCACTATTCGCGTTGTGTGCCACAGTACCGTAGTTCTAGTTTCTTGCACCATACCCCCTATGTCGTGTAAGGTGCTTTTCTAAAGACCGTTCTCAAAAGCTTACACCCAGCCTCTACCCAGCCCCACTTCAATCTTTTAACTGTATGTGAGATCACCTTGTGCATGTGGTGCAACCTCTCTCTTAACGTTCAGTATGGATATTGCAGTGTTGGAAATTCCACTGCTATTTGAAATATTTCCAACTCCCCTGCATAGTAGCACCACTCCACTGCAAATCTCCATTGCCTGGAGAAGAAATACTATTGTTACATACCTCCCCCAAAAGACACAGAAACACGAAACAAATCAACAATCTTAACTATACAATGAGTCCTAACAATCCTCCTTTACTACGGCTATATTATTTACACCTGTAGCTGCAAGCTATACAGGGTCTGATGCACATCCCATTTCCGCTTCTACTGACCCTTGCTCTTTCCGTCCACAAATATTACTGGTGACTATTACATCAACTGCTTCCTTCAATGGTCTCACCCTACTAGCATGAACAATCATTCGGGTGAGCAACTGTAATTTTATATTAATCGGTGATGTGACTGCCACTACCTGATAAGGACCCCTATAATTTGAAACCAATTTCTTCATCTTGCCCTTGGCGACATAGGACGTGGAAAGCCTCACCCATTGGCCCCACATGGAAATTCGGATATTTTACATTTATGTTCCCCAATCTTTCTTGCTGCTTCATGCCGTAGTGTTCAACTGTTGTACTTTCCTCCATACCTCCTTCATCATCCTGGCAAACTCCTTTACCACTTCACCGGCTCTCCCATTTCTCTACTGTAGAACATCAAAAGGTGATAACATCTTCTTCCCATATACCACCTCATATAGGGACAATCCTGTTGCCTTATGTGTTTCCACATTATAGTTTGACATGAGCATTGGGAGATATGTTTCTCAGTTGTTATGCTGTTTGTTGATGTAAAACCTCAGCATATTGCTAATAGTGGGGTGTGCCCTTTCCATTCGCCCATTAGCCTGTGGATGCAATGGTATTGTGCAAAGCTTCCAAATTCTTAGCAGCTGGCAAAGCTATTTCAATATATCTGCCATGAAACTGGAACCTCTGTCTGTGATCAAGTACCAAGGCACCCAAAATTTTAGTATCCAATTGTTGTTAAGTGCCTGAGAAATTGTACTAGCCTGCTGGCTGGACAGACTGATCATGGAAAAGTATTGATAAAAGTGATCAATGATGGTTAGTATATACTTATTCCTGGCTGGTGTTTCTTATGAAATGGCCATATATATCCATCCCACAAATTTCATATGGTGTTGATGCTACCGGAAGCCTTTGCAAAGGTATCTTCTGCCTGCACGTGTCTGCTCGTCGTGTGCACTCAACACAATTTCGAACATACTGGGCCACATCCTGCTCTCTCGTCATCCACCAAAACCTTTCCACAACACATCTTTCTGATGTCCTCTGATACCTGTGCCCTGAGAGAATGTGATCATGTGCTTCTCGCATGACCTCCTACCTGAGATGAGTAGGAACCGCAATCCTTGCATTCACTATCCCCAGCTTGTGCCCTACGCTATTCTTCAGCATCTCTTCCTTCAACTTCTAACATTGTCACCTTCCCACTGAGGCTATCCTCATTGGTGTGCTCCTTGCCTGGTTTATGCACCACCTCAAAATCCATTTCCGATAAACAAAGTGACCATCAAATCAGTTGACTAGTAGGCTCTCACAAATCCAGAATCTATTCCAAAGCTTTATGATCTGTCACTACTTTAAACTTCCTACCATATAGGTAACATTTGAAATACTTTATGCCATTCTCTGTGGTCAAATAGTTTCTCTATGCGGTGGACAATTGTCTGGAGGCATACACTACCAGATGTTTGCCTCCATCACCAATCTGAGATAACACAACTCCCATGGAATGACCACAAGCATCACATGATAAAATGAATTTCTTATTGTAGTTAGGGAAAGTCAACACAGGACTCATGACCAACTTGTCTTCCAACATCTGTAATGCTAAATCACACTCGTCCAACCATTGAAATTTTGCTCCCTTTTTCAATAATTGTGTTAAAGGTTGAGCTGTCTTAGCAAAATCCTTTATAAACTTGCAGTAATATGAAGTGAGCCTGATGAACGCATGAACCTCCTTAACATACTGTTGGAAAATCTCTTACTGCTGATATCTATCGTGGATGTGTTTTAACTCCTTCCTCACTAACCATGTGGCCCAAGTAAATCACCTGTTTCAAATCAGTATTACACTTTTCCAAATTTACTGTCAATTTAGCATCCATCAGTCTCTGGAAAACTTTATGTAGTCAACTCACATGCTCCCTAAGTTAATATCCTTTAAAAAGTCAATTATGTCATCCAGATATACACAACTCTCTTATGTTTTTAACCCTTGTAATACCCCATCCAATAAGCTCTTATATGTTGCCGAAGAATTCTTCAGCCCAAATGGCATCCTCTTATATTGCCAATGTCTGCCAGGGGTGGAAAAACCCTTCTTGTACCTATTCTCAGGTGTTATCTCTAGCTAATGGTATCCACTTTTTAAATCAATGGTAGAAAAATGCCTACTGTTGCCCAGCTATCAATTATGCCTGAGATGTTCGGTAATGGGTACACATCACAAACTGTCTGCCTGTTTAAATGCCTTTAGTCGCAACAGAACCTGTAATGTTTTGTACCGTCTGCAGATTTTTTGGGAACAACGAATATGTTAGCACTGTACGGTGAGTCAGAGTATGCTACGATCCCATCCTTCAATTGTTGCTCGATAAACTCATCCAACAAAGGTTATAAATGGCACGCGATCCTATAAATGTTCCTATAATTGGTGGGTTATTGCCTGTGAGAATTCTATGCTGCGTAATTCCTGTTGCCGGAAGCGGTCCCGGCGAGTTAAATAGATCCTGAAACTCATTCAGTACGCATTCCACCTCATCCTAATCACTCCCTTCTCAATGCAAAATTTTTTGTTGCAATTCAACTTTGTAGGCATCTAGCTTTTCATCATTATCTCCATCAGAACTATTGAAATTTTCTTCCTCAAAAGTAACTAACAACAATCCCTTCTTAACTCCTTATCTTCTGCCCCAAAATTATCAATGAATATTGGTACCTACTACACTCCTTCAGTTTCTCTTAAATGCACTATACTTCTCTACACGAAACAGTGTGCCATATCTAATTCCTCATTGGATTCCAATGGTTCCACTAAGCAAGGTGTATCAGCAGTCAAAAAGGTATCAACATCTACCCAGAGCAACTTCCCTGTACCTAACGATAT
The DNA here is from genome assembly GCA_026315105.1 of Locusta migratoria. NCBI lineage: Eukaryota > Metazoa > Arthropoda > Insecta > Orthoptera > Acrididae > Locusta > Locusta migratoria. Next base: position 371,339,501 of record CM048747.1, on the reverse strand, counting down.
TCTATCGTGTGAATCTACATTTAAGGACATTGCTTGCAGATTAATTGGTTTTTCCTTGCACATCAGAAAACCTTCTAGCGTCCCTCACAGCAGTGTTACCTAATGAGAACATTACACCACCAAGCTCTACCATTTGCTGACTAAGGTTGATTACGGTATGATGTTTATTCAGGAAATTTAACCCCAGAATTGCACCATATCCATCGCCTACCTTTGTCACACCTCCATTTTCTCATTAAAATGCATATTATCCACAAAAACCACCACCGAGGTGCAACCTACTGAATACATGTCCCCTCCACCTATTCCACTTAACGTATATCTGGGAGGGCCAAACCTCTGCTCCTTAACACATTTATTAATTTGACACATTGGCCCCTTTATCTACCAAGACCCTTATCACCTTACAACCTATGGTTCCTAATAACCAGCAGTCCACCTTTGAATGCGTTATTACCATTTGAAAATTTAGATGAGACGAGACGGCGGTTCCTGAACCCACGTCCCTGTTTAACACCTCTCTATTCGCGAAAGGTTTCCTGGCCTTACATTCCCTAGCTGTGTGCCCTATCTTATGGCAAATGCCACACTGAGGCTGACTATAATTCTTCACAATTTGCCCCTGATGGTCACACCTAAAACGCCGTAATTTTGTGGAGGAAACACTGCATTGTTCCTAACTCGTGTCACTGCATCAATTTCTTCGTAAACTCTAGCAATAGTAACATCTTCAGACAATGACTTCAGAAACTTGCTCTTCAACCAATGGGAAGTTTCTGATGGTAATCCATGCAAAAAGACATCTAAGACTCTATTCTCAGCTTCCTGTAGAATGATTCCATTATCCTCCTCGTTCTCTGTTAATGGCTATGTATTCACGTTAATCTTCCTAATTTTATCCATTAAACTTTCCAGTGAATCATTTTGATTCTGGCTCACTGCATTTATTTTCTTCCTATAATATCTACAGCTATTCTGATTTTGAACCATTTAAGCAATTTAAATCATCAGCTGTCAATGCATTTCACAATTCCTCATGATACAACACATGCACTTTAGCTTCTCCTATCAGTCATAATTTTGTCATTTGCAACAATTGTTCATTCATCCATAACCCTAAATTAGATGCTGCTAACAAATCGCCGAAGAAAGCTGCAACATCCTCCCCAGGTTTGCCAGAGAATGGAGTCACAAGGGAAGCTGCAGAAGAATCAAGGGTGGGTGGAACCGTGTCCGTTTGCCAAACATAACTTAATTGCTCATTTAAAACATTGTTATCACTCTTCAGCCGTCCTACCTGATTTATCAAACTTTGAATAGCCTCTGTCGTGGAAACTCCTTGTGCCTCTTCCCCTGTACAGTTCTTCTTATCCATCCTGACTACTCCCTATTACTGTCAAAAAATATTACTACACTTACTATTACTGCTGTAACAAAACAGATCAGTAATTCACCAACTTGCATATCAAAATGGCACATTAACCAAAATACAAACATTCTTTCCTATTAAAACATGACTACAGCTATCATGTATCCAAATGCTTTTAACAACCAAAACAACTTTCCCGATACAGGACTTAAATACTGTTGTTTACCTTACCGTATAACAAAACATTATTACTCACGTTCCTAGCCCCTAATAACATTGACAGCTTGCCCCACTCATAACTCCTACCATGTCGAGTTTTCTGACACCAAATTGTAGGAAAAAGTGTAGGGTAGTTGGGAAGGAACTAGAACTGCTATTGATAATATTTGTCAGGCACGACTAGGGTGACTGTAAGAAACAGGGAATGTGTTTCGACTCGGGGTGGAAGCATGAATGAAACAGCATTTACTTAAGACAACATTTATTGATAGGCATTGTACAAATTGTAACCTGGCTTCCGCAGCCTCCAGCGGTCTTTCTGTGTGAGCACTGGTGCTGATGCAGTGGGACAGAGCGTCAGCATGCGTCCTCTGTGGCGGCCGTATGCCAGTCAGTGTGTTTTCAGGCCAGGAGTGTTTGCTCCACCTTCCACACTAGTGGTGCCATGTTCCTGCCCCCAGAAGCATGCAGCGTGTATTGACTATCTCCTGTCTTCCCCTTGCAGTGTTGTGCTAGATGGTGCTCTGGCTGGGACTCGGTTAGGCACCCTCTGCTTTGTCGTCTTCAGCTGATCTCCTCACAGAGGGCACCTGCTTTGTCATCTTCAGCTGATCTCCTCACAGAGGGCACCAGTGCAGACTGCTCCTCCAGGTGTGCACTTCTCCTGGAGGTAAGTAGTGGGCTACTAGCCTTTTCTGCTGGCACACCAATTGTTGGGACCCTAAGAAGTCCCTCGTGATTGACAGCTAGGCGGCAGTTGTTGGGCATAGCTGTGAGCCAGCCATCTCTCCTCTGATGTACGCAGTGTTAAACCCCATTGGTGCCATGCCTCGCCATTAGCCTCTCGGTGTCTGCCGCCTCCCACATTGGCAGACCCCAACAGTCTTCACTGATTGTCAACAAACTCCACCTTTGCTGTTTCTCAGCGAACTCCACCTCTGCTGTTCATCGACGATCTCTACCAACCCTTGCTTCTTGGCCAGTATTTATTCTGATGGTGGCCCTCTTCTGCCAATTGTCTTCCGGGCGACAACCTCTGTAACTCATTTGCGTTTAACATGTTGTCACATACAGCATATGCTGGCTGTGTATTCCCATTTACTGTTTTGACGGCCACACATGCCCAAGTCCACTGCTTCCTTCCAGCTCTAATGTCTGTGATGCAACAATCTCGCTTGGTCACATACGAATGTTCCTGCCCAAAACTGCTCACTACTTTGTCAGTCCACCTGATTTCCAATCGCCATTATTATCCAATCTATAACTGTGATGCGCATGCTGAGGCAAGTGCTGCTCACTGTCTTGGTCTCTCCCCCCCCCTCCCCCGTGCCCCCTCAAGATGTACTCCATACTGCAGGGGAGGGGGGGGGGGGTTCTGTGCAGCAACCTATCAGCCTTCACATCTTTCCAACTAGAAATGCGTAGGTCCGGATGGATATGGTTCCTTGGATCCGCATCAGTTGCACTAGTGATGGATGTAACTCCAAGTGCAACTTTGGCACGCATCCTCGGACATGCATCCGTTGTGGGTCCAGGCCAGCAAATTGGTCAGGCTTGGCTCTGTGTGAACTAGCCTGGCAGTTCGCTGCACAACAGGTGGCGCTGGCACACAGGCATATTTTTTCTGATCGTCTACTGGTCTTGGGCTGAGTTGCCTTACTAACAGATGTGTTGCTGAAACAATTCAACAAACATGTTAATTTTGTTCAATATTCTGAATCTGTGTTGCCATTCATGCACAACTGTTCCATTTCTGTTGAAAGGTAAGATTATTACTGCAAGGTTATTCAGAATAACACTAACTGCTGAATGTGTGCCAAAAAAGTTGATAGTAACATTTGATTGCTCAGTTTTTGTGTATTTTATGGTATTGTTTTAAAGTGTCAATTTAATCACATGCTAAGTAGGAATGGACATTTCACTCATGTCTGTCATGCAAAAGTTACAAGTCAATTTGACCATTGCATATGGTATTATGGACACTAATCTTGGTTCAGTAATTTAATTACTGAACGAATTAAGCTTTTTAGCCATACATGCCTAATGTATGTGTGCCCCTGTTGGCTACATGTTTTAGAAGAGATTTATTTTTCTTGTTTTCGTAGATTTCATTATGCCACCACTGAAGAACAGTGAAGTGTGGAAACACTTTACAGTCCAAGATAATGAAGCTCAATGCCGATATTGTTGTCTGGATCTTTCATAAAATCCAAGAACTAAAACGGGAAATCGCATCAGATATATGAAAAGGAAACAGTATGACATTCCCCTACACCATGAAAAACTTCAAATAAAATTATCTAGCAATGAAGAATTTACCAATATCAGTAGCAATTCTAATGAAACTATTCACAATACTTTACCTGAATCTGTGCCATCCATTTCAGAACAAGTTTTACCACCCACTTCAGCAGTCTTCAACCCCTGCAGCAAATCAAATTTAATTAGAAATTATACACATAGTACAAGACTCCTGCCAATTCATTGTTCTAAGCAAATTGATAATCAGTTACTAAAAAATGATTGTAAAATAATACCATCCATTTAAAATTATAGAAGATCTAGAGTTCCGAAAACTGAATTTACTTTGTCCAGCCTATAAGATACCAACCAGAAAAACAGTACAGTATCTTGCAGTTTGTTGTATGCCATCTACAATGAATTAAGAGAAGAAACTCAAAATTTTTTGATGTGAGGAACAGACATGTCTTTAACTGCTTATGGATGGACATCACAAAATAATCAAATTTCTATGCAATGACAGCTCACTTCATTGATGAAAACACAACCTTGAAAATGTGCTGCTGGACTGTATTCATTATCAACCGGCACACAGCTGACAATATAGCAAAACTTCTTGAAGGTGTTGTGTCTGAGTGGAGTATACAGAATAAAGTTGTTGCCATAATTATGGATAAGGCTAGTAATATGTTGAAGGCTGTGACAATCACAGGGTGGAGACAAGTGAGGTGCTTTCACAATCCTTAAATTTGACAGTAAATAGTGGCCTGCAAAAAGAAGAAATGTAAAAAGTTGTGTCAAAAATCTAAAGTACTGTAGAATATTTTAAACGCAGTTCATATGAATTATCGAAGCTAGAGGATAAAAGTTATGCATTCTGATATTGAAACTGAAACAGGACTGTGTAACCCAATGGATTTCAACATATGATGTGATTATTAGAAATATTACAATGAAGACTGCTATAATTACTACTCTAGCCATTGAAAACCCACAAATAAACAATCTTTCTGTCGAGGAGTCGTAAACTATTTCAAAATGCAAAGAAGTTTTACCCTTTTTCTATGTTGTTATAGAGTCTCTTTGCTCATAAAAACGTTTCCTTGTCAAAAATACCCATTCATGTTTGTGCCATGCTTGACAAATTAAATGGATACTTAACACATTCAAAATCAGAGTTTTATTGAAGAACTGTGCCAGACAATTAAGTGCAAAATAAACGCAAGATCTGGTGACTTTGAAACAGACACTCCCGAAACACCACCTTCATTACCTAGGTCGTGAATTACCTTTCCCTTCCATTCCCATCCTTTCTTCTTCCCTTCTCTCCCACCTGATGAAGGAACTGTGTTCCAAAAGCTTGTCCTTTTTGTCCCCTTTTTTTCTGTTTCTTCATTTGCGTAACTATCAGCGGTACAGCACAAAGGTAAGTACTGGCCAGCCAATCTATCTCGTTTGAACAATAATTTATCATCTCTGAGGAGAATTTTCATCATTAATCAAAATTAATTGCTCAGGCGACTTTGCTGGATCCAGGGATCAAGTCTCATGGTCTAGTGCCTAGAAATGCAGAAAAAGTAATAGGTGACCTCAAGCAGATGTGTGCTACAGTTAACTTAAATACTGACCAAAACCATCAACAGATTAGTGCAAAGAATGAAGAGTATCTCTCAGGTCAACTTTTATGTCACTTGTTGATTTGGGGAAAATTTGATCAACAAGTAAGAAATTTGATTGCTCCACAAATTTCTGCTGCATTGAGTGCTTTAGAAGTAGACAAATATCTTACTGAAGAACTCCTTGACAGGACTAGAGATACTCTTATCTGGTGGAATCAAGGAAAAGATATTTATCCACATCTCTATAAGGTGATGCGGAAACAGCTGTGTATCACTGCCACCTCTGTGCCATGTGAGAAAGTTTATTCCAAGCTACGCCAAATAATTAATGAGTTCCAGAGCAGACTGAAGCCTGAAAATGTATCTCAAATCATATTTCTTGCACAGAATTTAAAATGACTATACATGCTTGTGGATACATGTCTTAACTAATTGTGTAGATAGTTAATACTTGTAATTATTTTAAAATATTGATTGACTAGAAGTGTGTGTTTTACAGTAAGAACTTAGTTCACAAAGATTTAAGTTTTCTGCAAATAATTAGACAAATATTAATGTGATTTCGCTGACATGTATAGCAAATGATGACTGTGATCTTATAATGTGACAGTGTTCACGATTTCCTGGAAATAAAACATTTTATCACAGTTAACATGCTCTAGTTTTTACTCCATTACTATCTGTTAATAAGCTATTGCTGCATATTATATAACTCCTGTGTGACACAAATGCAATAAGAGAAGAATCACTTGATAGATATTCTTCAGTCACCAACTGTAACATTGTATCAGTGTAGGTCCAGTGGATGTGGATTCATTAACAGATATGGTCTGGACAGCTGCAGAACCAGACCCATACAGATCCAGAGGACACAGAACCTGGGTGCATGTCCGCTGAGCTGGATTCAGATCTGGACCTGACTTCTTTAAAATCTCAGACCTATCCATCTCCATTTCTAACTGGCTTCTTTGGGAGCCAGCATCACTGAGCTCTGCTGGTCTTGTTTGAGCTACCATATATTACTGTAGATAATACAATGACTGAATCATTAAAAAAAGGCCCCAAAATCCAATGTCGTCTTATACGATGGTACAAAAAAAAAAAAAATTAGATTGAAATTTAGTCTGAAATTTACATTGTGGAGGAAAGATTTACGAAAACAAAAGTCTGCATAATTTTTTTTTTTTTAATATTCACTTTATGAGCTTTATTAATTTACTGAGCGGACAAGGGTATATACAATAACCTGTATGCCATAAAGTAGGAATAGAATTAATTATTTAAAATGCATCTTGATTTCATTATGTCGCTTGTCAAAAATAATTTCTCGATATATCCAGAGTCATACTGAAACAATTAGTGTATGTTTATGTACAAAGCAGTGAAATAGTTAAACTATTTTGGAGCTACGTGCAACAATTGCGGTTTCCTTTGAAATCTTTTATCTCCTATTCTCGGGCAATTTCATGTGTTTTAATATGTGCATCAGCACAATTAAATGTCATCTCCGCAAAAGAAATTGCTTTTTTCATTAAACTTTGTGGTGCAAAATAAAAATGTGCTTCTGCATGATCGGATACAATGTAGCATTAGATGCACGAAAGTTAAAAATCAGACTACAAACACTGCAACAAAGGGTGAAATCCAGTGTACCAATCGCGAAAACTACTTATGACGTCTTCTAGTGGCATTTTTCAGAACTACCATTCACAAAATCATGGTTTATTCTTACTTCCATGTACACACCTATTTACAGTGGCTTCTAGAGGCATTTTTTGGAACTTCCTGAAGCTTTGCCTCTGAATCTAAGCCGCAGGCGTATATTTCTATACCAAAAAAAAGAAAAAAAAAAAAAAAGTGCAGCTTGCATTCGGGTAAATATGGTAACTTGGAGGTCATCTTATAGGCCAGATATATGCTTAAACTATAATATTATGATGAAAATTCATACCTCATCTTATCTGGAGGTCATTTTATCTGCGGAAATATACAGTAGTCATGTAGTAACTTGTGTTGTGTTAAGAATAAAGTTATGCAAGTATAAGTACATGTGGTCTTATTGGGGCTTAAACCCCTCTGTTAACCCATGGATATGTTGTTTGTGCATGGTCTTACCCACATTATGGTAGGTTGTGTAGGGCATCAGGCACTCTTAACTTCCCCTGCAGCTTCTGGCAATAATTGCAGGAGCTACCTCTTGTAGTTTCTGAATATAACCAAGGAAAATTTACAAGACATAAGAGACTGAACATAAATCAGTGGATAGAGTACCTCTTCACATTTGTAAAACTCGCACAGTAGGTGCACAATATAGGCTTGGTTTGTTATGTCGAAAACATCACAATGTGCTTGCAGTTCGTTGGCATGGTGTCTCCGGGAAAGCTACCAGCCAGCTTTGCAAATCTGGTAATTTGGTTGCCTACCAGCAGGCACCAACTAAGTCTTTACAGCAAGATGGAGATGAGGGTTACAATGAATCCTAAGAATAGCTGCAACTACATGTGCAATCTTAGTTTTAAGAATCCTGCAAACCATTGGTAGGCTTTTCTTCACCACTGTCAATGATGCACAATATGAAGCAAATTCAGACTGCATCTTTGACAACCTATTGTGGGACACATGTGTCCTTTTGGTAGTCAAAGGGTTAAACTTAGTACAGGATTCATCATGTTTTACATAATCTGGGCTGTAGTGGCAGCAGATAAAAGTCATGTATGCATGAGTTGTCCTTGAGTTATGTGTACATATGTTTGCTCTTTTTCTGATGCAGGCTGTGGGCAAAAATGTAGGTTGTGTGAATGTGATTGTGTACATTCTTATGTGCCTGTCTATGACTCGGCAATCATCTGTACAGTCAGGTGATAGCTATCTTCATTACTCAAATTCCATCTTTTTGAACTACATGATGTTCTTTACAGCATAAAAATTCTACTAATTTCCTTCATCAATTCAAGAATTTTATTAAGAATCATGACAATGATGCCATAATTTGCTTACAGTGATAAGGATTCTTGTATTTTTTCTGCCTCTACTAATAAATTTAAACCTGCTTCAGCTACAAGGTCTAAAATATTCTTATCGTATGTGGGTTATTGGAATAGGTGCTAAAGGCAGTTTTCAGAAAATGTGTTCAGAATTACTTCACAAAACTGTCTGTCATTACCACCTGCACTGAATCCAAAAATGTCCCACTCAATATTTAGTAGATTAAAGTCACTTTCAATGATCATGTTACATGATCAGGCTACTTCCATGCTAATGATTCTACAACTGTTACAGTGTCAAATGGTCAGTAAAACATTTTGCCTTTGTTGACAAATAATACAAGTCCATAGACAGGGTGTATACATGGACAGGGGAAAAAATAAATTAATTAAAAAATCACAAATTTGCCCCAGATTTGCTGGTTAAAAATACACTCCTTCCAGGTGAAATAAAATTTTCCTGTGATAAGTGAATAAACTTGAAGGCAGTATTCTAGAAATGGAAGACGAAGTGGAGGAAGATAAGATAGGAGGTATGATACTGCGAGAAGAATTTGACAGAGCACTGAGAGATTTGAGTTGAAACAAAGCCCCTGGAGTAGATGATATTCCATTCGATCTGCTGATATCGTTAGGAGAGCCAATCATGAAGAAGTTGTTCTACCTTGTATGCAAGATGTATGAGACATGGGAAATTTCCTCTGACTTCAAGAAGAAAATTATGATTCCAATTCCATTAAAAGCTAGTGCAGACAAATGTGAAAATTACAGAACTATCAGTTTAAGGAGTCATGGTTGCAAAATACTAACATGAATTATTTACAGACGGATGGAAAATTGTGGAATCCAACCATGGGGAAGATCAGTTTGGATTTAGGAGGAATGTAGGAACACAGGAGGCAATACTCACATTATGACTTATTTTCAAAGACAGATTAAGGACATGTAAACATATATTTTAAGCATTTGTAGATTTAGAGAAAGCTTTTAACAGTGGCAACTGGAATACACTCTTTCAAATTCTGAAGGCAGCAGTGGTAAAATAGAGGGAGCAAAGAGTTATATTCAACCTATACAAAAATCGAGACCATAGAAGTGCAGGAAAGGGGCACAGAGGTTAGAAAGAGAGTAAGTCATGGTTGTAGCCTTTCCTAAATGTTGTTCAATCTGTACATAGAGCAAACAGTGAAGGAATACAAGGAGAAATTTGGAGAGGGAATTAAAGTTCAGGGAGAAGACATAAAAACATGGAGTTTGCCGATTACATAGTAATTCTGTAAAATACTGCAAAGGATCTGGAAGAGCAATTGAATGGATTGGACAGAGTCTTGAAAGGAGGGTATAAGATGAACATTAACAAGAATGAAACAAGAGTAATGGAATGTAGCATCAGAAAAACAGGTGTTGCTGAACGAATTAGATTAGGTAAGGAGGCAATAAAAGTAGTAGATGAGTTTTGTTATTTGGGTAGCAAAATAACTTCCGATTGCTGCAGTAAAGATGATATAAAATGCAGAATGGCTGTGGGAAGAAAAGCATTTCTGAAGAAGCGAAATTGACAGTCACGATACCGCAGTTGACAATGAAAAGAGTTGCAGTCACAAACACAGATGACCGGTTAAACTGTGAAGTGCTTGTTGATAGTAAAATGTTTATCAGGCCCACCAAAGAAATTTACTTATCAGTTGCTATCATAAGCATTACCAGTGGTCAAGGAGAGATTTGGATCACTAACTATCATGAGTAGTCACAACTTATTCCCAAAGGAATGTGTAACAGGACAGCTGAAACAATCCAGGACGGTGAGCTTAACGTTATCAATGAAGACCCATTTTCTGCTGTTAGTACAGACAACACGCTGGAGGAAACAACCATGGAACTGCCAATAGGGCCCAAACTGACCAAGGAACAACACCAGCGGGTGTTAGGTATACTATGCCGATTTTCAGGTGCATTCACACCTCAGCAGGGGAAAAGACAGACGAAACGGCCCACGATAAGGCACTGTATCAATACTGGGGATCATCCACCAATTAGCCAGCGTTCGTATAGAGAGTCGCCAGCTGAAAGACGGATAATTCAGGAGTAAGTGGAGAAGATGTAGCAAGATGACATTATTCAACCTTCAGAGAGTCCTTGGTCGTCTCTGGTGGTCCTCCTAAAGAAGAAGGATGGCACGTGGTGATTCTGTGTCAACTATCAGCGGCTGAACAAAATCACAAACAAAGATATCTACCCATTGCCGCGCATTGACAACATCTTAGATTGCTTGAAAGGAGCTACATACTTCTAAACTATGGATGTGCAGACAGGTTACTGCCAAATCGAGGTTGACGAAGCTGAGAGGGAGAAGATGGCTTTTATTACACCTGACGGCCTCTTTGAATTCAAAGTAATGCCATTTGAATTATGTAATGGTCTGGCCACATTCGAACGCATGATGGACAACTTGCTTCGACACCTTAAGTGGACGAAGTGTCTTTGCTATTTATATAACATTGTCATTTTCTTGAAAATATTTGAAGAACATCTGAGTCACCTGTGAACTGTTTTGAAGTGTGTTCAGACTGCAGGACTCCACCTCAATCCAAATAAGTGCCTCTTCGTCACCAAAGAGCTAAAAATCATGGGGCACCTAGTCAGCGGAGATGGTGTCCAGCCTGATCCAGATAAAATAAGGGCAGTCACAGAATTTCCAACTCCTCAGCACATTTGTGATGTGAGAAGTTTTCTCAGGCTGTGCTCATACTACCGACGTTTCATAAAAGGATTTTGTAACAAGGCACGTCCATTACAAGAACTTCTGTAGGGAGACGCCAAGTTATACTGGGATGAGACAAAAGAAAGACCTTTCCATGCACTTAAGGAGGCTCTAACTTCCGCACCAGTGCTAGCCGTGTATGATGAGAATGCAGAAACAGGACTTCACACCAGTGGTTATGGGATTGGTGCAGTGCTTGTACAAGTTCAGGAAGGTGCTGAAAAAGTGATAGCCTATGCATCAAGAGTACTCTCAAAGTCTGAGATAAACTACTCTACAACTGAAAAAGAATGTCTCGCAGTTATCTGGGCTATCAACAAGTTCCAGCCATATTTATTCGGCAAACCATTTACCGTTGTGACAGACCACCATTCTTTGGGTTGGCTGACTAACTTGAAGGATCCATCAGATCTACTAGCAAGATGGGTACTAAGACTCCAAGAGTACGATGTCACAGTGGTATTCAAGAACGGGCACAACCAGAAGGATGCCGACTGCCTTTCAAGGAATCCATTAGTGGAACACAACAGCATGAATGAAATTTCAGCCCTCACTGAATTAGATGACGTTACAGCTGAACAGAGGGAAGATCCAACACTATTAAAAACGATAGAGGCCTTGGAGAGCTCCTGGCCTTGGAGAGTTCCAACTTATAAATGGAACATTGTATAAGAATAACTACGATCCACAGGGCCCCAAATGGCTACTGGTCGTTCCAGCTCATCTCCAGCCAGCTATTCTCAAATATTTCCACGATGCTCCAATATCCGGTCATCTGGGATTCGTGAAGACCCCTAGACAGAATCAGATGGAGGTATTACTGGAAAGGTCTCTAGCGATCTGTCAAGCACTATGTGAATCACTGTAAAGAGTGCCAGCGACGGAAGCATGTGCTGAAATTACCTCCAGGGCATCTTGTACTGATTCCGCCGGCAGCAGCTCCATTCCACCGAGTTGGGAATGATCTTTTAGGGAGGTTCCCGAAGTCAACAACTGGTAACCGTTGGATAATAGTCTGCACTGACTACCTCACACGCTACGCTGTCACCAAACCTATGCTGACTGCAGAAGCTCCAGAGATCGCAAAATTCCTTGTAGAAGACATTATTTTGAAGCATGGAGCAACACGTGTCTTGATATCTGATCGTGGAAAAGTATTCCAGTCAAAACTAGTATAAGAAGTAATGTCATGGTGTGACATTGTCCACAGAATGACAACTGCATACCATCCTCAGACAAATGGTTTTACGGAACGTTTTAACAAGACATTAGCCAATATGCTGTCGATGTACATTGATGTTGAGCAGAAGGATTGGGATACAATTCTGCCAGTCATGACATTTGCTTACAATACCACAAGACAAGACACCACAGGCTTGACGCCATTTTTCCTGCTCCATGGCCGTGAAGCTGAGACGACAATGGATACGCTGTTCCCTTTCCAACCGGACGACAATCAGGATGACTATGTTAAACAGTTCATCACCAGTTTCGAAGAAGCAAGACAGCAGGCTCACATACGGACACTAGACTCCCAGGAGAAGGACTGTCAGTGGTATAACGACAAGCACCGACCTGTTGTGTACAGCCCAGGAGATCTTGTATGGATTTTTACCCCTATACGGAAGGTTGGAGTGACAGAAAAGTTATTGAAGCGATGCTTTGGTCCGTAGTCATACGCCGCCTATCAGACGTCACATATGAAGTTGAGGATTATGGGCCGTTGTCGAAATGACAAAAGCGAAGAGAGATTGTTCACATCCTGCACATGAAGCCTTACTACGATCCTGAAGAGCAAAGAGCAGGTAGACAACAATGGCTTCTTGTTCAAGGACACGACAGGAACGTCTATCGTCGATAATCATGGAGAAAGAAAGGATGCCCATGAACTGCCATACAGAGGACCTATGACAAGGTCAAGATCCAGGACACTGCAGCTAGCTCCACAGGGAACATAACAGCGGGTCACTGTTTTTCCAGGAGAGGGAGCAATGCCGCGAGAGACCATGTACACCGACTGCCAGCGTGGCGCAGGGTATAGCGTCACGGACTGCGCTGCTGAAGGTCACCGGTTCAATTCCGCCCCCCGGCAAAAATTTATTTCTTTGTAATTAATAATTCCAGAGTGCTCTACATCTTTCTTATGTTAACTTGTAAATTCTACTTGTTTCTTATGTTAACTGTTCTTCTAATTTCTGGTAAATTCTGTCTGTGTATAAATAGCAGAGCACAATGCCCGAGAGGCGGTCAGTGCGGCATGTATGTTGAGTTCGTAATAAACGTGCTTTGAGTATAAGTGCTGTGTTCAGTTGCCTTCGAAGTCAAGCCTACTTCCATTGAAACACGAGAATATTACTAAAATTTTTCATTTTATATTTAATTGAAAAATCATGAATTAAAGAGAAGTATTGTTTGTAAACAGATTTTAATATTTCACCAAAGAAACAGACAAAGAGATCCTAAAATTTTTGTCTAAATATCATGTTCTTTGTTATTACTATTATTCTGCATGATGTTGATTAATTAACTCAATGTCTTGTCATTGTAAGTCAATATCCATAACTGTCATAACAATCATGATGTACAGCATAAGGATTTACTAATAAAAATAGAAGCTCACTGTAGCACCATGCAAGTCACTGTATGCCAGAGTTTGGGCAAGCCAAATTCTGTAAAAGATGGTACTGTGATTTGTCGATAAGTTTTGATGTCTTAAGTTTGTAATACTTATCTAGTGCTGGATGTACATGAATGTTGTTTTTGTATAAAAAAGTTGTGTATAATGAGCTGTAAATGAACTATGTTACTACCTCCACAAATAAATTGAAGAAAGGAATCAAACTCAGTGTTATGTACAGTAATGCAAGAAACCTTCAACATCATACTGCACTTCAGGCAACAAACTATGAATTTTTTGCAATTTATATATGTAACTATATAACAAAATTATGAACAGAATGTATACATTATTTTTAAATGTAAATTCTAAAGATAACGTGATTATGTAATAGGCAGGGGTGGCATGTTAGCCACTCTTCCATTGAAACACATGTGAAATGCTCTTTATCATAGTATTCTACCTGTTGTGGCATAACCATTCGCCACATCACTGGCAGTTCGTGCAATTTGTCATGCCAGTAGAAGACTGGCATACCACTGCCACGACGAGGAGTATAAAGCAGTGTAGCAGAGGTTAAGGTGAAGTCTAGTGAATACAGTCATCAGTACTGGAGCCGTATAGCAGTCTACGTATCTGTCTACAGTGAGCCAGGTCAAGCAAGAACACTACATCTACATCTACATTCTGTTCATACTCTGCAATCCACCGTAAGGTGTGTGGCAGAGGGTACACTTAACCACTACTAGGCATTTCCTTTCCTATTCCACTCCTGAATAGAATGAGGAAAAAAGAATGCCTATATGCCTCCGTACAAGCCCTAATTTCTCTTATCCTGTCTTTGTGATCACAACACGAAATGTAAGTAGGCGACAGGCAGATCGTACTACACTCAGCTTCAAATCCCGGCACTCTAAATTTCATCAACAGAAATTCACAAAAAGAACGGTGTCTTTCCTCCAGCGATCCCCATTTGAGTTCCTGGAGAATTTCCGTGACACTCACACATTGGTCTTCCTTTAAACTGATCTGCTGCGAGTCCCAAACACTTGAACAGTATTCAAGACGTGTTCGTACAACGTTTTATATGCAGTCTCCTTTACAGATGAAGTACATCTTCCCAAAATTCCCCCAATAAAGCAAAGTCAGTTGTCCGCCTTACTCATAACTGTCAAATGTTCGTTCCATTTCATATCACTCTGCAATGTTATGCCTAGATGTGTGACTGATGCGACTTCATCAAGAAGCTCACTGCTAATACTGTATTTGAACATTATGGGATTGTTTTTCCTACTCATGCACATCATTTTACATTTTTCTACATTGAGAGCTAGCTGCCATTCTTCAAACCAACAAACAATTTTCTCTAAGCCATCCTGTATGCTGTTACAGTCAATACACCACAGCATCATCTGCAAACAGTGGCAAATTACAAGGTACTCTGTCCATCAAGTCATTTATATAGACAGAAAATAATAGCAGTCCTATCACACACCCTTGGGGCATACTTGACAATACACTCATCTCTGATGAAAACTCGCCATCGAGAACAACGTACTGCATCCTGTTACTTAGGAAGTCTTCCATCCAGTCACAAATCTGTGAACCTATTCCAGAAGCTTGTATCTTCCTTAGCGGTCTGCAGTGTGACATCGCATCAAACACCTTTTTGAAGTCGAGAAAAGCACAATCCACCTGTTGCCCTTCATCCCTGGCTGGCCCCCAAGATGTCATGTGAGAAAAGGGCAAGTTGAGTTTCACATGAAAGATGTTTTCTAAACCCATGTTGATTCATAGAAAGAAGCTTTTCTGTCTCAAGGAAATTTACTATATTTGAACTGAGAATATGCTTCAAAATTTTACAGGAAACTGATGTCAATGATATTGGCCTGTAATTATGTATGTCAGTTCAGAAGTCATCTGCGCTTTTTTCCAATCACTAGGAACTTTACGCTGAATTAAAAATTCGTGAAAAATGCAAGCTAAATAAGTGGCCAATGCCACAGAATACTCTATGTAAAACCGAACTGGTAATCCATCAGGACCAGGATACTTTTTTGTATTTAGCTCTCTCAGCTGCTTCTCTACACTGGAAATATCTATTACTATGTCTTCCACTTCAGACTTAGTACATTGATCAAATGATGGTACATTTGTGCGATCCTCCTGCATGAAAGATTTCTTAAACATTAAATTTAGAACTTCAGCTTTCTGTTTGCTTTCTTCTATTACTGCCCTGGATAGTGGGCTTTGACCTGCTTATCGATTTTACACAGGACCAGAATTTTGTCAGGTTCTCGGAAAGATCTTTTGCTAAGGTATGGCTGTGATAATTATTGTATGCTTCGTACATTGATCTTTTTGTAGACTCACGAATCTCTACTAACTTTTGCCTGTCATTATTTTTTGAACCAAGAGTGCAACAGTCTTTGCTTTCTCAGTAGCTTTCTAACGTTATTATTATACCATGGTGGATCTCTTGCATCCTTAATCGACTTTACAGGCACATATTTCTCTCGCCCTTTATCTACAATTCATTTAAATTTAGTCCACAATTCCTCTACATCCATTGTACCAGAACTAAGCAATGTCCATTCATTTTCTAATTGCGATCCTAACAACTGTTTATCAGCTCTTCCTAACAAAAACACACTCCTAGCCTTCTTGATTGGTTTATTAACTTCAGTCACTATCGATGCTATGATGATATCATGATCACTAACTCCTGTCTCTACACAGACATCATTAATGAGGTCAGGCTTGTTCGTATCTATAAGGTCTAAAATATTTCCATTGCGTGTGGGTTGTCAGTTTAACTGCTCAAGAGAGTTTTTGGAGAATGTGTTCAAAAGTAGCAAACAAGACTGCTTGACTGTACCACCTGAAATGTAACTAGAGAGGTCCCAATCTTTACTCTTAAGGTTGAGGTCTCCCCCGACTAATATTACATGCCTACTCACTACCTGGTGTAGACTTTCTTTGAATGACTCTAAAACTGTTACAGCAGCACTGGGGGCCGGTAAAAACACCCAAGTATTAACTTTACTTCTCTTAGACCTGTTATATGTGCCCAGAGAACTTCACAGTTACTTTCAACCTCGATGTCTAGAAACAATATCTATCAATATTCCACAACGATAAACACTACCCCTCCAGTTGTGTCCGATCTATCTTACCAATATACATTCCATGCCCCACTAAATATGTTTGAACTTGCCACATCATGATTTAAAACTATCTCAGCACAATAATTTCCATGCAACGCGGCAAATACAGGAACTTTGTTTTTAATACTTTGAAAGTACACAGCTAATATTTTGATAGTCAAATTTTTGAGCTGAATCCAGTCTGAATTCGCTGTCTGAATGTTGACAGGCAAGTGCTCATCAGAGCTAGCACCCAGCCTAAAAAACTCCACGTGCACTCCACAAGTTATCTGCTACCCAAGTAGCCACATCCTTAGTGTATTGCACCCCTTATCTATCTAGGGGCGTCGTACAATTCCCCACCCGATAACGCAGATCCAGAAATCTGCAGCCATGAGTGTCACAGAGTCGGCAAAGCTTCTGGTTCAGACCCTCCACTGAGCTCCAACCCAAAGGACCCCGATCAAACCTGGGAACAATGCTACAAATCGACAGCTCTGATTGCACCCCGTGTGGGAGGGCAGCAGCCTTCACCAATTCCACCAGCCGCCTGTAGGAACTGAGGATGTCCTCAGAACCCAAATGCCAAGTGCCATTGGTGCCAATGTGAGCCACGACTTGCAGTCGACCGCAGCCAGCATGCTCGATAGCCACCGGTGAAGCCACCTGCACATCTCAGATGAGGTCCCCTGGCAGACGCACCGAGTGCACATTGGACTTGTTTGTGGATCTTGACACTTTCTGCCTAAGGGGCTCCATCACGTGCCTAACATTGGAGCTCCCAATAACTAATAATCCCCTTAACCCCCCTCCCCCCCCCCCCCATGCACCTGCTCGGACCCTGCTTAAGGAATGGCCACACGTCCACTCACAGTAAGAACAGGCGTGGATAGACGACCAGCCTCCACATTTGCCTTTCACCTTGAGCGACGAAAATGCCATTCAACCCGCCACTCCCCTAGTGGAGAGGGTGGTCTAACCATGTCTGGTAGCAGGGACAGAAGGTGAAGCATGAGACACTTGAGGTGTCCCACTCGACACATCAGAATCCCCACTACCACTGCACCCTGAGACAGCAGCCTGAAGACAGCTAAGTGTAGCCAACAACACGCTTAGCTGTTCGTGAACTGAGGCCAACTCCTACTGCATCCACACACAGAAGGCACACATCCTATTCATACAATCGATACAATTAACTATAGAAAGTAGAAAACTAAATAATCAATTTTTAACTAGTATAGTACTTTAATAAAGGCAGCTGACTGAACAGTGGTCAGTGGTAAATAAGCTGTCAAAACAACGAAACTGTCTCTGGCTGTTTTCAAAATTAACAAGAAAATCTATGGAATACACTGTTATCAAACACATGGGTTTATAAGCTTTCATAAAGCAGAAACCGAAATAAGGAAGTGACAGTATCATGTTTGCAGCAGGCAAAAACTATAAACACAGTATTTGTCAAAATACATGAGAATAAACTCTTAAAACAGCAGCACAAATGAAATCTGTCAACTAGGTGAGAAGAAACCTCTTAAAAGCAGAAGCACTAACAAAATTTAAGAAATTAACTGGCAACAAAATTTCACACAAATTAAATTATGACACTTAGCACTCTGAGCGATGTGGCAGCGACAGCAGCTGGCATTGGACTGACTGATAACTCTAACTACTATGGACTGACTGAAGTAGATGTATTACAGAACCAATTTGTACCACAAGCACATCACACAAAAGTTGATTAATTTATATTATTTGTAATAAACGTGTCTGTGAACTAATTGCTTCTTTCAGTTGAAGACCTTGTCCACAATCCTAGCTAGCCAAGGCACACCTCCCAAACCTAGTGTTAGCAAAAGAACATTCCAAAGGAGTACACAAAATTACCAATGTGGATTTCTTATATTTCAACTGTTCCTTTGCACTTGAATAATGATTTTCAAAAGCAATGATACAATGAGTCATATTACAAGTATGCTGACTATTTATATTGTTTTTATTTGATGATGTAAACACCAAGCTCAAGCTCCACATATGTCTAGAGTTGTGAACACAGGCACTTCTGAACTTGGGCATGCACAGTGCTCTGTTCTTGTACTCTAAATTATTCCGGCCAGACAGTCTTTTCGCCTCATTGTTCATGATAAAATTTAGCTGACATATGACATACACTTGGATAATATTAAACAGTATAATGTTGATACAATAAAGAGATTGTTTCTATGATTTATTTGTCTTTTGTTACATTATATTTTGATTCATTTCACACCCACATGCCTTCTCCTCCTTGATGGTATCCAATGACACAACGAATAAATACATGAATTACCAAAACAATCAGTAAACAAATTGCATAATACTTTCAGCATCTTCCCAATAAAATGACATTAAACTCACAATACCATTTATAATATAAGGGCTGTATAACAAGTATAACTACTTTTTTTGATGACTTTATTGATAGAGATATAGTTACACACCTTAAATATAATTGCCTTCATTATTTATTACTGTGTCCTATTGTCTGAAAGGCTGTGTGTGTATTTCTGTTTATGTCCTACACTGAGCATCCTATGACATGAATAGCCATCTTTCATGTTGTACTGGATCACTCATAGTGATGCTTGAACTTTGGCAAAGGGATCATAATCACAGTGACTCATGTTGGATGACTACAGTGGATGTTCCAGAATCTTCCATTGCCAGTGGTACAATGCATGGGGCCACACTGCCGCTGGTCTCTTGGACCTCTTGCACAGCTGGTAATGGAACGTTCTGGATCATTCAATCTGCTCACGTGACATGAGTCCCTACGATTACAATCTGTTTAATGAATTTAAAGAACCACTGCAAGGGATCTGGTACACCACCAGAGATGATGTTATCCATGTCATAGGGTGATCAATTGGGTCATCAACAGAAATAGATGTGCAAATGTTATATAACACTTTCTGGACATTTTTGCAAAAGGTCATAACTGACGGGATCAGCTACACTGAGGAGTGTAATTATAAGTACCTACCTCTGTCAATAAGTCCATTTCAGAAACAAAAAATAGTTGTCATTATTTTTTTGTGTGGCCCTTGTACGATTGAGAACAGGCAGTAAAAATAGGCAAAAGTCATCACCATCATCTTCAGTAAAACAAAGTGAGAGATATTTTTCTATTTAAAATATGCCACTTCTTGATTATTTTATTCATGCATGTTCCATCAACCAGGATGACTTCAAACACTGGGGAGATTTTGGACAGTATAGTTTGCCTTCCCTTTGTTGCTGCATAGCAACAAATTACCACTCATTTCCACATCTGTGCAGTACTTATTTTATGCAAGAGATTGTACTTTGCACTTTCTCCAAGTTGTATTCTGGGTCAATTGTTTTCTGATGTAATAATCTGATAAACAGTGTCATTGTATAAAGTTCACACTGTCTTAAGGAGCATAAACTTTCTGTTTTTGTGACCAGAGTAAAAATATTATAGTGTCAGTAGCCAAAGAGATCAGTAGGCTCTGTCTCTGTGAAACATTCAGTACAAATTTGCCAAGAATTTTGTGTGATGCTAGAAAATAATGTGGGTTTTTACAAACTTGTGTACTGTTTCGGGTGATTTTGGACAATTCCAAGAATATATACAAGCAAGAAAAGTTCTCAATTTCTGTGAAATTATGACCCAGAAATGTTAAACAAAGCAGTTCGTGATATTCAGTGTGGTTAATTAACATAAAAAGTAAGTGATTTGCATTGTTTCCTAAGGTCAACCTTACAAAATAATTTTAAAAAATACCTTAAAAAGTTGGAAACATTCAGTGGTAAATGAGGAAGAAGAAAAAAAATGTTGAAGCAGGGTGTCTTAGGGCTGCACACTGGGGATTTCCTTTCAATAAATAATTAGTGAAAGGCCACCTTAACAAATCCAGCCAAAATGAAAAGAATTGTCCTAACAATTTACCAAGAGAAGAATGAGTGCATTTATGCCTAAAGTTCTAAATATCTATGTGTTTGCCTCTGTGAAAATATTAAAAGAGCTTTCATGGAAATGAACAGACATACAGTTAAAATATATTTTTCCAGGGTAAAGGCAATGCTGGAAAATCTCATACCTACTAACATAAATAACTACAATTAAAGTCACTAGAATCAAATACAAAGAAAGTACAATTTAAAAAAGTCAATTTGTGATTGTGTGCAAATTCACCCCACAAACATTGAAACTTGGGGCAGAGATTAAAAATACACATGTCCAAATTCACCAGAGACCATAGAGTGATTTTGGACACTATTTGTCTGACTCAGGCAAACATAGGTACACAGAAATCATCCATTTGATGGGAGATATTATACAACTATAAAACTGATGAACTTGACATAGTTTCTCTCAACGAAGAGGATCACTACTCATTAAACCATCTGTAGGAGTGTGCAGCTACCATCTGGAACATTTCTACTAATTGAGTATATTTACAACTCACTGCAAAGATGTGGCGACAAGCTGACACACACACATAAAAAAGACACACACATACAACACTTGCAGCTATTGGCCATGGCCTTCTTCAGAAAATAGAACATTCATGCAATCACACAGGCACACGACACAGTGAAGTGCTGCAGCTGGAGGTGATGGTTGTATGACTGTGTTGTGTGCCTGTGAGATTGCATGAATGTTCTATTTCCTGAAGAAGGCCATGGCCGATAGCTGAAAGTGTTATATATATGTGTGTGTTTTGTATGTTCCTGTCTTTGCAGTGAGTTGTAAATTGTCCTTATTACTATAATGCCAATTCCATTGTTAGAATTGAGTTTGTTTTTGTTATCAGTCAACATTACTGTTATTGTGTAGTTCATAACACATTGTTGGCCCACCTCAATTCATGTTGCCTGCCATAACTGTGGTGACTAGAGTCATAACTGGACTCGGCAGCGCTAGCAGCACTCTTTGTCACCCACGCCAGTCTCTGCCCTCGTGGGCCAGTGGCGATTGGACTGTCCTGAATGACTCTTCCTCCTCCTGCCTGAGCCAGTGCTTAGACACACTGGACCACTTGAGCAATGGGCCGGCTCATGAATGGTTTGGCTTGAGGAATGTTAGCTAATCTCTCTGGGCATTTTGAGAGTTAAGTCCAAGTTCACCTGTTGTTTTGTGCGCTGCTGTTGTTCCAGTGGCTATCATTTGCATTGTGTTTGCAATTTAATTGAGTCTGATGTGTGTTTACAAGTGATTTTGTTTATGGTGGTGTCATGCCCTTTCGCGTTCTGGTTGCTGTTCCTCAGGTGCAGTCATATACTTTACAGTTTGGCATTTTCCCCTCTGTCCGAGTTACCTGTACTCGAACAGTTGTAGTTAACAGGTTTTCTTTCTCCATATTATTGGTGTTTCCTCTTGGTCCATTTCGCCATTTAGCATTGCTTTTGAATGGCTGGTTCAGGTTTTGAAGTTTCTGTAGAATAAACTGTGTAATCTTTTGTCACCTGTGGCTGCCGTCTGACCGAAATTGGAACTTGTTTGACCCTTGGCAGTGTGCTATATTGTTTATGTTTTGCAGGGCAAGTACAAACAAGCCAGCACTGAGCTAATGGTATATTGTAACCTACCTGTTTAAATTTGAATGCCTTGTTACAATTGCGCCAGTTTCAAAGTACGATAAATCAGTGATATCTTTCATCTATTAAAACAAAATCTCTAATCCCTTGTCATTTGAAGAATTTATTGCTCACATGTCATATACCTTTTATATCGGGTTCATGTTCACCAGCTAAATTTTGATTCTGTTTTAAGTCTTAGTTTTATCTTCCTCTTACAAGCTTATGTTTTATGTATTGTTCAAAATGTAATTCTAGTTTTAAACTTAGCTCTAGCTGTATTGATAGTGATTATTGTAAGTTGGTCCACTCTGTATTTAAAGTTACCTGGCCTTTGTTTGATCAATTATGTTATCTTAAATCAGGCCATTAAATATCCTCCTGATTTCATGACAATTTATATCTTATTTAATGTAAAGTCCATTTTTGGCGTTCTTGTTGTTTAATTGCTATCTTTGGGTCTAAGTATTTACTTATTCATCATCATAAATGATTGTCAGGAGATTACTTGTATTTTTTGCTGTTATAAAAGATGCCTACTGCCATAGCATAATTTCTAGTTTTAAAAATTGTCGTAAATTTGTCAGTGTTCAATCTCTAATCATAACAGCCATAATTATTGTAAACTGATTCTTTCACACACGCTGCTAAGCCCTTCAGGTTTTTGGCTTTCCTTTTTCTTAATTGATTGTCATGTTTTTACTGTTATTAAAGTGCTTACCTATTTAATTCTCAAGCTTTGGTATGTGTGTTCTCTTAAATTAAATTAAATTTCTCTTTTGGCTATTTTGAGTCAGATTCTACAGTCAGACAGATTCTTTGAACTTCCTGAAACAACTTCTGGGGGCAAAAATTGCCTATAATTATACATGATATATTTTTCTAAATTCTTATACATGACAGTCAACAATATAAATTAAGTGTAAGTGGAAATAGATCTTTATTTCTTGACTGATTGATTGTAAATGCAGTTCAAGAAAGCTCTTTCAATGAGATATACTACCACAAACTGAATCATTATATCATTTTAGCAACTTAATAATTTTCATAATATTGTTGCAAAAGAGGCACTAGAAGAGAGCCACAGAGTGTTGTAGCAACTAGAGTGTTGGACTCTTGAAGCAAAGGATGCTGGGTTTGAGACCCACCACGATTGACCATTTTAATTTGAAAATAGTGTTCTAGTACCTTGTAGATATACTGAGTAATAATGTTGCACAATATTTTGTTCATTTATACCAAAACACAAAAATTCATCTCTCACAACCGTTAGTTGCTTCATCAAGAAAAGAGGAAGGAAAGAGGGGGGAAAAAGGAAAGGATGCAGATTTAAAGGGAGTGGATGAGGAGTCATTCCAATCCCGGGAGTGGAAGGACTTACCTTAGGGGAAAAAAGGACAGGTAAACATACACACACATATACATGCAAACACACCACACACACACACACACACACACACACACACACACACAGCTTCTTGCTGGAGTTCATCTATTGTGTGTTCTTGAATGTGTGACAAGTGCTGAACAAATCATCACTGTGTTGAAACCAGTGTTTTTAAATCTACTAACTACAACCTGTGTAATGTTATTCTGGTGGAAGTGCTGGGTAAAGTAACTTCGGGCTGTACACATCCTTGTCAGCACAGTGACTACTGTCAGCCCTAGAGAAAGCTGTTGTTTATATGGTATAATAATGTCGGCCCTCCCAGCATTAACTCAACAATACAATGTCAGTTGGTAGGCAACTGAAGATCGGGATACCACCCGCTGAGTAACTGAAGAACTGGATACCGGTTGTGTTATGTCCACATCCAATCCACACAGACATGTTATGAACTAACCTATGTGAGGTAGGACAATGTTGAGGTTAATTACAGTGATTAGGCTAACAAACCATGTGACACATGGTGTAGACAATTGCCAGACTAATTGAGATGTCATGATCCATTATTTCAATTTGTGTATATTTTGCTTATGTAGGATAATATTATTAGGACAGTGGAAAATATGGTGAAATAATTTATTAGAAAGACCTTTGTGCAAGACATGTCAGTTTTATGAGACTAAGATCCTGCAATTGTTGATTTAACAAAAGTAGTTCTAGAACATTCTATAAACTTCCATTATAGACATTTGCATATAAATCATATGGTCTAAATAACTACATGTTGTGCTCAAAGGACACTGTAACATAACTTACCAAATCATTTTGTAGCCCAAGGATCTATTAGTAAAGAAATCAATTAATTACATGTAATATCTTTCTGTAATTAAGCAAATGAAAATCAATGGTAAACATCAATGAATATTCTGTGATTACATGTTAGTAACTGACTTCATCATTTCTGTAATTAGTTAAATAACAAAATGTTATTCATATTGTTATGGTAAACAAGTTTTTTTTTTATTTCACAAAGAAAGTAAGAAGATATGTGCAATCTTATGTTGACGACTGACTAGTAACTAAGTATTTCTTGTAACTGTTATTAATTCCACAACTTTTAATTGTGAGTAATATTTTGTATGGCAACTAATAACAGTTGTGCTGATGTTGGAAGTAGTTGAGTTATCGATGTGATGGTTGATCTGGAACATTGTGGACTGAGTTCTTAGTTTGGTGGATGGTATTGTGTAAAGAAATAAACAGTTACTTCAAATAGTGCATTCTTTGAAGATCATCTTCTCCTACAATATTGCTCAGAAATTGCCAGCCTGTTGTTCGTCTATCTTGCGTGTGAGCAGATTACATCCATAACTGAAAACTAGATGAGTATCATTTTGTTCAAATGTGATACATATATAATTTTAATCTCACATAATATTCTGCTAATTGTCATTAAACACTTATAAGAGTGAGAATCCAGAGTTTGAACCAAACTCTACTGAGTGTAAGACATGAGAGACTGATGAAGAGGAATGCTAACAAGACACCAATGGTTTGCCAACATGTGAGACATCCTTCATTGTTCTCCAGTGATAAAAGTACAGATCCAAACAAATAGTTAAAGGGGTTCAAACTTGAAACCGGGACTCGAACCTGGGCCCTTGGGTTTTTGTGGGCAGTGCTCTTCCACTGACCTGTCCCGGTATGACTCACAGTCTGCCCTCACAACTTTACTTCTGCCAGTACCTTACCTCCTTCTTTCCAAACTCCACAGAAGCTCTCCTGCGAACCTTCGTGAACCTGCAGGTTCACAGGAGAGCTTCTGTGAAGTTTGAAAAGGAGGAGGCGAGGTAGAAATAAAGTTGTGAGGGCAGATCATGAATCCTGTCGGGACAGCTCAGTGGTAGAGTGCTTGTCTGCAAAAGGCAAAGGTCCCAGATTCGAGTCTGCCCTCAAGATTGGCACACAATCTGCCCTCGAGATTGGCACACAATTTTAATCTGACAATTTTCATATCAGTGCACACTCTGCTGCAGAGTGAAAGTTTCATTCTGGTTACAAACTTATCTCTGACTTCAATAATTTTAATGAGACAGTACACCCAGAAAATGTACATTTCTATTTGGATGGGACCACCAAACAATGCTACAAAAACAGCAAGGACAATCTGACAAGTTGGGCGGTATTCCAGACAGAACTGCAAAAATTTTTTGAAGATAAAAAAAAACCCCAGAAAATCAGAGCACAGTGTCAAAGTGAAACTACAAAATCATCTTGGGCCTGTGTAAGATATTCATGATGTAATAAGGGAGGAAGAGGAACAAATACTAGCTCCAATCACTCACGATCCGGTTCCATAAAAAATGGTAAAACTGTTGAGGCCAAGGCAGGTTCATGCAACAATGCAACATTATGATCCTCTATGCCCCAAGGAAGACTGTTTGGAGGACCCACAACAACCAGCCAGTATGTTTTCACTGTGGATGACCAGGTCATGTGGTGCATTACTGATAGGAGCAACTTGGGATGAGGTTCTGGCTTTTGTAATGTTCCCCACCTTTTTCTTGGTGCATGGTTGTGAAGCAACAACAACAATAGGCACTGTGTTTCCAGTTCAGGATGTTGACATGCACAACAATTACATCAGTAAATTACTAACCAGGGCTGAGGAGGCTCAGCAGTTAGCTTAACTCTACATGCTATAGGCTCAGAATACGATTTGTCAAATGTATGGCCCAAGCCAACACCTTATTTTATTCCAGCAAGGTGACCTCGTCTGTATCATCATTTCTGTTTGGAAGGTTGGGCTCTCTGAGAAGCAACTGAAATGTTACTTTCTGCCATACAAATTCACAAAATAGCTACCTGACATTACTTACAAAGTCAAAGATTGTGATCCCAACATGAGATGACGAAAGGTTAGTGCCACAGTCCAAGTCCTGTGACTGAAGCCATACAGAGATTCCACAGCTCAGTATTAATTTGAAGTTCCAACAAGACTCAACAAGCTAAAAGGGAATAAAAGCATTTATGTCAACACAAATCTGACAGAATCCACTATTAAAATGAGCACCAGCCATTGGAAGCTGTAGTACACAGGCCTGACAACTCATACCTAGCATTGGTTGTTGTTGTTTTGGAGTTTTATGGGGCTTAAATAGCAGGGTCATCAGTCCCCTTTGCCATCGGGAGCTGCAGTATGCAGGGCGGATGACTTGTTCTTGCAGCAAGAAGTTGTGAACATTGAGGGACTGTTCTCCTACAGAGGGAGCAATGTTGCAAAAGAGGCACTAGAAGAGAGCCATAGTGTGGTGTAGTCGCTAAAAGTGTTGCACTCTGAAATAAAGGGTCCTGGGTTTGAGGCCCAACCATGTTTGTACCTTCTAGATGTAATGAGCACTAATGTCCCAGAAGTTTCTGGGTAAGACTCCAGCTGGAGTTCATCTTTGTTGTAGTACGTGTGTGACAAGTGCTGAATAAAGCAATGCTGAGTTTAAGCCAGTGTTTCTTAATCTACCAGCTACATCCTACTACATCACTACATGACAGTATAAATGAGCTAATGTCTATTGGTGGTCCCATCTTGATTAAACATAGTAGATATAGAGACATACTAGGTATAGAGACACCACTCAAGGGGAAAAAAATGTGTTGAGTTGCCAACATGTACCCAACAAACCTCCACAACATCCTAGTTCATCCCTATGCCATTCCTACTCTCTAGCTCTTGCCACAGCGATCATGTCCATCTGGAAAACCCAGGTGAAATACTTGACCAATCCACCCACCCTACACTTTCTACTCCACCCCAGTCACAGGCTTAACCTGCCCCATCAGAGGCCAGATCAACTTTGAAAATATCCATGCAACTCTGCTGCAATCTTGTGCAGATTTTTATGTTGATATGATCATGAACCCGTTGTGCACCAGAATGAATGGCTAATGCAAAACTGTAGCTAAGAGCAAAGAGGCCTACTCTGTGGCTCAAAATTCTGCAGAAAATAGCATACTTGATTTTAATGGCTGCCTCACAACCAAAATAATCTGGATCCTCCCCTCCTCCGGCAACTTTTTGGCACCATGCAGATGTTAAGTATCCTTACAACTGGACCTCCACTCTTGAATCACCGTGACTACAACCTCCAATAATTTTCTGCCCATGCACAACCTCCACCCTTCCTCTGTCCTATTAATGCCTCACAATTAATGTTCTCATGTCACTTTCATTGTCCACTGCTATCCTCCACCCTTCCTCTGTCCTATTACCCCCTCACAATTTAGGCCCTCATGTCATTGTCCACTGCTCTCTATCAGCTTGGACACCAGTGTGTCGAGTGCCTAGTCTATACACCTGCCACCCCTCCCTCTCCTATGCCTAGCCAGCTAACTAGTTGTCCCTCTAGATTCCCTAAATGCTAATTACCTGTAGCAAACCCCTCTTCCTGCCTCCCGCCTTACTTTCATTCACCTACTTCACCTCACCCCCTTCCCGTAAAACCCTTTCCAAACCCCAAACAGTCTATTATCAAATGCAGTGTTGATACAAGGTGCATTTTTTAATTAACATCTGTTTGAACAAAAGTACACAACGAAAGGTTATTTCAAAAAAGTAAATTTATTTTCAGAAAGTACATACTTCCCTCTATTTCTCGGCAAAATTGCCATGTTTGTTCAAACACTTATCATGCCTCTCAACCAATTTTAAAATACACTCTTCATGCAATCTTGCCACCTGTTTGATAACCACGAGTTCACTGCCTTTTTGTAAAGCACTGATTTCAACATGTCAAGAAAATCATTTGAGAGAACTGTTATTGTGAAGTTCCTGTTCTCACAAATCCTTGTTTCAGCTGAAACCTCCAAATCGTCTATAATCAAATATGGGTGACTGGAGTGACCCTCATCATGGACGTTGTCACAGTCATTTTTCAATTCTTGTACCCACTTATGCACTTTCCTTTACTCATAACAGTATCAATGTACACTTCACAAATATGTCGATGAATTTCTGCAGCAGACAGGTTCCTTGGTGACAAAAACCATATCACTGAGTGAACCTCACATGTGGTGGGCGGGTTGATAGCCTTACACATTTTGAAAGCACAGAACAGAACTGTACAGATTAACTACAGAGGTGAAACTGAGCACAGTTGTTCCTGAGGCATGCCAGTACATGATGCATGTGCTCATTTCAGTATGTGTGCGAACTACTAGTGTCTACAACAAAATGGAACTTACTTAAAAATGCGCTGCATACATGTGTCCATCCTGGCACCCTCTATCTAAAAAAAATGGTAATTCAAAAGCTATCACTTGTTCTTTTTTGTGCACCTGCCAGCAATTCCTCTCCTTTTCAGTGAATGATCTCTCTAATCCAATGTTTAATTTTTTAAATCATAATTTTCCAACTAAATCAATGACAGAGGATAGGAAGCAACTCACTGTAAAGATGAAAGCTGAGCTGCAGACAGCCATGTGAAATAGAAAATCACATTCATATGACTAAAAATTTTTCATCATAAAAAGAAACATGTACATTCACACAATCACTCACCCATAACTCAAGCACACAGAAACACTAGAGCAGCCAGGGATGGTGGTCATGTGTGCTTGAGTTATGCCAAAGTGATTGTGTGAATGTACACATTTCTTTTTTTGATGAAGGCCATATGTTTAAGTTGGGTGATTGTTTATTATATGTGCCTGTGTACAGCACAGCAATTGTCTTTATGGTGAGTTGCTTTCTATCTTCTATTATTGATATTGCAGTCTGGAGTTTACACTGTTAGATCTTTCCAACTATAATTAAATACCTGCATTTCATTGTTTTCACTGTTAGAGCATGATCATATGTTTGGTCCTCATTGTTTCAATATTTCATCAGGTTTGTTACAAATATTATTTGGCAACTCAGTTTTAGTTGTCTCATTTTTGTTGTTTTATGTCTATCACATTTCGGGCAGTTTTTTCTTTATTTGTGTAGACCAGTGCTTTTGTGTGTTTAATGTTTTTCTTTTTCTTTAATTAGTTGGAGTTCTTTCTCAGTAGCAAGACAGTTTCATATTAGCTGTCAGTGATCCTTTTTCCATGTTTCTATTTAATCTATCCTCATCTGCTTTTAATGAGACAATGGGATTAAAAGAACTGTTAAGAATGTGTTTAAAAAACTAATACTTTATATTTACTTTATAAATCTCTTCTTGGTGCTGTTCTCTTAAGTTCTTATCTGAACATTTAAATGAATTAAGATTCTATTTTTTCATTAGACTCCAGTGACTAATATTGTCAGGTTTTTTTTTCATTTAAACCATTTATTACTGGTTTTACATCTAGATTATTAATGGTAGATGGGGTTATACTAATTGTATATAAATGTTGCATGGTGCAGCTGTTGGGCATCAACAACTCTTTGGTCTCAATCAGTTCTAAAAAACAATCAAGAATGAAAATCATAACATACATTTATTCCATAATTAGATTAGATTAGATTAATACTTGTTCCATAGATCATGAATACGACACTTCGTAATGACGTGGAACATGGCAGTTAAATGAATTGTGTCTATACATAATATGACACTCAATATTTTAATTTTTTTTATTTCTTTATTTTTTAAGTTTTTCTTAAAGTACTAACTATTATCTAGAAATTCATCTAATGTGTAGAAGGAATTCCCATTCAGAAATTCTCTTAATTTATTTTTAAATGCTAGTTGGCTATCTGTCAGAATTTTGATACTACTAGGTAAGTGACCAAAGACTTTTGTGGCAGAATAATTAACCCCTTTCTGTGACAGAGCTAAATTTAACCTTGAATAGTGTATGTCACCCTTTCTCCTAGTGTTGTAGCTATGCACACTGCATAGCAGTTAAGTTTGAATAACACTGTTACTTCATTACTAACTATTGATAATGATTTACTGCAGGTGGCCTGTGAAGTGAGAATGTATTAGGTTACCTGTTTCCAGTTTCACAGTTGTGACATTGTTCAACACATCACAAATTGTAGTTCCTGATATTTAACAATGACTTTTCTATGTATGATCACTCATGTTCTCTATTACTATTTCTGCTATAGTTTATATCAACTTGTATCCATCTTGATGTATCAGTTCAGTTTCAACAACAATGGAATGCAATTGTGACAAGTATTTGCGACTTCATTCAAGAAGCAAAACTGCTCTTTGTCTGGTGCTGTTTCAACTATATATCATCATTGGCAGAATGAATAATAACTCAGCCAGAATAGATGTTTATGGCAAGCATTCAAATTCAGATCACATGGATGTGATAAAATCATTCATATCGATAAGTGAATAGTACTCTCTCTCTCTCTCTCTCTCTCTCTCTCTCTCTCAAACAACTTTCCAAGCATTAACACATTTCACAGGTCACTTCATTCAAAACTTGTCACATTTACAAATGTATTCATTTTGTACATTAAAAAAGTGATTCTGTCTTCATACTCTTGTGGGAAGTATTCTCAGTTGCATGTGTAACTGAAAGTGCAAAACAACCTTTGTCTACATTTCCAAGTATTACCTAATTATTCATCTAAAGTGCAGAAAAAATAAGCAATATCAATGCACTCCACATTTGACTTAAAAATTCTAGTTGGGTACAATCATAACTCAAAGAGTTACATGGTTGGACAAAATAATATAAACACATAGCAGAGATAACAATTATTTATTAGTAAGGAATTGGGCTAGCATTGGCTTTCAGAACAGTACAACTCTTTGAGGTTGCTTTGTTCCATAGAAAAATTGTGTAGTTAATGTGGCATTTGCATAATGATTGACCTTGGGGGAGCTCGGGCTTCAGCGATATCTTCAAAGGCATTTTTTTAACCCACTTGAGCATTCTTTTGCCTTTAGCAGACCTACTTCAAACTACTACTTCTCCTGGACATTGCAGACTTACTTCAAACTACTACTTCTTATGGACATTGCAATACATGCTAAAATAGGATAATCTCCAACTGTTTCAAACTTCTAATCTGATCAAGGGCTACGACAACCATCTTGCTAGAATGGTACATTTGAACAAAATTATCCTTTAACAACTTTGACATTTTACAAATAAACGCCAATAAGAGAGCATTGATCTACTCGGTCTGACGGTCTGACCTCTGCAAACCCAAATCTTTTCAAAACAGCACTTGTCTTCTCTGAGGTACAACAATTGTTCCTTTTTCTCCTTGGTCCACACCCATCGCCAAGAACAGGGCTGCGGACACAGAATATTTGCCCGATCCACCGCAGCATCCACACCACTCTCAATACACGCACCTAAAGATATACCTCTTTCAGCAATAGCTACTGTTCATAACATATAAAACATTTTTATCTTAATTTATAAACATGTAATTGCTATTTGTAGTGTAGATCATCATTTGATGGTTCGGAAAAATCATTCATGATATCACTTTTTAAGTGATATGTTCCATTACAAGGTACAGATTCATAAAGTGAATGTTATCCATTCTTGTACCAAAATGTCCACCAATTACTTCAACAATGTTGCAGCAGTACATTTGGACCTCACAATCTAAAACTACCCATAACAGTTCAATTATGTTGACACATGGTAACTTTGCTGTCCAAGGGAGATGTTTCATAATCTTCTGATGCTGTACAAAGCATTGTACATTGAAATTTTTTGACTCTCTGTGTGTGGGAGGAGGGGGGAGAGGTGCATTATCATTTAGGAATATAGCAGTGTTAGTTAACAATATGTTAGTCACAGTAAGCATACTGTTGCCGAGGCTGGTGAGATATTCTTTCACAATTATATGACCTCTGAGGGTAATGACAGAAACAGTTGAATACCATGATACAGATGCCAAAATAATGACAGCACTCCCTAATTCTTGATTGTAGGAAGCCAGCACTGCACAATGGCCAGTCCTAGTAATGGGCGGCACTCCGTTCAAACATACGCGCTGTGAGTTACCACAGGAAGAATCCGCAGGACTTTAAGCATCATTTTGTCGCTGTGGATGAAACATGGATACATTACTATAGTCCTGAGATCAAAGAACAATCTAAACTATTGGTTACCAAGGGAGAATCTGCATCAAAAAAGACAAAGGCCAGTCCTTTAGCCGGAAAGGTTATGGTGACGGTCTTTTGAAATTCACAAGGGATAATCCTCGTCGACTATCTGGAACGTAGTAAAACTATTGCAGATGCATATTATTCATGGTTATTGCACCATATGAAAATCTAGATGCATGAAAAAACAACACTGGTGATTGGCCTACAAAAAAGGCCTTTTCCATCATGAGAATGCACCATACCTCGGCAGTTGTGGTCACAAAATTATAGGAAATAGGATTCCAACACATTTCACATCCCCTCTATTTTGTAGACTTGGCTCCCTCAGACTACTATTTGTTCACCAATTTGAAGAAATGGCTGGCAGAATGAACATTTCATTCAAATGAGGAGGTGATTGCAGAAATTAATAGCTATTTTGCAGGCTTGGACAATTCCTATTATTTGTAAGGGATCAACAAATTAGAACAGCGATGGACAAAGTGTATCAGTATAAAAGGAGACTATGTCAAAAAATAAAAGTGGTTTTCCCCAAACACGTTAGTAGTTTTTATTTGTGCATGGATTTTTCAAATGCACCTCATATGTCGTCTGGCCACAACTGTTCTTAATGCTCATCGATAATTTTCAGTTAACTTTGTGTTTTGCTTGATACTTCTCTTTGCCAATGATATTGTAAGTTTCTTTTGGGATTTTTGATGCATAGACCCAGTCGTTTGTAGGAAGCAATGTAAATGATGCTTCATCTGACCGTACCACATACTTCTAGTCATCAAGTTACGATCATGGCACAACTTACTTTGCAGCTTTGCAACGGCTTCCATTTATTAAGGGTTTAGCAAGTGCTACCGTTCCATGAATGTTAACCTCCAGCTGTACTGTTTACATTGAAACAGTATTACTTAAATGAGTCTTGATTTTTTCAGTTACTCTTGCCAGGTAGTTTTAGAAGGGGTGTTTGAAAAGTCCATGCAAAGTCCGATCGATGGCACCACCAGTGTGTATTGAGGTCATGTTTAGTTAGTAGCACCGTTGGAAAGAATGCACCCCAAGTTTCAGCCATGCTGGTTTATTTCTTTGTGTTTGGTATTCATGTGAATCAAGAAAGTCGAGTGATTGTCAAAGAATGGACAAAAAAGAATTTCGTGTGGTGATTAAACGTTACTTTCAGAAAGGCAAAACGCCTCAGCAGACTAAAGAGAAGCTTGATAAACATTATGGTGACTCTGCACCTTCGATTAGAACAGTTTATATAGTGGTTTCACAATTTTCTGAGTGGCCATATGGGCACAAGTGACATTGAACGTTTAGGCCTCCCTGTGGAGCTTACACCTCCAGATATCATTGATAAAATCCATGATATGGTGACCGATGACAGAAGAGTTAAGGTGTGTGAGATTACTAGTGCTGTGGAAATCTCAAATGAATGGGTACATAATATTATGCATAAACATTTGGACATGAGAAAGCTATCTGCATGACGGATGCCGCGATTGCTCACACTTGAGCAAAAACGGAATCATTTGAACTGTTGCAAGGGAAGTTTGCAGCTGCGGGAAGTGTTATAATGAGTAACACACCTGTGCAGTCTATGTAAGCTGCGAACAGTACAAAAGTCTTGAAATGTCTCATTCGGGGTCTGAGGACCTACGATGCAAGCGGTTCCCACTCCAGTCCATGCGAACAGCAAAAAGTACAGTCACAGCACAAACTAGTTCATAAACACTGATGAAATCATACTGGATAGAAGCGGCTGCAACTGGGTCCAGCAGCTCTCTTTAACGGTCGCGCGGCTGGCAGGGTGCAGCGTGATAGCCCAGCCAGCGCCACAGAACAGCCTGTCGTGGTAACGGGCGGTGCGCCGTTCAAACATACGCGCCAAATGTTACCACATTCCTCCCCCTTCATGGTGTAATCTCCAGGAGTGCCAAATGCACCCATGCTACAACCATGGGGGATGCATTGTCTATATCTGGCTGCCAGCTTCGGGCTGGCATTATCCCATAAGGCCGATAGTGTCCTGAGCTTACTTGCTCGCGATCACCAGGGATGAGGGTGCACCATACGATCCCAGCACTGGAGATAAAAAAAAATGGTAGTAGTACTCAAAGGTTGGTTCACTTCCATTTCGGGTGTCATGGTGTCCATAACTTTGGTAGCGGTGGCACCCCCCTCCTCCCCACCCCTGCACCTCACCGATCGGGTGCCAAAGGTACAGACAAGGGTGCAGGAGATGGCATTGCCCATGATCCTGAGGGTGTGACCACTGGAACTGGTGCCGGTGCAGGAGAAGGAGAAGGCATTGTACAGCTTACGGTGCTCGGGTGGGCACGGCGCTCAATGCAAGGGCCGGCCAAACCGAAGATGTTGGCATGTAGCAAGTCGGCGGAACATGCCCTAGAGGCGGCGAGGGCAGAGGTCGTGATTGCAGATCTGCTGGTAATCACAGGTTAGTAGTTTTTATTTTTGCATGGAATTTTCAAATGCACCTCATATGTTGTCTGGCCACAACTGTTCTTAATGCTCATTGATCATTTTCAGTTAACTTTGGGTTTTGCCCACAACTTCTCTTTGCCAATGATATTCTAACAATGGAACTCATGGTTGACATTCAAGAATATAATAAAACAGTTTACAACTCACCAAAAAGACATAACCAAGAACAGCAACAAGCATATAGAAAAACACACAACCTACAACACTTAGCCTCCTTCAGAATAAAGAGCATTCACAGATGCACACTTCCCAGTCACTCAACCATTATTTCTGGTTGCCACACTCCGAATCACACTCTACGGTGAGGGAAGCACCCCCCCCCCCCCCCGCCACTCACACACTAAAGTGAACGAATATGGGATAGCTGAGGCAGGAACTGTTGGCTGTGGAGAAAAAGGGTGTTATCGTAGGTTGATGCCTGGATAATTTCAGGATCAGAGAATGTACTGTAAGAATAACTCCCAACTGTGTAATTCAGAAAAGCTGTTAGAGGGTGGGAGGAGCCAGATGGCCCAGGTTGTAGAGCAGCTGTTGAAATCAAGCATATGCTCCACTGCATGTTATGCCACAAAGTGGTCTACCTTGATCTTGGTCACAGTTTGTCGGTGGCCATTCATTCTCATAATCAGCTGGTTAGGTGGTCATACTGATATAGAAAGCTGTGCAGTGATGGCAGCACAGTTGGTAAATTAGATGGCTGCTGTGATGGGACTAGAACAGGCAGTATTGGGTGGGTGGATTGCTCAGGTCTTGCAGCAGGGTACCCCTGTCCCTTATATACTACACCTCTCCCATTAAAATTAGCAGACACACCATTAAAAAAATCATGTTTTTAATCTAACAAAAAAGGAAAAAACACACACAACTTTTACATATCATTCTTATAGGTACAGTAATTTGTCCGATTGTGAAATCTTTTGAATACTCCAGCATCAGAGAACTACATCAAAACTTGGATACCACCAGGAAGATCCTTTTTCAGCACCTTTGTCCCTTCTGGCTCTTGCTAAGTTCAGTACACACTTTGCAGATGCATGATGGCTGCAACTTTTTCTCAGTAGGTGATATTTTTTGGCAAAATTTCAGCCACTCAGTTTGCTTGATCCAAGAACTGGAGAAGGATGAGTATCTTGATGTACATTACCTTGCGCTGCATAAGAATTCCCTAACTGTACAAGGAACTGGGGCAGGGTACACTTCTTTGTTTCACTTATATTCCTTGATTACTTGTATATTATGAATGTCTTCTTGATGCTCATTACAAATAATTGGAAGAACAATTTCTTCCACCACTTGGAACTGCTTTCTCTTGAATGGATAATACAAATGTTCAGATGTTTGTTAAGCTTATGGGACTTATCTACGGGGTCATCAGTCCCTAAACTTACAGACTACTTATGAACTACTTACTAACTAGGACGGCACAAATATCCATGCCCGAGGGGGGATTCGAACCCCCGACCGTAGTGGCCGTGCTGACCATGACTGGAGCGCCTCAGTCACCTCGGCCACCACGGCCGGCATGGATAATACACATTCATTTGGTCTGATTTATCTTCTTCCACTTTGTGAGTACTAAAATCCAGAACCATATCAGGTTTTGTTTTAAGCACTGCCCTTCTCACTACTGCACTATTATATCTGTTGTTGAAGCACAGTGGCATGCTGACATAAATCATTGTCCTTTTTCTTATTCTTGGCTTGACAACCATGCACTAGGAAAGACCATTCCTGTTAGGCATAATCAAACACAGCAGGTGATATATAATACTGATCCGTGTACAGTGAAGAGCCAAAGAAAATAGTACACCCACCCAATATCCCCAGCAAGCAGAAGTGCCAAAATACAATGTAACATGAACTTGACTATGTCTAAAGCAGTGCTGGAGGAAATTGACACCATGCATTGTGAAGGACTGTCCATAAAATTGTAGGAGTACAAGGAGCTGGAGACCTCATCTGAACAGTAAATTGCAAGGTATCCCACATATTTTCAGTAATGTGTCCTGGGGCAACTCTGTAGCAATTCTGGATGTGTGGGGTGTCAAACTGTCCTTTTGGAATAGCCCAAGTACATCAGAAGGCACATTGGACTCCAAATGCACGACCCAAACCATTACAGAGCTTCCACCAAATTGAACAGCCCCCTGCTGACATGCATGGTCCATGAATTTATGGTATTGTCTCTATACCCACACACACCCATCTACTCAATACAATTGGAAAGGAGACTTATCAGATCAGGCAACATGGTTCTATCATTGACAGTCCAATGTCAGTGTGGAGGGGGCCCAAATGAGATTTAAAGTCATATGTTGTTCAGTTAGCAAGGGTCCATTAATGGGCCTTTGGCTTTTAAATCCCCCTTTTGGTGATGTTTCATTTAATGGTTCACACATTGACACTTGTTGATGGTCCAGCACTGAAAACCGTAGCAATTTGAAGAAGGGCTTTCCTTTTACCAAGTTGAACGATCCTCTTCGGTCATCATTCTTGCAGGATTATCTTCCAGCCTCAGTGATGTCAGAGATTTCTTGTTTTACCAAATTACCAATATTCACAGCACACTCTTAAAATGGTTGTCTAAGAAAATTGCTACCTCAAAGATGCTGTGTCCCATCTCTCATGCACTTATTATAACACCACGTTAAAACTCAAATCGTGATAATGTATCATTGTAGCAAAAGTAACCAATCTAAAACATGCATCAGACACCTGTTTTCTTTTGTGAGAATTGCTGACCTCAGCACTGTCCTCTGAGCATTTGCATATCTCTGTGATTGCATACGCATGCCTATATCTTTTTTGGGGGGCTATTCAATGTGTATTGTATAGCCTTTGTGTTAGGCTAGATTTCTAGAAGTCTATTAAAAATGTGACAACACTGGGTTCTTGTGCTTCTTTCCAAAGTATACCTCTGCTCTAAGTACACATCCAGTTGTAGCATCACAAACAGCACACAGCTTTATGCTGGTTTGTGTTTCACGTAAATGCCAAAATGTATTTGTCCTTCTAAAACTACACACGTCTTTTAATTGACAATCAGATTTCCTTAGAGAGCAAACAAAGAATAAAGAAATTTAGCATGTCGAAAATATGCAGAGCATGAGCACTTGGCAGAAAATAACACAATAAGAGACGAAAGCAGTGTTGGGTGTAACAGAGAGCAGGAAATACAAAGCCCTTTTGTTGTGTACAAATACAAAGAACATGACTCACTATGTGGTAGCACAATGCAAAGAAACATCCTTCTTCATTTTGCATGGTTACCAACAGATGGCAGGTCCACACTCCACGAGTCAGACTTGCTACTGTCTGCCTGACTAACTACTGCTGAACAACTCTGGCTCAGGTGCTGTCCCCAATGTGTTAAAACAATTTGGCAGACATTACCGGCATTCAGTTTCCTGTCTTAGCCGTAGCAATACTTCTGCAACTGCAAAAACTGTTGCTATCTCACTTGCTTCATTGCACTTTATACAGATAACAATAATAGTGACTACACCAGAACAAGGCTTCATACTAAAATACTACAATGCACATAAAGTAATCTAACTGTCAATATATAGTGAACAGCCTAAGAAGACTGTAATCCTCCTAGTAC
Source organism: Locusta migratoria (assembly GCA_026315105.1). Classification (NCBI taxonomy): domain Eukaryota; kingdom Metazoa; phylum Arthropoda; class Insecta; order Orthoptera; family Acrididae; genus Locusta; species Locusta migratoria. The sequence continues at coordinate 371,300,419 of CM048747.1, read as the reverse complement.
TAGCTGGGAGATGACCCCATGTACCACTGATTCTTTCGTAGAATACAGGAAAACCATTATCCTGCAATTAACTGGTCTTCCATTATGACTTTTTGCTTAAGGAATGCGATTAAAGCGGAACATGGTCAATATGACCCACCTTGTCTTATGTGCCCTTGACACCCACCTGGCACTACGAGGGTTAAGCATGTATAGAGAACACGTAGAGAACTTTGATGAGAACAGCAAATCATACAACAGTTTCCATACTCGATCCTTTGCTAAATACTTCAAAAATTTTGTTCCATAATACTAATGTCTTTTACAAAAACTCTTCCTCCTAAGTTTAAATGTTGTGAATGAAAAGGTTATAATGGTGATAAATCCATGGGTCAAACTAAGAAAAAAATTTTTTTTTTAAAGTGAATCATGAAAATTAGTTAACGATATCTGTAATGGAAAACTTATGAAATGATACAAGGGTGGTAACCAGTTAGTTAAAAAAAGTAGCAATGAGTGATAGAATTATAAATGAAAAAGTGATACATTTGTTCAAATTAATTCCAACTTCCCTCCAAATGTCTCTCTCATGCTTTCCTTACCTTACAACTGTCTCTTTCAGGATGTATAAAAATACTTCAGATTACATGTAGGGGACATGGAAATAATGGTATCTGCACACTAATTCAATCATAAGAAAAAATTTAATTGCAATGTAGTGTACATATCTTACATATAAAAATAATATTCTGTTCATTTATTTCATTTCTGTAATAAAAACAAGTAAACCCAATACACAATATAAAAACTTATTCTTCCCATTTTTGAATGATTTCTGAATCTAAGTGGCTTTGTTCAGGGCAAGGCGTTGAACTAGTTTCTGTTAATTTTGAAAGTGCAGCTTCAATCACTTGCTTGTTTATATCCACTTCTTCTGAATGTGTTTCCTGTAATAACAAAATTATTTTACCTATAAAAGGCATTTACAAATAAATAATGCAATTTAACATCACTATGTTCAATAAATCTGTAAGTATGAGCATGGACTGTCAAATAATTGCAAATATGCTAAAAGTAAATGAGGAGTCACAGTGCATATTGGGCTCCAAATGCTTAACAGTAAATTTTACAAGTTTATCTTGAAACTTACACACAATGTAATGAAGTCTTCACAAGATTAATTTCTTATGTTCTGCATATTTCTAAAAAATATCCGATTAAGCAACTGAAAAATGGTTACACATTATTCGCAACTGAAATAAGAACTTTCATCTGTACTGTTTCTTATAGCCCAATCTTCCACTTTTAAGCCCTCCGATTTTAAATCTCTGCCAGTAGTACACAGTAATCAATCTTTTCTTCTCATCCCGCAATATGTCAATAAGTCTCCACTGACCCAGGGATCTGGATGACTTTATTGTAACTTTCCAATTTTCCTAATTTGGCAAGCCCATTTCCTTCATCCCTTTTTCCCTTCTACCCAAAGAAGAAATCATGAAGCTCGCTTGTTTTCATCACCTTTATGTGTATGTTCACCTGCCGATGCTTCATAAGTAATTTTTTTGTCTATAAAATTATATTCAACAATATTCTTCAAGAACAAAATGACAGTTGCTCTTTGAAATAAGACCCTCTGTACAATTTTTAATTTTGTTACTATAAAATCCCATTCTCCTGTACTGTTCTTTCTATAAAGCAATCACTTCTCCACCCCAAAAATGTTGTTCATCCCTCATTAATTCACATCTAACCCTATTGTACTCCCTTAACTCCTCCTTCACCAGCACAAAAAGCACTATATTCACTATGACATATTCATTCTCTCTCTCTCTCTCTCTCTCTCTCTCTCTCTCTCTCTCTCTCTCTCTCTCTCTCACACACACACACATACATTGATATATTGCACACATTTTAAAAGTGCAGTTGTGTTTCACAAACTGCAATAAGCAACATCACATGCTTTCTAAAACTGAATATAATTTAAATGATGATGAAACTACTAACCTTCAAACATACATTTCTTAATGCCTCTTGGTACTGAGCTCTTGCTATTTGCAATGCTGACACCAGGGAGTGAAAATTTTTCTGTAAAAGATTTTAATTACAATATAAATACTATATAAAAAAAAGCAAACACAGCAGCTATCCACTCAGTATATAAGTTTAATATCAGAGATGTAAATGGAATGCAATAACAAGTTCTTCTATTACCACAGATGAGTTAGGTCATAATACACAAAAATAATGCTTGTTCAGACAGCATGGCACTCGGTATAGATTTTGTATTAGAGAAGGATATCCAAAATGAAACTGTAAATAAAATACTTTTACACAGCATACCAGCACATGTAACACAAGAAAACTCACTTGCATTAAATAATACTTCTTTCATATTTCAAAAGATTTGAGGGTCTTTCCTTGATTTCAAAAGGTATTATGCTTCCCTTAACCATAAGTTAAACTGCAGCTTTATTAGATTGAATAACTTTGAAAAAGTATGTGTGTTAAGGCTACTTGTTTGGAATCTTCAGTAAAATGTGAAGTGCCTTACCACAAAGCTGTCAGACAGCAAGTGAACACTCATTTTTATGATTTAGAGAAAAGTACACTAGGCAACATGGCATTACTAAGCTAAGTGTTTTATTGTCAAAATGTATTTGACCATACAAGATTAAATATAGTTGACAAGATCTTGATTTCAAGTGTTGTAGCTTCTTACTTGTTGGGAGGTGGGATATTGCCCATTCAGACTTGTAAAGACAACTGCAAAGATACTCTAAAGACAATTAGTACTGTATGCAGATTTAATTATTCTATGATTTGCCTAAATTACTTCAGGGGCTGGTGCCTTTGAAGTGGTCATGGCGTATTTCTTCCCAGGTCTCCTGCAGATGGTCTCATGTTTACACAGATATCAATAAGATCTTAAATTTTAACTTTTTTTCCTGTTCAACTAGTAAAAAAACTAATTTCTCCCTTTCCCTCATCCAATTGCCTTCACAATTCCTGTATAACTGGTCCTTGTAATGAGAAATATTCAGATTGAGATACTTCCCAATACTTTTAGAAGTGGTAGTCCACCACTCAGCCAAAACCTGCAGCACACTTACAAAACATCTTCCAATACTATGTACCAAAGGAAATAAATGGTACATATGAATGTAATGGTCTGGTTGGTATCCACCCACTACCTAGTGATATGAAAAGAACTACTTAAACTTTTAAGCACACTAGTGATTCTGAAGAGCAGCAATATCATCTACTAGCACAAATATAACAATGCAATATCTATTTGTATTGACAAAATGACCATACACTTGAGCATCAAAATTAATAGAGCAACGAATGTCAAACATTCTTTGTATTGATGGAGAACTTTGTCATGTCATAAAAATTGCTTGTACATTCTCATTCTCTCTCTCTCTCTCTCTCTCTCTCTCTCTCTCTCTCTCTCTCTCTCTGTGTGTGTGTGTGTGTGTGTGTGTGTGTGTGTGTGTGTCCCTGTTTTGCTTCTCCTCTCCCCCCCTTCCAAATGCATTCCTAAACTGCATCTCCTTCCACCCATATAGTATCTACATGCTCTGTAAAGTAGTGCTATATCCATCCCCACAACCACCTAGCATCAGAGGTGTGCAACGGGCCTGCGCTGCTCGCCCGGGCCCGTAGCCGCGCCTCCCGGGCGGGCCTGGCCACGCGCTGCCCGACCTGCCGGCACGAGCCGCAACGGACGGCGGCGGGCAGCGCGGGTACCCGAACTACCCGCCGAGTGCCGGTCCGCCCAGCCGCCCGTGCCGCTCTGCTGCTAGTTGTAGCCAGGGCACGCGCCTGCCAGCCGCTTCACGCTTAGCGGGAAACCCACTGTTGATTTTCACACTGTAAAATCTGTTAACGTTACAAACGACGACACATCGGTTTATGAACTTAGTTTATCCTTACAAGCTTTACTTTCCTTGTGAAATGATAACATGTTTGCTTTTCATTCAGCGTGAGTTTTTAATTTCATAATGTTTTTCACTCGATTCTGAAGAAACTGCGGGGTTAAAAAAATGATTTTTGGACATCTGATACTACAGCAACTTAGCTTTCTAACAAAACATTCAACTTTTCATTTACAAATCATGTATTGAAATGTTAGATAGCGGGCAGCTTACTGATCGATGTATTTTAGAACACACATTAAAGCGACTGTAATAGAGCTGTCTCAAATCATGAGTAATTGCGAGTTAATGAGCAGCATCAGTGATGCGATAGCAAGTATACGTATTCATCGCGTGTTCGAACAGCGTTTCTGTGGACATTTCGCTAAATTGCTTGATGTTTCCTTGCTGCTAAGAAAAAATAATTAAATAAACAAAAATAAAAATAAACGTTCAGTTGCAATCGAGGTCATTACAAACGATTAACTGGTAGAATGTTAGAAAGTACAGCTTACGCTTAACCACTCCAAGGGAAGTAAACTAATTACTGTTCATCGATACAGGCGTGTGGACCATTGTTGTTGTCTTATTTTAATTTATATTTTCCCCGTTTTACTTTGGCTGGGGGTAGCTGAAACCCCGAGGGAGTCACCACTATTAGAGAGGTGACATTCAAGGTCACAGTAATCAGTTTTGTATGCTGGACAGTCTTTCATGTATCTTGAAAACACTTGGGATTTTTCCTCACTGACTGAATTGTCAGTGTACTATCAGTTGCGAGGGAAAAAAATTAGACGTGCGCAGTAATGCACCTGGTAAAAGCAGAACATCCAATTTTGTGGTGCAAAAGCAAATCGGTAGCCGAATCGGCTCGCGCCGGAAATATTAAACATGTTGAAAGTCGTTGGCTTCGCGTTAGCCGGCTCCAGCAAATTTGTAGGTAGTTTTATACTTTGCTCGGTATTTACTTATACAGTGTTTCACTTTCACTTCATATTAAACTAAGTGATGGCTCTAACATAAAGAACAAGATTATTCCTTAAATGTCTTCCGTTCCTTGTTGCTAGTAAATCTACGTATTTTATGTATGTGACAAAAAATTATATGTCCTACGATGATATGATATTTAATTTTGTTCAAGGTTGTCCAACTAATTATCTAGCTAAAATTCTACCAAGGTAAACAGGAAATCTTTAAAAAGCCAGTAGTTTGCGAACTAGGTATTCGTCTGCTATTCTTTTTACGTTCCTAGAAACTGTCGAAGGATGAAGAAGAACGTCTTTGGCACTTGCAGTGGGGTACTGTGCTCCTTTCTCCATCAAAGCCTGTGCGAAGTCTCGAAATCCTTCTCCCGCAACTGTGCTGAAGGGCCGCAAATCTATTGCACACATTCTTACACATTTCTCCAGCACAAAAGATTTTGCTGACCCTGGAATATTGCTACAACCGTTCAAATCAGTATTCAGATAAGCTTTGAAGCTATTCAGGTGCCGTAACAGCATAGTGGTACTGCCATCACGGAACGACAATAATTTACGGCAGCCATTACACGCTGCAAACAGGTTTATTTTCATTACCTACAGTCAACATAAAAGTCTCCCATACAATGCTGTTTCCAGATATCTTTAAACGCTTGTAGATTCTCTCCGCGAGTTTCCTGGAAACGTCTTTTGTTTCTTCCTCGGATCATCTATTCCTTGCACTTTGGTACGATCTGTCCTGGTCCCTATTTACTTCAGACATAACAATCGATTATTTATAAATTGCTATGTAGGTAACATAAAAGGTGCGTGAAGCCTACGCTGTGAGTATTACAACGTCTTGCTCAGAACTGTCTGCATTCCGCCGCTCGCAACGCCGTCTGTAGCACTGTTGCACGGGCCCGGCGGGTACCCACTCGCCCGGCAAGTGTCGGGACTCGACGGCGCACTGCAGCTCGCTCGCTGTGTACAGCGGTGCAGTGGAGCCCGACTACCCGCGGTGCGGGCAGCAGAGCGCAGCGGCCGGACGCAGGCGAGCTTGGGCGGGTAAATGTGGTGCTCTGCACGGCTCTGCCTAGCATCCTTCCTGTCCCCCCTCCCATCCTTTACCAGACATCACCTTAGAGTGTTACTTGGAATGCAGCAGCCAGAGATGATAGTTGGGTGTTTGTGATGTGATCCTGTGTTTTTGTATGAAGACTTCTTCTGATGAAGGCTGTGGCCAAAAAACTAAGTTGTGTGTGTATGTGGCTGAAGTGTCTCGATGAGCACTTTTGTGGTGAGTTGCAAACTATCCTTATTCTATTGTTCAATTCCAACCTAGACTTTCAAGTGTTACAAAGATATCCAAGTATATTAAAAATTAAATGATGCAATCCTATAAGAAAGAATTTAAGAATTAAATTATGCAAACAAACAGAACAGTAAATTACGAGTTACTACTGCACTCTGCATTGGCTACAGTTGGCTAAATTAATTTTAAGAGGTATGTAACTACAATTATTTCATACTTTTTAATTCAAAAACATATTTTTCAATTACTATTGAAATAAAGAAAATTTACTCAAAAGCACTTCTCCAACCACTGCATTTGATTGTGGACTCCAGTCTGGAGACTGGTTTGATGCAGCTCTCCACACCTACTCTATCCTGAGCAAGCCATTTCATCTCCTCATAAGAGCAGAAACCCACATCCATTTCAATCTGTTACAGCATTTCTCTCTTGGTCTCCCTCTGCGGTTATACCATCCTTCTGATGCTAAATTCACAATTTATTGATGTGTAAGAATGTGTCCTACCAACTGATCCCTTATTTTAGTCAAGGTATGCAAAAAATTCCTTTTCTCCCCATTTCTGTTCAGTACCTCCTCATTAGTTATGTGATCTACCCACCTAATATTCAGCATTCTTCTGTAGCACCACATTTCAATATTTTCTATAGTTTTTGTGGTATCCGCTACCACGCCATCACCAGCCGACAACTCAGCAGCTGGCGCCACGTCAAGTAGATGGCCTGCAGTGCAAGCCACACAAGGAAGTAAGACATGCAGACTGAAGGCTTGACAGCCGGCCGCACGGTACATTTCAACTGGACCGCTAGAGGGCTAGTGTGGTGATATGGAAATGAGTCTACACTAGATGTCCACGGTGCCACTGCCTGGCGCACACCCAAACTATCAGAACCGAATATAGGCGGCTGCACCTGCCTGAGCAGCCCAGTGTACTCTCGCCTTCGCCAGTGATACCTTCGCTTGCAGGAAGACTGAGTTATTGATGTGCCAAACTTAGTGCTACGAGGACTTCAATAGTGGGCTGCCACTTCTGGCTCTAGATTCCTGGGGCATTTCTACGAGATTGGCATGGCGTACCAAGGAAGACCTACTGACGTATGACTTGTCTAAACTGTTCGTTTGTGAAAGTGCTGTGTAAATAAATTGTTGGAAGCTTGGATTTCACTTTTATTGTGTTATCATTATAACACTTTTCCTGTCTGAACTATTTATTGTCCATGTTTCACTAACATACATAGCAACACTCCACACACATAACTTCAGAAAACACTTCCTTACGTTTAAATTAATATTGTTTTAACAATTCTCTTTTTCAGAAACACTTTTCTCCCCATTTTAATTCTGCATTTTATATACTCTGTACTGTGACCATAATATGTTATTTTACAGCACAGGTAACAAAACTCATCTACAATTTATATTGTTTCATTGGCTAATCTAATTCCTTCAACAACTCCTGATTTTCTTAGACTGCATCTTGTTGTTCATCTTATATGATCCTTTCAAGACACTGTCCATTCTGTTCATTTGTTCTCCCAGGTACTTTGCTGCCTATGACAGAATTAGTGTCATCAGCAAAACCCAAGGTTTAATTCCTTCTCAAAAGTTCTACTTGCTTTTCTGAACAGCTTGCTCAATGTACAGACTGAACAACATTGGGGAAAGGCTACAACCCTGTCTTACTCCCTTCCCAGCTACTGCATCCCTTTCATGCCCTTCAACTCTAATAACTGCTGTCTGGTTTTTGTGCAAGTTGAATATAACCCTTCACTGCCAATATTTTGCCTCTTGATACCTTCAGAATTTGAAAGGGTGTATTCCAGTAAACATTGTCAAAAGCTTTCTCCAAATCTACAAAAGCTAGAAATGTAGGTTTGACTTTCATTAGCCTATCTTATAAGATAATTTGTACAGTGAGTATTTCTCACATTCCTACATTTCTTTTAAATCCAAACTAATCTTTCCAGGGGTCGGCTTCTACCAGCTTCTCCATTCTTTTGTAAATAATTTCTGTTAAAATTTTGTAACCATAACTTATTAAACTGATGGTTCTGTAATTTTCACACCTGTCTGTGCCTGCTTTCTTTGAAATAGGTATTATTACATTTTTCATGAAGTCTGAAGGTATTTCACCAGTCTCATACATCTTACACACCAGGTGAAACATTTTTATCATGGCTGGCTCTCCCAGAGACATCAGTAGCTCTGAGGTAACATGGTCTACTCCAGGTACCCTGTTTTGACTTAAATCTTGCGTGTTCTGTCAAATTTTCTTTCATTATAGTATCTCCTATCTCATCTTCACCTACTTCCTCTTCCATTTCTATACTATTGTCTCAAAGTTCATTTCCTATGTAGAGTCCCTCTACATTTTATATTGGCTCAAAGCTGGTTTTCAATCTGAGATCTTGATATTCATAAAGCCGATTTTCCTGTCTCCAAATGTCGCTCTTATTTTCCTGTAGTCAGTAGCTATCTTTCCCCTAGATATACATTCTAGTACAGAACTAAATTAGCCTCTCCTGCTTAGCCATTTTGCACTTCCTGTGAATATCATATTTTATGTACTAAGTTTTACCTGCTTCTTTTGCTGTTTTTTTATATTTTCTCCTTTCATCAATTAAATTCAGTATTTCCTGTGATATGCAAGGATTTTGTGTGTGCCTTGTCTTTCTACTTATTTGGTACTGTTGCCTTCACTATTTCCTCTCTCAGTGCTACCCATTCATCATCTATTGTGTTATTTTCCCCTGTATCAGTTAAATGTTGCCTAAAGCTCCTTCTTAAACTTAAGTACCTCTGGTTCCTTCAGTTTATCCAGGTCTCATCTCCTTAGTTTTCTCTCTTTCTGCAGTTTCTTTGATTTCAGTCTACAGTTCATAACCAATAAGATATAGTCAGAGTTTTACAACTGCCCTGGATATTCTTACAGTTTAAAACCTGGTTCCGAAATTTATGTCTAACTATTATAATTCTATCTGGTACCTTCCAGTGTCTCATGGTCTCTTCCAAGTATACAATTGTCTTTTGTGATTCTTAAACCAAGTGTTCATTATGAGTAAACTATAGTCCATGCAAAATTTTACCATTTATCTTCCTCTTTCATTCCTTTTCTGTAGTCCATATTCATCTACTATTTTTCCTTCCCTTCTTTTTCCTACTACTGAGTTCCAGACCCCGTAATAATCAAGCTTTCCTCTCCCTTAACTGTATAACTTCTTTTATCTCATCATACATTTTTTCAATCTCCTCATCATCGGCAGCACTAGTTGGCAAATAAAATTAATCCTGTACTCAACTGACCATAAACCCTGTTCCTCTTTCCACTGAACTACACTAATCCCCACTATATCTAACTTCAACCAATCCATTGACCTTCTTAAATTTTCTAACCTCCTATCCGATTAAGGAATCCAACATTCCATGCTCCGATCCGCAGACTGCCAGTGTCATCTTTCCTGATGACCACATCTTCCCGAGTAGTCCCTGCCCGGAGATCTGAATGTGGGACTATTTTACCTCCAGAATATTTTACCCAAGAGGATGGCATCTTCATACATTCCTACAGCAAAGCTGCATGTCCTTCGAAGAAGTAACAGCTGTAGTTTCCCCTTGCTTTCAGCTGTTCACAGTAACTGTACGTCAAAGCCACATTAGCTGATGTTACAAAGCCAGCTCAGTCAATCATCTAGACTGCTGCCTTTGCACCTACTGAAAACACTGCTGCCCCTGCAACTACTGAAATGGCCCTCCTCAGGAACCACAAATTTGTCTGGTCTCTCCACAGATACCCCTCCACTGTGGTTGCACCTGCGGTAAGGCTATTCGTATCATTGAGGCACCCAAGCCACCCCACCTCGGCAATGTCTGTGGTTCATGGAGATGGAGGTGGAGTATTTGATACCAAATTTAAATTTAAACTTTTGAACCAGTGTACATTTTCCTGCTTCTCTTAACTTACATGGGCTATATACGAGGATGATTCAAAATTAACTTCTGTCTACGCTCACTGGTTCCTTCATACGCTTGCTCTGGATGTCCCATAGAACACCTGCTTATTGGCAGCTTTTGGCACCATGGCACTAACCCAATTAGCCTGCTTTTTTCATAAAAAAAGGAAGTAGTAATATCTCCGTAGGTTGAAAACTTACAAAATTAATGATTTTCCTCCTAATACTGTGTAATAAAAAAAATACTAAATACATTTTTCAAACAAACATGAAATTTGTATTTGTAAAGTTTTTTAATACTGTAACCACGTGTGTTCCTTTCTAAATTCCTGTACCTTTCCTATTAATCCAAGCTACATTTGGTTAAACACATAGGTCGGCTTGTTTTCTCATACCATGTGTCACCTGAATGTTATTTGTTATGATGGTTTAATAAATGTGTTATATGACAAAAGTTATTACTTGTAAACTTTGTAAAATATGTATTTGAAGTGTGTGATACCTTTCACAATATACATATTAAAACAAAATGATAAAAAAAATGTTTTATTAAAAATCTTCTTACCTCAGTTCCATCATAATTAATGATTCCAATACAGCTCACAGGGACTTTTTTAAATGTTATTTTTCCAAGAATCCTTCTTTGCAATGCAAACACGTATGGTATCTCCTGATTCCGTGCACCTTCCTTAAGCTGTTCTACAATATCACATATTCCACCTAAAAAAAAAGTGAAGCTTACCTGAATGAACAGGAAACAGTAAATGCTTGGTTCAAAACATTGCACACACAACAAAGAAAATTATGTTATGTTTCTGTGTGTGTATTTCACAATTTTCTAGCAAACAGTCTCATTCCTGGTGAGAATCAATGTTCTTTTTCTGAAGAAACACTGGGAGATATGTACCACAAACTTTTAATATGAAAATATAAATTCTTTATAATGTTGGAGAACTCAAACATGGAGTTACAGTGTAATTCACAGACTTAAACTGACTTTTTTACGTCATTATAATCATAGCATGAACAATCTCGGTGCAGTCTGTGGTGAAAAAGTGTTACATTCAACTATTTAAAATGTTTCAAAGCAGCAGGCATGCATTCATTCTTGACAACTGAATCATTGGTAGGCAGGCAGTGAGTTTAATTTGTTGTTCTAGGTCACAGTGCATGGGATTTTTAGTGAATCATTCACTATTCCCTTCTTGTGTCCTGCCTTTTGTTGAAAGTTACCTAAAAGGATAAGGGAAGATAATCAGCATCTAAAAAGCTAAAATTTGTCAATACTTGCAATTACTGTGAAACTCTGCATGAAGTAGAAGCTCTCAAAGCAGTATAAAACTGAACTTCAGAGGCATTACACTGAAAAGGGGAACAAAAGTGTCTTGAAGTCTGCAGATTTTATGATGATATAAAACAGCAGATGGAGCATCTTCTATTGGAAACAAAGGGTATTGCTCTATCTGAGTGTGCAGAAGTTTAGGACTCATAGACATTTTGCTCTTCCAGAGAGAGAGAGAGAGAGAGAGGGATACATAATTGATTTTAATATTATTCATGTAGAAGAATGTATCAGCATCCCGACATCCTCTTATCAATGAAGTGAAATGTATCTCATTATCCATCAGTGAATTTGAAAGTTGGTTTTTTCAAATTAATCTCATCATCACGCCTACCAAAGTGTCATCCATCTTTTCGCCATTGGAAATTTGATGTTTATTACATTGGTTGGGCCTCTACTGGAGCTGTTTCAACCTATGTGTTATGTACACTGTTTGCTCATGACACACTTATTCCTGCTGCTACAGCAGCCATGAATTTATGTCAGTCTGTAAACCTTTGTAATGCTAGGTAATGTTAATTACAATCTAGTTTTTACAGTGAAGTAAATTATCAGCTTTTTTACTTCAATAATTTTCATTTAATTTAATTACATTTTTTTTATTTGTGAATTGACCACTTAGGATCACACTACAATTTCATGTTTTTTTGTCTGAAGTTCCCTCTTTCTCCAGTATTCCTGTGTATGGACACTGTGCAGTTGCTTCTGTTCTTCCATCCAGGCTCTTCCAATCTTCATAGTTCTTTCGTCTTGAAATCCTTCCAAATTATGAATCACAGTCCAAAACTTATCCCTATTTAACATCTCAACTTCCTGAATGTTGAAGCTTTCCAAATCTTTATAAGCTTGCTTAATCCATGTTGTTGTGGTCTTCTTTTGCCACAGGTAGTCTGATATTTGGTTAGTCTGGTTTTGTCCATACTGTACAGGTATCCTAGAAATGATAACCTCTTTTTTTTCATGGTCTCTGAGATTTTCTCCGCCTTTTGGTAGATTTCATTGTTGCTCTAAACTTTCTAGCTGTTTTCAACCTGGATTTTCCTTAATATTCTTCTTTCTAGCATCTCTAGTTTTTCCAACTTGTAATTCATTGAGAGGCATCCGCTGGCACTCAGGCACTCTGTTTTTACCACAGCACTGTAGTGCTTTATTTTGGCATTCCAAGAGATGCACTTTTCATTGTAAATGTTTTTAGTTAATCTCAATTTTTGAGATCCATTTCCCCAGAGCAGCTTTCTCCAGTCTGTTCTCTTGTATGGTTTCAATGAGCTATTTGAATTTTTTTCCTCTCTCAATCCATCCAATCTCTATTTCAAGGAATTGTGGTCCATGTTTGTCTCTCAAGATTCTAAGTCCTGTCTTGCCAGTGATCCATTCTTGTAGGTTGATCTCTATGGCTGCTTCTTCTAAGTTCTCTGAAAGAATTGCAAAATCATCAGTGAAAGCCAAGCAATTGACTTTGATTCCTGCCAGTTTATTTCCTAGAAAGATTGGGCTAATCCCTTGAATTTTAAGTTTAGATTTCCAAATTCTGACAATCTTCTCTAGGACACAGTTAAATAATATTGGTGATAATCCATCACCATGTCGCATACATCTTGATTTCAAATGGTTGGAACAATTCCCCATAAATGTCACTTTGGAATTTGTTCCTGTTAAGGTTTCTCTGATAATATTTGCCAGCTTGTTTTTGACCCAAAATTCTCTTATGATTCTATCTAGGGTCTCTCTTTCCACGAAGTCAAAGACTTTTTTGAAGTCAATGATGGAAACCACTATATGTTTGCCATTCAGCAATCTATGTCAGATTACTGATTTCAAATTATAAATTCATTGACCCTTTCTGGAACCCACCTTGGTATTCTCGAAGTTGTTTATCTAGGATTCCTTCATTTCTATTTATAGCAGTACCTTTGAGAAGATTTTTTAGGTGACCGGGATTAGTGACACACCTTTATAATTGTTTACAACTTGTTTGTCATGTTCATTATGGAGATGGTGGATCAGTGCCATTTTCCATTTATAAGGCAGATTTTCTGTCTCCCATATTTGCTGGAAGATTCCGTTTAGGTCATCTAGGATTTCTGGTAATGCCCATTTCACCATTTCTGCCAATACTGAATCTTCTCCACTGGCCTTGTTGATCTGAGACATTTTAGGGCTTTCTTTATTTCTTCTATTTTTGGTGGCATATCATCTTCTAGGCTCTCAGGAGGAACCAGTTTGGTGCTGGGAGCTGGACAATTAAGCAGTTTCTCAAAGTATCTTGCTAGTATATTGGAATTTTCTTGTTTAATCCAATTTTGCCCTGTTCATTTTTGAAGCTTATACTTGGGAGCTGTTAGCCTTTGAGCTGGTCTTGGAAAGTTTGAAAGAAATCTCTGCTATTATTTTTTGTGAAGTTGTCCTGGAGATTTTGTAATTTTGCATTCTCAAATTACTATTTGACTTTGCTTAATATTACTGATTTTTTTTTCTCTTTCTTTCTTTTCTGAATTGTTCTCAGTGTTCCGCATCTCCTGAATTTTCCATCTTTTCCAAGTGTCGACACTTTCTTCGAGATCTTTCACACATTCTTCATTCCACCAGATTGTCCGTTTTGTCTTTGTCAGACCAATGTGTTTGCTTTGCAGCTTCAATTATACCTGTGCAGAGGTGTTGCCAGGTCTCTGTTCCAGAGGATTGGATTTCTTATCTGAAGATATTTATAATGTCTTGGTTGATGTTCACTCATTTGATGTTATATTTTGGTCACTTTGGATGGATCTCTCTTGCATTTTGGTGGGAGAAGATATATTTTAACTTTGGAGAGGTAGTGATCAGAACCAAATGTACCATCTATGATTACTTTAAATTCATCACCTCTTTCATGTTTGTGCTGTTTATCGCTACATGATCTAACTGGAATTTCCTAGGTTGGGATTTGGAGATACCCATGTCTTTGCTTTTCTTGGGAGCTTCCAAAAATGAGTTGACATTACCTGCAACTGGAAAGTTTTGCAGAGTCCAATAAGCCTTTCATCATGCTGATTTGTTATCCTATGTGCTAGGTAGTCTCCTATTATATCTATATTTTATTTCTTTCCTAATCGGTGCATTGAAGTCTCTCAGGATTTTTGTATGGTTGACAGGTATCCTGGCGTTTTCTGTTTCTGGTATATCACAGAAGTCATCTATTTTCTGTGGGTTTATTTTGTTGTCTTTGGTAATTGGAACTTGGCAGTTTATGATAGTAAATTTCTTGTTATTGCACTTGATTTTCATTACAGAAAATCTTTCCGATTTTGATGAGAAGTTTATGACACTGTTCTATGATTCTATTTAAGTAAAAGGCAGTCCCCAAGAGACGGGTGTTAATCATTATCTTTATTGTCGGATTTCCTTTGAATATTCTGTAGTGTTGTGTGCCCATTATGTGCTCATCAAGGAATTTTGTCTCTTGTACAGCTAAGAACTTAATTTTGTGGTTGTCCAGGAGTTTTTCCAATTCATTATGTTTTCCAACTCAAAAGAGTGTATTTACATTTATGGTCCCAATAATTTCTTCTTGAATTTCAGTTTGGAAAGTATTTCAAGACTTGTATGCAGGTGGTGGGACTCCCCAGAATCCTAGGCCCCGATACACTGCACACTGCAACAGTGGATTACTTTTTCAAGTTACTGTACCATCTGGGGTACTGCTCTCATTTAACGACATTTCATTCGGCACATGAAATTGTTTTGTGTAGGTGGAGGATATAAATTCCAAAGTAATATAGAATTGTTAATCTGAAATGTTTTTTTTTTTTTTTTTTTTTTTTTTGTGGTTTACTCCAATAGGTTCTTCCCCTCACTCAGCCATTGGGAACTGAGATTCCTCTTTTGCCTTTGAGAATGATGACCAGAGTTCATTGCATTATTATTAATTATTATTATTATTATTATTATTATTATTATTTATAAAGAAAAAGAGCACTCATGAGGTCACTATGCAAAGCTGTGCTTGTCTAGTATGTAGTAAATTAACACCTATATACTAAGTCTGTACTCCATGTCACTGGTTATTTATGCTAAGTGACATCCCTCAACCTCACTTAAGAAGCAAGCAAGTTCTACTAAGGGAAGCTAAGAAAATCTTTGTATAACCCTCTCTGCCAGTGCACCAAGAAATCTGCCATTTATCACAGCAGCGACTACAATCAAGAAGACCAGTAAGTGTCACTGCAGGCAACTCATTGCTGATGGATTTGAACTAAATGAAAACTTGAGGCATGAGTGGTCAATGAAAACATTGGGAACAAGTGCCCACCATCTTGATCCCACAAAGAAGCCGAACAGTATTGACCTACCGAGGAAATTCTGGTGTCACATCAACAGGTTGAGGATGGGACATGGTTACTCCAATTACTTCAGGCTCGAGTGGAGCTGCTTCAGTTCATTGATGTGAGTGTAACTTGGAAGAACAGACAATCGAACATCTGGTCCAACACTGTACCCTTCATTCGTACCGTGGCATTCCTGATTATTTGTTCCCTCTCACAATCAGTTTAATTGAATGGTTGACAAGAAAACTGAAATCTGCGAGAGAAACTTATCCCAGTTAATGTATTCAATGATAAGGGAAAGTACACTTGCATGGTTTTACTGACTGTATCACTAAGGGGTGCATTCAGCTGTATAAACACAGAGATTTTTGAATGTGAAAAGATTAAAATTATCAGCCAACAGTTGCACATATAGTTTTAGAGAAATCTACACCTAAGTTTCCATCCTAATAAAGTTATCTTCTTCAGAAGGAGTAAGTGATGGCTGTAGCTTTTGCCAGATCTTCAGCAGTGCACAAAGACAGACACAGATTGCATTGCGGCAGATGGTCTGTCGTCTGTTTAGTCCAACACTCGCAGTGTTGACTGCACAATGTAACCTCATCCGTGTACATTGCATCTGCACCTCACTTCAAAGCCAGTTGAGCATCTTCTAGGTGATCCATTTTTCTGTGTGACTAGGTAGCAGTCACTCTGCTGGTACCAGCCACTTGATGCACTGGTTCCTAGTACACCACTATTTGTATTGCTTGCTAGGTGGTTCTGCACATGCCTCAGTTTTTCTCAGAAAAATCTTTCTTGACTTAAGCATTGTTTCTGCTGGTTGATGTCTGAACAGAGGGTGGGCTGTAGATGTTGGGGCTTTGGTCTTCTCTGGAAGAAGAAAGATTAGTGTTTAACACCCTGCCGACAGCATGGTCATTAGAGGTGGATCTTATGCTCAGGTTGTTTGGGTACGGATGGGGAAGGAAATCAGCCGTGCCCTTAGAAAGCAACCATCCTGGTATTTGCCTGGAGTGATTTAGGGAAATCACGGAAAACCTAAATCTAGATGGCCGGATGTGGATTTGAACCAACATCCTCCCAAATGGGAGTCCATTGTGTTACCACTGTGCCACCTCACCCGGTGGTCTTCTCTAACATGACTGCTGAAAGTCTGTGATTGATGGAGCTATTCCAGCAAAGCAGTACAGCTTCTTCAGAGGTTTGGGGCAGAGGCAGCTTGTGAAGATGTGACATTTCATGGAGAGCTACACCCATTGGCTTAGAGTGGCAAGGCTGATATTACACTGGGCAATGAGTAGCACGAAGTTAGTGCTGACATTTTTACTTTGTCTGGTTGCAACCCCTAGATAGTTCCTATGATCTTCCATATGACATTGTTCCTGAACCCACTTTGTGCTTGGTATTTATGCAGTACATCCCAAGGTATTTATGGGTTCTGTTGTGTTGCAGCAGAGTTCTACCTAAGTAAATTATATTCTTTCAGTGACCTCCTTGTTTGTCAGGTAGAATGAACACATCGGCATCTTACAAGGAGAGGATGCCTACTCGTCATCGCCAAATTCGTTCGAATTTATGGAACATGTAGGGCATGGTGAGACATGAAAGTGCCCCAAGTTGGAACTCTAGATGGCCAAGTGTTTAGGAAATCAAAGGAAGTTTGATACGGATTTATCACCATATGCATCTTATCAACTGTCCCTGTGATGGTGTGTTAGTAAATGGTGTTTGGCTCAGCTGTAAAAAATCGGATTCATATTGAGAAGGTCAAGGGTTCAGCTCCACCGGGCGGCAAATTTTTTTCTGCTCCTTGACAATGCATACACCTCTATATTGTTTCCCATAGAGATCATGAGGACAAGATTAGATTAATTCAAATGTTCAAATGTTTGTAAAGTCTATGGGACTTAACTACGGGGTCATCAGTCCCTAAACTTACAAACTACTTATGAACTACTTACGTACTAGGACGGCACAAATATCCATGCCCGAGGGGGGATTCGAACCCCCGACCGTAGTGGTCGTGAAGACCGCGACTGGAGCGCCTTAGTCTCCTCGGCCACCGCGGCCGGCTTAGATTAATTACAGCAAGCACAGAGGCATTTAAACAATCATTCTTCCCACCCTCAATACATGAATGAAATGGAGAAAAAACCTTAATAACTGGTACAGTAGGATGTACCCTCTGCCATACACTTCACAGTGGTTTGCAGAGTATTGATGTAGATGTAGACAGACGTCACAATTAACCACAACATCATATAAGTTATTTTATTATTTTATATAAGCAAAAAAAGAAAGGGCATTGGTTGAAATTCGGGACTACAAACATTTAAAAAGGGACTGTAGTGAACATGTACTTGGTGATGTTGTGTATGTAAATCGATACTTCCATTCTTTTGTAATTAATCAATTATGTGTACTAGGGTGATTTCATCGAAGAAACAGGGGAAGAAATAATTTTGACTGCATCTTACACACATTATGAATGCCACCCTTCTGCAGTTACTTTTTTTTTTTGGTTTAATGTCTCCATAGAAAAACAAAATTGATCGACTTTCTGAAAACCCACTTCTTTCATCACACAGTCCAGTAGCGAACTACTCGCAATGCAGCATGTTGCTGAATACTTGCGAGGACAGCTGTTGATGTATAATGGAATATAGTTTGATGCAAGCTTCTCGGGAAGTGATTTCTTCTTCTTTCTTGATTAGGTAAGTGCAGTTTTGAAATTTTTTTATTAAATTTTTTTATCTGATGATAAAAATATACATCGTGTGCTTGCATTATTGGCGTACATTTGGGAGGAATTACTTTGATACTGCATGTTGGCAATCTGTCTTCATCTTGGAACAGTTCGTCATATATTTGTGGGCAATATGCTTGTTTTAAATAATGATGTCCCATGCTGCTGCTGTGCACATATAAATAGAAAATAACATATATGATGTTGCAGCTAATTGTGAAGTAAGTAGTGTATGTATTGCCAAGGAGCAAAAAAATATATGCCGCCAGGCGGAAATGAATCCGCGGAAACCTTTCAATAAAAATCCGATCTCTTTACTGCTGAGCCAAACACCTCTTTCTTCAGAGGCAGTTGATAAAGTGCATATGGTGAGATCCATATCAAAATTCCTTTTATTTCCTAAATGCTTAGCCATCTGGAGTTCCCACTTTGTGCGCTTTCATATCTCACCAAGCGCTACATGTACCATAAATTTGGATGAATTTGGCGATGACAAGTAGGCATCCTTTCCTTGTTAGAAGGGTTTGCTTTCAGCTTGTTTGTCTTGTAGTAACTGATTAGCAAGTCTACACTTTCTGACAGCTTTTGCTCAATGCATGCACAGTCCTTGGGCTGTAACGCCATAATATCCAAGTAAATGGAGCTTTTGAGTTTCTTCCAGTGTGGGCTAGTTATTTGTGTAGATCAGGGCGGGGCAAATGCCGTTTAGTGAGCGCGAGCGCTCTCAGCAGCTCACAAGGCCTGCTCGCGGCTCCCCCCCCCCCCAACTACGCCAGCCAGCAGTGTCCCCCACTCATACTCGACTAGCCGCGCACCTCACTACACCATGCGGAACCACTCGTTCAGTTTACTTGTGGAAATCGCGTCCGGTGTTCGTGATAAAGCAGAACTAGTGTCTGAAAAATGGCAGAGGAGGACGTAAAATCTTGGAAAAGAAAGTCTTCTGAACACCCACAGTGGGAAGAAGAGTACTTTTTTGTTAGAACGCAAAGCGGACCTCAGTGTTTGTTTTGCAATTCAACATTGTCTTCCTGGAAGAAGTACAATGTGAAGCGTCATTTTCAACTGCTTCACGAAAAAGCTGTAGTTAGAGTAAAGAAGAACGAAAAGTCAAACTTACAGAAATGAAGCTGAAAAAGGAGAAAGACGTAAGTATACTTGTAGATAATTATATTATTAATTCAATTTACTGCTGTTATTAATAGGTTGTGTGCATTTTCGTCAATTTTACCTTCTCCTGTGCGTATTTACAGGTAGAAAACCTTCTAATCCACAACGCTGCAGCGATGAGAGTTTCATATAGCTAAAACTGCGCGGCCCTTCAGCGATGCAGAATTTGTGAAAGAATGTTTTGTTGCTGCTGCAACAATTTTGTGCCCAGCAAATCTTCCTCTCTTTGAAACCGTTCCTCTTTCACGGAGAACGGTTAGCAGGTGCATTGAAGAAATGGGAAACGACGTGGAAGCTCAGTTGAGAGACAGGAACAAAGATTTAGTTTTCTTTTCTTTAACATTGGATGAAAGCACTGATGTATGTGCACTGTGCATCAGCAAGCGGCCAGCCACAGCGCACAGCCCTGCTACCCGCACAGCTTGCTCTCAAGGCCGCTCAGCTCTGCCCTCGCGGCTCTCACTGCTCGCGGGCAGCCGCGCGAGCAGCTCTCGTGCCAACCCCTGGTGTAGATACTGAAAAGTTAGTGCCATTATTGTGTTAAGATTATACCTATTAATGATTAGATTAAGATAGGCATACTTCTTTTTTAAAATTTGGTCACAAATTATATAGCATACGGTATATATTATTTCCCACTGGTGTTTTCTTGTGGGTATGTCATATCCCCATATTACTTACCCAAAGTATGATTGAAGTATCATTTTCAAGGTTTCTTTCTCCATTAATGACAAAAAATACACAGATAGTTTAAAGCTATTGTTTTCACAAAAAAATTTACTTTGGAATTTTTTTTTTTTAAATTGTGCTGTTCATACAATATAAGTTGATAACTGGTGAACGATCGTAAATGGGACATAACTTTACACTATATGTGTATTTTTTGTCATTAGTGGAGAATGAAACCATGAAAATGACACCTCAATCATTAATTTTGGATAAGTAATACAGGAGATATATATACCCACAAAAAACACGATGAGAAATAATGATACCATTCTTCTGCCAATATACCTGAATTGTGGACAACTTTTCAGGACGATTTTTAGAGATAGCACATGCCATCTGAAGCGTACAACCTCACACTGATAGAGTTGGAGAATGTTTCTAAACATCATGGCAAATCTTGCCAACACTTCAACCTGCAGATCCCTGTTGTGGTCAAAGTGCAGAATACAACAAAAGTTTACAACATAGAAGAAGAACGTACAAACTGCAATGCAGCATACGAAAAGCTAAATGATGAACAGAAGGCAATAGCTATGGAAGTCTTCCATTCAGTAAGAAACTAGATTACTAGTCGTTGCTTCACTGACGGGCCAGGAGGCTAAGGTGACCCCATTTTCACTGAATGGTTACTTAGATTGGGTAGGTGAGTCAGAAATTCAAACAGATTTCTTCAACGAAGCAATCAAAATTCCTACTAATTGTTATTGTAATTACATTAGTTTTAAGACCAATGTATTCCATCATGGCACTTAAATCAACAAACAGAATGTTTCACAATTCTATTCAATGGCGATTCTATGTCCAAAAAATGACGATTATACAGCAATTAATGAATTTGTTGTTTCCAATTTGTTACCTGAAGAGGCAAAACTGTACCTCAGTTCTGATCCTGTCCAACTTGAAGTAAGAAACAATGTTCAGTTGTACCCCATAAAATTCTTAAAGTCTTTAAATCTGTCCAGTTTACCACCTCATCAATTGCTTTTAAAGAAAGTGCTATAATTGTGTTAATTAGAAATCTTAACTCTAATTGCAGATTAATTAATGGTGCAAGATTAGTGGTGACTCACTTAGGGTGAGTACATCATCACTGTTACATTCATTGACTCCAACAAAACTGTGTTTATATCCCACATTAACCTCACACCTTCTGATCCAAACAAGCCTTTCTAAATGATAAGCAAACAATTCCCAATAAAAGTAGCCTATGCTATGACCATAAGCAAAG
The DNA here is from genome assembly GCA_026315105.1 of Locusta migratoria. NCBI lineage: Eukaryota > Metazoa > Arthropoda > Insecta > Orthoptera > Acrididae > Locusta > Locusta migratoria. The sequence continues at coordinate 371,278,779 of CM048747.1, read as the reverse complement.
CACAAGGTCAAATATTTCAAAGGGCAAGATTATATTTACCAGAACCTGTTTTTCGTATGAACATTTATACTTGGGTTTTTCACGAGTTCACTCATTCAGTGATATTTATGTTTGTGCCATGAAGTAAACGATGATCACATTATAACTACTCAAATGTTTTCAAAGAAGTTTTGTAAAATAAAAAAGTTTTCAAAAAATAAAAGAAACATTAAAAAGTCAACTTCTGGTTTGTTATATGTTCCACAGTTAATCATATTGTATTTAATTAAATAAATTTTCATCCAATGAGACTAATATTTGTTACTACTCTTCACAGTTTATTATCTTTTATACGGATGTACTTGCCTCTGCCTTTTCTCCATATCTATCTTACCAATCTGTGACTGATCAGGATAGAATGCGAATTATTTGCATGGGTCAACTAGTAAAATCTAATTTCTGTTTCCCTGGAAGGTGGTAGATATGCAACTAGCAACTGAAAATGTGAGCTGGATTAGTCAGTAAGTAATACTGGATCATTTTTGGAAGGTTTTTCTAATTTCTTATGCTATGTCCGCATATACAGGAGTATTTGATGTTTATATAAACAGCAGTACATTTTCTACAGGAGTTCATACCTGTTGTATCTAAAAACACAACACTTGAGATAGACAATCACTGAATTTATTCCATTGTGTGTGGGTGTGTGTGTGCATTTGTTTGCCTTTCCTTTTATTCCCTTAAGGTAAGTCATTCCACTCCTGGGATTGGAATGACTCCTTTTCAACTTCCCTAAAACCAGTATCCTTCCCTTTCTCCCCTCCTTCCTTCCTCTTTTCCTGAAGAAGCTACCAGCAGTGTCGAAAGCTTGTATGTGTGTGATTTTGTTTGTGTCTGTTGACGGGCCACTGACTCGAGAGAAGAGTGGATAGGCATGGGGTCACTGGGGACAGTGGCGAGAACATAGAGGTAGACATCACCAGTTACCCTTCATAGAATGACCACTTTTAACAGAAGCACTGATAGCCACGGACAGAGGTCCGATGAACAGGAAACCAGGTTTCCTGTAGAGCTAAACAGAGCACAGGGAAATGGCACAATAACTGAGGCAACTCAGCTAGATGGTGGGAAATACCACTGCAATGCCACTGGAGGATGATGCTATGGGCGTTCTGAAAGGCCATGAATGAACTGAACCCACAGTTATACCTCTGGGACATCTTTTGCCACCGGATGAGTGTCAATAGCATTGATATTCATTGTTTCTGAGGTTTTGGTGAGTTCTAAGTCCCCAGGGCATTCTGGTATCTCCATTGCACCCTCAGAATCTGATGTTGGACATGATTTTTCCTTCTTCTTTTTGTCCTCTTGCTTTTCCTTTGGTTTCATAAGCTGAGAGGGCTTCTCTGATTGAGTTCATGGACCGATGAAGATGGGGAACCCCTTCAACAAATGGCTTGTGTTTCCTTCAGAAATTGACTGGGATCCACATTTACAATTGAAGAAACCATGGACAGTAGTATCCCTAAAAACCCCTTCCTTGTTGCTTCTCCGGCTTAGGGATGGGGACCAGTGTCCCCAGTGTGTTCTCAAAATAGGTGTTGGGGGAGCAGCAGATGAAGGAGAGTTTCCAACCATCAGTGGTGAATGCCCTGAAAGTCCACAGTAGAAGTCAAATGTTTTGTTACTGTCATCCCCAAAGAAAGTTGTGACGACATGACAGCAGCAAACAATGATTTAAATGTAACGGGGTTAAGCTGTTGACCTTATACTCCATGATTTTCCTCTATCTCCAGAACTTGAAGCACCGCACTGAAGGAGTAATGTAAGGTTTCACATCACACCAGTATATCATCACCTTAATCTTTTCAGGCAAAGAATCACCCTCAAAGGCCAACCAAGATGAAGATACCAGTGGTAACTGAATGAAGTGAACACCGCGTTGTTTGAAGTTGATGTGTAACTCATAGTCGGACTGCAGAAGGAAATCAAGGTAGAAAATATCCTCCTGGGCCATGGCGAGTCTTATGCAGAGTGGTAGAGATAGAAACACCTCCCAGCTTGTCACAGGCAAGTATTACCCATCATTGGGCAGGGGATGCTGCTTCTATCAGAACTGGACCATTTTGTATCTTGGATGTATCGACAACTTCCCCAAACTTATCCTTCAGATGTTCAACAAAGAAAAGAGGCTTTGTCCCCATGAGTGATTCCCCAGCAGTTCTGCTGAACACAAGGAATTTAGGCAAGTACAGCACATCCGTATCTTTTGCCTGACATTCCTCCCATGATATAGCCAGGGAAGAGAACGACTTTGAGACCCATACCTCAGCATTAAATTCCATTCTGCCAATCTTAGAGATCCAGGTGGCCATTCAACCACCAGCATTAGCCTTCACTTATTTTATTTTAGTCCCACAAGCAGCTAGGGAAAATGGTCCATCCAGACAGAGCCCCATATGCGTGGATAAGCCAAATACAACTGTGGTGTGGCTGGTTCTCAGAATTTGCCCACCAGAACCTGTTTCTGTACAACAACCATGCATCTTCTTGGTGCACAACACACCTCGAGATTCAGGTTTCTTTATAGAGGTTTTGCGTGACCTTATGACCTGGGCACTTAATCCAAGATCCCCATGCTCTGCATCATACAAGATTCCACTACTGTACCGTATGGTGCTTGCTGAGGCATGCAGAGAGTTTATGGTATACAGGACTGTTGGCATGACACTGTCCCCAGCTCAGCAATTCCGAATTTGCCAAGCCCGTACCAAGCAAATGAATGCTAAGTCCCCTAATGGGAAGAAGCCTTGAAAATGGAAGATCTACACAAGAATTTCAATTGGAGAGCATTATTTCTACAGTTTAATGTTGTATGAATTACATCAAACTTTGAATAAAGGTAGATAAATGCATAAATGTTTTGTTGTTGTTGTTGTTTGTGGGTTTGAAGGGCGCTCAGAATCAAGGTTATCAGTACCCATACATAACTCTTCAAATGTTCAAATGTTTGTACAGCTTACAGGACTTAACTACGAGGTCATCAGTCTCTAAGCTTACAAACTACTTATGAACTAGCTTATACTAAAGACGGCACAAACATCCAAGAGGGGATTCAAACCCCCGACTGCAGCGGCCTTGCAGACCATGACTAGCACGCTGCAGACCACTCAGCCGCTGCAGCCACCATAACTCTCAGGAGCAAATAGACGTAGGAAAATCATGACAAACAGGATCGGAGGCAAATCAGCTACCAATTTAAAAAGTGTCATTATTTCCTTCAAGATGACCTGTAAGAACACACATTAAAAACTTGTTTAAGTCATGGATTAGTATGGACAGGTGCACCCAATGTAAAACTGATCAGTAAAACTAAGACCATTGATGGGAGTCTTTTGTAGAAAGACTAGCTGACCACTAACAAAAGGATGGAAGAGCTAGTCAACCTAATGATTCCTTAAAAATGTTGCCCTAAAATTTTAGGGAGTAAGCCTGACAATTCACAAAACTTTAAAAGACAAATCACAATTGTTGGATCATCACTTAAAATAGAAGACAGATCACTCGGCTAAAGAGCTGCCATCCTTTGATCTGAATATAAAACACATAGAACCAAAACATGATGCACAGTTATTGGTGCATCACAAGCACCACACCAGGGAGGGTCCTCCCACCAGATCAAGAAGCTGTGTGTCATGGAACAGTGACCGATATGAAGGCAAGTGAGGAGGATTTCAACCCATCTGCGCAGTTGGAAGGATGTTCGCACGGCTTTGTGGTGGACTCCATGACTCACAACTTCTTGTTCAGTATTTTCCGCCATCGATACATCACTTTGTTACACAACAGTCTGGCCAAAGCATGCAAGAGAATAGGACACTGAAGTACCGTACTCACACAACACGCCTCTTTTGCTGCAGCGTCTGCCCTTTCATTCCCTCGAATGCCCATATGACCTGGGACCCAGCAGAAGAACACCAGCTTCCCCAGACTTTGTAGGTGGGAAAGGGCATCCTGGATGTTCTGGACTACTTTATCTGGTGTGTACAGGGTTTGGAGGGATTGAAGGGCACTCAGTGAGTCTGAGAAAACAAGGAATTTAAAACCTGCTACACATCTCATCTGCTGCACTGCCCACAGAATGGCATGAAGTTCTGCATCAAAGACAGTAAACTCTGGCAGAAGACGGATCTTGGTGACCAGATCAGGGAAAACAACAGAGCAACCAACAGAGTCCCTGTGTTTAGACTCATCCGTGAATACAGCTACATAGTCGCAGTGCTTAGTTAAAATATCATAAAATAATGAGGTAAAAACACTGGCAGGAATGCAGCTTCTGCAGTACTGCACTAAATCTAAAATTACTCTGGGCCTCTGCAGTAGCCAGGGTGGCAGGCAGTTAAAACCCTGAGTTTGGGGTCGTACTTGAAACACACCAAGTGACTCCAGCACTTGCTGCATTCAGATCCCTAACGGCCTGGTTGCCTGTGGGTGATTGGAGAACAGGCACATCATATCAGGGCAAGCAACAGTTTGATAAGCTGGAGAATTTGGGTTAGCAAGTATCTTACTGGCCTGATGCACCTTGAGGAGTTGCTGCCAGATGGTGAGCGACAGTTCGCCAGCCTCAGCACAAAGACTGGGGATGGGGCTGGTCCAGTAAAGGACCAGTGGCCAGCCTAATACCCTCATGGTGAACAGCATCAAAGGTTTTCAGATATGAAGGTCTCGGGTGCATATGCTGTGCACCTGTAATCTAGCTGCGACTGTACAAAAGCCCAATAAAACTCAAGCAGACATGCCCTATCTGCTCCCCACAACCTGTGGCTCAGGCATTTCAAAATTTCAGTGCCTTGTGGGCCCTGGTTTTCAAATCCCTCAGGTGTGGGAGCCACAAAAATTTGCAATCAAAAATGTGCCCAGAATCCTCACAGACTATTTAAAAGGGATAATGGTGCCACCCAGTGGTAGATCGGGAAGATTAAAAACACCACAATAGTGATTAAAATGGACGGACACACACACACACACACACACACACACACACACACACACACACACACACACTTACCAGCACAAAACTGAAAACCCGTCTTTGCAGCCCACTCCTTCAACCTCTGCACTGTCATTTGCAACTGACAAACACAGCAGCAGTACTAGAGGAAGAACAGAAAAGTCATCCATGAATAAGGTGCACTGTACAGGACTCTTGACAGTGCCTATAGCAAAGAGGGTAACACTTAAAACACTCCCCTGGGGGACAACATTCTCCTGCTCAAAACAGTCTGACAACATGCCACTAACTCAGTACCTAAAAAATTGCTTACATAGGAAGAACTGTTTTAAAATGGGGAGGTGCCCACAGAAGCCCCATTGATGGAGCTGCTCTAGAATAAGGCGTCGCCAAGTATAGTCGTACGCCTTACTGATGTCGAGGAAGATCCCGATACAGTGCTGTTTACATAGGGATGCCTGCTGAATAGCAGACTCTAACAGCAGCAGGTTGTTGACAGTGGAGCGGTATCTCCTGAAACCACACTGAGTGCTGCTAAGCAACTGCCTGGTCTCTAACGTCCAGACCAAGTGGCGATTCACCATACGTTCCAGGGTCTTTCCTACACAGCTCGTTAGAGTGACACTCTGGTAACTAGTAGGAAATGTTCGATCCTTCCTTCATTTAAAAAGCGGAATTAAAATCGCTTCCCTCCATGAGCTGGGGAAATGGGCAGCCTAACATATCAAATTAAAACATGCAAGGAGGACTTTCTTGGATTCTCCAGCATACTGTACTGAGTACTGTCAAGGCCAGGTGCAGTATCATTAGACGCAGACAGAGCAGATTCTAGCTTCCATATGGAGAAAGGGCAATTGTAGGACTTAGTGTTGTTGGACCTAAAGTCTAACTTGCTGCTCTCCACAGTCACACAATATCACTGGAATGCTGGACCCTGGCTAGCCATGGAAGTAGTGTTTGCAAAATGCTCTGCCATTGTCTGAACGATGTCGCTAGGTGTTGTTTGTAGAGACCCCTGTTACAGCACAGCTGTGATAGGTGAACGACTGCCTTTACCAGAAATCCTCCGGATGGCTTCCCATACTTTTGTGGAAAAAGTGGTGAAAAATTTTTCAATAGGTCCATCTCGATCCCATGAGCAGCTAGGGAACTATATGTCTACCTAGATAGAGCTCTGCATACCTAGGTAAGCCTTATACAACTGAGGTTCAGCAGTATCCCCTGAGGTTGCTCACTAGCGACTGTTCCATCTCAACAGCCATGCATCCCATCAGCGCAAGCAGACCTTGAGATTGAGGTTTTTTTTTTTGTTTTTTTTTTTTTTTTTTTTAAATTTCTTATTTTATTTTATTTTATTTATTTATTTATTTATTTATTATTTTTTAATAGAGGTATTTCCTTCCTCGCGACCCGGTTGGTCAAGCCAAGATCCCCATTTCCTGGTACACACAACATTCTACTGTCGCATCACACGATGGTTGCTGAAGCGTGCGTGTCTAGAGGACTGGTGACACTTACCAGTCCACAGCTCAGGACGCCGGGTTTTCCAAGCCCATACTCAGCAAATTAATGCTGAGCCCCTGAGGGGATAAATGCATAAAGTGAAAACTAATTTTCTTATTGAATAATCATTATTGTTGTCAAGTTATTATATAATAACCTTTTAATTAAGTACATTAAAATAACAATAAATAACATCTTTATTCAATTTTTTGTCAGGAAATTTTGAAGACCTTCTAATTCATAACCCTTGTCAACTACGACAGCTTATAAATGATGTGTGGGGTGATGCGTGGAGGTCAGAGATATTGCATCGTGCAACCTTTCCCTTCTGTTCCCTTTCTTCCTCTCCTCTCCTACCTGATGAAGGAAAATATTTATGAAAGTTAGTGACTTAATTTATTTTCATCTCCAGTTGGGTCTTTTTTGTGTTAATATTGGCAATACAGAACTAAGGTATGTACTGGTCAGCGACTTACACTATGTGATCAAAAGTATCTGGACACTTGGCCGAAAATTACTTAAAAGTTTGCAGCGCTCTCCATTGGTAATGCTGGAATTCGATACGGTGTTGGCCCATCCTTAGTGTTGATAACAGCTTCCAGTCTCGTGGGCATCTGTTAGGTGCTGGAAGGTTTCTTGGGGGATGGCAGCCCATTCTTCACAGAGTGCTGCACTGAGGAGAGGTATTGATGTAGGTTGGTCAGGCCTGACTCGAAGTAGCTGTTCCAAAATATCCCAAAGGTGTTCTATATGATTCAAGTCAGGACTCTGTGCAGGCAAGTCCATTACAGGAATGTTATTCTCATGCTACCACTCTGACACAAGACATTGCATTATGAACAGCTGTTCAATCATTTTGAAAGATGCAATCGCCATCCCCGAATTGCTCTTCAGCAATGGGAAGCCAGAAGGTGTTTAAAACATCAATGTAGGCCTATGCTGTGACAGGACCACACAAAACAACAAGGGGTGCAAGGCCCCCCCCCTCGCCCCATTAAAAACATGACCA